>CM036579.1:5498168-6098168 GCA_020745775.1 Theristicus caerulescens
AATTCTCTAATTATGACATTGTTCATCTCCCCTGCGCACGGCTGTGCGTTTCGAGAGGCCTCTCACTCCGGCCCTTCGCAAGTAGCTCAAAACTCACCTCCCTCAAGTTAACTTCCAGGCAGTTACTATCGGAAATCGCCCATCGCCACGCCGGTCCTGCTGTGCCGGAGCCGGATCCCAGGCTCGGGACCCGGTCCCACATTAGGGGGTGCAGCTGCTGCTGCGGGTGCAAGGGGACGTGGCGTCCGCGCGGCTCGGAGCCCTGCCGCCTCCGCGGCCAAGGCTGCGGCAGGAGACCGCCATCACCCAGGCCGGGTCCGGGAGCCACGGGACCACCCCGCTCCCCAGCCGGCCCCTTCGGCACAGCTCTACCTCACGCACATTTATTTTTTTCCTCCCCTTTTCCATCCTCTCATCAGCCTTTTCAGGCGAGGCTGCCACGCTACGGCATGGGGACCGGCTCTCAGCATCTGTGCGCAGAGCATCCAGCGTAACAAAGCCCTGGTGCTGGCAGGGATCTCAGGCACTATCATAACACCATCATAATAGCTTTAAAGCAGCGACAGCCCTGACAAAGAACACAGTCACGCCAGCCTTGTCCGCATTCAGATCAAGAGCGGCAGCGGGAACCCGCTGGCTTCTTTTGAGCGGGTATTTGTTTACATGCAGGGAAGTTGCGATGGAAATGGCTGGGGCCGGTCCTTGGCGTGGCCTTTCCAAGGCTGCGCGAGTTTAACTGCCTCTTTCAGCTCTCTAAATGCACCTTCGCCACAGGTGAAACGCTGGTAGACAAAGCTCTGCTTTGTGAGAAGTAAAGACCTGAGCTCAGACCCGCACGCATTAAGAAAGGTCACTCCCTGGCTGGAGGATGCTGAAACCCCAGGTCCACGTGAAAAGGTGATCCCGTGGCTGCTATTGAGTCTTCCCAGGCGCTGGTAAACCCCCCCGGCGCAGCGTTTGGGGCGCAGAGGGTGCTGCCTCGCTGGAAGTTGGGAATGGTTTTCCTTTCTTCCACAAAAGAAAAAAATCAAGGTCAGTTCTGTTTAAATGAGCCTTACACCGACCTGGGAGATGAAATCAGGCCCCGATTCCATTTAAACCCGATGCCCTGCTCACTACCAATCCCACCGGGCCAGCTGATGCCCAGGCAGCTTTAATTCCTGAGCCGCCGGGGCCCCCCGCACCCGGCTGCCCCCAGCCCCGCTCCCCCCCGGGGCCCTGCAGACGCAGGGCTGGCGCTGCCCCGGGATTTGCTCTTAAACTCGGCCTAAACGGGCTAAAGAATTTGTGGAGCGTTTAAACGAGAGGAAACCCTGCGAAACCCCGCGACCCAGGGAGCAGGGACCTCACGGAGGTCTGAAAGCCATTCCTCCAGCTCTGGGTCACGCTTCTCCAGCGATGCCACGGCAGCACGAGCCATGGCTGGCGTTATCTTCATCCCACAAACACCCCCCTTCCCAACAACATCCACAAGAGAGTTTAGGCTGGGAACGCAGCTCTTTAATCTCCAGCAAGCCTTTGACAACCTGTCTCGTCCTGGCTTTTAGCTGCGTGAGAGCTGTTCGCTAATGGAGCATTAACCTTGGAGAGCTTCTGCAATTACTCCAACACTAATTCTGACAGTTTTTGGTGTATCTGTTTGTTCTTTTGACAGGCAAAAGGAATTTCTTTTTAAAAGCTGTTTGATACATTTGAGACCTTCTGTCCACATTTTCTTTTTTTCTGCTCGAGATGGGAAGGTGGGGGAGAAGGAGCGGAGGTAGAGACGCTACCTTCCCGCAGACGCCTCGGTGTCGGCACAAGTCAAGATATTTCCCCCCTTCCAAACCCCTCCCACCCCTGCTTGAAGTCACAGAAGCGTTTGGTCTCTCCTGACCTCATTAGGGTAATTAGTAAACCTTTTGAAGCTGGGAGAATGGCTCTGAGCTGTGGGAAAGCGAGGAGAGCAAAGAGCCTCTAAAAGGAGCGTGCGTGGCTGGAGGAAGGGGGAGAAAACCATCTTCAGCCGCCCAAGAGGTGACCTGCAGAAACGGAGGGGAAGGGGAGGCGGACGAGGAGCGTGCTGGCAGCTTTGCTCCCCTGGAAATCTCCTTAAATTGCCGCTTTTAAGAGGATGGAAATTCAAGTCCTGGTTATCCTGTACGACGCTGCGGGCAGCCAAAGAGCAGGGAAGAAAAACGGTGGGGCAGGCGCGGGCTGAGACCCGGGGATCTCGCTTCGGTTCTGCGATCTGCCACTGCTTCCCTGGAAGCCCTTTGGCAAACCAGTTCTCACCGTGCCTTAATCCTTCCTTCATTTAAAAAAAAGGTTCCCTACGCGTTATTTTCTATGTGGAAGACACGCTTTGGAGGGAAAGGGCTCCCTGCGCGTGCCTGCACGGCCCCCAGCGAAGCCGCCCTGGGTGGAAGCGGTGCTTAACGAAGCCTGGCGAGGCAACGGGGACGTTCCTGCCGGCTTCAGATGGAGGAAGAAAGTAACTTTGGTTTGAACACCGCTTTCACTAAAATGGCCTGAGCCACCGGTTAACGCTGCACGCGCACGCGCGAAAGGCACGGGAACCTTCATTAAGGACACGCAGTCCTCCCTTCCTCTAACAAACACAGAAAACGTTTTCAGTGCACTCATCCAAGCCAGTCGAGAAGCCAAAACGATGACTGTGGAGAAGCTAAAGTTATAACACGGATAAAAACCTCCACTTCTAAAAGAAAAAAGCAGTATCTCAAACCTTTGCTATATATCACAAAGGGCACAAACCTAATACCTCTCTGCATTCTTTAGAAAGAGGGAGTTTGATGTGAGAGAAAAGCAGATTAAAATAACACCGGCAAAAAAAGAGATCAGAATATACCCCGGTGCCAGAGAACGCGAACCACCGCGTCCCCGGGTCCCGCTGTGCCTTCGGCGGCACACAACGACCCCCGCGCTGCCACGGTTCTGCTCCTCTTTTTTGAGACTCCCCGTTCGATGCGGAGGCTCCCCAGCCCGGTGCCGCAGCAAACCCTCCGTCCTGTCGGAGCCGCCGGCCGGGGACGCCCTCGGCCGCAGGAGCCGGGGGAGGTGGGCCAGCCCCCCCGGGATTTCGGCACGATGCCTCTGGCCTGCTTCGAACGGCGGCAGGAGGTTTAGATTTGATGCTCAGGAAAGCTGAACGAACGAATCGCGACCACGCGTTGGGGGCGCGTTGATGCTCCGGAGCTGGGTGACGACTCCGGCAGCGCCCGACGGTGGCCGCGGGCACAGGACCTGCAGGGACAAAGCGCCCGCGGGTGCTGCCTACAGGCAGCGGCTGCTTTGAAGGACCACGGTGGCACAAGCGGGATCGTCCCGGGCCGAGCAAACACCGGGCAGGAGGAACCGAATAAAACCACGCCGCAGCCCTGCCTCGGCAGCGCGGTGCCCCCCCCAAAGGCTCCAGCCCCCAGCTGCTTGCTCGCGGCATTAATGCCCACCAGGTTTTTCGCTATCAGAAACAGCACTTACACCGCTGCTGTCAGAGAGAGGGGGCAGCGCGCTCAGCTCAGGTTGAACAATGAAACCATTAGGATTATTTTAAGTACGCAAGGTTTTCTCTTTAAAAGAGCGAGAGTAATTAAGCACCAGAACATATTAGCAGCATATCAGGGATGCAGAAAATGTTCCATCGCTCGGTTGTGTCAGACGAAGGCTGGCATCCTTTCCAAGAGAAACCTTCTAGTTTCACAAAAAGGACAAACCAGCCGGCGCTCCGCAGGAGGCTGAGCACGAGGAACATAATGGTCTCCTCTAGCTGCAAAACCTGCACATCTCACCACTTCCATTTCCCAGCCCTTATTAAGCAGCAGACGGGAGCGTTACTCTGATTGCAAAGAGAGCAAGAGGAGCCCCGAGCGCCGACAACAACGGCTGCTGCGGTTTGCAGCATGGCCAGCATGGAAACGTACCGAAAGCGGGAGAAGCTTCCAACACGCGAGGGGGCGAGGAGGCATCGCCTGATGCGACCGTACGTTCACATGCAAGTTCGATGCCATTTCAGTTCGATTTGCCGGCACTGGAAGCAACGATACAAACCTCTTCACGCCCAGGAGCCACGATTACCGGGACTCGGGCGATGTCAGCCCCCCGTTTGCCTGCATCCCAGAAACTGATGTTAATTAAAGCTGCTGGTAATGGCCCGCAAGCGCCTCTGCGTGGGCAGGGGCCCTCCGAACCCCCAGGAAACCCTGCTGAAGCAAACAAGGCCCGCAGAGCTCCGCAGCAGCCCCGCAGCCTTCGAGGCGCTGCCGCCCAATCGGACCCTACATCCCCGTTTTCCAGCGATTTCATCTCGGAGGCGCGCTGAAGGTTCATCCTCTCAACAGGTATCCTTGGACGTGGGCTTCAGCTCACGCCTTTGATCTGGCAACGTAAAGAAGAAAATACTGAAGTGTAACATCTGAGCCGTTCATCTCAAATTTAATTTTAGGGACATCTTCTCCCTTCCACGCATGCAGTCACCCATTAGCATGCATCAGAAGTACAGCATCCCCTTTAATGTTTACTCGTCCTTAGATTGCAAAAATTGTTGTGTGAATTCCTTCTTCAATTAGCTCTGGTACTCGAAAAAAAATATTGTTCCGTTGCCAGTACAGTTATGATCATTTCTTTCCTTTATACTTCTATTCCCCAGTGTAACTTAAAAAGAAAATGCTTCTCCATTCTCCCCTGCAAAGCCCCCTTTAAAATTTTTAAAACAAAAACAAGCAACATTTCCAAAGGAAAGGCTTTTGTGGCTGAAGTGCCACTTCCATTCACCTTTCCATCATGTAAGGGAAGAAAATAAAGATCAGAAGAAGGATTTAGACAAAAAGCCAACTAAGTAAAGCTAATTTTTTATACAGAAGAATCCTGCTAGTTGTGCAGAAGAGCTTTGTTGAGCGGAACAGCAAAGACATCAGAGGAGACTCTGCAGCAGGCTTTCAAGTCTTTCCAGCCACCTTCCCAACGTGCAGCCTGCATTGCACAGTAAACACCGACGCAATCTCAGAGCGGCTCCGGTACCCACAGAGCGCTGCAGGACTGAGCCTACCACCTCGTCTGCAGCACTGGGCGAGGAACGCTGCCCCGGCCGCTCCCCGAAGCCCCCGGAGCCGGAGGGACGCTGCCGGCGCATTCGGGAACAGGAGCAGAACTGCGAGGGCAGCTAAAACGCCTGTGCGTGGAGGTTGCGCTTCCGAGAGACGCGGTCACCCCCGATGTCCCTAGAGCCACTTAGCAAGCGTATTAGCAATAAATCGAGCACAACGCCTGCAACATTTGACCACAACCAGAGCCGTTTGCTCGCTCGTCGAGGGCTGCCTCTTGCTGCTTAACCCCACGTGCGGCCAGTCCCACCCCAGGTCGCAGTTTCAAGCGCTGTTTGCAAGCCAGGCACGAAGAGGATTCCTCATCCTCTGATTTTACAAATATGAAATCTAACGCACAGGTGACCTGCGTGAAGCCAGGTGACCGGCAAAAAGCAGAGTACAACGCTTAACTCGCAATGCTGCCCTTGCAGAGGAGGGGACCGAGAGCCCGGGGCGCCCACGGAGGGTCCCTAAGCCGGGGAGGGAGCCCTGCCCATACAGACCATGCCACTATTACAGCTCAGCTTCTTTGCAGTGCTAGAGGAATCGACCTCCTTGACAAAGGGCTCTGAAATCCGTGAATGAAACATCCTTTACCCATAGTGAAATCCTCTATTTCTCTCTTTTTCCCTCCCCAGGTGCCTGGAGGGACTTGGACCATCTCTTCTGTACCATGACTGGAAAACTTGCAGATTGCCCACACACACACCCAAAAACCCCAACTTTATACATGAACCCTCATTAAAAAAACAGGCCTGAGAGCAAGAAAAGTGCTCTTCCACGCCAGCGGAAAGCCGAGAGGTGGTTCCTCCCCCAGAGCCTTGCCGCAGAGGTTATTTTGCACTCCACGGAGCACGGCGGCGAGGTACAACGCTGCAGCAGCAAACAGGCTAGTGAAATCAAAAGCGCTTACCAGCACTCAGCAAACGGCCTGCAGTTCCCATTTTGAGGAAGGAAATTTGCATCCAAAGCATCAAGAGCACTTTAACTTGAGTTTAAAATAAATTCAGAGCAGATCCATGCCGCCAGCTTGTGTTTGTGACTGGAATCCCAGCCAGCGCCAGCCTGAGCTTCTCCCCGATGGCTGGTAGCACAGAGCAGAGACCAGGGCCAGGAAAATGGTGTGGAGGGCAACACATCTGCAGCTAATCCAGCATGCACAGGCCACGGCCATTAGTGCTAATTGGGGCTACCAGCCCCCTGAGCCTGAAAACGAGCATGCACTCGGTTTGCATCCCATCGCAGCTCCCAGCACCTCACACAGACCGGGGCTCGAAAGCACGACGCCGTCCTGCCCGTGCCGCCGCCGCGGCGAGCACCCTCCGGTAGTTCATCAAGGGCTGCAGTTAATTTTGCACAGCTCGCTCCCGGGGAAAGGCGGGCGCGCACCAAGGGGTGCTGCCGCGGCGGGGCTGGGTTTGCACGTGTCTGCGCAACACCGTGTCGCGCTTACTGGAGGCACACGGACTGGGGAACACAACTTGGAGAAGGGAGCAAACTCTGGGCCAGGCTTTAGTCAAGCTGGGGTTTATGCCAAGCCTTGGACCAGCCCAAGACAACTCTGCGCTCTGCACGGACAAGCCTTTCCCTCGCGGTAGCGAGCTCCCGTGCGAGCAGGGAGCCTACAGCTTAATTCAATCAAATTAGGGCATCTTAAAACTTTGTCCCAGAATCGTAAAGAGCCTTTGCGAACACGTACCGACAGGGCTAGGTTAAATCCGGCCGAGGTAAAGCCGGGGCCGAGAGCACCACCCGCAGCTCCCAAAGAGCCGCCCCAAAACCCGCTGCGCGCCCACCCCGAAGCCCAGGGACGCAGCCCCGAGGGGGCACTTCCACCTCACCCCCGGCAGCTGCTCCAGGGGAGACTTCCCTTCTCAAGGCATCGGGGTTTCTTTTCAGCTCCGCAGGTGCTGCCAGTGCCCCAGCAGCCGGCATGTTTGGTCTGTGAGTGCCATCTACAGGGTTCCCCTGCTCACCGGCCCCTCTCCTGCCAGCCCCCTGCCCGGGCCTGGCACCGGCCGCCCGCCGCACAGCGGGACAGAAGCCCCTGCCAGGAGCAAGGCTGAAAGGGAGCGTGGGAAAGCCTCCGAGCTGCGCCACGCTCCAGGATGAGCGCGCAAGCACCCACGTCCCACGCGCAGGACACGGGGACGCGACCGAGAGAGCAGGGTGGCACAGCGGGACACGGGGAACGCGGCTTCTCCTTTCTTCGGTGCCATTAATCTACGCACCCGAAACCTGCACGACCACCCTCCTTTGGAAGATGGGTGAAAGCAGACGTTGGTACCAGGGAACGCCCTTGATTCGTTCGGGCTTTAATTCTTTGCGCTGAGGAGCCAGGACATCCCCACCCAGGGGACAGCCTCTCCTTCCCCACTCCCAGATAAGCAAAACGTAACTCGGATCCTCTGTTGCGGAGAGGCTGGGATCACCCCCGCAGGGATTTTACTTGGTCTCCTGCACAAGAAAAGGGATTAATGTGAGAACGGGGAGAAAGGAAAGGGAGGAGACTTCAGAAAACTGACACGAACCCTGAGACGACGGGTGAAGGCGAGCACTGGGCAATGAGAGGGAAGCGTGGCTCTGACAGAGACGGGTTGAGCGTGTTGCTCCATTGCCAAGCAGAGGGCAAGGCCACGCTCAGCTAGGGCAGCTGAGCAGAGGGGCTCCCTGAAGGCGCCGTCCCATCGGCTCAGCAGCAAGCCGGCCGCGTGCGGCGGCCCCGCAGAACGACCCCGAATGCCGGCGGCCGAGCATGCTGCCGCGGAGGAATCGGGTGAAACGGAATGCTTTATTCATTTGTTTGAAGATACAAGGGAGGAGGGATGCTGTAAATGAATGTAAAACAATCAATCAATACAGGACTGGTTGCTATTTAAAAATAAATCAACGATTCAAGCAGGAGGGTGAAAGACTAGCTCCCCCATTCCTGAGAGCGCAGACAACACAGCGCGCTCGAGTGCTGGTTTATTGACTTCTTGGCAATCTGCTCAGACCACAGGTCCCTCTCCCAGCACTTCAGCGCTGCAGATCCCGTTCCAGTCGCGTGTACAAATGGAAGAGAACAGAAGCACGTTACTAACAACAGAGCGCTGATGCTCGTGGCGCTCGCAGTCAATCTCATTAACCCCAGCAGACGGTCCAGTCGATTTGCCTAGCAGTTCAATATCAACAGCAGAGGATTCGATACAGCCCTCCAAGAAGATCAGAGAGGCAATTACGTAAACTTTTGAAATTAGGCTTTGGCTTAAACAATAGCGATTGTTTCAAGCGAATGTAGCAGTCGCTCGTGACACGCACGGGCCGGCGACCACGCAGGGTCGTAGGGAACCGCGCACTCCGCTCTCGGTCCTCGTCACCCCGTGCCCGTCGGCTCCGACAGCCTTTTGGCACGGATCAGCAGCAGCCCTGCACAGGCCGACAGCAAAGGGCAGCCGGAGCCCACGGCGTCTCCCACGAACACCCCGATCCCCTCCGGAGAGAGAAAAGTGCAGCAGTAGCTGGCGAGGCATCAGCCTGCCCAGGGACAGGCGCACGCTCCTCACACAGGCACGGCACTGCGCCGACGCAGCCGTGCGGCTCCCGGGCTGGAGCTGTCTCAGAGCACACGTGCGCCTGTTTGCATCCGTGTATTTAAATCTCTTCTGAAAAACTACTGCAAGTTCTAACTGTTGTAAAGAGACCTCCTAGGCTATCAACAGGGGCATCAATGCACACAAAGTAACTAAAACCACAACTCGAGTAACTACTGGAACGCTCTCTTATTATGGAAACGTAACGCAAGGCTTTAAAAGCCACTATTATTAGCAAGATCCACCCCCAAAAGCCTGCACTGGCCTCGCGCTGATTGCCCATGGGTGCGCTGTTCCACCGCTGCGAGGAGAAGCCGCTGCGATAGCTCCAATTTATTCTTCCAGGAGGAATGGAGATCAGTAACAGCTGTGCCGGGCAATGGATTCGTCCTCGAAGGAGTCTCGGGTCTGTAATTAGCATCTGTGTTTTCTCCTCGCAGAAGATGCCTTGAACAATGACTTAGAATGGAGCGGGAATGTAACATCTTGGCCTGCGAAGAGCAAATCCAGGCTACCGCTGCTTCCAAGACGCAGGATGCTTCAGGGGAAAATGGAAATAACCACGCAGGGTCATGGATTACAGCTCTAACCTGTCCCTAGCCAAAACGGGATCAGAATAAAACTGACAGCAACGCTACGCTACGGTTCCACAATCACCTTTTTATTCTCCGTGTGATGAAACCCGCTCCTTTAAAGAGGGCTAGAAGGACTCTGAGAACATTTGCGCGGTGCACAGATACTGGGCTGGCACACCCTCCGGGCCTTCAACTTAATTACCGCTTGCCTGCGCAGTACCGGCACAGGGACCTTGTTACGTGCTCTGGCTGTATCCCTCCACGTCCTTCCCTGCTCAAATTCTAAATACCTATTAGACCAAAATCAAATTCTATCAAAATTATCTTCATGGCAGGACCTACGGCTTGAGGTCCTCTCTTTGATCAAAATCATTCAACTGTTAACGTTAAAAAAAACACCCACTCCCGCAAGGCAAGGAAACTTCAAAATTGCAAACCCCATCTGTCCAGCGAAGAGCAGAGCTGAAGAATGACCAAGTTGATCGCCTCAGATAAAGAAAGGCCGACGAGCATCAGTCAAAACGCTGAGCCAGGGCTCGTCAGGGGACTGAAAGGCAGTCGGGCTCACCCGGCTTCGGCGCGATGCAAGGAACACCTTTGCCGAGGGAGCTGAAGAGCCAGAGAAAGTTATCAGCGTGCGCGGAGACGCGCCAGCCTAGGCAGGATCAAGGAAGCTACACCACCGCGAATCGCACAAACCAGCTCTCTGATCACCCAAGGGGCAGCAACGGCCAGATTTAGCCATTACTGCTCTCCTCACAGAGGAACGCAGCAAACGCTTTCATCTCTGCATCAGCTAAACAAGCAGAAAGTACCTAAAGGAGGCATGAAAGGATACAAATGATATGAAATTAGGGCACATCCAAGTGCTGTGTTCACACGGCAGCATTACTAAAAATATATATATATTTAAAAATCTGTTGCACGTGTGCAAGGCAGAGCTGCCAGCACCTGGGGTGACATTTCTCCAGGAAACCTCACCCGCCCTGCGCTGAGAAGCGCTGCCCCTCGCACGGGTGAGCGCCAGGACCCCACCGCTCCCTCAGCTGCCTCCCCAGGGATTTCAGAGCAGCAGCCAGACCCCGGCTCCCAGGCGCCCTGCAGCAAACCCCTCCGTCCTTGCTATTTGATAAGGACATCCCTTCTGCCCCGCTCTTGTTGTTAACATCAGTCTTGTCCCCTTATCTGCAGAGGACTGGCTAAGCAAAAGAAAGGAGCCGTTACTCCAAAGACATTCTCAGTCTCCACCCTAAGGTAAGGACAAGCAGGGAGCTCCTGGCCGGCAGGGTCACTCCCTCGGGTTCTCCTAACAAAGGCACTACCAGTTTGGGGTGGAAGTGGGACTTAAGGGCACAGGGCTGCACTGCCCACAGTCTTCAAGGAAGAGCCCTCCCTTCAAGGCTGAAACGTGCCGTAAACAGGAGCACTTTGCAAGCAGTTTTCAGCATTTTAGCAGCAGATCCACGTAACGATGACCTTCTAACACATTCACATGTGGTCCTACACAATAAGAACCCAAGTATCAACACAACGGGCTGCACACGAACACCCCAGTTTGCTGGGCTGACAGTGGGACATAGCTTGAGTACCAGCAAGCGGAGTGAAACTCCAGTACCCTTCAAGAAGAGATGATTTCTGAGCCAGGGCTGTCTCAGTTTAAGAATCACAGTTCCTAGGGGTTTGGGTGGTCCTTTTCCAGGCATCAGATGCTCAGAGACAGGTCACGCTAGCAGTTAAGGTTCTCCGACTCAGACCGCAGCGCTCTGGCTCTTCCTCAGGTGATCTCAGAGCCAGCAGCTCAAAATCCAGAAGGCTGGCAGAGGTCACGCGTTTCTCTGAACACAGCATTGCAGCTGGGCAGAACAGGCTGAACGCTCGCAGACGACGCTCTTTCAGAGAAATGCTCCTTCGGGCTACGGGGCACCTTTCCTTTGTAAACATGTCTTTGCTCTGTAAACCCATGTCATGACCTCTATTATCAGGTGTAACTGCTAACCTGCGACTACAAGAAAATTGATGCGTTTAACTCATTCCCAAAGCTATTCTCTGTCTGGACTAACACAACACCATCCACGCCCACCACCACTGTAACAGACAAGAGCTCTCCCAGCTCCCACCAGATCAGAGCTGATTACAGAGACGCTTCCTAAAGAAGTAACCTGGCACTGCACGAAGGAAAGCGGATCAGCCTGCAAAGGAATCCACTTGCCTGATACTTCGAGCTGACTGCCACAGTCAGTAGAGAGGGATACGAGCACCTATAAAATACTGACAGGCCAGCAGACACAGCTGCAGCACTTGAGTCCAGAGCAGCAAGATTTCCAATGCTAAGCATTCATCCAGGAGTTACGTTTTCCTCAGCGTCTCCCTGCGCAGTTAACAGCACCCAGCGCAGCATCATTTAGCTTGCAGCTCCACCTTTCCCCAAAAACGTGTGTGAAGAAAACAGGTTTGGTCCCCTTTCCCCTGCCCCAGCTATGGAAGTGTTTATAGTGTTAATTAATAATCATTGTAAGCAATTATAAAAATAAAACTCGAGCACTGGTAAGGTGATTCCACTGGACTTGCACCCCCTTGGTCAGCCCGTGCCGTTGGTGCCGCTGGTCCCAAATCATCTGGAAAAAAGAAGACAGCCAGCATCAGAGCGAGCACGTACAGCGCGACAGATCACTACCAACCTGAAAACAGCTGGGGGAGCTGAGAGGCCAAACAGCGAGCTCCGCCAAGGCAACATTCCTCCTCGGCTTTAAAAAAACATCCTCCAGAGAACTCAAACTTGCACGGTCTGCGGGATGAAAGCACATCGCTGCGAAAGCGGGAAGGGATGCCCCAGTGGGATCACGAGTTTTAGCTGCGATGTGACTTGGGAGCGATTCCTAAGCTGAAAAACACAGGAGGTTTTGTTTTCCTGCCTAACGCAGGGAGGCTCAGCCTGGACACGAGGGCCGTCTCTCCCTCCTACGGGCCTGCTAACACAAGGCACAGAGCGGTGCTCCAGGCAAACCGGGGTACGTCCCTTTCTGCGCTTGGTCAGAAAATGAAGAAAGGCGAGATGAAGTCTGTGTGCCAACAGAGAGACCACACACAGAAGTTTAATTTATGCAGGTCTGGTTATAGGATCTGTGCCAAAGCTCCCACCTCTTTAGAAAAGGAGTCTTAACCCCTCGTGAGGAAAACAGAAACATGCAAAACACCCGCTTACCGCCTCAGATTTCTCGTTTCAAACACCGTGTCCTCGTCGCTGTCGAACGAGGCCATCTCTATGTTCTCATCGTAATTCGACAGGAGGCCGTATTTCTTCCGCTGAGGTTTCTTCAACCTGAAATTAGTTTTGCGCTCGTTTCTGGGTCCCTCTGACCTAGGGCTGAGGGACACAGAGAGCGCAGAGTGAGCGTGCGGTCACACGGCGGGATTGCACAGAGACGGGGCCGTTAGGACTCAAAGGGCAGAAGGAGCGGGCCCGGGAGATGTTTTATCGCTGCTAATTGCCTTAGGTAATTAACAGCGGCATGAATTTACAGCGGCGTTTCCCAGGCGCTGCCAGAGGGGTGATGCACAGCTCCGGCCTGGCGGGGGGGGGGGGAACCGGGGCAAACCGGGCACAGCCCCGGGCCGGGGGGGGACCGGGGCAAGCAGGGGCACAGCCCCGGGTCGGGGGGGGACTGGGGCAAGCAGGGACACAGCCCCGGGCCGGGGGGGGGGGACCGGGGCAAGCAGGGGCACAGCCCCGGGCCGGGGGGGGGGACCGGGGCAAGCAGGGGCACAGCCCCGGGCCGGGGGGGGGACCGGGCCGGCCCGCACTCACCGGAACGCCCGCAGGAGGAAATAGAGGGCGGCCAGCGCCGAGAGGGCGCTCAGCACGTACACCGCCCGCTTCAGCACCGGCAGCCCCGACCCCGGCAGCCGCCGCGATCCCGGCGGCGGGTCCGGCGACGGGCCCGGCCGCGTCCCGTTACCCGCGGTCGCCCGCGACGCCTCCGTGCCGTTGAGCGGGCTCGGGGTGGTCGGAGCAGCGGGGGAGGCGGCCCGGCCGACGTGCAGGAGGAGGAGGAGGAGGAGGAGGCAGAGGGGCTCCGGCCGCAGCATGGCCGGGCCGGGCGGCGCGGAGCGGCGAGCGGCGCCTCGGCGGGGGGGGGGCGCAGGAAGGCGGCGGGACGGTGCAGCGCGGCGCAGGCACCGGCCGGACCCGGCGGAGCCGCATGCGGCGTTCCGGGGGCGGCGGCGTTCCGGGGGCGGCGGCGTTCCGGGGGCGGCGGCGTTCCGGGGGCGGCGGCGTTCCGGGGGCGGCGGCGTTCCGGGGGCGGCGGCGTTCCGGGGGCGGCGGCGTTCCGGGGGCGGCGGCGTTCCGGGGGCGGCGGCGTTCCGGGGGCGGCCCAGGGCGCGCAGCCCCCGCCAGGCCTCGGCCCGCCGGCCCCGGTCCGCCTCTCGGGGCGGCGGGTTCCCCCTCTCAACGCCAGCCCTCCCTCAGGGCCGCCATTGCCCCTCACAGCTGCCGTAACCTCCTCACGGCCACCATTTCCTGCTCAGGGCCACTGTTTCCCCCTCACAGCACGACTCCCTCCCTCACGGCCACCATTTTCCCCTCAGGGCCACCATTCCCCCCCTCACAGCTGCCGTAACCCCCTCAGGGCCACCCTGTCTCCCTCAGGGCCACTGTTTCCCCCTCACGGCCACCATTTTCCCCTCAGGGCTGCCATTCCCCCCTCACAGCCACCATTTTCCCCTCAGGGCTGCCATTCCCCCCTCACAGCCACCATTTTCCCCTCAGGGTCATCGTTCCCCACTCAGGGCCGCCATTCCTTCCTCACAGCAGGACTCCCTCCCTCAGGGCCACCCCATCTCCCTCACGGCCACCATTTTCCCCTCAGGGCCGCCATTCCCCCCCTCACAGCACGACTCCCTCCCTCAGGGCCACCCCATCTCCCTCACGGCCACCATTTTCCCCTCAGGGCCGCCATTCCCCTGCCCCGACAGGCAGCCAGAGGTGAGCGTTGCTGGAAACGCAAGCCTTTAGAGTATTTCTGACAACCGCCTTGTCTCTCCGCAGGAGCTCCGGGCGCAGCCGGGGGTCTGCCAGCCACCCCAAGCGCAGCCCCACATCCCCCCGCAAGCTTTCCTCTCGGAGAAGGGCCTGGAGCAGCCCAGACACACGGAACTTGAAAAAAGAGGGCAATTTGGCTGGAAACGGGTCACCCCAGCAGACGTCGCGTCAGGCCCACGGCACCCGAGCACCGTCCCGAGGATGCGACTGGGCTTTGCATCCAGCCCCTGCAGCCAGCTCTTCCCTCAACCCATCCCAGCAACAGAGCATTAACGCAGCGCCGTAATTAGCGCTGCCAAAATAACAGCACCTCAAACCAGGCCTCTATTTTTGCACCTATTAATTATTTCTGCCCGCGTTTAAGCATCTAGGCATCCTATTTAGGAAGGTCTTTCAAATAATGCTTCGTAAGTATTTAGTTTGAATTCATTTAAACGTCACGCGACTGCGTTTTTATCAGCAAGGGTTTCTCACACTCCCTTGCCCCTGTGTTCAATATCATCCGCCATTAATATGCAAAATCCTCCCTGCTGAATTGCTAGATGCAGCCCCCAAAAGTGTGTCAGCTGATTTCTTTTTTTTAAACCCTCTTCACTTAGATAATTTGAAAAAGGTTAAAAAAGGAAGAAAAAGTAGGTTTTGTGGGAAGTAAGCTTTGTAATCGTTCCCGTTCTGCATGCACCGAATGCCCCCAGGGTCTGGTGGACTCTTAGATGGGGAAATCGCGATGGCTTGGGCAGCAAGCCCTCGGGGGCTCGTGAGCGAGCACCCTGCTTGCCCCCTTATGAACTCCTTTGTGCCTGGGACTCCCCAGCAAGAGAAAACATTTCTTAATAAGAGCACAAGTTTTCAAAGCTGGCTTTACCCATTAATTTAGCTCATTTATTCCAGCTAAGCGTCTGGCCTCCATCACACCTGTCTGCTCCGGAGGGCTGAGTCAAGCGACAAGAGGACACAAGCGCAGGAGCGGCGGCTGTGCCTCGGCAGGTTGGCAAACCACGGCGGCCTGCCTTAATAACCGGGCTTTACAGCGCGGACTAGAGAACAGGCAGTCAATTCTGCCCTTCGAATGCTTACTGGGCACAATACGTCATTTCTTCAAAGGCACTCAGGCTGTATGAGCAGACTTCTTTGCATAATACACTGCTCTTAAAAGCCTGTCCTTCGAGTGGGGCGCAGCACAACCAAAGGGCAGAGAAGTATCAATAAAAAAAGAGTGGGGTGGGAAGCAGGATAAAGCAATCAAATGTGTTCTTTTAACACCAAAAGGGTGGGCAGGGCAGTAGCAGAGACCATCCGAAACCCCCGTACTGCCCGTTCTTTCCGAAGCTGCCAAGAACACGCTCACAGCTGCCAGCCTCCAGCAGCGTAAATCCTCCTCGGTACTGAGCTGCCACATTTTCAGGATTTAACCAAGAACCAGACATTTTCACGAGCATCAGGCACGCGCACCGATTCGGTTTGAGCCAAGCGAGCCTGGTTACAGCGGGTCTCGCAAGAGACTTTAGAGCCCCGTGCCAGCGATCGGTCAGACCGGGGGATAGTGGAAATAAAGCAATCCGAGCTGCTTCCACCGCAGCACGGCAAGGCACGGGTGTAACGCACCGAGGACGACAGCCTGTTAAGGAGGGTGTGAGTTACAGCGCGATGTATCGGGAAACATCCACCACTACGCAGGGAAGAGCTCCTCTAAGCTGCGGCACGCGAGAGTCAAGGGCCAGCTGGAGGAATGCAGCAACCAGCGCTCAGCAGCACAAGCCAGGGAGACAGGGACGAGGTAGCAAGGGGAGAAAAAATTAAGAATATTCTACACATCCAGAAGAGGAAGAAAAGGGCAGTTTGGCGAGTTTAACTTTTTGGTGGTCCCTCTTGAAGATGGGACTTAAAACTGGGCAGAAAACCCCAATCCAACCGAGCGGGGGTTACAACGTTTGATCTCTGTGGCGTAACTCCAACAACGCACAAGGCTGAAAATTCCCCCTAACGTCACAGTTTCCTGGAGAGCAGGTAAACGTTCACAGACCAGCGAAAAGTTAAATATTTCATCGATACCAGAGCGCAAGGTTCCTGCAGGGAAGCCTGGATTCCTCGCGCTGTGCCTCCCCTGCCCTTCTACAGGGTGAGTAAAAGGCCACCGCCTTTAGCGTCGAGCACCACGGCGGGAGCCCCGCCGGCCCAGTGTTTGTTCGGAGGCGAGGCAACCACAATTACAGCAGTTAACAAACAGCAATCGAGAGCCTTAATTAAACAACAGAACCCAAGCGTTGAACGCCTGCACAGAAGAGTCTGCAGGACAGAACAGACATTGCGAATGAAAGGCAACGCCTGCTGACGAGGGAAGGTGGCACTACAAGGCACAGGAATCCACACATCGCAGCCTCTGCGACTGGTGGCTTTCCGCCTTCCATCGGGCTGAATTTCCCATTCCCACGCACCAGGAGGGTTTGTTCTATGCAGCTCCTCTCACACAGGCAAATGGGTTTTTTAGTTTTAAAAAATTGCAGCTGCGAGGACTGCGCTTCCTTACGAAGGCACCCAGGCCGCTCACGCCGTGCCCCCGGCCCGCAGAGCACCTTCCCGGCCCCGGCCAGGCTGGCGGAACCACTCGAAAGCTGCGCAGCTCGGTACCGCTTCAACCCCTGTCCCGCTCCACCCCTCATCTCCAAGCACCTGACAGCTTTCACCTGATGAAGTCGCTCTACTAGAAAATTCCAGGATATAAAAAAAAGACCAGAGTTAATTTGCTAATACCCAAATTTTTCAGACTTTGATAAAAATTTTTAACATAAGCGATCCCAAAACCCAAACTGTAAACCTTGCTTTTGAGTCACAACCAACCACTTCATTGAGGTGGGAAACCTGGGGCAGCTTTGTCTTGAGCCGGGTACTTCAGCACAGAAATCCTCAGCTGCGGCAGGTGAATCTCGCATCCCACCCGAAAGCTGCAAAACTCGGGAAACGTGCAGCCACTCCTCCGAGCAGCACAAACATCGCATCTCAACTTGCATCAGCAAAACAATTTTAATTACTCTGACGTGTATGGAAGGAGTTCATTCACTATCCAAGCTCAAAAAAAGCTTTAGCATTCAAGTGCAAATGAGACTTTTGTGTTTGTTACCATTTCAGCTGGCAGAACTGCGCAAACGCCGACTCCTCCCTTACGGAATCGCTCGGCTCACAGCTCCCTTCCCAGGCAGCCGCTTCACTGCTGCAGGTTTGCGGAGGCACAAACTCCAAGTAATTAGGCCACTTAATTCAAGGTTACAATGACACAATTAAATTTCTGCCTCCAACTTGCCCTTGAAGACAGGTTGCCCTCTGCCCACCTCCCCAGGCAGCCCAGCGCCGCTTGATTTTGTACTTCTAACTGGGTTGTACACCAGCTAACGCCATTTCTATCGCATGCCCTGGCCACAGTCCAATACTCTTCTGTTTCCCCACAAAAGTACTACAGAGATTCGTGTTTTTCCACATTCCGGTATTTTATTCTAGCTTAATTGACTTATTTCCTCATTCAAGTGACCTATATAAAACAAGACTGCTCAACGCTCTTCATCTCCACCACTCCCGCCAACGGCTGTCCTTGGTCTTCTCTGACGCATTTCATTGCTGAAATAGAATTAAGACAGCGAATTTAAAGGCAGGGAAAGGCTACGTAAATTTTCACCCAGAAACTACTCAAGTTAGGCTTTACCACTTAAACTGTAAATCGGTAACGGAGCCAGACCTTCTGGCTCGGGCGAAGCTACGGGGCGAGGGGCAGACCGAACAGAGGTTACCTGCTTGGCAAACGCGCGTCTCGGTCCCGCTTCCTTGGAGCCAACGCTCTCCTCCCTCAGGATCCCCCGCTCAGCGTCCCTGTCCAGTGTCCCCTCTTCTCTTCAGCCTGCCAAAGCAAAGACGCGTTAATAAAAACATCAAGCGGAGCCTTCGCGTTGCCACCCGCCTCCCCCAACACAAGTCACGTCATGTACGAGGGTTTCACAAGCCATTCGCTGAACCCATCACATCACAGAAGCACAGTCTGGGAAAACTGTTCCAGGGCCGGCTGACGCCTTTGATACGCCAGCCACTGAATCATTTCATCCCTAAGCAGAGAGTTAACCACTTTGACATGGCTGCTTAGGAAGTGTGGGCTATGGGAAAAAGTTAATGGCAACAAGTAGGATGGCAAAGAAAGCTACAATTAAAGTGAGCAACTTAATGAAGTCTAGGAAGATTCTCAATAGATGAACACATATCGAGTCGGGAATTCGTTTCCCATCTTGCTTCCATACCTACTAGCAAGACATGACTGCATGCCCAACTCTGATCTGTGGAACCGAAGTTGTGCCACAAGCCAAAGGTTGCATACGGCATGGGTTAAAATTTTTCCCTCAGTTGACCAAAATTGTCAAAGGAATATTTCACAGGTACATTAGACTTTCAAATGAGCTCTCAACAAGAGGAAGGATGCGGACATGAGCAAAAGGAGTTACCTCGAATTACAGGACTATTTCCACATATGAACTAGCCAAGAGAGCAGCTTTCGTCTCAGAGGTTTCTGTTGGAGGCACAACACTTCTTTTCTCCAAGGACACTGCAGTTTCCATATGCTAGCAAAGAATTCTTAGAACTTGTAAGGCAATGACAAAGCTAGCTAAGCACGGCAATTTACCTACCATTGAGCGCTCCTGTCAAGCTAGTAACTAGGCCAGCTCCTACAGGACTGATTCTTCACTACAGCTTTTCGGTGTATACTGCGGTATTTAAGGCAACATCAATTATCCTACCCTCGACTTCTGACTGCGGCTTTGCGTACTAGACCATCCTGCGGTATGCGCTTTGTCCTCTGCCTCTAGACACCCTCGCTATTCTTATGTGACATGTGTTGAGGAATTCACGTGTCAAGACCGATTAAGCGCTAGCGACTGGTCAATCTGGCTCGCTCTTCCACTATCGCTAGTCTTCTCTCTCCTCTGGCATCCTCTAGTACTTAGACTGTTCTTCGTCTTCAAGGATTGTGTTGTGCAATGAAATGTAAATGTCAGGAGCAGAGTTCATTTCAGACGGTCTTTTAATAGGCTTCGTAAAGCCAAAGAAAACTGTATACAAGAATCCTTTACCACTTCAAATACAATATCAATGGAATATGCATATTTCTTCCAGTAAAAAAGGACAATATAAATAAACATTTTCAAGAACCTCTTTTATGGTAAGTTTGCAAGTCTATTTCTGGGTCATTTACATCATTACAACAGTAAAAATACCGTTATGCAGGTTGAACATACAAGCGAGTTTCTCTTTAGATATATCAAGGTGGTTTGCCTTCCAATTTGTACCCAGGCTGCATTCCTACCTTGCTACACTAAAGGAATGTTACAAAAGACGAAGGTAATGCACTTAAAAAAAAAAAGTCCACAGCTTGTTCAGCTTCCAGTGAACATTGAATTAAAGGTCCTTTCTATCTCAAAAGAAACTGAATTGGGGCCCCAACTTCACAACTTTAAAAAAACACCTTGGCTCATCATGAAGGATAAAATAAAATCTGAAGTGCTTTCAAAAAAGATTAAAAACACTTGAAAGCAGAGCTTTCTTAAAGAAAAGTCTAATTAGACCATCTCATATCAGAAGCTGTCAGGCTGTGTTTGACAAGATTAGAACTGATAATACTACAAAAGTGAAAATACAAGTAGATGTACTACACAATAACGATTTCAGCGAAGCTCCAAAAATCTTTATAAATACAGCCATTGGAAGGACGATCTTGAGTCAGGAAGGATTTTTACTCGTTGTGTGTAGCTGAGGACAAGAAGCAGGCACAATTGTAAAGGCACTGAAGCATAGACAAGTTCCAGCATTTTACTCCCTTGCATTATTTCAGAAGCTAGTGCTAGTTCGCTACACCGTAAGAGAACTCCCCCACCCTTGATTAAAGTTTGTTAGGGCATCCGAGTTTTGTCTTAGTCTCAAGCTCGAGGAACGTACTTTAAAAACTTGCTTTGCCTTAGATCCAAGCAACTCCTACACATGCATTACAAATTAGAAATTTAAACGGCACAACCACGTCCGAAGCCTGGCAGATTGGTTCTTACGGGCAAGAACAGAAATAGCGGTACAGTCCAACCGAGCCTTACAGTATCTCCAGACTCAAGTACAGGGTCAGAAGGTTTAGAGAGTTCCTACAGCATACGTACTCATCGCTCCCATTTGAACCAAGACTTACCGTAACTGTCATAGCTGTCTCTGTAGGACCCTCCTGAAGACCTGTCGCCATAGCCACCTTGACTCCTGCTGTTAAAAACACGCAGAGGCTTTGGATTTGCTCAGCCGGTTCTGGAGCCCGCTGACATTGACGTCAAACAGGCGATGGGCTTCAAGAGCTACGCAACGACCCGCTAGCGGCTGCGATGACTTTACCTGCTATTATAGTAGTCTCTGGAGCCATTATATCCTCCGCTTCTGGAATCAAATCTGCTTCCGCCGTAGCCTCTCTCTCCGCCTCCTTGAACAGACACCGGATCATTGGGGTTTTTTTAAGCATTCTGACAAATCCCATTACCGCTTCGGGAACGGCAAGTCATTCGCACACACTCACCTCTAGAGAAGCCACGGCCCCGACCTCTGCCGCCACGGAAAAAGCCTCTGCCGCCAGAGGACCCCCCTCTGTATCCACGAGATCTGTTCTCTGATGATTTTCCAGCCTGATCGACTCTGATCTGACGTCCGTCTACAGACTAGCGAGCAAAAAAAAAATAAACCAGCTTGATAAACTTTTAAATAGCAAAGCAGATATACCGCGAGTTACACGCCTTCGTTGCCAGCTAAGCAGCACCAGAACTTACTGTTCCTACAAACAGAGGTTTTATTTAATGTCACAACTAAGCCAACTACAGAAGTACACAGATGTTCAAACAGTATATACAGGCACTCCTATCAAGCGTCAGTATTTTTCAGTCATATAGGTTAGGTTATGGAACTTTAGCGATGTATATTCTTTGTTATTTTTATCATTTCATTGTTTTAAGACGCTAGTATTTATCTGTTTTTCTCCATAGCATTAAACAGAAACACATCTTTCAAACTTCTCTTACTACACTTTAAGGAAATCAAGAAAGCTGTTCGAGCCCCCTTACCTTCCCATTCATGGCCATCATTGCATCTTTAGCATCATCTATGTTTTCAAAAGTAACAAAGCCAAAACCTCTGGATCTCTGAGTCTCTCTGTCTTTCACCACAACAACTATGAAAAGAGGGGGAAAAAAATAGCATCAGCACCTGTGCAATCTAACAAACTCATGAGCATCACCACAGCTCGGCACTGCAACCTTACCTTCGGAAATTTGTCCGTATTTAGAGAAGACTTGTTCCAATGACTGCTCATTGGTGTCAAAACTCAGTCCACCGACAAAGAGTTTTCCCTCGTCTGATGCCATTCTGACCTGCAAAGTCAATATATCCGTCAGGATCCAAAAAAAAAAATTTCCCACGACGTCTGAGAGATTGAATTGGTTCTAACATCGCCAGTCATCTCACGCTCTTGCGGGACGCTCACGCTCCAGTGGAGCGGCGCTTTGCATCACAGGGGAACACCCCACAGGCCGGCTCCGGGCCAAGCGCCTTCCCCCGGGAAGCGGGGCCGCGGCGGGGGAGCAGGGCCCGCAGCGGGAGGCCGGCCGAGCGGCCGCGGCCGCCCACGGGAGCCGGGAGGGCCCGGAGCCCCGGCGGGCGGTGAGGCCCCGCGGGCCGGTGGGGGCCGAGGGCCGCACCGCGCATGCGCGCCCCGCCGAGCCCCCGCGGCCCCGCCTCCGGCCCCGCCCCCTCGGCGCAGGCGCACTCCGCGCCCCTCCTCCCGCCCGCCGCCATTTTGCACGGCCGAGGCCCGTCGCCATTTTGTTTCCGAGGGCGCATTTCGCCTCCCTCCCTCCCGCCCCGGCCCCTTCCCCCCCCCCCACGGCAGCCAGCCGGGGCGGCTCCGCCGGGCTCCCCGCAGCCGCGGAGGACACCCGTGCCGCGGCACGGCCGCCCCGTTCCGGACTCCCCCGGGCAGCAAGCCCGCCGGCTCCCAAGACACATTCCCTTCACCTCCGGCGCTGCGAGCCTCCCCGGCCCAGCCCGGCCCGGCCGCAGCCCGCCCACCGCGGCGGGCGCCTTACCGGTGCCCTGGAGGTGCGGAGTCCACGCAGCACTTCAGAGCCTCAGCGCGATGTACGCCGAGGCTGGCGGGGCGGCGGCTTATAAAGTCCGGGTCTGTGCCCCGCCCACCTCATGAATATGCAGATAAACCTCCCGCTGCAAGGCGGGGCGGCTGACGTCACCAAAGCGCCGCTCGCCGCCGCGCCACCCGATTGGGCTGGATCTCGTTAATATTCATGAGCCCCGGCGGGGGGCGGGGGGAGGAGGGAGCGACAACAAAACGGCCGCATCCCTCCCCCGGGGGCGGGGCGCGGGCGGCGGCGCGGATTGGCTGGGAGCGCGGAGCGCGTCGGCAGGGGGAGCCCCTGTGAGAGGGAAGGAGGTGGAGGCAGCTGATTGGCCGGGGCCCGGCCCGGCCCCGCCCCCGGCACGCCCAGGGGGGCGTGTCCGCGCTGCCCCAGTTTCGCGCCCTTCTCGGCAATGCGGCGGCCGCAGACAAAGGGGCCGCCTGAGGGGGCCGCCGCCATCTTGGGTGGCGAGCGCTGCCCGCCGCCGGCCCCGGGGTCTGGCCCTGGCCTCGGCCTCCCCGTCCTCCCGGGCCGGCCTCCCGCCGTGGGCCTGCCGGGCAGGCCCGCTCCGCCGCCCTGCGTGCCCCCCCGGTGCGGCCTCCGCTCCCCTCCCCTCTGAGGGAAGCGGCGGGGGGCGGCCTGTTCCCGGCGCATCGGGGCCGGAGCCCCGCAGCGGCCCTGCCCGTCCCCGCCTCTCCCTGTCCCGCTCGCTACCGTGGCGGTAGGTCCCCTCGTCCCCGGCAGGCCCAGGCGCCCACCGCCTTCCCACACCCCAGCGAGCGCTGCCCCCGGAGCCGGCAGCTCCTGCCGGGGAGGCCGCCGCCTCTCCCTGCCCGCAGCCGTTCCGCCTTCCCCGCCCGCCGCGCAGCGCAGGGCGAACAACAACAGCGGGGCAGCCGCCTCCTTCGGAGCCTTGTGCTGGTGCCTCCGCTCCCCCACACACGCTCGGAGAGCCCGGCACGATGCAGCCCCATCCCTGGTTCCAAAGCATAAATGGGTTGGTTTAAAAAATAATAATAAAAGGACTTTGCTCAGCCTGTTTTTACTGAAATGTTTAAAAGCCCACCGTGGGGTTTTTCTAAGGTAAGAATGTCTTCAGCATTAAAAACTGCCTTATCGAAAGAGGAAACACACACATGTTTCTGCAAGGGACTACGCGGGTTTAAAAAGCCCTAAAAATAAAATTTTCCAGTTTTTCATAACTACAATCTCCTCTAGAAAGCGCAGAACAGCATTTCAAAACGTCTGCGAGGAAGAGACGGCGCAGGAGGAAAAGAGTGGCGCAACGACGGGAGCCGAAAGAAAGGGTGGAAGAAAACGCAGCGAGGAGGGGTCCCTGGAGGTCACCTCGGCTGTCCCCTGCCTGCAGGCGGGACCGGGCCGCGCCAGCTCTGCCCGGAGAGGAGATCCCGCTGCCCAGGGCCGGTTCTTTCCTTTGCAGTGTGCAGCAGCGCGCAGCCGCGGCCTCCCTCCGCCACCTCGGAGCGCTCCTGGTCGGAGCAGGGTTGCACGGAGTAGTAACGCTGGAGTCGTCTAAATCAGGGCTGTTTGCTCGCGGGTAACGCGATTGATTTCCGAACCGAGCGCTGAGACAGAGTAAAAAGAAACCACAGTGAAATGCAAAGTCGTCTTCTGCCCGCTATTGTTCTGTAAAAGCAGCGAGTACCCGTTCTCTGCCTGCAGAGTAGGGAAACGGGGCTTTTCCTCTCTCGTTGTACCTCTGGGGATCTACAGGAAGAGGGTTGTTTTGTACACAAGTGCGTACAGTAATTATGAAATACAGAGGAATCTCGGTATCGCGCTCTGCCCGAACCTCCGCTGCTGTACACACAAAATAGGTGTTTCGTTCCTCCTCAGCGCGGCTCTCACGATGGCGCGCCGTCCGCGGGTTCTGGGTTACGGTGCTGCGGCGCCGGCGGGTTTGCCAAGCGTTAGGGACGGCACGCCGCAGCCTCGCGCTGCCGCCGAAGGGCTCGCGAGCGTGTAAAAAACCCGATACCCGTGAGGCGCCAATCTAGTAGCAGTAGTAGTTTCCTACTGGCAAAACCATGAAAAAACTACTCAACTTTCCAGTCCTGATTGCAAATTAACAACATTGAATAACGATAATAATAACGTACGTTATACACACAACCTGTGGTAACTCAGTGTATCTGATGAGCTTTGCAGCAAAAGAAAAGGTCCAGCACTAGGGAAATGTTAAACAGGGAAATAGTTAAAACCGGGATAAAACTGTGAAGAGTAGGATGAAGTAGTACAGTGCTTTCTGCAAATTAAAAAGCTGTTTCCTGGTTTGAGGAGGGTATTTTAATTTAAAACTCTGGGTTTGACTTATTGAAGAAGTTTTCAGTTCCACCTAGTTCTGCGTGGGGCCGCGCGGTCCATCGGCGCGCCGGCCGCGGCCCGGAGGAGCGAGGAGGCTCCTCCGCCGCTGGGGACTGCGAATCCATTTTTGCCCTTCACGAGGGAAAAAGAGCCCGGCCCCGAGCTCACGTCGCTGGCGCGGCATTTTGATTCAATTACAGACGCGTTAACGTGAGCGCTTCTGGTCCGTGATGCGGGCGGATAAAGTGACCTTGGCGCACGGAGCCGTTTTCCGAGCGGCAGGAGCGACGGCAAGGACGGCGGCCGCCCTGGGATGCTGGAGGGGAGGAGAGGAGCAGCGCCGCGCCGCCGGCCTGTTCCCGGCACCGTCGGTACTGCGAATGTTGAGGGACAAACACCGGGTTTAATCGGTTTTTTAACTCCTCGTGCAAAGCCAGCGCAGGTCGGGTGCTTTGAAAGCAGCACCGTTAACCTTCCCGTGCTGCTTCGGGGGAATTGTGGTCGCAGCCGGACGAAAGGACCGGCGCAGCTCCTGTGACAGTGACCGGCAATGGCAGCTCTGCCCGGATTTGTCCCCAAAGTGGGATTTGGGTGCGCGTTGGTGCCTTGCCTTTGGCACTGACGGAGTCGCTCCGTGACACAAGGCGAGAGCCAGGCCGAATCGAGATCACCCGGGCGGCCTCCGCTCCCGTCCCCGCTCTGCAGCTCTCCGGAGGTTTCCTCTGCTCCAGATCTGCTCATTCCTCCCCGCGTGGTCCAGGGCGTGAGACGCCGTGGACGTCGCTCCAGCCTGCGAACGGGCAGCTGCAGCAGCCCCGCGTCCCCCGGCCGGCGCGGGCAGGGGTCCTGCGCTGCCTGGGGGCTCCGGGACCGGGACAGCCCGGCGCGGGCAGGGGTCCTGCGCTGTCCGGGGGCTCTGGGACGGGGACAGCCCAGCACGGGCAGGGGTCCTGCGCTGCCCGGGGGCTCCAGGATGGGGACAGCCCGGCGTGGGCAGGGGTCCTGCGCTGCCCAAGGGCTCCGGAACGGGGACAGCCCGGCGCGGGCAGGGGTCCTGCGCTGCCTGGGGGCTCCGGGACGGGGACAGCCCGGCGCGGGCAGGGGTCCTGCGCTGCCTGGGGGCTCCGGGACGGGGACAGCCCGGCGTGGGCAGGGGTCCTGCGCTGCCCGGGGGCTCCGGGACGGGGACAGCCTGGCGTGGGCAGGGGTCCTGCGCTGCCCGGGGGCTCCGGGACAGGGACAGCCCGGCGTGGGCAGGGGTCCTGCGCTGCCCAAGGGCTCCGGGACGGGGACAGCCCGGCGCGGGCAGGGGTCCTGCGCTGCCCGGGGGCTCCGGGACGGGGACAGCCCGGCGCGGGCAGGGGTCCTGCGCTGCCCGGGGGCTCCGGGACGGGGAGAGCTCAGCACGTACGGCAGGGCTGAAGCGGCGCTGGGGAGCAGCCTGGCAGGCACCGCGCCTGGCAGACCGCACAGGTTGTTACGGCCGTTCATTAAGCAACGAAACGTTAACGCGCAGGATTGATGTCACGAGAGCAAACCTTCCCGCAGCAGCGGCTGGCACCGACAGCCCCGGGCCGGAGGGTCCCAAGGCGCTCGACGCCCGGGAAAGAGCACGCAGAGTTAACTTTGCGGCGTTCCCGCCGGCGGGCCCGGCGCCCAAATACCCCTGCGCGAGCCTGAGAGCCGAGCATCGTCAGCCGTGTTTGTGTGCTCTGGCCGAAGCCCATTTCCCATCACCTGCAGCTGTCTGTGAGCAGGGACCGCGGCTGCGGTGACCGAATATGGTGAAAGCGCCGGCGCTTCGTCAAGGACCACAAATAGCTGCCTCGAACCGCGCGCTCTTCGAAGCGGAGCCTGCGTCTTCGTACACGTAGTGTGCAATCATCGTTAAATTGTAAATCCCGAGAGGCCGGAGGGATCTCGGGGGTCATCTTGTCTCTAGAACCGAGCAACCTCGCGCCTGACAGATGTTTGTCTCACCCATTTTTTAAAACCTCCAGTGACAGAGCTGCTAGTACCAAACATCAAGTAAATGAACATACCTCCTTCCTGAAAGAGGCCGCTTCCAGCAGCGCGTCAGCCATTAGTGCCCCATGGAAATGCGCTCGGGGAGCACCGACAACGAGCTGCGCTGGACGCCTGCCCTCCTGCCCCCGCCTTCACCGCGGGTCCCGGAGCCGTACAAGCCTCTCTTCCACGGGAGCTGTGCCCCGGGTGCAGCCCGAGGAGCCCTTCCCGCAGCGCTGCGGTTTTCTTTGGGGGTCCCCGCTGAGCCACGCTCATCGTCTGCGTTTGGAGGGACCTTTTTCCAGCCCCCCCGCGCTCCCGGCCCTTTTCCATGGCACGCAGCAATTTGGCGTTTGCCCAGAGCCACGCAGCAGCCGAAGTTCGAGTCCGAACCTGCTCGGCAGCCCTGGCACCCGCTCGGGAGATGGAGCTGAGCCAAGGGCAGAGCAGAGGCATCCGCCCCGGGCACCGCTCTGATGAGGCTCCCAAACCCCCGCGCGGCCGCGGGCGAGGGCTGGGAGAGACAGGAGCTCTGGGGGGACGGGGGAAGCGCGGGGCAGGAGGGAGCACGGGGGCACGGGCAGGGGTGGACGGGCACCCCAGCGCTCGCGACAGCGCCGGTCGCCTCGTGGTCTGCTCTCAGGCTGTGGCTTGCACAGGCTCCACGGCAGCAGGACCGGAGAGGGAGCAAAGCCATCCACGTAGCCCACATTTGCTCCGTGCTCCGGCGTCGCCTTCCTCCCGCTAAGCCCAAGCAAAGCGCCCGGGACCACCCTTCCTGCAAACGCGGCCGCGGCTGGAGGGGCCGGCGGGGCGAGCGCGCCAGCACAAACCGCGCCGGCGGAAGAGCCGCCTCCTCTCTTTGTTTTTGCTGGGATTGCAGGGAAAGAGGGAATGTGAGGCTGGCCTGAAGCGGGGGTCCCCTCGGGCCTCCAGCCCGCCCCTCACCAAACCTGCTGCTCCTTCGTCTCCCCTGCCAGGTCGGCCTACGCCGCAAGGCAGCGCGGCTGCCACGGCCGGCTGCCGTCCCCTGCGCAGGGGGCCTCTCCCCGACCCTTCCTGTCCCCAGCGAGTCCGCCCCGCGTGACCGTGCACGGTCCCATCGCCAGCCGTGGACCCAGAAGCAAGGAGTAAATACTGAGCCGGTCCCGAATTTGGGAACTGGCAGTCCCAAAGCCCACAGGAAAAAACCATTCCCTTCTCTCTTACTACTTTCCCTGAGGGAGTTGCTTATCCAGCTTTGCAGTTTGAAAAAAAAGCCCTGACGCAATCATGCCGTTGCCATGGCAAGAAGCGTTGCTGCTGCATTTTCCTCTGTGAGTTACCGTGACCAGGATTGACCAAGTTGTAGGACAAAGCCACAGCGAGCGAAGCGATCAGATCCAGAGCAAGGCTTGCAAAAAGCTGCATGAAATCTGGGTTGGCACATATTGCCGTAAGGCGGCGGGGGGTTACAGCAGCGCGGGGATACCCAAGCCTGAATATTAGGAAACGAGTTCAGTTCCCAGTCCACCCTGGCGAGAGCTCAGCCTCTGCCATTCCCGGCTTTATCCCCGTCTTGTGCATCTTCCCTGACTGTGCCCCTGCAACGAGCGACCACCTCGTCCCCAGGGCCCCGGGTCTCCATCGCTCCATCCCTGTCGCTTGCACCAGCACAGAAGGAGCCCAGAGCTGGGTACGGAGCGGTCTCGCCCCGTTTTAGAGCGGCGCGCGCTTCACACGGGGGTCGGTACCCGCGCGTGGCAGGAGGAGGCCAGGCTGCAGACGGGGGTCTGCGAGGAGGGAGGCAGCAGCACTGCAGGGATGCAGGAGGCATCGCCTGCGGGAGGCGCAGCCCTGGCTGCTGCTCCTCAGTGCTCGCCGGTTTAGAGCTGGTGACCGGGAACGCAGACCCCACGCCGAGGGGCTACGGGGCTGCGTCTGCACGAGCTGCCGGGGTTGAGAGGAGGGAGAGCCCCGCTTGGGGCGATCAGCCCCAGGCAGCTCCTTCAGAGAGGTCTCCCGAAGGGCAGAGCCCGTTCCCGCTGCACTGGGCATCCAGGCGCCCCGGGGAAGAGTAAGGGGCACAAGCAGGACCCCGACCAGCTCCGGGGAGCAGGGCTGCAAGACCTGGCCCTGGCAAGGGTGGGGAGAACCAGAGCCCAGAAGGCAGCACCCCCGGGCCACAGAAAGGCGGCCTCGGGACGGAGTCCCTGCGTGAGGCTCCGTGCCTCCAGGAGGGGATTCGGGGCTGGGGATGCCGGTGCACCCAGGCTGAGGTTAGGAAGACGGTGAAAATAGCATGGGTAACCAAGGCAACGATGTAAATGGATGGGCTCCAAGAGGCAGTTTTATCAGGGACTGAGGCTGTGCTGCTCAGCCAGATTATGGAAAACTAAATCCTCTGTTGTCACACCATCGATACCTGCCCAAACGGAGCCGAAATTTAGGAACACCTGAACACAGGTGCCACATCACACCTGAAAAACTGCAAGACCTCTTTTGGGGTGCGCGGCAGCAAGGGCTGTGCCGTGCCTGCCCAAGTCGTGCTGCTGGTCGAGGTGTCGAGGACCCGTCCGGAGCCTGACCGCGCAGAGCCGAGGCGGTGCCCACGTGGCACCTGTCCCGAGAGGGACGCTGGGGACATGTGGCTGACGCGTCACAGCTTGCAAAGCAAACTGGGTCTGACACCAGCGTCGAGGCAGGGACTCGCACGTCGGTCCGAGCAGTTGGTTTTGCCATCCTAGCGGCCAGGGCTGATCAAATCTCCTGCCACCCACAGCTCCGCGCTGTGAGAGCGGCCTCGATCAGCCGTCATCTCGGGGGCCTGCAAAGGGCACGGCTCAGCCTCCCTCCATCCTGTCCCCGGGCTTTCGGAGGGTGCAGCGCACCAGCTCTCGTCCTTTGCTTCTGCGGTGGCTGCAGCTGTTGCCTCCCCTTTAGGGCCCTCGGGAACATCTGGAAGAGGCCAGGCTTTCTGCAGAGCCCACACCTCTCCGTGCCCCGCTCCCCTCCGCAGGCTGCCGTCACCAAAGCTCAGCTGCTCCGCGGCACGCGGTGGCCCCGGCAAGAGCCTCGTCAGCCCGCCTGGGCGCTTGCAGTGGGATTTGTACCCTTTTCTTCTAGCCTTACCACTTGCAGGCATCAGCGCTGACGTTACAGCCGCTGGTTACGTAGCGATGCTTTACCTTTCCCCTCCCGGCTCTGCTGCGCCGCAGAGCGGGGCTGCACTGTGGGCGACTTGGTTTGGTGCAGCAGCACCGGCTGCTCGCGCCTGCGGGATCCCGGGCTGCCCAGAAAGCAGGGGCCTGCCCTGGCTGCTGCCCCTTCCAGCAGGGCACCGCCGGCTCCGTAGGTGGGCTCTCCCCCGGCCCCCCGCATCTGCCAGGGCCCCCCCGGGCAAAACGCAGCTACTTCTGGTGCGGAAAAAGCAGCAGCAGACAGAGACGCGCGTTTCTCTCTCCCACCTTCGCTCCTGTCAACCTCCCAGCTGTATTAAGGACTCATCTTGGTTATATAAGCCCTCATTAATCATCATCTAAGAGCATTTGCAGCATCGGAGTTCTTAAGGTCAGGAGATGCTACCCAAGGACACAACAAACAAACTTCCGCTGCGCGAACACCGAGTGACCTTGCAGGACAGAGAGGGCTGGGGATGCGGGAAGGTTTTCATCCACAGTCTGTAGGGGAAAAAACTGCCAGGAACAGGGCGCCTCTCCCCAAGAAGGGATGAAACGCAGCGGGGTGAGCAGCCTGGCTGCCGGGGGAAACCGGAGCCTCTCCACAGCCCTCGGCCCCCTCAGTGCGCTCACCCACGCTGCAGGGACTGGTGTTTGCTGCCACGATTTGCAGCGGGGCTGGCGGTCTCGTGCCCCTCGGGCCGTGCAGGGCGGCCTCTGGTCCGGCTCCCTGCACCAGGGCCCCGGGGCTCCCAGGACACGCGGTGCCCCCCGCCTCCCTCTTTGCTCGTCAGCAAGTCCCCGTCTGCTGCCATTTCCCTGCCTGCGAGGGCGAGGGAATGTAAATCACCTTGAGATCCGCAGAGAAGCGCAGCCCCTCCTGAGCAGCTTTATTGCTATTGACACAAGGAGCGGCGCAGCGGAGCGAGCCGGGGTTCTGCGGGAACAGCCACGCTTGCAGAAACCCCTGAACTGCAGCATCAACGTTTCTGCCTGCCCAGAAGGTTCCCGCGCCCTCGCATGAGCTCATCCTGCACCGTCCCCCTTCGGTGCCTCCCTGCTCCGCCAGCCACCGCGGCCAGGCTGTAACCCAACCTCTCCCCGCGCCCTCTGCGCCCGCCGCGCTGCAGAGGAGGAATGAGAAACGACAGCGGAGCAGATTCTTGGCTGTCTGGGTCACTTTCTCCCCACGCTGCCGCTCCTGAAGCTCCAAGTCATGCAGTTCCTTCTCTTTTTTCCCCTTAAGGCGGGGAAACGAGTCGGGAAAGTTCCCCCGCTCTCCCCCACGAGCTGAGCCGAGCGAAGGCAGGTAGAGGCAACGTCCCTGCCTCCAGCAGCACCACGCCTGCCCGGGGAGCCGTGCGTTTGCAGGGAAAGGCCGGATTCTGGCATTGCACAAGCTGGTGCCAGCCCAGCACGGCCGCCCCGGGCCGGGGGAGCGATTGCTGGCGCGAGCAGCTTTTTGGGGGAGCTCGGCAGCCCCCAGCATCCTTTGTCTTCGCAGTTATCGCCCCATCCTGCTTCACCCTGAACTCACGCCATCAGATTACCCCAGCGCGGGGGGCTGCCAACCGCTCCCCTCCCTGCAGCAGGGCAGGGGGGTGCCCCACGCGAGGCACAACGGAGGGGCCCACGGGCGAGCCGCTGCCCAGCCCCCGCGCGCCCCTCGCCCGCCTGCGTCCCCTCGCCCCGCTGAGCCGTTACCTTGGTGCTAAAGCCCGCGCTTGGCGCAGCCGTGCTCCCCGCCGCTGGCGCCTGGCAGGAGGGCGAGCTTCTTCCGAGGGCCGACCCCCGGGGCCGCCCGCCCTGCCCTCCCCGCCGGCAAGGTGGGGGCTTTCTCACGCAGGCGGATAACGGGGCTGGGGCCTCACAACAGGGCAGGGTGCAGCCGCGGGGCCGCAGCGTGGCTCTGAGCTCGCCCCCAGCCCTCCGCGGGGCACGGCGATGCCCTCGCCGGAGCAGCCGATGCCCAGCAGCCCACCGGCCTCACGCTTCTGCAGGGAGCCACAACGCCCATCCCAGCATCCCGCCACCCCCGGGGCCACCCCAGCCTGCTCCCTCGGGCAAACCTGCCCAGGAGCCCCTTCCTCCCACCAGCCCTCCCGCTATCGCTGCCCCAAGAGCGGCCGGGGAGGAGACAGGCGCTACCGGCCTCCGTCAAGGTGACTTGAAGGGGAGCGAGGGGCTGCAGCACCCCCGTGCTGAGCTCCCCACTGCCACGTCCCAGGCACGGCACCAGCACGTAGCCCCACTCTGCACTGGAAATTCCCCCCCCAGGCTGCCACGCGCCCAGCCCTGCTGTCAGAGCCCCGAAAGCGCTGGAAAGCCGCAGCCGGCTGCTAATTAAGCAGCCCAGCACTGCCCCAGAAAGCTGCGCTCTCCCCCAGCATCGCCGCCGCGCTGGGAGCTGGACGTGACCTGCTTCCCAACGCGGCGAGATGGAGGATGGGACCGAGCCGTGGGCCAGCACCGCGTGGCACTGCCCTGGCCCCAATGCCCCTGCGAGCAGCAGGGACCACCAGGAACCCCAGGAACAGAAACCAGCCCTGCCAGGGCTGCAGCCCCCTCCTCAGCTCCTTTAAAAGCCCAGCAAACGAGCACAAGCGATGCTGCTTAATTCCCTCCCAGCTGCTGGGTGATCTGGTCCCAGCTGCGCAGGGGGTGCATGGGGTGGGGGGACCTTTCATTTCTAGCAGCATTTCTGCAGCCCCCTCCCCGGCTGTCACCCACCCCCTCGCAGCCCCTTGTCCCTGCGTGGCTGGGAGGGAGCCCGCGGGGTGCTGGCGTGGGACGGGGCTGGCGATGGGGGGGGTCTCTATTGTTCGGCGCAGGCGGCTCCGCGGACAAAAGGGGGCACGGCAGTGGGGGGCCGGGCTGCGGGGAGCTGGCGTCTGGGGGGACGCGTGGGGGTTCTCTGCCTGCCCCACTGAACTCAACCCTCCGCAGGATGGGGAAGATCCAAACCAGATCCTGTCTAAGGGCTGGGGGGCTCCGGGCAGGGGGTGTGGGGCTGGGACGGGGGGTACGGGTGGGATGGGGGGTACAGGTGGGACAGGGGGTACGGCTGGGATGGGGGGTACGGGTGGGCGTGCGGGGTACAGCCACGAGCAGGGGTGCAAACACCCGCGGGGCTCTCACCACTCCCTCGCTGCTCTCCCAGCGCCCCTCTGCCCCATTCCAGCCCGTGGCAGAGCCAAGAGCGGGGCTCCCTGCCGCTGCCCCCCAACCCGCGCGCTGCCCCCGGCGAAGGATGCTCTGCCCGCGCCATCCCGGCCAGCCCTCGCGCCGGGTGTCAGCCTGCAGCGGGCACGGGGCCATGCAGGTGGTGGAAAAAACGTAGGTCGGGCAGGAGAGAGGGCAGCGAAAGCACCGGCGCGATGAGTCACGCCTGGCCTCAGCACCGCGGCGCAGAGCCCGGAGCATCGGCCCCATCTTTGTCCTCACTGTTGCTTGAGCAAGTGTGGGGCTGGCCCCAGCCCCTTGCTGGCCCCAGGGCCACCTGGCACAGCCCCAGCCCCACTGCCAGCGGCCACTGGCATGGCACACGCTGACGCAGCCGGTGCTGGAAGTGCAGCTTTGCCCCTCTCCCGCTGCCTTTCAGCTTGCTTGCGCACCCAAAGGTGCTTTGGGGCACCCCCTTACCTGGGCCGGGCAAGGGCAGGGCGCTGGGGGCAAGGGTGGCAGAGGAGGACCCTTTGGTGGCACCAGTGGCACCTTGGGCCAGGCGCTGCCAGCCACCCTGCCCGGGGAGGGCACAGTTTGCCCAAACGTGGGACGAGCATCTCTGGGACACATGGGCCACCCCGACTCGCTGCCTCACTCGCGTGCCCCGGCACCGGGGGGTCCAGCCCGGGCTCCGGTGCCCAGCTGCGGCGGGGGGACCTGTGGCCGTGGGGCTCAGGTGGGCGGTGGGGGCTGCGGCCGGGCCCCCTGCCCGCTGCGGGCAGCCCGGCTGTGCCCCCCGGGGCCGAGGGGCCCGGCCACTGCCCAGCCTCCGCTCCCCCCCCCCGCACTGTTCGTGTTTTGGAAAAAAAAAAAAAAGCAGCGAGATCCGGGAAGCGGGGGCCGAGGTTCCTGTTTTAACGCCCACGGCTCTCGCACCCGGCTCCCCCCGCGCCGCGCGGGGACCGCTGCGGGCAGGGCGCTGCCAGGGGGCTGGCAGCAGCGGGGGGCTCAGGCCTGCAGCCAGGTTCTGCAGAGCTCCCGGGGACCCGCCGAGCCCCCACCCCAGGGCACCCACAGGGTGGGCATGCAGGGGGCGGGGGAGCGGGTGTTTGCATGCACCGTGCTGCGCGCAGCCCGCTGCAGCCTCCCCGTGCAGCTGCTGGACGGCACCCACGCCTGCACCCTGCCCTGTCCCACGGCACCCACGCCTGCACCCTGCCCTGCCCCACGGCACCCAGGAGCTGCAGCGTGGCCAGAGCACCTCGGTGCCCCGGGGCGAGGCTCCAGGCCAAGGGAACCCCTTTGCAGCCCGGACCCCTGCCCTGCCCAGCGTGGAGCTGCGGGTGGGTGAGGCTGTGCCGGGGCGCGGTGCCTGGGCACGGTGCCGAGCCCCACAGCGGGCTGCCACGGAGCTGCCGGGGGGCTCAGCAGAGCCAGGGCTGAGCTGCGTCCGGCCCCGATGGGAGCTGCGAGGCGCGGTGGGAACGCGGCCTGCGGCTGCTTTCCTATGCCCCCGCACACCCTCCCCGCGCCCCGGCAGCACCCAGCTCCCCACAGGCGGCAGCGGGGGCGGCCGGGCCAGTGGGACCCGGTGCTCACGGGAGCAGGGGTGCAGCGTGTCCCGGCTCGCCGGTGCCAGCTTGCAGCTCCGCCACCGCTGTGTCCCCTTGGGCACGGCTCCCCACGCGCAGCCCCCACGCATGGCCCCAGAGAGGCGGCGCAGAGGAGAGCGATGCTCCATCAGCCTCGCTGGTGCCCTGGCCACGTCTCTCTGAGGATGTCCCCCATCCCGGGTGGCCATCCCTGTCCCCAGCTGGCCCATCCTGACCGCCGTCCCTCGGGGCAGCCACCCGCCGTCCCTCTGGGCCCTGCGCCCGTGGGTGCCGGAGGGTGCTGAGCACTGCCGTGGCGGTGGCAGCAGAGGGCAGCCATGCTACATGCACGGCACCGATCCTGCCTGGCACCACACGCGTGGGCCCCTGCAGCCCACGCGTGTGCCCCACCGTGCCCCAGCCACGGCCACGCTGCGCTCGGCAGCACCCCCGTGCCACCCCGTGCCGCGGGGTCCTGTCCGCATCCCCCCCCCGCTCCTGGGCGAGACCCCGCTCCGTGGCGAGGGGCACCGGCAGCTCCCAGCTGCAGATGGGGCCGATCCTGGCGCCCAGCACCTCCCTTAGCACCCCGCAGTCCTGCCACAGGACGGCTCGGGGCTTGGGCACCGGCACCATCGGGCCATCGCCCACCCACGTCTGCAGGGTTGAACGCGTGCGGCCGCAGCGGCGTGCAGACCTGGGCTCCCCACACAGAGCCCCGAGCGCAGCGGCCGTGGATGGCGTGGCAGAGGGTGCCAGCGCCGCAGCAGGAGCTGCCGGGGGACAGGCACCGCCTGGCCGAGCCCCCGCGCTCCCCTCGCCCGCCGCGGCCCCGCGCAGGGGGTGGTCGCAGCGCCAGCTGCGGGGTCTGCAGCCGCCCGGCTGCGCTGGAGGCCGTGGGTGGTCCCGGGGCTTCCCCGGTGCAGGGCCCGGCTCCAGCCCCCCTGTGCCCCCCTCGCACACCGGAGCCCCCCACGCCGCCAGACGCCCCTGCAGCCACCCAGCGGGTTCCCGTTCCCGGTGCGGTGCCAGTCCCAAACAGCGCCAGGTCCCCGAGCGCCCTGCGGCAGCTGGGAGGGCCCCAGCACCCAGCGTGGGGCCACGCAGACGTGCAGGCACACGTGTGGACATGCATGCGCAGGAACACATGTGCACAGGAACACGCACATGGGTACATGCACACACGCGTGGGAACACAGCCACATCCCAGCGTGGAGGCTGCTGCAGGGCAGAGGGGGTTGCCCACCGGCAGAACCACGCATGCACACACCCACGCTGCAACCCGATAGCGAGAACGGCCTCGCGCAGCCTCCGACACGCCAGCGGCACACGGGTGTGCAAGCACGTGTGCAACGGTGCCGGCTGGACCCGCCGCCGTGCAGCGAGCGGTCCGAGGTGGTGGCAGCGAGCTCCCTTCCCTGTCCCCGAGTGACTGTCTGCTTGGCGATGAATCACGCGCCGTCCCCGTGCCTCGGTTTCCCCACTGGGGCTGGCAGCCCCAGGCTGGTTTGCAGGAGAGGAGCCAGACAGTGCCAGGGGCCCCGTCTGCCCCGAGCCCCCGCAGCCCCGCACCCCCCCGGGCACATCAGCCCAGGCACTCGGCTTTGCACACGTGTGCACACGCAGCGCGCACACGCCAGCTCCCACGCGCGTGTGCGCACCCGGGCACGCGTGCACAGGGACGGCTCACGCCCACGCCTCAGCCGTTGCACACGCAGGCACGCACGCTGCCTGGCACCCGCCGCGCACACACGTGTGCACCCACACACATGTGCAACCACGCGTGTGCACCCAGTCAGCCCCCCTGGCCCGGCGCCATGTGCCTGGGCCCCTCGGCGGCTCCGCACCCCCGCTGCGCCCCGCTGCGCCCCGCTGCAGCGTCTCCGTGGCAACGCTCTGGATTTATCAATGGAGACACTGCGGGAAAACGCTCCCGGAGAGGCGGGAGGAAGAGGGGGAGGCTGGCCAGGAGCTGGTGGGGGACAGACAGGCGGCCGCGGGGGACCGCGGGAGGCCGGGATGCAGGAGGGAGCTGTGCATGCTTGTGGGGCCGGTGCACAGGCGTGTGTGGCAGGGCTGTGGTGTGCACACGCGTGTGCAAGGGGAGCTGCAAATGGGGGGCTGCTGGGGAGTCCAGCTCTTCCCTGCACGCTTTCCCCAAGGCTTTCCAAGCCCCCCGGCACGGCACAGCACAGCACAGCACGGCACCCCGGGCTGTCGGGGGGCTCCGTGCCCTGCGTGGGCAGCGGAGGTGCCACAGGGGGCCGGAGAGGGTCCCATGGCGAGAGGCAGCCGCTCCCTGCCTGCAGACGGGCAGGATTTCCCTTCCCTGCTCTGGCTGGTGACAGCAGCAAGGGACAGAGCCAGCGGTGGTGGTAGTGGCAGCCCCCAGGTCCGGGGGTGCCAGGGCCGATGCACAAGAGCAGGGACCAGCGCTCACGAGTCCTCTCCCTCGCTCCGGGGGGTGGGAAGGGGCTGACAGGGATGGGGGGGGCCGGGGCCGCGGGGTCCCCCCTGCCTGGGGAAGTGCTGCCTGGTGCTTCGCACGCAGGCCGTGAGTCAGGGCGCCCGGCTCTATTCTCGGTCTGTCCCTGACTCAGCGCGTGGCCCCAGGCAGGACACGCCGAGCCCCACGCTCCCGCCGTGGGGAAGGGGAAGCGACGCAGGGACCCCCAGGGCGGTGACGTCCCAGCCGTGTCACAGGACCGGGCGCCCTCAAACAGCTCCCGCCGGCCCCAGGGCTCGGTGCCACAGCCCGGCACCGTGCATGCCGCCAGCACCGCGGCTGGGCACGGTCCCCAGGGACCTGGCCAGGGGAAACGTCGCGGGCAGAGCCGTGGCACAGCGCTGACCCGGCATCTGCCTCCACTTGGAGGCTCCCGCGGGGCCTCGGGGGACGGGATGGGGACCGGTGCCAATGGGCGCGCTGGCATCACGCGGCTGCAGGACGGGTCACAGCCCGGGCAGGCTGGAAAGGGGCAAAGAGCAGAGCTGGAGCAGCGGCACGTCCCCGCTCCTGGGCTGGCCTCGGGACGCGGCTGGGGACACGACCCAGGAGGGAGCCGGGGCAGCGGGGCTGGCACCACCGAGCCGGGGCATCAGGAGGGTCCCGGACCCGCCACGGGGGCCGGCTGCCACACGCAGGATGGGCAAGCTGCTCCCCCACCAACACGCCCTGTCTTGCCCCAAAGCAGCGGCGAGGCGCGAGCTGCCGCCTGGGGCCGGGGGCGGCAGCGGGGCCGGGCGTGGGGTGGGCAGCAGCCCCAGGCGGGTGGCCCTGGCAGGTCCCTGCCCGTCCCTCCCCGCCTGGGGAGCATCTCCTGCCCAGCGACCCCACACCTCCCTGCCTCAGTTTCCCTCTTGTCCCTTCTCTGAGACCGAAGGGTTTCCTGGCACAGGGCCCTGCCGCGCTGGCACAAGCCCCAGAGGACGCTGATGGCACACGTGGGCACCCAAATCCCTCCCGCGTCAGCCCAGGCACCTCTCGCAGGAGCCACAGTCACTCCACACAAGAGCGACCGTTAATTCATGCATGAGCACCCAGTTAATCCCTGCATGAAGGCACCAGCAGTTCATGCGTGAGCTCGCTGCTCGCACACGATGGGTGCACGATCCGTCTGCCCACACGCACACCAGTAGTTCACGTGCGAGCGCGCGCTCGGCGCATGCATGGTTGTACGCTTGGTTCGCGGATGAGCGCCCAATTAACCCATGCATGAACATGCAGTCAGCTCCCACGTGACACCCAACTGTTCACGCATGAGCACCCGGGTTGTACCTGCAGGACCCGCTTAAGGTGACCCACGCCAGAACAGGTACTCCCACCCCTGAGACCGCAGCCCACAGAGCAAAGCCGGGAGCAGACAGGAGCCGCCACGCAGCCGGCGCCCACCTCCCGTCCCCAGCGCCCACCTCCCGTCCCCGTCACCCACCGAAGGAGCCGGGACGGGCGAGCGCAGCCCCCGGCAAGAACATGGGTGGCTGAGACGAGGCGGGGACGGGGGGCTCAAGCCAAGCCTGGGGTCGGGCGGGGGGAAGGTGTTTACTGAAGTGGTTGTTGAATTGTTTATGTTTTCCTCAATACCCAAATCAGTGATGAGAAAATTGAGCTAATGGGCAATAAATTAAATTAAGGAAGAAATTCCCAAGCCAGCACCACCTGGTGCCCTCGCGCCTCGGTGCCAGCCCCGGCCCCGCTCACCGCCCCTCGCTGGGGCTCGCCGGGGCAGAGCCGGGCCGGGGACCCTCAAGGGGACGCGCGAGCCGTGCCGGGCGCTGCCAGGATCACATCGGCACAGCCCGGGCTGCCACGAGAGACCGGTGCCTCTGCCGGAGCCCCGCGTGTGCCGGTCGCTGCCCCGGCACGGCGGATGGGTGCCCGCCGCCGGTGTGGAACCCTCGCACGAGGGGAGCACAGGCGGGAATTGCCCCGTCCCCCCAGCAAGGCACGAGCACCCAGGGCACTGGCGCTGAGCCCCCCACCCTGCACCTCCCGCCCCGCCGCCAGCCTCGCGCCCCGAGCGGGAGCGGGGCTCTGCCTCCGTGCGAGGCGCCCCGACGCCATGGGGATGGGCACGGCTGCCCACGTACTGCACCCGGCGGGGACCTTCCCCGCAGCCGCTTCCAGGAAGGGCTGTAGAGGAGGAGATGGGGATCTCGGGTTCACACCAGCTCAGCACTTTCACAGACCTCACCAGCCCCGTCACACCCGGCTCATCACATGCCTGCTCACACACACACACACGCACCCACGCCCGCTGCGGGCCCCTGGCCAAACCCACAACACACGGCGCAGAAAAGAGCAAAAAGGAGGGGAAAACAAAAAAATCCAGTAAGTGAATGACCCTTTTTCCAGCCTCACCACAAAACATTCCTGACATTTTGGGCCATGCCAGCAAGGGCGTCTGTATGCACGGGGCCCCGAGTCATGCCTGGGACTCGCCGGTGGTGACGGTGATGGCACAGCCCCACCGAGGGCTGGGGTGACGGGCACAGCATCGCTGCAGCGCTCGCAGCCCCCACCCAATGCTGGCCGACACGCCGGCTCTGCCCCGGCTGCAGCAGGGCCCCGAGGGGCTGAGAACAGACAAAGCTCAGAGCAGAAATGAGACCCGCAGGTCAGGGGCTCGGGCTGCATCTCAGGGGGTGCAGGACCAGGCCCGGGCGGAGCCGGGCAGTCGGCAGCCCCGCGGGACAGCCTGGCTGCCCCCAGCTCGCTCCCAGCCCGGCGGGGGCACGCGGTCGAGCCGCAGGGTGCCCGGGCAGGCCGGCCGCGGCGTGAGCAGCGTGGTTGCATACAGTTGGGTTTTACAACCCGCCGGCCGAGGGAGAGGCCGCACAGCCCCAGCCCAGGTGAGCCCAGACCCGGGAAATCCCCGGCAGCCGGAGCCAGGTGCCTGCCCGGCACCGGCCACTGCGGCTCTCGCAAAGGCGCCTTCGCCCCGGGGTGAAAAGCAGGTGTTTGGGGATCCCCAGCCCCGCCAGCGCCCGATCACCCCCACCCCGCATCCGGGACCCCCGGGCACCGTCCTGCGGGCCACGGGGCAGGGTGCGGTGCCTGCTGGGGACCGGCCGCGCTTCCCCTCCCGGCAGGAGCCTGGACGCCCGGCTGCCGGCCCAGGAAAGATCTCCGCTGTGCCCGGAAACTTGCTGACTTCTGAAAAAATGCGTCTTGGAAATAAAAGCTCATGCGAGGTCCCGGGGACAGCGGGCTGGCAGCAGGGCCGTGCCGAGCGAGGGCAGCTGGCGGGCGCAAGCAGCAGCCGTGCCGTTGTGCGCTAACGCTTTATTAATCATGGCCTGGATCAGCTATTCCATGATTTTGCTGGGATCGATGCTGGGCTGGCAGCTCTGTAATTAGCTGACTCAGCCTCTTTACCCTTCACAACCCCTGGCCGAGCGCAGCTTTTTCCCCTGTCCTGGAAGTCCCCGGTGCTGGGCCGGCAGCCCGCACGCGGTGCTCTGCCCCGGCTCCCTCTGAGCTCCTTGGCTGCTTCAGGGCCGATCGGCTCCGGTGGCCGCCACTCGCTGCCCTTGGCCCCCCTCGTCCCCACCTGCCCGGCACCAGCCCTGCTGCCCCTTTCCCAGGCGTGTGCCCTCAAACGCCGCTGCTGCTCGCTGCTGCCGATGCCTGGCCCAGCACCGGCTCCGTCCCCGCTCCTCCCCGGGTCGGGGTTACCAGCAGCCTCTGCAGGGGGACCGTCCCACCCAGCCCCCACCGAGCATCACCCCTGCAGAGCCCCCGGGGACCCCCAGCCGCAGGACCAGCTTCGGCGCAAGCAGGGACGCATCCCCCCGGGCCGGTCCCGGCTGCCAGCTCAGCGCCGCCGGCGGGAGCCGCGGAGCTCCCGAGGCTTCTCCTCAGGGCTGAGCTACCTGCGCACGCCGGGGCGGATTCGCTGCTTCGCTCTCACCCCCCAACACCTCCCCGAATGGCACCAGCCGAGCCTCGCGCCTCTGGAGCGCTGCTGCCGAGACACCTGAAACATCCCCGCGCTGCCACGCGTCCCTCTCCGAACCAGGAGCAGCTCCAGCCCCGGCTCGGGCGGCAGCCCCCCACCCGCAGCCCCCGGTGCTCCCCACTGCAGCGCTGCCGGTGGCACGGGGAGCGGCTGGGGACATCGGTGCCCCGTGCACGTGTGCGAGCACAGCCACATGTGCGGCTGCAGCTCCGCGGCTGCTCCTGAAGCCGCTGCCACCCCAGGGGGCTCGGCGGCCGTGGCGCATCGGCGGCCGTGGCGCATCAGCGGCCGTGGCGCACCGGCGGCTCCCCTGGCACTGCCGGGGCGCGGAGGAAGCGCAGCTTCACACGGGTTCGCCTGTTTGTTTGTTTAACAGATGAGTCATTCCCGGATCGCTGCGCGTCCTCGCGCCTCCCCACCTGCCTGCCGCTGACTCACCCCGGCTCCGCAGGCTCGCTGCCGGCCCTGGCCCCGGCAGCCGCTCGCCGCGACCCCCGCTGCCACCTGCCAGACCCTGTCCCCGCAGAGGGGACCGTGGCCCCACGGGGACACGCGGGGTCTGCTTGGGAGGGCGAACGCCGCAGTGCACAGCAGCACCGGGGGCAGGAGCTGGCGAGGGGCAGAGTTAAGGGGATTTGGCTGAACCTGGCGGCAGCAGCCATGCCGGGGCATGGGCGGCGATGTGCGGCAGGAGGCCACGGGCAGGGGCAACCTGCGGGGCACCGGGCCAGGGCGAGCTCAGCAGAGCCGGGCGCTGGAGGGCAGGGCCGGGGTGGCCGCCCCAGTCATTGCGAAAGCCATTCTGGCGAGCGGGGCCTGGGAATGGGGCGAGCGGGGAGGGGGCAGCAGCTCCACCTCGCTCTGACTCACAGAGGCGGCCCGTGCCATGGCACAGCGCCCCGGGCACCGCGCGGCACCGCTCGCTGACCGCCGGCACAGCGCCCCGGGCCCCTGCACCCAGCCCCTGCCCGGGTCCCCATCCCACCCCTGGGCTGTGATGGCAGATGCACAGACCTGCCCAGGGCGCAGGCAGGACCCCGCCTGCGCTGGCCAAGGGTGCTGGTGCCCTGCGCCCGTGGCACAAGCCCCTCTCCCCTCTGCAGCCACCAGCACCTGCCCCCGCCTGCACCCAGGTCCCCGGCGCTGCCTGCAGGACACTGTGGCACCCCGGGCCCCTGGCGGGCGCAGGGCCGGCAGCCGCAGCAGCTGCAGAGCCCGGTGCCAGTGGTGGCTCAGCGCCAGGGGCAGGTGGAGCCACTGCCGCACCCCAGACCCGCGGCAAACCCACGGCAGGTGGAGCAGCCCTGGCCGCGTTTGGTGCTGGTGCTGCACCAGGGCTTGCAGCCCCCCCAGGGGCACCGGCACATCGGGCCAGGGCAGGAGCAGCCAGCGGCAGGCAGACCCCCGCCGTGGGGTGGGATGGGATGGGGAGCAGCCGCCAGCCGGGGGGCACTGAGGTGGTGGCAGGAGCCTGGGCAACGGGACGGGAGATGCCCAGAGCCGGGCGTGCTGCCACGACCGGCCCACGGCATGCACCCAATGGTAACGGCTCCGCAGGTGACCCCGCGCCGAGGGGAGCCCTCCCGGGTGGGAGCTCGGGGCAGTGCCTGGCACCGCTGCCTGGGCGCAGCTCACTGGGTTCGGCCAGGGCTGGGCGCAGCCGGCACCACCCGGAACACCCCGGGAAACCTGCCCGAGCCTGAAGCCGGTGCCCAGCGCGGGTGGGAGCCAGGGCGCGCGTGGTGCCCCCCCCGAGCGCCCGGGGCTGCCTCCTCCTGCGTGCCCAAAGGCACCCGGGGTCCCCACGGCCGCGCAGGGACCCCGCAGTCCCCACGGCCCACAGCAGCCCAGGGAAGGGGCGCGTTCCCCCAGCACGGCTCCCAGCAGCCCGACGGGGAGCCCCAGCACCCAGCACCCAGCTGCGTCCCACCGGGCCGGCTGCGGCTCGGGTCCCGCAGGCTCCACGTGGCTGCGATGGCCGGGCCAGCCGGGGGGGTGGGGGGAGGCAGGAATCCAGGCCTGAGTCACCGCTTCCTCTGCGAGCCCGTGAGTCAGACGCGGGCCCGGCGTGCAGAGGCCGCCGGGGAGGCGAAGTGCGCACGGCTGCGTGTGAGGGCAACCCCCGACATGTGCGTGTGCGCGGCCCAGCGCACCCGCCCGGCCCGGCCTGCGCGTGCACGTGCACGCTGACGTCGGCGCGCAACCACAGGCGGGCAGCGGGGACACACGTGTGGCCCCATGTGCAGACGTGCCCGGGAACACAAGTAAGCACCAGCACATGTGTGCATACGCACACGCGTGCTCTCATTTGCCCGCGTCCTCACCATGCACAAACCCAAACTGCAGCAGAACCCGTCTGTGCAAGACGCCCCCGAGCGCGGCCGCGCGAGCATCCACGCCCGGCCCCACGCAGACCCGGTGGCACTCGCCCACCACGCTCCTACCTCGGCCCCCGGGCCGGAGCCCGCCCGCGGGGCTGGAATGGCAGCAGAGAATCGAGCAGCAGCTTCTCCCGCGCCCCGCGGCCGTGGCTCCGGATGCCCCGGGGAGGCAGAAGAAGGGCTCAGGAAGCTCCGTCCAGCCCCAGTTCGCCCCATGCCCATGCTGCAGCCCCGAGCTTTCTGCCACCATGCACGGGCCCCTGCGCGGCCAGCACCCGCAGCACCGCAGCGAACATCTGTCCTCCCCGTGCAGCCGGACTGGGATGCACGGACGGCCACAGCAGAGCTGGAGACGCGGGGTCTGCACAAGCCTCCTGCACGCGCAGCCGTGGGTGCACACGCGTGCGGGTGCACACGCAGGACCTGCGCCAACCCTTCTGTACGCGACCGGGACGTCCCTCCGCCGCCTGCGGGGCGGGCGCAGGCGCTTCGCACCTCTGGCACCCCCCCTTGCGCCCGCCACGCTGGGGCTCTGCCCTGCAGAGCTGGAGCTCAGCGCCCCAACCTCAGAGCGGGGCGGGGGCGAAGGCTGCGCCGAGCCCTGCCCGTGGCTGAAACCGCCGGGGCCGGCGAGCGCAGGGCTGGGCTCCTCGCCGACGTGGCAGCCGCCCTGGGTGGGGGCAGGACGGCGGGGGCTGCCCGGCCATGGGGGGCTGAGCCGGGAGGGGCCTCAGGGGAGCCCCCGGCCCCTGCGGCCGTGCAAACGAGGGGACCCCCGGCACAGCCCCCCCGCCCCGGGCCCTGCAGCCGGGCACACGGGGAGGGGGAGGGCGAGGGCCCCGGCCCCGGCCCCCCCGGCGCCCCCCGGCCCCAGGGGCTCCCCCCGAGCCCCCCCCCCGCGCCGTGCTCGGCGCTGCAGGCGCAGCGTGGGTACCGGGGGGGGGGGGGCGCTGCCCGGGCGGCGCGAGCCGGGGCGGTTGCCGTGGTAACGGACCTCCCTCGCGCCGCCGTGAATGAATGGGCCGGGAGCGCGCGGCGCGATCTATGAATGAATGAGCGCGGCGGGACGAGGCGGCGCGGAAAGCCCGGAGCGGAGCGCGGAGCCCGGAGCGGAGCCGAACCCGGAGCGGAGCGTGGAGCCCGGAGCGGAGTCTGGAGCCCAGCCCCGCCACGCCGCCCCCCGCACGGCCCGGCCGGTCCCGCGTGTCCCCGCGCTGCCGCCTGCCCGCCCCTGAGCCCCCCGCGCTGACCCCGCCCGCGGCGGCACCGGGGCCGGGGGGAGCGGCGGGTGCCGGTGCCATCCCGCTCCGCTGCCCGCGGATCCGGGCCGGGCTTTTCCGCCGGAGCGGGGCCGGGGTCGTCCGGCTCGCCGGCGGGCGGGAAGACCCGGCCTGGATCCCGCGGGCGGGGGGGGAAGCGCCGGGGCGAGGCCGGGCAGGAGCCGAGCTGCGCCCCCGGCCCCGCGGCAGCGTCGGGCGCGGGTCCCGCTCCGGCCGAGCAGCAGCCGGGGCCCGGGACCCCCGCACCTCCCAGCCGGGAGCACCCCGCTCTCCCGCTCGGCGCCCGGGGGCGGCTCACGGGACCCCCTCACGCCCCAGCCGGGCACCTCCGAGGGACGCAGCGGGGCCGGAGCCCCCAGCCCCGCCGGCCACCCCGCGCTGCCCGCAGCGCAGCAGCCCCCGCGCTCCGAAGCCGGGGCCCCCCCCATGCACCCCCGGCCTGGGCACCCCCGGGGCTCGCTGCCTGCGGCGGCCGGGCCCCCCCACCCCAGCCCAGTGCATGGGAGGGGCTGGGGGAGTGGGGTGCACTGGTCAGAGCGGGGGGGCTCCCCGGGGGAGCCTTGGACCCTCCGGGCCCCCTCCCCGCCAGCCGCAGGGCCGAGGCGCCCAGAGCCCCCCCCGCCCCGATAACGCGGTTCCCAGAAGGCAGGATGGAGGCAGGATGGAGGCAGGATGGAGGCAGGATGGAGGCAGGATGGAGGCAGGATGGAGGCAGGGTGGCACCGCCTTATCTTCCCAGCAGGGCCCGGGTCAGCCCTGGTTGTCACCGGTCCCAGAAGGGCCGGTTCCCAGCACCGGCCGCGGAGGAAACCGCATTGCAACAGGCGGGGAGGGGGCATTCCCGGGCTGCCTGGGGGCTGAGTCACCCCGGCCACGCACACACAGGGACACGCCACGGCCACACACGCAGAGCGTGTGCAAAGCACCCAGGGACACGTCGAGACACACGCAATGCGGGCACACGCACACAGCAACACGCACACGCGGGTCCACGCAGCACGGCCACGGCTCTGCACGCAGGAGTGCACACACACGCAGCAACGCATGCAGGACTCACACGCAGAGCACGGCTGCGGCCACGTGTGGGGACGTGCACATGCAGCACCACACACGGAGACAGAGGCAGCGCAGCTGCAGCCATGCACACGGGGACACACGTGCGGGCACATGCGGTGACACACGCAGCCCTGACCACGCAGCGACACAACACGCACCCTCGGGGGCCACCTGCACACAGGCATGCACACACATGCACACAGGCATGCACATACATGCACACATGATCGTGCACACATGCACACGGGGGGGTGCAGGCACGTGCCACCGGCGAGTGCCACCGCGCAGCACAGCCGAGGGCTGAGCGTCCTCCAGGCGTGAGCAGCCTGCGTGGAGACCCCCCAGCCGGCTGCACGTCCCCAGCTCCCGGGCGCAGGGAGGACGGGGGGCCGGGGGGGGGCCGCCGCGGCCCCCGGGGAGCCGGCTGCGGGGGCGTGCGCGGGGCGTGCGGCCGAGCGTCGCCTGCTCGCCGGGGCTGCGTCACCCGCGCGCTGACGCATCGCTACCTGTGGGTCCCGCCGCTATATATAGCCCCACGCACGCCCCATCTGCTCGCTCGGCACGGCGGCTGGCGGCGGGGGGGGACACCCGGCTCTGTGCCCCCTGCGCCACCGGGGCCCAGGTGGCCCCACGCCAGCCCTGAAAAGCTCAGCGGCAGCCGGGGGGAGCGCGGCGGCGGTGGCACCGTGCCACCTGGCAGGGCCCTGGCTGGCAGGGCCAGCGCGGACGTCACGAGGGCTCCTCGAGGTCCTCGTAAACACAGTGACGCACCGGCGCTGCCCTCCGGCCCCTGTGTCCCCGCCGGCCCCACCACGCTGCCCGGGACCAGTGTGCCAGCCCTGCAGCCCACCCCCTGCCCAGTGCCCGGCCGGGACCCCCGTGGCGCAGGCTGCAGGGCTGGGGTGCCGCGGGGAGACACCCCTCACCGCACCGGTGTCATCGGGGGCATTTAGGCACCGTCCCCTGTGGAACCCAGCTCGGGGGGGACTGAGCCTGTGCCCCCCCCCCCAACGCCTCCAGCTGGGAGATGCTTTTGGGGGGTCCCCGTGGGGTGGAGGAGGGAGATTTGGGGTCTTTGCTGCTGGCAAAGGCAGCTGGCAAGGGCAGGCAGCCAGACTGGGGCTCCCAGTGTGACCAGTGCTGGTTCCCGGGCTCCTGCTGCTGCTCCGTCCGCGCTCTGACCCCAGCCCAGCCCCGTGGGGGTCCCCGGGGAGCAGGCCGGGCGGCGTGCCCCTGGCTCCGCGGCCCCCGTGATATCACCGCCCAGGCACGCCGGGCTGCTGCGCCGGCCGCGGCCGCGGGCCAGGCTGAGGGGGCCGGGGAGGCCCCGCGGCTGTGGGGGTCAGCGCACGGGGGGACCCTCTGCACCCCAGCCGGGCTGGGAGGGAGCAGGGGGCCGCGGGGCGGGGGGGCTGGCGTGCACGCACCCGACACACAACACCCACGCGTGCACAGCCGCGTTCACACGCCCGCGTGCTCGCTGGCCGCACGCTCCCCATGCACACGCGTGTGCACGGGCCCGGGGCCCGGCTCGGGGGCGCGCTGCGGGGCCGGGGCGGGGGGTGAGACATTCCTTGCGGCGCTGGTTATTTTATCTGGTTCAAAGTCAGTTCCTGGAATGTTTTTAATTCCAGGATCCGTCCCCGCGCCGGCAGCTCCCGCCCCGGCCCCCCCCCGCGCCTCCGCCTGGCCCTGCGGCAGCTCCAGGGCCGCTGCGGGGGCTCTGCCCTTCGGGGGGGCCTCTGCACCCCGCAGCGATGCCCAGGGTGCACCCATGGGTGCCCCCAGAGCCAGGCGGGGGGAAGCTGCCTGCGGCCCCTGCGTGGGGGCCAGGGCTGCTGGCGGACGCCGTGGTCCCGACTCCTGCCAGGGGCACGCCGGCAGCTCGCTGCCCACCCGGCGTCCCGCAGGGCCGTGCCAGTCTCTTGCCAGCAGCCAGCACCGGGCGCAGCCGCCGGGTGCCCCAGCGTGCGGCGGGCAGCACCGGGGGTCTGCAGGGCTGGGGCTCCATCCCGAGCCGTGATGGATCGCTGCTCCATCCCGAGCCGCGATCAACCCCACGGCAGCCCGGGAGCAGCCTGGCGAGCAGGAGGTGACCGCGGGGGTCCCAGTGCCTCGGGGGCGCAGGGCTGCCGCGCTCCGCAGCGGGGCACCGACATGCACATGGGTGTGTGCACGCGTGTTTGCAGGCAGGGGATTGCATGCATGCGTACACAAGCCGTGGTGAGGCCGGGCCGTGCTTGCAGGGGTGGGGGTGTGTAGGGTGCAGCAAGGGCTGGGTGTGCAAGGGTCTGCATGTCCAAGGAGCTGCTGCGCAGCCCCCATGTGTGCCTGGGCCCGGCGTGTGCCCCATGCAGCGTGGGGCCGCGGCTGTGGCCGGCGCTGTGGGTGTGCACCGGGGCCCACGGGTGTGCCGGCAGGGCCATGGGAGCCGCCAGGCGCTCGCCCGCCCTGGGTGTTTCCTGGCGCACCCTCTGCTGCGGGGGCTGGGCCGGGGGGGCACCCGCTCCAACCCGCCCGCACCCGCTGGCCATGCATGGGTGGGGGGCCCTGGGCGTCCCCAGCCCTCTCCTGCCGGCACCCACAGCCACCACAGCTCAGGTCACCCCGCCACCGCAGGGCTGCACCACTGAAGGCAAATATTTGCCCCAGGCCCGCGGCCGAGGCCCCGCCGGGCTGTTTGCTGGGTGTTTGCTGGGTGTTTCCATGCTCACCGGGCCATGGGCTGCACCCTGACCCGACCCCGGGGCGCTGGGGGGGCACCCGCTCCTCTGCCGGGAGCTGCAGCCCTGCACGTCCGAGGCCGGGGCACAGTCACTCCCGGGGGGCCGAGACACGGCAGGGGCGTGCTGGGAGCGTGCACTGGTCTGCATGCACAGCCACGGCCCCCCGCGCACCCCTCTGCGAGCGCCCGCCTGCGCGCAGCCCCCACCCTGTGCAAGCTCACGCCCGCGTGCACGGACGCGCGCCCGCAGGGTGACACCCGTGCTGCCCCCCCAGCGGGCACCACACCAAAGGCGCGACGCTGGCGCTGCCGGATTGCTCCATACTGGGAGGACTGGGCTGAGCGCAGCCTCGCCGGCGTGGGCCTGGCCCCGCAGCAGCGCCGGGGCTGGGCTGGGGGCAGCGAGGAGGAGGCAGGATGGGGTGCGGGGAGGCACGAAGCGCCCGGACGCCTGGGCTGGCCCGGCCTCACCCTGCTGCCTGCGACCCCCCCACTTTATCACCAGCATCTGCCGGCCCCGGGCGTGGTGATGTCACCCCGGTGGCGCGGCGCGATGCGGCACCCCGTGTCCCAGCTTGCCTCCCGCTGCGCCGCAGACACCTCCTGCGGGCGCCTGCGCCATGGCACGCTGTGCCAAGCCAGCCTGTGCCGTGCCGTGCCATGCTGTGCCGTGCGATGCCGTGCTGCGCCGTGCTGCGCCTGCCCCATGCACAGCTCGCACCCCGGCCACCGACCCTGCAGCACCCACTGGCCCCACTGCTCCCCAGTTCCCTTGGGGCCCCAAACCCTGAGCTGGGGCCACAGGATGGGGGCAGACGTCGGGACCCCCAGGCTGGGCCGGGGGTCGGGGTCCCCGGGGACCACCCGCAGCGTGGCTGTTTGGGTCTGCGTCCCCGTGCGCAGCTGCCGGCGTGCGTCCCTCTGCACACACGCGTGTGCACGCGAGCAGCCGGGCAGGAGCGTGCCCGTGTGCAACCAGGCGGGCGTGAGCGTGCCCGCGTGCGTGTGTCCCCGCGTGTGCCCGGCCGGGCAGCGATTGCCTTAAAAGGCCTCTGCCGTTTGCTCCCGGCGCGGCGAGCGGCTCCTCTTCCCGTTGCCAAATTTGGCGTGAGCGGCGCGGGCCGGGGGTGTCGGGGGGGCGGCCCGGGGCTCGCTCTACCCGAAATGACGTCAAAGCGGGGCGCTGGCAGCGGGACGCCCGGTGCGGCACATGTCACCGCAGGAACCTGAGCCACTTCCTCTCCCGGCCCCAGCTTCCTCCGGCGCTCGGCTGCCCGCGGGGGCTCGGGGTCCGGCGAGGCCCCCCCAGCCCCGTGGCTCAGCCCCCCCGGGGGTCCCTGCATGGGAAGAGCCACCGGTCCCAGCTGGGCAATCCTGTCCCGTCCGTGGGGCGCTGGGGCACCCGTGCGGCCCCGTTTCATCCCCCCTCCCCAGCTCCCTCCTCCAGGTCCCTGGGGTGCAGGGACAGGGCTGGACGGGGATGTGGCGGAGGGGACACGCACAGGGTGCAGGGGACGGGGCTGGGGACACGGGCAGCCACGAAGGGCCGTGGGTGGGGGGACACTCCCGCCCTCCCCCCCAACCACAGCCCCCAGCTCAGCCCCCCCATTCCCCTGGGGCCCGGCTGCACCCACCCCCGGGAGCGCCGGGGACCTGGGAGTGCCGATGCCCACCACATCACCGCATCACCGCGTCCCTGTGCCGGGCACAGGAGCGCAGTGCAGGGGCTGCTCCAGCCCACAGCGTCCCCCGCCGTGGCACCACGTAGCCACCGGTGCCCTGAGCCCCACCGGCCCCCACGGTTTCTTCCTGGGGACCCCAGGAGCGAAAGGGGCTGGGGGAAGCGGGCGCCCGCGGATGGGATGGTGCTGACGCACGTCCCCGGGGCCATCCCCACCCCATCGCCTTCCCCAGGGCGGGGGAAAGCCACGGGGAAACGAACCTGCAGCTGCAGGTGGGGAAACTGAGGCACGGCCGTGCCGGGCCCCGGGGATCGAACTGGCACATCGGGGCCGCAGTAGGTTTGCGGCCACCAACCCCTCCGCCCCGGCCTGCGGCCGCCCCGCCGTGACGCAGGAGGGCTGGTGAGGCCAGCGCGGAGGGAGGGTGCCAGCACCCACGGCTGGCCCGGCTGGTGGAACCGGCCCAGCTCCTTGGGGCAGCGGCGGAGCACATCGGCGCGGCCGGTGGGACGGGACCGGATTCACCCAGTCGGGCAAGCGCCACGCAGCCCCGCAGGCTGGGGTCCAGCGAGGGCTGGAAACACCGGCCCCGGCCCGGCCGCCGGGAGCTGAGACGGGCGGCCAGGGCGAGGGGAAGAAGGGGCAGCTCCACCACCGCCCCCTCCACTTTCGGGTTTCCCTTCCTCCTGCGGCGCCGGATGCGTGCACGCTTGTAGGTGAGTGCGTGTGCAGAGCTGGGCACACGCGTGTGCGTGGCTGCGGGCACGTGTGTGCAGCGCTGAACACGGATGCACGGCCGCGTGTGCACGGCTGGGTGTAGGGACGCACACGTGGGTGCGCAGAGCTGGGTACGTGCGTGGCCGCGCGTGTGCGCAGGTGGGGGGTGTGTGGCCACGCGTGTGCGCAGGGGTGCGCACACGTGTACGTGCCGTGCTGAACGTGCGCGGGGCTGTGCACATGCAGAGGTTCACAACTTTAAGGTGCCACAGGCGGGAGGACGGGGCCCACGGCTGCCCCGCGCCGCCCCGTTCCCCCCCCCCCATCCCAACATGACGGCAACGGCAGGCACGGTTGCATCCAGACTGCCCAAATTTATTTCAAAAATAAAAAATAAAATATTAAAGACCGAAAGCCTCGCTCTCCCCCCCGCCCCCCCCCTCCCTGAAACACACAAAAAAGACTTTTACAGACAAAAAACACATCACATGGGTTCTCTATTTGCACAGATCTCCTGACGAAAAAAAAAATCAAAGTTGGACAAGAAAAAGGATTTCTACGGCCTATGCAAGACTATGTCAGTATTGGCTCAGTCGGGTAATTAATGTCTATAAATATTAGCCCCACGGCTCGCAGACAGCCATGACCGAGTACTGGGTTTATTTATTCTTTTTTTTTTTTTTCATCTTTTTTTTTTTTTCTTCTCCTTTTTTAAGTTAAAAAAGAAAATCCAACCAACCAAGAGGCGGGTGGGAAGGAGTCCAGCGACTCGGAAGTTGGTCTCAGCCGCGGAGGGAAGGTGCCATTTCTTTTCCCTCCGAAAACAAAATGAACCCCCCCCCCCAATAAAGCCCCCCCCGGCTGCAGCAGCGGGGCCGGCGGCGCCCAGGCACACGCGGGTCCCCCCCAGCCGCCGGGGGATCCCAGCCCCGCAGCTGAGCAATGCTACATATAGAAGGGAAGGAAAACAAACGGCCCCCAAACCCAGGGGGGCCCCAGCACCTCCGAAAGAGACTTCATCTCCTCCTGCCCGTGCCGGGGGGACGCTGGGGGGGCCGGAGCCCCCCCCTGCTGCGCCCCTCTTCACAGCAAAGCAGCAGCTTCGATAGCCCCAGGGACCCCCCGGGTGCCGGGACCCCCCCGCTCCCGGCCGGGACGGACGTGGGAGGGGGCCAGCGGCTCCTGCCTGCTCCCCCATCTCCCCACACCCAGCCAAGCCGGGGGGCGAGGCTGCCCCGGCCACCCCCCCGGGAGACGCTTCCCCCGGCGCGGGCAGGGTCGGCCCCGAGGCGTCCGGTCGCAGGAGATGGCAAATCTAGAGGAGATCTGGCCCATGACAACAGAAATGACACCACCGCCAGCCGGGGCGGCGGGAGCGGGCCCCCCCGGCAGAGTCCGCGGCCCCGGGGCCCCCCCCAGGCACGGCTCTATGCTACGACAAACTCCGATTTCATGTCCGCCTTGACCTCCGGCTTCCACACCGAGTCCTCGAAGTCCAGGTCCAGGCTGCCCTCGCTGGAGACGCTGCTGTTGCTGTTGGTCCGGCTGGACTTGCGGTTCGGCAGCCAGTGGTAGGGGGCCCGGGCGTCCCGGCGAGCCTTCCGGCGCAGCCGCTTCTGCTGCATCAGCAGCTGCAGCCGCTCCACCTTGCAGCGCGTCGCCCGGTTCTCCGTCTGCCGCAAGCGGTCCCCTGCAACGGCAAAAGTGGCGGGGGGTCACGGGGGGCTGACCTTCCCCGCACCGGGGGGGGACGCGGCCCCACCACCCCCAGCATCCACGGCGCAGCCGCCGGCAGGGATGCACGGACACCCCCAACGCGGGGTCCCCACCAGCCTGCGGGACAGCCGGCACCGGGCTGGTCCCCATGGGGGAGAAGCCCCTTTCTGCGGTGCTTTGCCAAAGGGGGGCATTTTCCCGGCAAGGGAGCAGCGGCGCCAGCCCAGCCGCCCCCTCCGCCGCGGCACGGCAGCCGGCATGGGCCCGGCCCCGCTGCGGCGCGTGGGAGGACGAACAATTGAAGCTCCAGACGTGGGCTCCAGCGCTGGGGAAAGAGGAAAAAAGGGATCCCGCTCCAGAACAAACTTGGCCGGGAGAGCCGCTGCGGCAGGAGCGGGCAGGGGGCTGGGAGCACCGAACCCCCACACACAGTGGCTGGGAGGGGGTCTTGGGACATGCGGGGACACGGTAAAGCCACGCAAAGGGGATGGAGCCACTCCGCTTCCCTCCTGCCTCAGTTTCCCCCGTGCAGCCACCCCAGGACAGGGACACGGCTGCACCATCAGCGCCGAACGCCGCTGCTCCAACGTGAACCCCGTGGGTAAAGCCCCGGTCCAGCCCTGCGTCCAAAACGCGGCTCTGACCTCAGGGCAGAGCGCGGCCCGACAGTCCCCACCGCCCCCCGGCTGGCACAACGGGGACCTGAGCTGGTCCTGGGGGCCGGGGACAGAGCCACCGCGGCCCCCCCGAAGCGGTGGGGCAGCCCCATGCTCCACGCTCGGCTCTGGCCCCTTGCACAGCCCCAGGACCCCCCGAACGCTGTGAATGCTCCAGCGTCGCCCTCCAGACCACGCCAGAAAGGGGGGGACACCCCCCTGCAAAGCCCAGCGAGGGGCAGACGGGGAGAAGGGGTCCTGGCACGGAGCAGAGCCACCCGGGTGGCCCTGCCACTAGTGCCACCGGGGCTGGCTGCGCCGTCCCGAGCCGCGCTGCGGGGCTGGCGGGAGGTTCGGGGCGTCTCTCCCTTGCTGGGAATTTCACAGCGGCGCAAAAACATGCAAAAGGGATGGGGGGCCGGGGCCCGGCGGGGGGAGCCCGGCCGGGGGGGCGGGCAGGCTTCCCCCCACCAACACACCCCGCCGCAAGGCGCAGGTGGCCCCGGGAAGCCCCGGGGTCGGGTCGGCCGCGTCGGCACACCGGGGCCCATCCGTGTCACCGAGGGCTGGGAGCCGGCATGCAGCCAACCCCGGCGGGGGCCCGGACCCCCTCGGCCGGGAGAGAAGGAAGAGAAAACCCAGCGGGGAGGGCGAGCCCCCCCGGCCGGCACCGGCGGTTTCACTTCTTTTCTCTTAAGCAAATCGCAGGGGGGGCCGGGGCGGGCGCCTCCGGGCGCCTTCCGGCCTCGGGGCGCGCAGGTGTGCGCCCCGCAACCGCCCGGGGGGCGCGGGAGCCGCCCTCTGCGCCCCGGGGGGGTCCGCACCCCCCGGCCAGAGCCACCTTCGCCCCCAAGGCGGCAGGTTTGCAAACGGGGAGGTGGGCGAGGAGCCTGGGTGTCCCGTCCCCAAACCTCCGCCCACGCAGCAGGGACAGGGCCAGAGCTCCCGGGGGAGCAGGGACAGAGACGGGGACACTGCAGGCGCCTGCGCCCGGCCATGCTCTGCCAGCGCCCCCGGTGCCCCCCCATAGGATCCTGCGTCTCCACAGGGTTTTGCAGGCAGCGGAGGGCCAGGGCAGGGGTGGGGGGATCCCCCCAGGTCCCCGGGGGTGCTGGCTGTCCCCCACCTCTGCAGGGTCGGGGTCAGGCAGGAGCAAACCTTTCCCCCCCTGCAGAGACCCTGCAAAGCCCCAGGGCCCCCACCCTGACTGACAGCTGTCAATCATTCCAGCCCCCTCCCAGCCACTGGCTCCTGCCCCATCCTGCCCGCCAGCCCCCTGCCTGCTCCCTCTGCTGTGGGCAGGAGCAGGGCAGAGCCTCGGGGTGCCTGGCCAGCCGTTACAGGGGGAAAAATTACATAAAAACCAGCGGCTGCGGTGACTCTGCAGCACGGGGCCCTGCGGGAGCAGGGGCCGTCGTGGGGAGCGACCCCACGCAAAGAGGGGGTCGCCCTGCGGAGGGCGCCGGGCTGCAGGGGCTCCCCAGCCCATCCCGGCTGCAAACACCTACAGACCCAAGCGGGACGGGACAGAACAAGGACGCCAAACCCAAACCCCAGCGGGCTCCTGGCACCGGGCACCGCCACAACGTGCAGGCAGCGCGGCCGCTCGAGGCACCCTTGGCGCTCAGCAGACCCCGGGGGCCGGCAGCGGCCCCCTCCCACGCGAGGCGCGGAGGCAGCCGGGCTTACCGCTGGGCTTGCACATCCGGATCTGGCTTTGGCACTGGACGACGGGGTGCAGGGGCGGGGAGGCCGCGGCCGCCGGCAGCGGCTCTGAGGTAGTTTTGGTGGCGAGGTCCGGGGAGGCGGGGGGCGAGGAGGAGGAGGAGAACTGCGTCTGGCAGCGGAGCTGCGTCAGGGACTGGGGCATGCCCTGGTAGTGTCGCGTGGCGCTGAGGAGGTCGTTCAGGATCTGCAGGATGGTGCCGATGTCCCGCCGCGGCCGCCCGCTGCTGTCCTGGCAGTTGGGGTGCAAAGTGCCTGCAGGGGAGGAGAGGTGGGTGTGAGACGAGCAGCCCCCAGACCCCACAGCCCCCCCCCAGACCCCACAGCCCCCAGGGAGGCTCAGCATCACGTACCGGAGAAGGTCCCTGAGAAGACCCCAGGCGCGTGGTTGACGAAGCTCTCGATGACCGCACCAGGTTTGCGGGATCGGGCCGTGGGGGCAGGACTGCTGCCCGGGGAGCTGCTGCTGCGGGTGCCGCAGTCCACCTGGGCAGGAGAGATGCGGGATCAGCCTCCGGGCAGGGACCCAGGCGCGCCAGGGCACCGGGGCGGGCACGCAGCCCTGCTCTAGCCCTTCTGCCCCCCACAGAGAGCCAGGCCAGGAGACCCCCACAGCAGCCCCAGGCAGGGAGCAGGGTCCAGCAGGCACCGCCAGCCCCAGTTTTACCAGGACACCAGGAACCGTGGCTGTGCCACCCCTCTGTGCACTGGTGTCCCCAGCCCTGGGGGTCCTGACAGTCACCCCCCCCGGGCCAGCTGTGCTGTGCGAGGGGGAAAGGGAAGCAGCAGCATCGAGCGCTGGCAGGGAGCTCCTGCCCCGCCGTGGGGACAGGCAGGGTCTGAAGACAGCACAGTAAGAGCCTGGATTCCACCCTGTCCCGGAGCCCCTCCCCGGGACCTGCAGGCATTTTGCGAACTGGGCAGGGGAACACCCTTGTTCCGTGCGTGGGGAAACTGAGGCGGGGAAGGGCACAGCCACAGCAGGGCCGGGAAGCGCACGGCTTTGCTCCCCTGCCCCAAAGGCACCGGGAGCCCTGCGGGCCCGACTCACCTCTGAGCAGGAGGAGACCACGCTGCTGTTCACCGTCTGCGTGCTGGCCCCGTGCGACCGGAACATCCCGGCGGTGACGGGAGCGGGGTGGGGGGCGTTACAGTACATGGGGGGGGCCGGCGCGGCGGGCGCGGGGCTGGGGGCCGGGCTCTGCTGGCACGTGGGCACCACGGGGATGCGGGCGAAGCCGGAGCCGGTGCTGCCGTGCAGCGTCCGGCAGTGGGGGCTGGCGGCGGCCCCCGCCTCGCCCCGGCTGGCGATGACGTGCCGGTGCTGGAGCTGCCCGCTGCTCTGCTGAGCCGCCAGCTGGAGCTGCACGAACATCATATGGTCGCCCACACGCAGGGCCAGGGTCAGCGGGGACCGTCCCGACAAGAAGTCGTTGACCTGGGGAGAGAAGGAGCCCCGTCAGGCCTGGCACGCGCGAGACCACCGCACAGAGCCCCCCGTGGCGAGCAGGGGGTGGCCGTTGCCCCCGCAGGTCTCACCGGGGCCACGCAGCCGTAGGGACGGGTCATTAGGGCAGAGAAGAGGTGACCCCCTCCCCGCAGCCCTTTCCCGGGCCCTCGCCCGCGCCAGCCTGGCAGGCAGGCGAGCCCGGCCATTGTCCCCACGCGACCCCAGCCCGGTGCCAGCTCCATCAGCTGACAGCGCCGGGGGGGTATTTTTCTCCCTCCTGCCCTCCCCGCCCTTCATCTCCCAGCACAAAACGGCCGTGCCGTGCCCGCCTGCCCTCCCCGGCGGTGAACCCGCCGCAGCCGGGGCGCTCCCGCCAGCGCCCGCGGGCAGGGCCAGGCAGGGGCCACAGCCGGGGCTGCTGCGCAGCTGCACACCCACCCCCGGGGCCAGCGCCGCTCCTCCGGCCGGCGCAGAGACGGGGGGGGCCACAGGGAGCAAGCTCCTTGCCAGGAGGATGGGGAGGGGGCAGGCGAGGACATGCCCGGTCCCTGCCGTGCCCACTGCCAGGACTCGGGGCTATCAGGCAGGAAAGGCAGGGGAGGGCAGCCCACCTCCCCCTTCCCTCCCCAAACGCAGCCCAAGGAGGGGCAGGCCTGGCGGAGCGGCTGCGCAGGCAGGATTCGCCCCTGCCCGCCCCGGAGGCCTCTGTCGCAGGCAGGTGATGGAGCAGCTGCAGCGCCGAGACAAGCGCGGGGGCCTGACCCTGCCCAGGTCGCGGCTGCGGAGGGGGGCCCCGATCCCCAACGCCTGCCACCCCCCAGCGCACCCCTCGCTCCGCTCAGCCCCCCCGGATGCAGAAGTCACTCGACATCTCTGCTAGGGAACGGGACAGCCCCCCGCTACCCGAGCGTCCCCTCGTTCCCGGGGGGGCCGGGGCAGCGGCGGGCCCCCCCGTGCCTTCGCGTGCGCTGCCGGGGGGTTGTGCCGCTCGCCCCCGCCAGCCCGGCCGGCTGAAGGGCGCGGGCTCACGCACAGGCAGGGCTGTGGGCAGGACACTGGGTCACAGCTAATGGGGATGACGCCACCGCCGCCCCCCCCAGCCAAGCTATTCTAGGGCACAGCAAGGACTGGCTTTCCCAGCCCGTCACGTGCAGCACCGTGCACGGCTCCCGGCAGACGTCACCCACCCACACCCCCACCAGCACCTTCGGGGTGCAGCCGTCGCCTGCGGCAGGACAAGACGAGGGGTCCCAAACGCACCCGCAGAGCTGCGCTCCCCCATCGCCCCCCCGGCCCCCGCCCCCTCCCCAGCCAAGGGCCGGCACCTCTGCGGAGCACGGCCCCCCCGTCCCCCCAGCTCCCCCGCGCCCCGTTCCAGCGGAGGCCGGTTCTGAGAAGCCGTGGGAAAAGCAGCTTTAAAAATACCAGCAGCAAAGCCCCGAGCATGTCAGGCGGAGGCTGCAGAGGAAGAGGTGGGCGTGAAGGAGACACTGCAGCTCTGGACACGGAGGTTACGGGGCGAGGGGGTGGGAGAGGACGGCGGGCGTGCGCACACGCGTGTGAATGCACACAGCACCTGGCCACAGGCAAGCGTCACCCCAGCCCCCGTCCTGCCCCACGGCTCAGACTCTGCCTCGGTTTCCCTGCCGCGGCACCCGGGGATGGCCGTGTGCCCGACTGGCAGCTCCGTGCCCCCGCGGCGCTGTACCAGCCCCGCAAACACGGCGCCCCGTCCCCACCGCTCGGTCACGACCACCCCAGCTCAGCCACAACAACCTCCCCGGCATCACCAGCGCAGCCGTCACGACTCCTGCACGGAGCCCTCTGCGGGCGGCAGTGCCAGGGCAGGCAGCAGCAGGCAGCGGCTGGCACGGCCCCCACATGGCTGCCGGACCACCCTGGCCCTGCTGCTGCTCCCGGAGCCAGCGTAGGTGGGACATTTCCCACGGGGCACAAACACGGGGACCCCACGGACCCCCCGACCGGGGTCCCCATGCCGCTCTCCCAGCTGAGGCACGGAGATTGTGTTTGGGGAAGGGGACCGGCCCCCTCCTGCCACCCAGCAGAGCCCAGCCCCGTGCCCAGGACGGGCAGGGCGGCTCCCATCCTTCCCCGCACCGAGACCCCGAGTGGGAGCAGGGTCCGCTTGCAGCCCTCCCGGCCCCATCCCCTGCGCAGGGGGAGGCAGCCGGGGCAGGAGCACCCAGACCAGCTCCTGCCACCCTCCACCAGCCCCGGCATCCCGGCTGCCCTCGCTCTGTGCCGAGGTCTGCCCGGGGGAGCCCCGCACACCTCCCCGGGGCCCCCTGACGTCAGCCGGCACCCGAGGCCGCCTCCCCGCTCCATCTGACTCACACCTGCCTGCGCCCTGCCTGCGTCCTGCCTGACCCCTCGCAAGCGTCGGGAGAAACCAGAGCACCCCAAACCCACGCCGAGCCCGTGCCGCTGGACGCTTCCCAGCAGCAATAAAAATAACCCCTTCCTCCCCAGGCGCGGGGGTCCCACGGCCTCCCCCCCGGCAGGGGGGAGCTGAGCCAGCTCGGTCCCCGTGGCACCCCAGGCAGGGCGGCCGGCCCAGCGGGAGCGCAGCTCCGGGGCTCCCAGCGCCCGCCCCCACGCTGCTGCCAACCCCCCCGGCGAAACCAGGCCGCTCCAATGCAAACACGTCCCACCCAGCCGCCTGCTCGGCCGCCCACAGCCAGCCGGGGAGGACCCCGTCCCTCCCAGCCGGCACCGCCACGGGGGCCGGGACAGCCCTGCCGAGGGGTCTGGGGCCACTGGGCCCCCCAAAGCCCCCGTGCCCAGGGGTCCCCCAGGACCCTGCCAAGCCCTAGGAGGGGAGCCAGCTGCACCGTGCTGGGCTCGGGGCCCGCAGGGATGGGGCAAGTGTCTCCCGGCTGCTTCTCAGAAACGCCGATGACTCAGAGAACGCCGCATTCCCATCTCGCTCCAACGCCTGGCCCCGCGTCACCCCGGCCCCCAGCCCCAGACACCCCCGCCCCGGGCTGGCGGAGAGCGGGAGCTGCCCCCCCGCCAGCCCCTGCCCCGCGCGGGAGGGCAGCACCCCGACAGCCAGGCAGGCAGGCTGCCCGCTTGCGTTCCCGGCAGATCCGGAGGGGAAAGGCCAGCGCCGAGCCGGGACGCGGGGGGGAGCAGGAAAAGCCCCCCAGCCCCTGCGGGCTCTCGACGCGCGCTCCAGCCAGGCGCAGCTGCGGCCAGCAGCTGGGTCCCACCGCCCAGCCGCTCGCGCCGCTGCCTGGGGTTTCTCCATGCCAAGGAGGGCAGAGGGCCAGAGCCCCTCGGCCGCATTCCTCTGGCCGCAGCCCCTGGTAGAGCCGGGCTGGCGGGGCGGGATGCGTCCCCGTCCCCTCCCCTGCTCCGCAATCGGGCAGAGGGACTGGGGGAAGGAAAAGCTGAGGCTGCAGGATCAAATGCCAGCTGCCTGCTAAGGCGCTGCCGGGCCGGGGCCGTGGGCACGGCTCCCTGGAAAGCGGGGGCAGCCGCCGAGCGTGCCCGGCGGAAGGAAGTGCGGCGAAGCCCTTCCAGGAAGACCCCGTGCCGCTGGGCCGGGGCGCAGCATCGCCTCCTGCCCCGCAGCCGCTTCCCCACGGCACCTGGGCGGGGAGGGGGTGGCAGCGCCCCGGCCCCCCGCCTCCCCCAGAGGAAGCCGGCGCAGCTCTCCCTGCGCTGCCGGAGGATGCGTGACGCAGGCAGAGCCGAGCAAAGCATGAATGAGAGGAGTGGTTTCCTGCCCCCCCCTCCGCCCCCCAGGTGCTGGCGGTTCCTCCTGCGCAGCCCCGGCTTCCTGAATCACCGACCCGGGAGGAACCTGCAGTGGGCAGGGAGGCGCAGAGCCGCTTCCCGCAGCCAGCGCCGCCCGCCCGCCGCAGCCCGCCCGGGCTGCCAGGCCCCCGGCCCGCCTGGCACAGCCTCGAGGGGAAAACCAGGCGGCACGGTGCAACCACCGGCCCCGGTTGGGCCACCAGACCGTAGCCCACGCACCTCTCCCCCACCTCTGCCGTGCTTGGCCGGGAGGGACCAGGGCCGCCTGCCCGATGGGAGCCGTGCTGGGCATTACCAGCCCCCAGAGATGCAGGGGGGACCCCAAGCCCCGCTGCTCTGGGCGGCTCTGGGGGTTTCCTGGCCCTGCTGCTCCCCAGTGCATCCCACCTCGCCACCCACCCCGGTGGGGAGCTGCACAGCCCCACCAGAAACAGCTGCAGCCCCGGGGCTGGGATGAGCACCGCGACCCCCAGGGTCGGGCTGCCAGAGGCAGCCCCCTCCCACAGCTCTGCACCCCAGCTGGGGTGGGCAGCACCCTGCGAGCAAACCGGGCTCCACGGGGCCCAGGGGACCCTGGCAGGGGAAGGCAGAGGCAAGAGCCAGCTTCTGGCACAGGACTCCTGCTCCAAACTCGCCCCCTTGGCCCACACAGGGTTAAACCAGCTGCTGAAAGTCAAGGTCACCTCGGGCAGCCAAGGGCACCGAGAGTCAGCAAAGGTCCCCAGGCACAGGGCAGCCCTGGCCCTCGCCACGTCCCCACGGGGGGCACAGCCGTGCCCCCACCGAGCCCCCCCGTCCGGCCCTGAGTGAGCCGCAGCGCAGCGGGGAGCTCAGCCCCCTTCTCCAAATTCAGCAGGGCAGAGTTAAAAAAACAAAAAAACAAAACCCCAAACAACAAACCCAACCTTTAAAAAAAAAAAAAAAGAAAAAGAGCTGCAGCATTGGCCGGAAAGGAAGGAAAGAGTTTAACAGCAATAATAAAGAGACTGAAAACAAAGAAGCCAGGGCCTGCGCGGCTGGGGGTAAATTCCACCTTCGCGGCAGGCAGCCGGCGGCTGCGTGCGCACCCGCGGCGGCTCACCCGGCCCTGGGAACGCTTCCTCCCCGCGCCGCAGGCGGAGGACCCCCCCCGCCCATGACACCTCCCGCGCTGCGGGCCGCCACGCCAGCCGCCAAGAAACTTCACAGTTATTCTAAACACGGCCCCCGCCAGCGCCGCCCCCCGCCCCCACCCGCGCCCCCTCCTCGCCACCCGGCGCCCCAGCCCAAGGCCACCGAGCCGGTGCAGCGAGAGCACCGGGACACCCGGGCACGGCCATTTTCCCCCCCCAAGGACGGCTCCAAGGAGAGGGGGAAGAGCCCTCTGGGTGCTGGGAGGAGAAGCCAGGCTCTGCGGCCCCATGAGCCCCCAGCATGGCCCAGTGGCCCCACGAGCCCCCCGGCACGGCCCAGCGGCCCCCTCGGTGCACGCCGCCAGCCCCGGTCCCCAGCGCAGGGCAGGCAGCCAGCGCTGCCTCTGCAGCGCGGGGTGGGCGGCTGGGGGGGCCGCAGCCCCGCACCCCGGGGCAGGGCCCTGGGCCACCCGGCTCCGCCGCCGACCTGCTGCGTGACCTTGAGTGAGTCACTTCACCTCCCAGCGCCTCTGCCCTCCCCGCTGCCGGCTTGTTTGGGCTGCGAGCGCTGCAGCGTGGGACCTCCCTGCGCTCGGCGCTGCACAGGATGACGGTGCCCGCCCCGGGCACCACCCTCAGCGCTCCCAACCCCGTCTGAAGGTGAAACCTAAGCGAGGCACTAAACACCAAAGCCTTTTGGGAGAGGAAGAGGAGCCGGGCCGCAGCAGTCCCTTCCCCCCCGCCCCTCCTTTGTCTCTATGGGGGCCCCGGCACCGAGCCTCTCACCTGAGTTTCGGTTAAGCTTTCCAGAGCTTGCATCACCGACTGTTCTGGCCTGGATGCCTGGGACTGGAAAAAAAAAAAAAAAAGGAGGGGGGGGGGATTAACATTACAAATGCAGAGAAAGAGGGGGCGTCTGTGCGGCAGGAGGGGAGGGATGACATGTCACTTCCACTATTTCTACACAAGCCCTGAGAAAGCAGTGAAATATTAAACCTGCTGCCGTGCCCAGCCCAGCGCTGCCTCCTCAGCGAGGGCTGGGGCAGCGGAGCCGCAGGGCTGCCAGCACATCCTTGCCCGGGGCTTTAATAATAGATGGGGACGAGTGGGAGGCAGGGAGGGAGCGGCAGAAAGAGGCCGTTTACCATCAAGCCGGCCTCCACGGTGGGCACCAGCGTCAGCTTGCTTCCTTCCACGACCCCCAGGTCCTGCAGTTTTCCAGAACTGAGTCGACTGTGGGGGAGAGGAGACAGATGCCAAAAGCGAGGTCAGCGCAGCCTCGGCGGGCCCCGGCCGCAAGCCTGGCTGCTCCCAGGGGACCCAGCCCCCTCAAGCACCCCCACCCCAAGCATTCCGACGCCTGGCAGGGGGGAGGGGAGCCCAGCACCCCGCTGCCCCCTCCCCCCGGGGGCCGCGCACGGTGTCGCAGGGTGCAAACGGGGCGCGGGGCAGGGCCGGGGGCTGCAGCCATCGGCCGAGCCGGCGAGGAGCCGGTGAGGGGCCGGGGAGCTGCGTGGCACAGGAAAGCCGCCCCGGGGGTGGGAGGGAAGCTGGGACCGGCGTGGGGCGGGGGACGCCCCCCCCGGTGCCGGCGGAGGTACGCGGTCCCCCCTGCCCTCCCCGAGCCGGGCCCGACTCCAAGTTACCGCAGGCCGGGGCTGGGCGCAGCGCGGGGCGGCCCGGCCCCGCTCGGGCCCCGCTCCCCTCGGGGGGGCCGCGCAGCCCCCTCGGACCGGGCCCTTGGCAGACAAAGGGCCGCCCCCCCCAGCCCTCCCAGCGCCGGGGCTCGGGGGGGGCCGGGCCGCGCCGCCGCCGAAGTTGAGCCCAGAACAAAGGGCAGGGCCCCCGCGGGGCACGGCCGGGGCCCGCCGCCCACAAAGGAGCCCCGGCAAGGGCCGAGCGAGGGGGCGGCGGCCGCGCTCCGGTTCCCGGCACGGCCCGGAGCCTCCCTCCCTCCTCCCTCCCTCCGCCCCGGCTCGCCCCCGCCCGCGGCCCCCCGGGCTGCTCCCCCCCCGACCCGCGGAGGAATGGGGCCGGGCAGGGGGAAGGGGGGCGGGAGCCTTTGTGCGGTGCCGAGCCCGGTGCGAGGGGGCCGCCCCCGCGCCCAGCCCCGCCGCCGGGGGGGCTGGGGACCCCGGCGGGCCCCCCCCCGAGCCCTACCTCTCTTTGTGCAGCAGAGCCAGCCGCTCCTTGGGCACCTTCAGCCGCTGGGACAGCCGCCGCTTCAGCCCCTCCACCGTCTCCTCGGCGGGCACGGAGAGCTCATAGCGGGTCCCGGTGGTGGTGTTGATGTAGAGGTTCATGGGGGGCTCGTTCGGGACCACCTCGCAGGCGGGAGCCCCGCGGCTGCAGCTCCTGGCGCCGGGCTGCGGGTCCATCCGCCGACCTGCGGGGGGGAGCGGCGGTCGGTGCGGGGGGCGCCGGGGAGCGCGGACAAAGGAGGGAGCGGGGCCCGCTCCGCCGCACGCCCCGCCGGTACCCACGGGAACTCCGGCTCCGCTTCGAGTCCTCCGTGCGCGGTCCGGGAGCGATTCCCGGGCCGGGCTGAACCGGCCGGGCCCTCCGCGGCCCAGGCAAAAGGAATAAAATAGCAAAAAGGTACAAAAAAATAAAAAATCTCCCGTTCTCCTCCCGCTCCGCCGGCTGCTGGCGGGGCCGCGGGGCGAGGGGAGGCGGCGCTGGCTGCCTGCGGGAGGGGGGCGGTGGAAGCGGCGTTGGCTGCCTGCTGCCTGCCCTGCCTGCTGCCTGCCCTGCCTGCTGCCTGCCCTGCCTGCTGCCTCCTTTCTTTCTCCTCTCCGCCGCTCGCCCTTTCTGTGCGGGGTTTCTGGGGGCGGGGTGCGGGCCCGGAGGCCGCGGCGAGGGGCGGGGAGGCGCGGAGGACGCTGCGCTCCCCCCTTCCTTGGGGCCGGACCCGCCGAACCGGCAGCCGCCGCCGCCGCCGCTGCCGTGGAAGCGCCGGGGGGGGGCGGGGGGGAGCGGGGGGAAGTTACAATGTAGCAACGTCCCGCGGGCGGGGCCTCGCCCTCATTCACTCCGGCTCCTCCGGCGGCCGCAGCCAATGGGAGCGCGCCGGGCGCCCAGACATCCGCGGTGCTGGCCAATAGGAGGCGGGCGTAGGCTCCCCACGTGGCCCGGTGGGAGGGCGGCCCGGCCGGATTCCTCCCGCCCACGCGGCCGCGCGGCCCCGCCCCCTCCCCCGCCCCCCCGCGCGCCCTCGCGCCGCGCCCGGAGCCATTCATAATCCCGGGCCGCGCAACAAAGGGCGCGGGGCGGCGGCGGCGGGGGGGGCCCCGGGCCCCGCACCCCCCCCACACCCCCAGCGGGGCGGCCCCTCTCGGGGGGCGGCCGGGGCCCGGAGCGGCGGGGCCGGGGTGCGAGGCCCCAGGGGTGAACGCGGGACACGGGGAGGCGGCGGCCCGCAGCGCTGCGGCGGGGGCGGTGAGCGGCCCCCGCAGCGGAGGAGGCCGCGGCCGGAGGGGACCGCCCGCGGGGCCGGGCGGCGGCCGGGGCCCCCGGGGCCGAGTGACGCGGGGACACCGAGGCGGAAAGGGCGGGGGGACACGCACACACGCAGTCACCCGCGGCCGGTCACACCCGCCCGGTCACCCTCCCGGTGACGCCGTTACAGCTACGGGGATACGGGGAGCTGCCGCGACGTGGGGCTGCCCCCCCCCCGCACGCTCCTGCCACCCCCCCCAAACCCCGCAGCGGGGACCCCCGACCCAGCGGCCGCGGCCCCGGGGGGGGGGGGCACGGACACCGGGCAGCGGCGGGTCCCGGCCCGGCGCCGGGGGAACCGGGGGGGCCATGAGTCAGCAAAGCGCGGGCGCCCCCTGCCGGCCCCGCCGCGCCTCCTGCGCCCGGGGGCACCGGGGGGGCCGCGGCGGGGCCCGGGGAGCCCCCGCCGAGACCCCGGGCAGCCCGGCCGCGGCGCGCCCCGGGGCCCGCCCGCCGGTACGGAGCGCGGCAGCCCCCCCCGGCGCGGCGGGGCTGGGGGCGAGGGGCTGCTTCCCCCCCCCCCCCGACCCGGGAGGCCGCGCTCGGGGTCCCCGGCAGCCGGAGCGGGGGGAGCCGACCCCGCTGCCCGGGCCCCGGGGGCGGGCAAAGCCCCGAGTGGCCGGAGATACGGAGGGTCCCGGCGAGTGGGGAGCGCTCCCGGCCACCGCCGGCGGGGGGGCTCTGCCGCGCGTCCCCCCGGGGAAGCGGGGCCACCCCGCCCGCTCCGGGCAAAGGGAGCGAGCGCAGCCCCGGTCCGCGGATCCCCCCCCCCCCCCCCGGCCCGGGGCCCCCCGACGGCCCGGCCCGCCCGCAGCCAGCCCCGGCCCCACTCACCGAGCCCGGAGCGCGGCCCCGCGGTTCCCCGGCGCGGCTGGAGCTGCCTCCGGCGGCAGGAAGGGAGCAAGAGACCCCAGCAACTTCCCGGGGCGGGGGTCGCGGTGCCGTGCGGCGCGGTGCCCCCTCCCGAGCGCTGGAGCCGGTCCGAGCGCAGCCCTGACGCGGAGCTGCCGGGGAGGTGCCCCAAGTTTTATCCCGCACCGCCCGGGGTGGAGCCTGGCGGGGGCAGGGACCGGCCTGGCCCCGGCACCGGCCCCGGCCTGGCCCCGGCCGCAGCGGGCCCCGCAGGTGGTGCGGCCGCACCTGCTCCGGGGGGTCCCGGGCCTCGCCCCCCGGCCCTGGTCCCTGCCCTGGGGGCCCCTGCCCCCCGGCCCGGGTCCTGCTCCCGGGGTCGCGGCCCGGCGCCCCGGGGGGGTCTCGGCCCCTCCCGGGATCGCGGCTCGGCCCCTCCGGGGGTCCCGGTCCCGGCTCTGCCCCCGCTGCTCGCAAGCGCTCGGCGCTGCACACGGGGCCGCTGCGTCCCGCGGGCGGGCAGGGCAGGCAGGGCGGGCAGGGCGGGCAGGGGGGACCCCCCTCCGGTAAGAGGTGCGGAGGGGACAGCCCGGACACCTCTCCCCGCCCGGGTGCCCCGTCACCGGGGTCAAAGTCAGTCCGTGCGCAGGGAACCGCTGGGCTGGGCTCTCCTGGGGAGCTGAGCTTCAAAGCGGCTCCCGGTGGAGACTCTCTGATGTCTAATAGCGAGGTTGGGCCGTCCCTCCCCCAGGGATTCCCTCTGCCCAACCACCTACTCCACAGCCCGGACAAAGACTCAGCCCCACACAGTTTTTTGGAGCCGAGGAGAAGCGGGCCGTTGTACCACCGGTGCCGGGGGGCGGTGGCCCGGTGCCCTGAGCGGAAGGCAGCGGCCGGTTTCCCCGGGCCGGGGTCTGCGGGCTGGCGGCCGCCCCGGCCTGCAGGGAGGATGCTGGGGAGATGCTGCGTGACCTCGGGCTGCCTCCGCTGGGTCGCTGCCTCGCAGACAATGCCCTGGCACACCCAGACACAAAGCAGCCGGAGGGGGATCTGGCGGCCGCTCCGCGGCAGGGAGGGGGCCGCGCATCCCGGCCCGCGAGGCAGCAGCAAAGGGGGCCCGGGGGGAGCTGGGGGAGCTCTCTGCAGCCCTGAAATGCTGCGGCCGTTTCGCTGCCAAAGGCCTCCCCTGGGGTGGGCGCAGATCGCTGCCGGAGCCGCGCTGGGGTGGGAGCGAGGCCCCTCCACGCGCGAGGAGCAGAGCGGGGCTGGGAGGGAGGGAGCGAGGCTTTGTGGGGCGGCCCGCAGCCCCCCACCCGCCCCGGCCCCCTCCGGGCTCTCAGGGGGGAGATGAGCTCAGGCGGCTCCAGCTCCGGCTCCTGCCATTGTTGTCCCTGGGAGAGGGGCCGGGGCAGGGACGCGCCATTGTTCTCCCCGGGAGCTGCCGAGCCCCGGGCCTGCGAAGCCGCCCCTCGGGGGCCGCGGCCCCAGCTTGCTGCGTGGGGTGAGGCCCCCGGAGCGGCCAGGAGAGGGGGCGGCCGGGCCCCGGCAGCTTTGGCCCTGCCACGGTTGGGGCTTGTGCGCCGGGAGGGGCCGTGGTGGGGACAAGGCATCACCCCAGAGCCACCTCCTCGGGGAGCAGGGCCCGGCCGCCGGCCCCTGGCTCGCAGCCCTGCAGCCCGGATCTGCGGGGAGGGACGAGGGGATATCGCGGCCATGGGGCAGCTGCTCCGGTGCTGGCTGGGAGCGTGGCTGCTCGGGTCTGCTGGCAAAGCGTGCCGTGCCCCAAGGGCAGGGCATCTCCCCGCGTCCTCGCAGCCCCGAGGAGCCCTGTTCCCGGTCGCCACCCTCCCCGCACGGCTCCATCTCCTTCCTGGGAGGAAGCTCATCTCCTCCGGCAGTCCCGTGACTCCGGGAGCTGGTGCTTTAGGAAGCATGTGCAGGTTTCAGTATGGTTGAAGGTATCCGGAGCCTCCAGAGACACAAGCTGGGAGATCCCAGGATTCCCAGCAGCCTAGATTTTGTGTGTTTAGTTTATTGTGTTGCCCTGGGAATAAATCGTTAAAGATTACAGTCAGACTTGGGCATAATTGCTGTGTGGCATCGGAGGCTCCTGCCGTCTCCAGAGGGAGCGTTCTCCAAACCCCGCACGGCTGAGCAGCTTGGGGAGAGACGATCCGACGAGCAAATACCTACACAAATCCCGCTGCAGGCCACACGCAGCTCCCGCAATCCGCTTAGCTAACCTGGGCCCCGCGGATCAGCCCCCGCGGCGGCTCACACGCACCGGGGCGGGCGGGGCAGGCAGCGCGGGCGCCGGGGCGGAGGAGAGGGGCTCACCTGCGGTTCTGTGGGGACGCTTCCCACGGGGCCCGGCCGCTGTGCGCGTCCCGGTGCAAGGGCGCTGCCCCGTCCCGCCGGCCCCGGCTTCAGCCGGGAGCCCTGAGTCTTTCGGGGCCGGTTCTTGGAAGTCCTGTCCCTCGAAGGAAGGGAATTCCCAGCCCTCCTTCTTTGGGGAAATCCCCCACCAGCCCCGGGCAGCAGCTTTTCTCTTTGCTCCCTCCTTTTTTTTTTTTTTTCCCCTTTTGGACTGAATTCCTGGCTGATTTCACAGCTTTGGCAAACGGGGATTTTATCACAAGTCTCTGCATTCCCCTCGCAGGCGCGGGGTCATGGGATTAGGGCAGAGCTGACGCCGGGCTCGGGCAGAGCTGGGGAGAGGAGGGAAGAAGGGGGTTTCTCGCTCCCGCGGCTGCAGAAGACGCAGGGCTGCGGCCTGGGGGGACCACGATGGACGGGGACCCTTTTCCTCCACGGCTTCACCAGGACCTCAGCCCAGGAAGGGGAGCGATCCCGTGCCCGCGGGGAGCAGAGCTGGCGCGGCCGCGAAGGAGCCGATGGCAGCGGGCACGGCGCAGGCAGCAGGGCCCAGCCGCACGGTGCCCAGCCGGGGCCTCGCCACGGAGCCGCCGGCAGCGAGTGGGAGCGTTCCCACGGGCGCGGGGCCAGCGGCGGGGCTCGCGCGGGGCACACCCCGGCAGGAGGGCGCAGCCGAACCGCTTCACCTCCGCCTGCCCCGTCCGGCCCGCCAGGCACCGCCGGCACCGCCGCGGCGGGGGAGGCGCAGGGCCGCCGGCTGGGGGTCCCGGCTCCCCCTCCCCGAGCCCCGCGGGGCCGAGTGGCTCAGCCTTAGTCACGGTGGCGAGCGGTGACTCACGTCGCCCCGGCGCGCTCAGGTGAGCCATCGCTTGCTGCTGTGAGTAAGGAGCCGGCAATCCCCACCCTCCCGGCACAGAGCCAGGCACGAAGCCCCGCGGCCGGAGCCCCCCGTCCCGCCAGGCTCAGGGCTGCCTCGTGGCGGGCGCGGGTGTCCTTGGGCAGGACGGCGGTGCCTGGGCCGGTGACGCTGGCGGGGCTGTAAACACCCAGGCGTGTCCTTAGAAACACACAATCGGCTCCATGTGTTTCCCGGCTCTCGGGGACGTGTCCTGGTGGCCCTTGGCAGCGCGGCCGGGCGTCGCAGCCTGGGGACACCCCGGCTGCCGGCCCAACGCAGCTGGAGCCAGTGGCCCAGCCCGGCCTCGCCTGCCGTGCCCTGGCTCTGGGGCACTCCGCACCCCCCGGGGCTCTGCCCGTCACCGCGGCCTCAGGCCCGGTTGAGGCCGGGGGAGCCCCAGAGATGAAGTCACCCCTGGAGTGGCTCAGGCAGCCACCCGGGCGTGGGGGGCTGGGCACCCCGAGCCACCCCGCGGGCAGGGGGGACCCCAGCACAGCGCAGGGCTGGATGGCTCCCGCTGGACCCCGGGGTGAGGCAGCTCCCAGCCGTGACGCGTGGGGCTGGGGCAGGGGGAGTCACTGCGGAGTCACCGCGCCTGGCCCCGGCCCCGGGAAGGATGGCGAATCCCTCTGGATATAGCAGCGCCGCGGGCCCAGGTGTGGGGCCATACTTGGCTGTGCCGGGCCACGGCCCCGCTGCCCGCGGTGAGGCCAGGACTATTCTGGGCTCCTGAGCTCACGGTCCCCTTCGGGACGCTGAGCTCTCCGTCCCTGCTGACGCAGGGCGAGCGGCTCCCTGCCCTTGGCTCCGCTGCCTCCCCGCCAGCCCCTGACGCTGCCGGCCCATGGCCAGCGCCCCGGCCGGGCGGGAGCGGAGGTTTGACTCCCCCTCGCCAGCAGCGCACGGGCGGGTTGGCGCAGCTGCGCCCGGGGCCGGGCACGGCAGCCAGCTGGCCCCAGCCCTGCTCGGCGTCCCTGGGTCAGCGTGCGGCCGGCCTTCTGGCAGCGGCTGAAGCCCCCGCGGGGCTGGGGGCATCTCTCCGGCCTCGGTCCCCGCACTGGGACGGGCAGGGGGAACCCTGGATCCTGGCACTGAGCCCCGTCCTGCGCCCCAACCCGCGCAGGAGCCCAGCAGCCGCGCAAGTGCCAGAGGCGGTGTGGCAATTGCAGAAACTGTGGGTCAGGAGAGGTCCTGGTGGTTGCGTCAGCACCGCGGCGCACGCTGCCGGGCCGTGCCCACAGACGGGACCCTCCCCTGGGCACAGGCTGGGGGCTGAGACCCCCCAGCGGGGCAGGACCCGGCTCCTGCTCCCGGGGAGCCCTGCAAACGCGGGTGTCCAGCCCCTGCCAGCGTGGGAAGGGGCACCCGGGGCACGGACCCCCACCCATCACGGCCAAGAGGAACCGGAGCCCTGACACCCTGCACCCCTCCCTCCCGTGGAAAGCCCCTTCCCAGCCGGGCCAGGCCTGCGGCTGGGCCCAGCCCCGGGCTCAGCTCAGCGCTGCGCGGTTGCTTCTCAGACGCCGCGACATTTCTTGGTTTGCTTTAAATCACCGGCTCCAGGAGTCAGATGACAACTCAGCTTGTTGTTGTTGTTGTTATTATTATTGTTATTATCATTATTATTATTATAAATGCTTGAGCAAGTTGCCAGCCCTGGGGAGGGGAAGGACCCGGGATTTCGGTTGCCTCCTCGGGTACACGCTGAACCTTGTTCCTGGGGTGACCCAGGCTCATCAATCAGGGGGAACAGTAAAACCCCTGCATCGCATCGCATCGCATCCCATCCTACCCCATCCCATCCCACTCCATCCCATCCCATCCCCATCCCCATCCCATCCCACTCCATCCCATCCCATCCCACTCCATCCCATCCCATCCCCATCCCATCCCACTCCATCCCACTCCATCCCACTCCACTCCACCCCATCCCATCCCCACCCATCCCACCCCATCCCACCCCGTTCCATCCCTCAGCTCCCGCCGCGGGGGCTGGCTGGGGCAGTTTGTGGTCCAGCCTGGGCGAGAGCGGAGCCGAGGCTGCCCCGGCCGGGAGCCAGCCAGCACCGCCCGCACCGCACCGTGCCTCTGCCGCCGTCCCGGGGCTGATCCCCTCGCCCCGAAGCTGCCCCTGCCGGTATTGGGGGGGGATATCGGGATATCGGGCAGCCCCGCCGGTATTGGCATCGCCCGGGGAAGGGGAGCGTTGCCGCCATGGGCAGGGTCTCCACGGGAGCTGAGCTGAGGCAGCAGTGCCACCGTCGCAGACCCCGGGACCCCATCACACCCCTCCCGGGTGGCCCCACAGCCTGGCCACCCCCGGGACTACCCACCCCATAATGCACCGAGGCCACCCCGAGTGGGTGGGGCCAGTGTGTCCCGCAGTGCATTGTGGGGGGTGTAGTCCGGCTGCCCCACTTTGGGGCGTACGGTTGGGGCGCAGCATCCTCAGCGCCCACCCCTCCACCCTGCCCCGCGGCCGGGGAGAGCTCGGTGCCCCCGCCCGGGGGTCCCAGGGGGCACGGCCGGCTGGCGGGGGGCACCGACAGGCAGCGAGCCCACGCCCGGGGGCCTGACCCCGCTGCCCACGGGGCATCTGCCAAATCCTGCCTGCACAAAGGGCAGAGGCAGAGCCGGGGCCCCGTGGGACGGATCCTGCAGAGCCCAGGTGTGTGCCAGGGGCCGGGGACAGTGCCGGCACGGGGCCCCGTGTGGGGCGGCTGGCAGCGTGTCCCGCCGGGCTGCCCCACGCGCTGACACACGGGCGCACACTCAGCGCGGTGGCATCCCCGCCCCGCGCCTGCCCACGGCTCCGCTTGGAGCCGCGTCAGGAATGCGGGAGCCTCACCCGGGCGGGGGGCACGGTGCCAGCCCAGGGCCGCGGGCACCCCTCTGCCCGGCCTCCCCATCACCGCCTCGGGGGGCTCGGGGCTGCTGCCAGAGGGGCCGGGGGCCGGCGGGGCGGCCGGCAGCCCCACGGCACCGTGGGTTTGGCTGCTTCCGGCACAGCGCAGGGCGCGGGACGGTGCAGACACGGGTGCATGGGCACGCTCACACACGGCCCCGCTGCCCGGTGCCACCCCTGCCCCTCCGGCGGGGCTGGCACCCACTGGAGCGGCCGAAGCTGGGGAGGAGGCAGAGGAGCCCCGCGGGCGGGTTGTGCCACAGGAAACCCCGACCCAGGGCTGGGGACGGGAGGAGGCGCTTCCTCCTGGCCTCGGCCCTGCACACGCGGGTGCAACCCCGCGGGCGGCACCGCCGCAGACGGGCACACGCACACCCATGCTCATACACGCGTGCTCACTCCGCACAGACACCGGCACACGCTCCCGTGCGTGTGTGCACGCTCACGCCCATGCACGCTCGCCCAGGTGGGTGCTGCACCCCCACCCACGCTGCCCCCGGCCGGGCCGGACGCTGGCTCGCGCCGTTCACACACATCCCGTCATGGGCGCACGCACCCCCTCACTTCCCGGCCGGCTGCGCTCTCCCCCCGGCCGCAGTTCCTGTTTACGGTGATGGAGCCGCCCGGCCGGCCCTCCCTGCACCGGCGGGCTCCGGCTGGGGCAGGGGGCACCGCCACGAGTCCCGCCACATGGCCCCGGCCGCAGGACGCCGGTGCTGCCGCCTCGCCCCGTGCCTGACCCCGGGACCCGGTGCCGCTCGGGGCGGCTGATGGCTGCGTGGGGTCACCCGCTCCCCCCACGGATGCGGGGCCACAGCCTATTCTGGGAACGGCGGCAGGAAATCCTGGCGGGGAGGAGAGCCCGACCCCGCGTGCCACTGGCACCAGCACTGCCACGGGGCCGGGCTGCAGCGGCCCGGCAGAGGCGAAGCTGCCGTGCGCGGAGGCGTGGGTGCCTGTGGGTGCCTGACCTGTGCCCTGTGCTGCTGGGCGCTCGGGCATCGGGACGTCCCAGCATCCCTGGGCTCTCGCCCTCCCTCCTGCCAGACCCCCCCGGGTGCTCGGGGCCGGTGGCCGGAGCGGGGCCGCCCTGCGCCCCTTCCCCAGCTGGGGGATGGAGGGAGGTGCTGTGCCCAGGGTGGGGGTGAGTCAGTGCGGAGCGGAGAGCAGACGGAGGAATCCAGCCCTGGGCCGGACCCACTGTGCCGCATTCCCCAGCGCCGAGACACGCTGCTGCGGGGAGACGGGCTCAGCGCATCCCCGGCGCGCTACCTGTGGGGAACCTGAGGCCCGACCAGGGAAGTGACTCACCCTGCACTGTGGCCTTTTAAATGCCCTGCTCCGATTAGATAATGGGCGGAAGGATCAGAGAGCGCCGAACAACCCCTCATCAAACCTTTGTCTCCCCATAACGCCTTCAGCTCCCAACAGAGACCTTGGCCACGCTGGGCCGGTGCTGGCCCGGCGCGGAGGCAGCCCTGCCCTGAACCACGCCTGCTCACATCTGCCGCGAGGCCCGTGTGTGCCGGGCGGTTGGCGGCGCGGCAGCGCACGGGCTGGAGCACGCCCCGGCACCCCACACGCCGGCAAAGGCAGGCGCCGTCCTGGCCAACAGCGGGGCCGCGGGGGCTGTACCCGAGCCCTGCCGGACCCCGCTGCCCGGGGAGCCCGGAGCCGCAGGCGGGCGCTTCTCCAGCCCTCGCCTGGGTGATGCTGAGAGCATCCCGGGACGCTGCCGGGCGGGCAGCTCCCCCCGGCAGGCACGGACCACCAGGCTCCAGTGACCGCCGGGCTGGCGGGGCCGGCGGGCAGGAACTGGAGCGCCCCGATGACATTGGCCGCGGTGATGAAAGAGGCGCACGTGGTGGCAGAGCTCAAGCCGCTGGGGACGGGGACGGGGAAGGAAGCGCCACGCCAGGGCTCTCCTTCTGCCTTCCTCTCTTCATTCTCCCCTCCCTCGCAGGGTGCAATTAGCGCCCAGAGCTCGGCCCTGGGGGGTTGCTGCAGCAAGATTCGCACCAAGGCTGCGATAGCCCTCCAGACCAGGCCGGCATCTCCGGGCGGCCGGCACAGGGCCGCTCCCAGGCCGCCCTCCCGCTCCGGGGCTTGGCACCGTGTGGGGCTGGGGTCAGGAGCGAGGGCTCTGCCGGCGGCTGAGCTCAGCCGAGAGCGGCTGCGGCAGCCCCAGAGCTGCCCGGGCTGAGAAGCCCTCCCGAGGAGGGGAGGCAGGTCCCGCTCTCCGGGTGCCTGCGGTCCCGGCCCCGCCGGCCGGCTCCCCGGGGGCTGCTGGCATGACCGGGCGGTCGCCCGTCCGTGTTCCTGCAAGGGTGCTGCCGGCGGGGCCGGGACGGCGTTGGGTGCTCTCTGCAGGATTAGGTTTTGAGGGGAAATGTGATATGGCAGCGATAGGTTAGGCTGCAGGAGATTAGATCATCTGTGGTTTTGGGAGCATCAGCAGAGCGGGGCTCTTGTGTAACCTCCGCGGTGCAGCGCCTGCCTCCCGCCGCCCTTCCCCGGCGGCACGGCCCCCGCCAGCCCCCGCCCCGCCGAGCCCCTCATCACCGGTGAACCAAAAATGCAGCAACGTCGCCGCTGCTTCGATGGAAACCGAAAGACTCGGGAGCCCGCTCGTGCTCGCCATGGGGTGGATGCTTGGCCAAACAGGAGCCAAACAAAAGCAAAAGAGAAACCGGCTTCACAGCGGCCCCAGCACCGCCTGCCCTTCCAGATGCTCCTGGCAGCCCAAAGCAAAAAAGCATCAGCTCACGTTTTACAGGAGACGCGTTTCCAAAGGAAAACGCTGCTGGTGAAGCCCCCGGCCCAGTTCCTTCCCTTTTCCTCCAGCCACAGCCATTTGCCGAATCCGAGATGAATTCCGAAAGCTCCCGGCCAGGGCCCCGCGCGATGGCCGTCACGGCCCGGCTCTGCTTGTCCGACTCCTTGCTCACGGGAGGCCCTTGGCACGAGCCGTCCGGCCTCGCGCCGCTCCTCCCGCGGCCGTCGGGAGCCGGTGCCCGCAGCCTGCCGGGGGCTGCGGCATCGCAGCTCGTCCGGCTACCGGCCCCCCCCGCCCAGCCAGGACCCCCACACGCGGAGCTGCCCCGGCCCCCAGGGTGCGGGACGCCTGTGCTCCTGCGTCCCACGGGAGCGGGGATGCTGCGGCATCCGAACCGGGATGGGGGGGTAAAGCAGCCCGGGGAGTGGCCGACCGCGGCTGGAGCAGATGGGGGATGTGGGGTGCACGACCCCCACCCCACTGATGGTGCAACACGTGCCCGTGCGCACGCTGCGCCCACACCCGGCCCCGTCGGAGGGGCCCCTGCCTGCCCTGCCTGCCCTGCCCGCCCCGCTCGCTGCGGAGGCGCTGGCTTTTCCCACGCCCCGCCAGGAGCCCGCGTGAGCTGGCGGGGCCGTTTCGCAGCCCGCTCCGGCGGGAGCCTGCACCCTTGGGGTGCCCCGGCTGGGCCACGAGGTGTGGGGGCTGCAGCCGGCCGGGGCCGGGGCCAGGACCCATCTGCCGAGGCAGGATGCGGGGCCGGACAGGGGACACAATGCGGGGAAGCGACGAGGGGCGAGCAGGGACATCCCGCAGCGGCACAGGCAGGCTGGTCCCGGCACACGCAGAGACCGCGAGCCGGGTCACAGCCCCCAGCTCTCCCGGGCACCTCGGTGCGCTCAGGGGAGCCGCGGCAGCCGTGTCCCAGCGGCGCAGCGGGGACGGAGGCAGCTCCGGCTCCTGCTCGGCCCTCGCGTCCCCCCGCCGCGCCGGGCGCTCCCCAGCACCCTGCACCTGCCTGGCCCGGGGGGCCCTGCCTGCAGCAGCCTGTCCGCGGGCAGCCGGGACGCGAAGGAGCTGGTTGGGCCGGGCGTTGGGGTGGGAGCGGGGTCCGCTCAGCCCACACAGGTGTGGCCACGCCGGCTGCAGGCAGGGAAGCTCCGCGCCCGGCTGGCCCCGTCTTGCTGGGTGGCAGCAGCCTCCCGCGCCGCTCTCCACCCCGGGGCAGGCAGGCACACCCCGTCATTACGCCCCACAGCAGCTGCCGGCGCTGCCCGGGCAGGGAGGGGGCGGCGGGGGGGCAGAGCCGGTTGGCACGGCCAGGTGGGGACGAGGACGGGAGCCAGCCTGGCCAGGTGGGGACGGGGATGGCAGGAAGCCATCGCCTGCCGCTGCGTGGCCCTCGCCTGCCGGGGGGACGAGGGCGAGCGGGGGGCACATGTCCCCTCCCTGCGTGGGACCCCGCAGGGGCACCCCGAGCCCCGCGGCGGCCCCGGCACACGGGGGGACGCAGACGGGGTCAGGCTCAGCAGCTGCTCGGGACGTGCCCCCCGGGGCCGCGGCGCACAATGACCCCATTGAGGTCCCGCGGGGCGGCGGGGGGGGCGCCCAAGGTGGCGGTGGCAGCAGTGACTCCAGTGTCACGCCAGGCCTCAATCCCTGCTATTTATACCCGGCGGAGGGGCGGCCGCTCAGCACACAGGCGGCCTTTGAGGGAGCGGGGATGAAAACTGAAAACGTTGCCGTCCCCTCCTCCCCGCCGCGCACCGGGGCATCCCCGAGGGCAGCCGGCCCCGGCCCCCCCGGCTTCCCCTCCCCACCCCGGGCCCCAGCCCGGCGCCAGCCCCGCCAGGAAGCGCCCCACCACCGGGGCCAGCTGCAGCCGCTTCCTCCTGGCCAGCCCCGCCAGGAACCGGGGAGCCCACGGGGGCTCGGAGCCCCCGGCTGCGGCTCAGAGCCCCCGGCTGCGGCGAGGCGAGGGGAACCAAGCGGCGGACGGAGCCCCGGGGCTCGCAGGGGCTCGCACCGGGACACCTGGGTGCTGGATGCTGGGCTCCAGCCGGGAACTCCTTGGGAACCTCCCAGCTTTACCAAGGGCGAAGTCCCGGCACATCAAAGGCAGGCGGGGGCAGCAGGAACCAGGGCAGGAGCCTTTGGTCCCCGCCAGCGCCCAGCTCCGCCGCCCCACGGTGCTCCCACCGCCCCACGCCGGGGTCCTGTGCCGGCACACCTGGGTCCGGGGCTGTGCCCCCCCCGCGGCGTGGCACCCAGCCCATCGCTGTGGCAACCGCCACCAGCTCCGGGTGTATTTTCTGCACCGGGGCCGCCGTGGGAACCTGGACGGGCGCCACCTCATTCCGCTCGGGCTCTCTGGGCCGCCTTTGTAGCCGGCGTCGAGCCCAGCTGGCAGCCGCTTCCTCCCCGGCCTCCCGCTGCCCCGCGCGGGTCGTGGCCCTGGCCGGGGGGGTGGCGGGAGGGGGCTTCGCTCGGACCCCCAGCACGGGGCCGCGCGCCCCCCGCGGCTTTGGGCCGGCTCCAGCGAAGCCGAGCGCGAGCGGCCGCCAAGGCTGCCCCGAGCGAGGGCTGCGCCTGCAGCCCCCGGGGCCGCCGAGCCCCTGCCAAGGCACCTGGGACCCCAGGGCAACGCGCCGCCCCCACTGCCCCCCGCCTGACCTCCGCAGCGCCCCGGGGGGACGCCCACAGGGGTGGTGTCCCCGAGCAGCGCAGGGCAGAGGCAGGGTCTGGGATTCCTCCGTCCCGTCCCTGCTCTCCCCAGCCTGTCAGTGGCTTTCCCCATCCGTGCCTCAGTTTCCCCAAGAGAGAACCTGCCCCAGGCCAAGGGTTTGCCGCGCTCGCCAGCACGGCGCTCCGAGGCTGTTGGCCCGGGAGCTGCATGACAAGCACCGTCGTGCTGGCTGCAACACCCGCCCTCTGCAACGCCCGTCGGCACTCGCTCCTGCGCCCGGGTTTGGGGGTGAGGCCGGTGGGGCGACGTCTCCCCACGGCTCCACCGCCATCTGCCGGCAAATCACCCCAGAAACGGGCCGGGACCGAGGAGCCACGGCTGGGCCAGATCCTGCCCGCCGCCGTGCCCCGAGCCCAGGACCCCCGCTCCTGCCTGCCCTGCCCGCCGGGATTTTCCCGGAGCTCTGCCACGCTCCCACCACGGGGGCCACGTGCGTGGGAGGTCGGCGGAAGAGGAGCATTTTCCAGTGCTGGAAACCCAGAGGAAAAAGGTTGCAGGACGGAACGATTAACGCAGCGCGGGTTAATCATTACAGCAGCGCTCCCCCCAGAGAAGGAAGTTGCGAGGATACGGCCTTCGAGCCACCCAAGGGCAACGTGGCCCAAGGACACGGCCGGGCTCGTGCTGGTGGCGAATGGAGCCTCTGCTGACCTTCCCACGCCGGGACCGGGGCCGCGGGCAGCAGCCCATGGCCACAGGGGCCGGGGAGGGGTCCTGGCCGGAGCCAGCCCTTGCCCGGGTGCCGCGAAGCCTTGGCAGGGACAGGCGGGTACTGCCCAGCGCCGAGGCTCCCCAAGCTCCGTGCTCGGTCCCCCAAGCTCCGTGCTTGGCCCCCCGGGCAGCGGGTGCCCCCCGGCAGGGATGAGGGGCAGCCCTCGCAGCCCCGGCCCCGATGTCGCAACGGGGGCGGCGAGGACGCGGGGCAGAAGCGGGGTGGCTGCGAGAGGCCAGGCGGGATCCCGAGCCCCGCGGGTCTGGGCAGGGAAGGGGCGGCTCTGCCGATGAGTCAGCCCCGCCGGGGGAATCCTGGGGCTGCAGTGGGGTTTGGGTTTGGTTTTTTTCCCTGCGGAGAGACGAGAGCTCAAACCTTTCCCCTGCATTTGGGATCTGGGTGGGACGGTGGAAATGCCATGTGGCCGAGCACGGGGAGGGGACGCCAGCGCCAGGAGATTCAGCCCAGCCCCTCTCGGAAATCGTCCCCCAAGAGAAGAGGCGCCGCCGGCGCCGCTGGCAGCAACGGTGATGCTTCACTTTCTGAGCGCTCCCGGCCCGGCTCCCCACCCTCCATCTGGCAGCAGAAGATGCAAGTCATGGGCAAAAGCCCTGGGTGGAAAGGAAGGAGGAGGGCGACGCGCCGGCCCCTCGCCCTGCTCACGCCATTTTCCAGGCAGCCCTTCCCTCCTGCGCATTAACGCTTCCCTCTCACGCCCACCCCGCCCCGCAGCGCTCGAAAGCCGGAGACAAACAGATCCCAGGCTCCCGTAATAACTCCGCCGCTGCTCCCAGCCGCCGCGGCCCGCGTCTCCCTGCCCAGAGCGGGGACCGAAGCGCAGGGGCGAGGTGCTGCCCCAGCACCCACTGCCCCAAGAGGCGGCGGGGAAAGACCTCTCGCCCCAGGCGTGGTTGGAGGCCGCAGTCCCCAAGGGCACGCGACAGCCGAGCGCCGTGCCGGCGCTGCCGCCTGCCCGAGCCAGGCCAGTTTGGGGAGGAGAGCAGGGAGGATTCATGGCTGAATCACATCAGCCGTACAGGCATGGTCCACACCGGGGCTCGACGCCCACCTCCCCGCCTGCCCCCAGCCGCGTCCGTCCCCGCAGCATCGACGCCGAGCCGGGAGCGGGGAAGGGCCTCGCCTCCGGTTCAGCCGCAGCCGCGCATCTCCTGCGCCAAGCAGAGAGCCAGAGACCATTTTCGTGGCATCCAGCGGGACGTGACTGATGGCGGCTCCCGGCGTGGGCAGAGGGAGCCGAGAGCTCAGCGCGGCGAGCCGGGGGAGGAGGATAACGCTGCTCTCGGCAGAACCAGATAATTAGCAGTGATGGGAAAGGACAGAGGCAGGTGAGGGGCTCGGAGCCGAGGCCGCAGCGGCGGGACCCTGCGGGGAGCGGGCTGGGCTGCAAGGGGGAGCAGGGAGAGGCCAGGAACAGCCCTGCACATCGCCCTGCGCCCCAAAGCGCGGGCAGGGCGCGCGGGGCTGCAGCGGCACCTCCAGGGCGCAGGCAGCCCCTGCCCAGCACCGCTCCGGTCCTTCCCGGCAGAGGCAGGGTTGAGGAAAAAGCCCCTTCCCACACCCAGGAGGGCAGGAGAGCCCCTGCCCAGGGGCCGAGCTGCCTCCCGCGGCACGGCAGGGGCACGGCCATGCCCGGGGCCCCTCGGCCACCCCGGACGCGGGGCGAGGTGGGGGTGCCCTCGCTGCTCCCCCCAAACGCAGACCACGAGTCGCAGCCGGCGCCGCGGAGAGCCCGGCCAGGGGCACCCTGCGAGGGGGCTGGGCTGGATCCCTGCGGGCCCCCGTCCCCCCGGCGCTGGCGGGAGGCAGTGGGAAGAGCTGCTGAGAGGACGCTGACGGAGACACTTTTTTCCCATCCTAAAAATAGCAGCTGGCCGTTTCCCCAGCTTCCCGGCCTCGCCAACGCTCTTCCATTAGATGAAAAAAAAAAAACAACAAAAAAACCCCAGCCACCTTCCGTCAGAAGGAGAGCGGCTGCGTGTGTCGAGGGAGGCACACGCACGCCGCAAATAGAAACCGGGGACAGAGGAGAGCGAGAGGCAGCGGAAGAGGAGCGAAGCCGTCCGTCCCCAGTTATTCCCGAGACGTTTTAATTAGCACTCGCTCTGACTTTGAGGCTTTGCTTATGCACGGCGCAAAGTGTGACCTTTAAAGACAAAAAAAAAGGAAAGAGAGGGGAAGGGAGGAGAAAGGCACTGGAGCAGCTCAGAAACTGGGAAGTCGGCTGAGCTTCAAATAGGCTCAGCGTCAGGCACTCAGAGGCTTTTAATAAGCTACAGAGTGAGAAATTTAACACCACAGGTACTATTTTTGATCGCTTGTGGAGGGGGGGGGAGAGAAAGACAGAGCGAGCGAGAGGAGGGGGAGGAGGTGGTGGTGAGAAGAAGAGGAGGCAGCCAAGATTACATCCTGGGTGGCAGCGCCGAAAATAGCCGTGCCCCGCTCCGGCTGCGGAGCCGCGGGGAGCCGAGCCCGCGACCCGCAGGGAGGGCAGGCAGGAGGCCGAACCTGCTGCCCGCTGACCTTTGCTGGAGCAGCTGCCCACACAGGCAGCCAACTCGCGCTCCCAGGCTGCAGCACCGCAGGGAAAAGGGGATTAGAGCGAGGCGGAGGGAGCGCAGCCCCGCGCGCCCGGGGGCCGGCGGCTGCCTCGGCCTCCCCCGGCTGGCGAGCCCGCGCTGGGGGGGGTGCGCAGCAGAGGGAACCTGAAATCCCTCTGGGGAGGCGTGGGGAGGACGGCACCGAGCGAGGAGCCCGGCAGCAGATGGTGCCGTTGGCAAGACGCGCATCCTCGGGCGTCTGGCGCAGGCAGAACCGGCCCCTCGCTCGAACCCACTCCTTCCCAGCAGCGCTGCCGTTCCTCGAGGCGCGGGGGGACCGGCGAGCTCGCTGCAGACACGCCAGCGCTTCCTCCGGGCTGTGGGGACCCCGGGGCGGCCTCCTCGGACGGGGCTGCCGGCCAGCGAGCCCCAGGCAAGCAGCAGCTTCAGCAGAGCCACACCAGCAGCCACCCCCACCACGCACGGATTCGGGAAGGACTCCCACCACGAACGGCAGCTGCTTCCCGCTCCGCACCAAGCCTGTCTCCAAGGAGCAGGGGGAGGTTTCCCCCGCTCCGCGTGCCGCACGCGCGGTGGAAACGCAGCGGCAGGGGAACGGGTCGAAGCCCGGGCAGCTGCTGTCCAGCTGCCAGAAGCGCCGTGAAGGAACAGCCCGGCCGATGGGAATTCCTGCGGCAACGGAGCCGGGAGGCCGAGCGAAAGCCAGCGCTGGATGGGGCGGGGGAGTCAGGGCGGGAAGCCTCTGGCACAGACCTGCGCTGCCCCGTGCGCGCCTCCTCCCACGCTGCCGTCATCCTGCTGTCCAGGTGGATTATTGGCGGCGGAGGTGGCTGACAGCACAGGGAGGGGGTTATAAAATCTGCCCGATAAGCCTCCCGTAGGTGAATCTCCCACGGGAATCCCCAGCCGAACCCCAGGGCAGCGCTGGACGTACACCTCCGCGAGCGACTGCGCCCCGGCAGACCCCGGCGCGAGGGCAGGAGCTGCCCCCGGGCGCCCAGCTACCGGCGCAGCGCAAGCTGCAACGTGCTGCCTCGGAAGAAGGTGACGTGCTACGAGACGGAATTACATTTCCTTTTAATTGATCAGAGCGTTTTCTCCGCCTCCATTTGTCCCGCGCCATCTGTACAATCGGGGAAGCCAGGACAAGTAGGACAGTCTGGGGTTTCTCTACATCGACAGTGGGATTCCTGCAACACACAGAAGCGGAGTCGGTTTTAACGCGGGGTGGGCTCGGCAGAGCGGTGGATTCTGATCCGAGGGCTCGGCCCCGGCTCAGGCTCTTCAACCGCTGCGAGTAAACAAGAGCCACCGGCTCTCAGACCTGACCTCACGGGCCAAAGAGCGCAGGGACCAGAGATCGGGGAGATAGCGGGGGAGCCGCTGCCCTGCTGTACCTGCTCCGGGGAGAGGCCGTCCGAGAGGCTTCTGGTGACTCACCTGCCTGGCACAGCACGCGCGCTGCCGCGGAGTAAGCGTCCCAACTGCCAGCACGTGGGAAGAAGAGGGATGAGGCAGAGTCTTAGCGGGGTAGAGGGAAAGGGGCCACGGGGTAAGCGGCCCAGCCTTGCCTCCCCTGAGACAGCAGCTGTTTGTTTTTAGCGGAAGGCAGCGTATGTGGAGCAGTGGCCGGGCATCGCTCTCCCTCCGGGGCCCCAGGCATCCCGCCTGCCCCGAGCTGCCCGCTGGCGGGGGCTGTCCCAGCGGGGACCTGGAGGCAGCGGCGAGGCCCCAGCAGCGACTGCAGGCTCCCAGCCCGTCCCGGCGTCGGGCTGAAGCCCGCGGCACCGTGGCACGGCGCGGCACGGCGCGGCACCGGGCCCTGCTGCCATCTAGCGGCCCCGGGCCGGCCCCGGGCAGGGGCCCCCCATGAGCCCCCCAGGGCTGACCCCCGACCACGGAAGGGGACAGCTCCCGTGTCCCCGCTCCCCGAAAGCCAGGCACAAACCCCTGCCCACCCCGGCAGGCCCGCCTGCTGCGAGAAGCTCCCCGAGGGCAGCACGGAGCAGGGTCTCCAGAGCAGGTCTGGAAATCCCAGCCAGGACGTGGGTGACATTTACCTTAATTATTCCAGGGCTTTTACAAGGGCTTCGTTAGCTTCTACTTTAATCTGAGCTTCTGCTTTAGCTGCTTCATCGGATGCGGCAGCCATCTCTGAAACAGCCTTCTCCAGGTTTGATTTTGCAGTCTGAACACGAGAGCATCAGGAATGTGTCATCGAGAGACCGCCGCAGGACAGGCGACTTGTCCTAGGGCCCTTGAGTCACTCCTCTCCCACCCCTCCCTTCACCGCAGTCGCTGGCCCCGCGCACGGGGCCCCGCAGACGCGCTTACGCGGCTGCGTTGGCAGCAGACGCCTTATCAACAGGCCCTGCTGGGGAAGAGCTGTTCCCGAGATTAAGAGGGGTGGGAAGGGGCAAGATCAGCATCTCGCCGAGGGAAGTGGCCTGGAAAAGGGGTAACGACTGCACGGCTTCCTCTCCCCACGGCCTGCGGAGAGCTCACTGAGGAGGAGCTCCAGGCCTTTGATCCTGATCAGCGGGCGATGGGGAAGCTCGGGGTGAAGGCACAGCCCCCGGTCTGTGCTTTCCGCAGCCACAGGAGGCTCCGGAGACAACCGCCCCGGATGAGAGAAGCGGGGAGCAAATCCCCCTCCAGGAGGGAGCCCGGCTGCCAGGGCCTGCCCGAGGGAGGCAGGCGCAGCCCGGCCCACGGGCAGCGGGGTACTCACAGCCAGATCCAGCATGTCCATCGTCACCGCCTCCTCCGCCAGCACCTGCACGGTGGAGTCCGCGTGGACCGTGACAGAGCCGCTGCTCACTGCAACGGCACAACGGCGGGGGCCGAGTCAGGCGGCGCGGGCAGGGCTGCCAGGAGGGCCTCGTCTGGGGGTCCTCACACGGGACAGCACTGGCGAGCCGATCCCCAGAGCCTCCACGACCCCTTTGCCAAAACAAAACCTCGACGCCCTCCCATGACGTTTCCCAGGTCCCGCAGGGACTCGCTGCCTACCTAAAGGGAAGCTAAAGCCGGGGATGCTCCCAGCAGAACCAAGGGAGCCTGACCCCCGAGCACGGCCTCGCACTGAGCCCCGTCCTCCAGGGCAGATCCCCAGCCCCGCAGGGCGGCCTCCAGCAGCCCCTGGGAGGCTGGGAAAGCAGAAATCCCTGGAAGTGCACCAGGGCACACCTCGATCGGCAGAGCCTCCCTTGTGAAAGCCCTGAGAACAACCCCCACGCACGCTTCCCTCCCTCCCCAGCTCCGCCTGCTTTACTTACCGAAGTACTTGGTGGCCGTGCCGTCCTCGGCATAGACCGTGACGACTCCCGGTTTGAGGACCTGCAGGGTGGGGACGTGGGAGGCCAGGATACCAAAGGAGCCGGTCAGCGTGGGCACGTCCACCTGCTTCACGTTGGCGCCGTTGTAAAACACCTGAGGGCAGAGCGGGTGGAAAGAGTCCGTCACCGGGAGCGGAGGGGAAGGAGAGAGGTGGCTCCTCCGACTCTGGAGAGCCGAGGGATGCGGTGGGCGGCCTGCTCCCACCCCGAGCGCCCAAGGGAGCAGCCCTGCTCCCAGCAGCTGGCAGGCCGCCGGGTTTAACGCGCAGCAAGGTGTGACCGGGACAGCCTGAACCTTCACAGGGTGGGAGCGGGGCCAGGCTCTGGAGGAGGGGTCCTGGCAAATGGAGTGGGAAAGCGCTCCGAGCCTGCCGAGAGGCGCGGTGGCGGCGGCAAGGAGGCGGCACACGGAGCCGCGAAGTCGGGAGTGGGCGAGAGGCGAAGGGCGCAGCTGGGAGAAGCCTGGGAAGGGCGTAGGGAGGCCTCGACGCCAACCGTCACCGCGCTGACGGGAGTCGGCGGCGCGGCCTCCGCGCCAGCGTCCCACGCAGCTGCGCCGGTGCCGCGCAAACCCTGCGCTGCGACGCCGCAGCCCCGTCCCCAGCGCCCTGCCCGGCCCAGCCGCCCCCGGGGGTCCCGGGGGTCCCGGCCCAGCCCGCGCCCCGCCACCGGCAGCGGTGCCCAGGAGCCGCCCCGGGGCGGGAGGAGCGGGGCCGTCACCCCGCGGCGGGGCTGCGGCGGGGACGGGAGGGTGGCGGGAGGAGGGGGCGGACGCCGGGCAGCGGGGCTCGGCGGCGGCCCGAGGTCAGGGCCAAGGTCAGGGCCGAGCGGAGCCGGCGGCGGCAGCGGGGGGACCGCAGCGATCGCAGCGCAGCCCCGCCGCCCCCGGCCCGGCTCCCCCCCAGCCCCGGGCGCCGTCCCCAGCCCCGGGCGCCGTCCCCAGCCCCGGGCGCAGCCAACCCCGCCGGGGCGGCAGCGCAGGCCTCGCCCCGGGGCCCCGGGCGAAGCAGGGGCGGCGGAGGGGGCGCGGGTCGGCGGGCGGGGGCCGGGCCCGCGGCCTACCTGCGTGGGCGAGGCGAAGGTGAAGGCCATGGGGGCCGGCCCGGCGGCGGGCTCGGCATAGCCGCGGGTGCGGGGCGGCGGCAGCGCCGGGCGGGCGGCGAGGCGCAGGAGGAGGCGGCGGGCGCGGAACATGGCGGCGGCGGCGGCAAGGGCGAGCGGGCGGCGCGGGGCAGGCCGGGACGGCGGCGGGACTACAGCTCCCAGCCTGCCCCGCGCCGCGCCGCGACTACACGGCCCGTGGGGCGCCGGGCGCCGGCCGGAAGAGCCGCCGCGGGGCGGGGCCGCGGGGGCGCATGGGAGTTGTAGTTCCCGCTGCCCGCCCGCCACCGGTGCCGCTGGTCGGCGGGGCGGGGTTGGGGGGGCGCGGACCCGCGGAGCCCCGGCCCGGACCCCCCCCCCCCCCCCGCTCCCCCCCGGGCGCCGCTGCGGGGCGATGGGGCCCGAGGGGCGGCCGCGACCCCCGCCCCGGCTGCGGCCGTGCCCCGCAGCCCCGCCGGCTCGGGAGGCCGGTCCCGCCCCGCGCCCTGCCCGGCGGCGCGGCGGGGCCCCAACCCGCGGCCGCTCCCGGGGCCGCGGTGGCCGGGGGCTGGGGGCGGGCAGGGGGCCGGTGCAGGCAGGGCCGGTGCAGGCAGGGCTGGTGCAGGCAGGGCGCGGGGCAGCCCCTGTCCCCACGTGACGCCCGCGCCGCGCGGGGGGCGGCTCCGGTTCATTCATAAATCCCGGGGCCGCGCCGCCGCACCGAGCGCAGCGGCGGCGATGGAGCCCCGGTCCCACTTGTAGGTGAGTTGTCCGGCCCCGCCGCCTCGCGACAGCCCCTATCGCGACAGCCGGAGCCGGCCCGGCTGAGGGGAGCCCATCACGCCCCACCGCGCGTGGAGGTCCCGGGGGTTCCTGCATCCCTGCCTCCATCCCTGCCTCCATCCCTGCCTCCATCCCTGCCTCCATCCCTGCCTCCATCCCTGCCTCACAGCACTGCCTCCATCCCTGCCTGCATTCCTGCCTCACAGCACTGCCTTCATCCCTGCCTGCATCCCTGCCTCACAGCACTGCCTCCATCCCTGCCTGCATCCTTGCCTCACAGCCCTGCCTGCATCCCTGCCTGCATCCCTGCCCCACAGCCTCCATCCCTGCCTCCATCCCTGCCCGCCTCCCGCATCCCCGCCCGCACCCCCCCGTCGCCGGGCCGGGCCGGGGGAGCAGAGCGGGTCCCTGCAGCCCCCAGCCCAGCCGGGCCCCGCGGGGCGCACGGACACGCGTGGGGCTCAGACCCGGCCCCGGGCCGCTCCCGCAGCGGCAGCGGGGGTCCCGGGCCCCCCCGCGGGACCGGCCCCCTCCGCCAGACAATGGCCGTCCTGTTCCCGCCGGGTCGCCATGGAGACGGGATTCCTCCATGATGGGGCACAGCGGGGACATTCTTCCCGCTCGCCCCGGCCCCCGCCCCGGCCCGGAGGGTGCCCCTGCTCCGGGACCCCCCCGGTCACCCCGCGCCCCAGCAGCTCGGAGGTGCCCGGGTGCGGGGTCTGGCGCGGGGGTCGGCAGCACCCCGCCGCCCCCCCGAGGGGGTCGCTGAGACACGGCCCCCCCGCGCCGTCCCCGCCAGCGGCTCCTCCCGCCCGGCCGCGGGCTCCCTTCGCCCCCTTCGCCGCCCCGGTTCGGGGCGGTTTCCGAGCGCCCCGGCTGGCGCAGCGCCCGCCCCGGGGGCTCCCCGCCGCCAGCAGCGCCCACCCGGCTCAGCCCCAGCCGCCCGGGACGCACGGACGGGGACAGACGGACCCGCGGCGGGAGCCGGAGCTCGGCAGCCCCCGGGAGGAGCCGGAGCTGGGCGGCACGGGAGGGCGAGGAGCCCTCCGCCGGGTGGCCCACGGCCGCGGGGCTGATGCCACGGCAGGGGCGTGGAGGCGGCCGTCTGTCTGGCCGTCTGTCCCCCGGCCCCGGCGGCTCTCGCTCCCCGGGAGCTCGGCCCCTCTCCGTCGCCCAGGGGCAGCCCGGTGCCCTCCGGTGAGGGACCCGCTGCCTCAGAAGCGTCCGTGCGCCAGCGACACCCACGCAGCTCCGTTCACAAAGGCGGGGGGCGGCCACCTCCTTCCCTGCGAGCCAGCCCGGGCGGGCCCCCGGGCCAGCTCTGGCCACCGGGCCCGCATCCCCCCGGGAGCTCCGGCTCCAGCCTGGCGCGGGGAGCGCGGCTGCCGGTGCGGGGCTCCGCGGGGCCGGGGTCTGCGCCCCACGCGAGCGCGGGAGGCGCCGGGGCTGGGGGCCGGGGGGGAGCAGCGCCCGCCCCACCGGGGGCTGTGCCCGGCGGGGGGCGAGGGGGCTCCCCGGGGAGGGGCAGCGGGCCTGCCCCCCCTCCTCCCCATCCCCGCATCCCTGCATCCATCCCTGCATCCCTGCGTCCCTCCCTCCGCAGGCACCTTCCCTCCGCCCCTCCTGCCCACACCCCCGCCCCTCCCTCCAGCCCCCCGAGCCTCCGGCCCCCCCCGGCCGCACCCTCCCGCCGTCTCCAGCCCGGGCCCTCCCTCCCGGCAGCTCCGCACCGCGGTGCCGGGCAGGGCCCGGGGCCGCCCCGGCCCCGCCGCCTCCCTCTGCCTCCCCCCGCCGCAGGACGCGCTCGGGCCGGGACGGACCATGAGCGATGACCCGACAGCCTGGGACAACGCGACGGAGAGCGCCACGGTGAGCGGGGCCCCTGCCCGCCCCTGCCCGCGCTGCCGCCCCCGGGTCCCGGGGGAGGGGGGGGATGCGCGGCCCGGCGTGGGGCAGCGCCTGGGCGGCGTGGGGTCCGCGGGTGCCGTGGGGCCGGGGTCCGCGCCCGGGCGGGGACGGCAGCGGCCACCCAGCCCCGCTGTCACCCGTCCTGGGGGCGGGTGGCACCTCTCCGTGCCCTGCGCAGCCCCCCGAGGTGCTCTGGGTGCTGGGGTCCAAGGGGTCCGGGGTGCTGCTGCCGGATCAGCCCCCTCCCACAGCCGGGGCTGCTGGCCGGGGGGTGCGAGCAGCGGCCCCCGCGCTGGGCCGGGGCTGGGGTCCCGTCCCCGCTCCCGCTCGGCGCGGGGGCCGCTGGCGGCTCTGCCCCCGGCTGCCGTTGCCTTGGTGAAGGCAGGGCCCCGGAGCCGGCAGCAGGCCCGGGGGCGGCGGGGGAGCGCGAGCGCTGGGGAGCAGCGCTCGGCGCGGGAGGGGGCTCCCCCGGCCCCCGGAGGGGCAGCGTTCGGGGCTGGGCCCTGTCCCCCCCCGGCGGCTCAGCCCCCGCTGCCCCGCACAGGCGGTGCCCGGCGAGGTGTCCCCCCAGGATGGCTACGTGCTGCTCCTCGCCCTGCTCTCCATCTTCATCGGCGGCACCCTGGTCCTGCTCTCCAGCATCCTGATCATCTGCCGCCGGTGCTGCGAGGCCGACCGCCGGCACTCCAGGTGGGGACGGGCCGCGGGGACAGGCCACGCGCCGTCCCCGGGGTGCGTGGCACCACGAAGGGGGCCAGGGGTGCCGGCGCGGGGCATCGCTGACCCTCCTCCCCCTGCAGAGCCAGCGATGACCCCGAGAAAACCAACACCACCTACCTGGACGACTCGCAGCCGGCCCAGGGTGAGTGCCACGGCGGGGCCGGGGGTGCCGCGGTGACCTGCCAGCCACCGCCCGCCAGTAACACCGGCTGCACCCCAGCAGCACCCCCAGCTCCCGGGGGGGGAGGCAGCTCCTGGGCCCTCTCCTGGGTGCAGCCCCCAGCCCTGGGGCAGGGACGGCCACAGACCCCCTGCGCCCTCCGTCGTCCATCCCAGCGGCGCCCTGGCTGCGCGAGCAGGACGGGCGGCTGGGAGCAGGGACTGCCGGGCTGGCGTCGAGGCCCGGGGTGCAGCAAGTTTGCCAGGCCTCAGCAGGGGAAGCTGCCAGGCACCGCGGCAGAGGGGGACCCTGGTTGCTGACCCCCTTCTCCGCAGATATCACCATCAAAGTGGAGGACCCCGACTGCCTGTCGTCCTCCAGCTACCGGGATGTGGAGAGCGAGCGGTTCCTGTCCTCCAGCTCCTCCACCGCCCGCCGTGTCTCCTTCAACGAGGCCGCGCTCTTCGACCAGGGCAAGAAGACCCAGGAGAAGGGGAGGAGGTGAGGCACCGGGCCGGGCTGGGGGGGCCGGGGCCGGGGCCGCCCCTCCTGACCCCGCGTGCCCGCAGGTACACGCTGACGGAGGGGGACTTCCACCACCTGAAGAACGCCCGCCTGACCCACCTGCACCTCCCGCCGCCCGCCCTCAAGATCGTCACCATCCACGAGTGCGAGTCCAGCGAGAACAGCCTGGCCATGACCCCCCCGCCTGCCCCCGCCCAAGCCCGGCCTCGCCATCTTCCAGGTGAGCCCCCGGCACCCCGGGGGGACCGGGGAATGGGGGGTCCCGCAGCACCCAGGGAGGCACCGCCGGACCCGGGGTGGGAGTCTTGGGGCAGTGCTGGACGTGGGGACGGGAGGTCCTGGGGTGCAGGGGGCCCCTCCTGGTCCCCGGCCCTCCTGCAAAGCCCCTGAGCGCGCTCTGCCTTGCAGCCCCCCGCGGGGGCCCTACCGCAGCCGGCGCTGCCCAGCCACGCCGTGTGCCCCAGCTCTGCCCTGCCCGGGGACACCTACAACTCCACCGTGGACACCAGCTTCACCGAGGCCAGCCCGTCCGCCTCCTCCGACTCCGGGGAGGGCCCCTCGGTGAGTGCCGGGGCCGCGGCCGCGCAGGGGAAGGGGCTCGGCAGCCCCCGCGGCCCCAGGGCTCCGCTCCCTGCCCCGATCCCCCAGCGCAGGCCCGGCCCCGCGCCCCCGAGGGCTGCCTGCCCCCCGCTCCGTGCCAGGGCTCTGGGGAGAGCCGTGGGCATCCAGCTGGAAACGGGCTCTGCCCCCGGCCCCGGGGGCCACTTGTGCATCTGCTGCAGCCGAGCTTGGCAGGAGCCAGACAAAGGAGCCGAGCTGGGGCCGGGGGGGGCCGTGCCTGGTGCTGAGCGGGCACTGACGGCCCCCCTCGCCCCCCCAGTTCGCAGCAGCTCCCAGGAGCGGGAAGGCGGCTGGGGTGGGCAGCGCCGGCCCCGCGGAGCCCCCCCCGGCCCCCGCGCAGGGCACCGTCCTGCAGTTCTTCACCCGCCTGCGCCGCCACGCCAGCCTGGACGGGGCCAGCCCCTACTTCAGGATCAAGAAGTGGAAGCTGGAGAGCACCCAGCGGGCGTCCAGCCTGGACACCAGAGGTGGGAGCTGCCGGGCGGGGGCAGCGGGGATGTGCCGGGCGCGCGGAGATGCGTGGGCGGGGGGTCACCGTGCCGGGATGCGATGTCCCCCCAGCCCTGCCCTGCGTCCCCCCAGGGTCCCCCAAGCGGCGGCAGTTCCAGCGTCAGCGGGCGGCCAGCGAGAGCATGGACCAGGAGGACCGGGACCCTCACCAGACCGACATCATCCAGTACATCGCCCACACGGACGACGTGGCCTTCCACCCCGCGGGCGGCCCCTTCCTGCCCTCCCCCGCCAGCCCCCCACCCTCTCTCGGCAGGTATTTTTCAGTAGATAGAGGGGACGGGGACGGGCGAGCCGGGCACCGGGGGACCCCGCACCGCCCCGTGCACGGGGGCTCCCGCCGTCGTGCAGCTTTGGTGGGGCGGCCGGGGGGCGAGGGTCTTGGGCGAGGGGTCCGGGGCGAGTCGGAGATGGGGAGGCTGGATCGGGGCATGGGCAGGGTGGTGGGGACAGCATGGGGGACCGTGCGGCACCAGGGCACCGCCGCAAAGCCCGCAGGAGCCGGGCTGGCGTCTCCCCTGCCGCTGCTCGGCCGTGACGCCGGGGTGGTGCCCGCAGGCTAGAGCCGGGCGAGGGGGGCGCGGGCAGCCCCGGCGAGGCGAGCATCCCGGAGCAGCCCAGCGCCTACCACGACATCTGGAGCCTGCGCGCCTCGCTGGAGCTGTACGCCTCCTCCGAGCGGAGCAACGACCAGGACTCGGTGCGCAGTGACGGCGGGGACAGCATCTCCTCCGCCGGCGGCATGCCCCCTTGCCCCTCCTCCTCCCTGGACGAGGCTGAAGGCCCCGAGGAGAAGCTCTGGGGTCGGCCCAAGCCGGAGGAGTCGGAGCCCGGCACGCGCAAGCTGCTGCAGATGGACAGCGGCTACGCCTCCATCGAGGCGCCCAGCCGGGGGGGCGAGGAGGGGCCCCCCAAGGATCAGACGGCCTCCGAGAAGCGCATTTGCTTCACCAGCGCGGGACGGAAAGGCACCATCTTCGAGAGCTTCGAGGGCCGGGAGCCGGAGGAGGAGGAGGAGGAAGAGGAAGAGGAGGAGGAGGAGGGGAGCGCGGTCCGGGGCGCAGCGGGTGGGGGACCCCCCCGTCCCCACAGCCCCCTGGCCTGGTCCCCGTACGGGCAGATGTTCCCGGGGCGGGACGCGCTGCCCCGGCGGGACTACAGCATCGACGAGAAGACGGACGCCCTGTTCAACGCCTTCGTGCGCCACGACCCCCAGTTCGACGAGTCGCCGCTGCGGGGGAAGCACCGCTCCCGCACCCACCTCCGCAAGCAGTGGCAGCACGCCAAGCAGTACAGCGACCCCGGCGTGCGCTACCCCGCGCTGGAGCGGCACCGCACGCCCCTGCGCCGCGGGGACAGCGCTAACTACCCCCTGGACGCCCGCTTCCACAGCCCCCTGCCCCGCATCATCAGCGCCGGCGACGAGGAGGCGGCGGAGGCGGCCGACGGGGTCCCCCCTGCCCCAGCGCTGCCCGACCCCGAGATCCAGGTGATCGTGGAGGAGCCCGGAGAGGTGGCCCCCGAGCCCAAGGCTGGCTCCGAGCCCCCCGGGGACGACGACTGCCCCGGCCCCGGGAGGTGCCTGGGGCTGGGCTCCGGCTCGGAACTGATGGACAAGATCGCCGGCGGCCTCGAGGAGCGGCTCTACGGGCACTTGAGGAAAGCGGGAGAGAGCACCGAGCGCGCGGTGGCCGTGGCGGCCAGCGATGCCCCCCCCGACCACAGCCCTGTCTAGGCCCAGCGCGAGGGGGAGAGACCCCGGCGCAGGGGGGCTCGGCCCCCAGCGGGGTTCGGGGCTCCATCCCCTTCTGCTGCCGGCGTGGGGAGCGGCCCGGTGCCCGGGGCGCCGCGGGAAGGGTGGCCCCGGCACGGGAAGGCCAGGAGGGCGCGTGGGGTCCCCTGGCCATACCCCCCCCACCGCGGGGGTCCGGTAGCGCGGGGTGGCCGAGCCCCCTCGCTCCCGGGAGCGAGGAGCCGGGCGGCGGCGGAGGGCCCGGGTCGGGGGTGCCCGGGGCGTCGGGACAGAGGTGGAGCAGAGCGATGGCCCGGAGGTGGGCGAGGAGGGACTTCGCTAATAAACCCCCAAACCCAGCTGAAGCCTAATCCTTACCTCACGGCAGAGCTCTGTAGCAGACACGCTCTCCCCTCTCTCCGGTTTTTACAAGCAATAATGCCTCCCGTCCAGCCGGGGAACGTCCTCGCGAGGAGGGGGCCGGAGCCGGGCACCCCCGGCCGGCTGGGGGCTGCCGCGGTGCCGCCCTGGCACGGGGGCGATCTGGGGAGGGGGCCTGGGGCCGCGGGGGGCTCGTGCGTCCCCCCGGGCGAGCCGGGGGCCCCGCAGCAGCACCCCGAGGGCCGGGGGCAGGACACGGGTGGCCCCGAGCGCTCCGCGGCCCCTGCCCTCGCTGGGAGCTCAGCGCCAGGCTCCAGGCGGTCGGAGGGTATTTATTGATTTTTACAGAGGTGGATGCTGCTGTTCCGGGGGAGGGGGTAGCTTTTTATTGGGTTTTTATTTGTGTTTCAAAGGATGGGTGAAAAAAAGGACAAAACCGAAAAAGCGCCGGCGGCGTTACCTGGGAGGCTCGGCCGGGGCAGGCGGGGCACGGCCGCGGGCCCCCCGCGCCCCTCCACGGCACCCCCATTGCATGCGAGCAGAGGCCGGGTCGCTCCTTCCCTCTGCCAAGTCTCTGTCCAAAGCACTAACTCGATCTACAACTCAGCATTTTTAACTCTATAAACAAAGGAGAGAAAAAAACCCAAACCAACTGTGACTTTTCTGAGCTTGCGCCTTACCTTCGGCCCGGGACCGCGTCCTCCCTGCCCGCAGCCGCTGGAGGAGCGGGGTTTCGCCGGGGCCCGCAGCCCCCGGGGCTTGGGGCTGGCCCAGCCCGCGCCCCCCCGCTGCAGGAGGAAGGACATGAAACCCACCTCGCTGTTTTCACTTTATTTTTTTTTCTTTTTAAAAAAAAAAAAAAGAAAAGAAAAAAGACGACGAACGCACCCATTCCCTTTTCTGAGCCCTTTTACAGCATGCAGGTTTAATAGAGTTTTGCTTTGTCTTAATACCTGTTTTTTTTCCTCATCTGGTTTATTTTAAACACATCACGATGTGTAGGAATCTCTAAATATACCGCAAATATAAACAAAAAAAAAAAAAGAGGAAAATATATAATATATAACAGTAGTCTAAAACATAAAGTGCACGGCAATGGCTTTGCACGACTTCTACACAGCCAGGGCGGGCGCGGCTGGGCCCGGCGGGGAGAGGGGCGCGGGTCCCACCGCACCCCGGCCCCGCTCCTCCCACCCTTCCCATCGCAAATTAAAAACAGAATCAGTGTCTGATTGGCAAAGAGTGATTGGGGCGGAGGGCAGCGTCTTCGCAGCCGGAGATTTCATCTTCCAAGGTGGGCAGTGGGGTCTGGCCGCCGCCGGCTTCTGGTTCCCGGCGCTGTCCGGCGCGGGGGCCGCGGGGAAGGTGGGGGCGCGTTCCTTGGTTGGTTTCCTCTGGTTTCTTTTTGGATCGCAAGCAGAGCCCGCTCCCAGGAGAGAGGCAGAGATGGGGCGAGGGTGGGGGACGCGGGCTGGCCCGGGCCCTGGGACGCTGTTTGCGGGAGAGGAGAGGAGGGGGCGTCAGGCAGGGCAGGGCCGGTGCCAACCCGGGGCGCGAGCCCCGGCTCTGCTCCTGGCCGCTGCCGTGACCACGGGCAGGTCGCAGCCTGCCCCGGGTCTCCCTCTCCCGCCGGCGCCGCGCGGACGGGAGGGAGAGGGGCCTGGGGTCCCCGCTCCGTCCCCGGGAGGGGAGGGGGTGCTGGCGCAGCGCCGGGCCTTCGGCCAGGTAACCCCGGACCTGGCCCTGAACCCGGGAGGCAAAAACCCAAGGGGACACCGCAGCCAAGGAACTTGGTGTACGCCAAGGAGAGAGGAGCGCTCTTTGGCTTTCAAAGGTTTTAAGGCGCTGCCCAAAGCGGGGGCAGTGGAAGAGTGGGCAATTCCCAACCCGCCGTCGCGCAGCGCTCGCGGGAGGGCCGGAGGAGAGCAGAGGCAGCGACCGCAGCGGCCCGGGCCGCCGGCACGGACCTTCCCCTCCCAAAAGCGCCGGGCACCCGAGTGGGAAGGGGCGAGAGGAGCAGCAGAGCCCCGGGGAGACCCAGATCCGAGGCATTTGCTTGCCGATAGAGTAACTCCCCATGCAGGTGACTCACTGCCAGCCATGAATTAAAGATGAAAGCTGCCACAGGGGCTGAGCGCGGGGCTGACAGCTGCAGGGGGAGGAACCAGCTTTTATTTCTGGCTTTTTTCACACCACAAAGCTGTCGTGATCCAAACAGATAACAGAGCCCCAGCCCCACGGAGCGCCGGTGACGAGCGCGAGCGTGAGGCCGGGGGCGGATGAGCGCGGAACATGAGTCACTGCTGGCTCACTTATGAATGAGGGGTGGGAAGAAGGGGACAGGGCTGCAAGCAGGGGAGGAAAGAGCCGGAAGGAGGAGGGGGAGCAGGGAGGGCACCCAGCGTCCCCGAGGAGAGGCAAGGGCTTGGGCATGGCAGCGGCCCGGCCACGGGTGACATGGCCACCCCCCCGGGCCGGGGGAGGTCCCCCGGGGGCCTCTCTCAGGGACACCGCTGGACACAGCCCGGTGCTCAGCATCCCGCTGCAGCCCCGCTCCCCCGCACACCGGGGGCTTTGTGCTCGCCCCGGCTGGGAGCAGAGCAGGGGGGAAAGCGGGGGCACTCCGGTGCCAGGGAAAGGGGCTATCACGACACAGCCTGAGCGCAGCCCGGGAGGGGAGGGAGGATTACGACAGCAGCTCTCGCCCGACGTGGCAGCGGCTTGCAAGGAGGGGGTAAGGCAGAGCCAGGCGAGCAGCAGAGCAGGGCGCGGGGAGCACAGGGGGTCCCTGCTGGGCTCCGCACCCCCCAGCACCGCAGGGGACCCAGGCTCTGGACGCCAGGGACACTTGCAGAGGGACGCTCAGGACCCAGACCTCTCCCCTCTCCGCACCCGGGACTACAGAACCCCCTTTCCAGCTCCCCCCTGCTGCCCACGGCTGGGGCAGGCTCAGATGTCCCCCCCCCTTCCCGGGGGGGTCACCCGGGGTGGCCACCCGCCACGGGGACCGGGCCGCCCGTACCTGTGCAGAGCGCGGGGGCTCCTGCTTCACTGCTGCTTGCAGGTGGAGAGCTTGCGGATCTTGCTGCTGGCAGAGCAGGCCTTGCGGGAGGGGTTGGAAGAGGCGCTCGCCCGCCGCTCTGCCTTCGATTTGGTGCTCAGCTGTCCCGTCTCCGTCCCGTTCATGCACACGGCCTTGGGCAGCCCTTTGCCGCGGCTCTGCCCGTTCTGCCCTGCCTCCTCCTCAGGCACCTGTCCTGCAAGGGAAGGGAGACGGTGAGGCAGAGGGAGAGCATCGCCTCCACCCAAGAGCAACCCTTCCCCTCGCTCAGAAGGCACGCGGCTCCCGAGGGAAATCAGAGCCCGTTCCCACGCTTTTGAGGACCACAGGAGGGGCACGCATGGGGCAGGGAGCCAGAGACCACATCTCCCTCCCGCTCCCACCGAGGACTGGTTTTACCCCCGTTTCTCCAGCACGCAGCAGCTGGTGGTCCCCAGTACACAAGAGAAAAGAAAACCTGAGGCGGTGAGCGAGAACCACGGCTGGTCCAGGCCTCGAGAACGGCAGGCCCCCTCCTCCCCGGGCAGGCTGGGCCGCTGCCGTGCCCACCCTGAGCCCCCAGGCCGCAGCCCGGCTCCTGGCTGGGGAGCAGAGGGGCAGCAGCGGAGGAAGTCACTCCTCCTCCTCCTCCCTCCCGCTCCCTTCTCCAGAGGAGGGTGCGGGTCTCAGCCCCATCCACCGACCTGCGGAATACCCAGATGCCTTCGTAGAGCAAATGCTCAGCTGCTTTCGCAGCACGGGGAAGGTCTGCTCCACCCGCGGCAGCACGGCCGGGACCGCAGGGGCTGGGGGCACTGCCCGCTCGGGCAGCGATGCAGCAGCTCAGGCATCCCCTAAGGGGGACCCTCTGACGGGAGAAGGGCTTCAGATCAGCCCCTCTCCCCACGGGCCAGCTCTGCGTGACTCAGCACAGCAGATGAGAAGCCATTTCCAAGGCACCTGCCCGCCGCCACGGCTGGACGGGGCTCGGGTCACATCCCTACACCCGGGGAGGGACGAAGGGCCCCCAGCGCAGCCCTGGCCCGGAGCGGGAGGGGACGCCGCCGCACACAGGGCCCAGCGCGCTCCCATGGGTAACGCGGCGCGTCCCCCGGCCAGACGCAGGGCTGATGAGGATTCGTCAGGTTCCCGGCTCCCCCCCACCGGATCCAGCCGAGGCAATTTCCTTCCAGTAGGAACGTCACGCTCCAGGGCCCTTCAGTTATGACTCAGAGGTTTGAGTGGAAGCGAAGGCTGTAAGACGATTATGTATAATTTTCTTTAAAGGATGCTCAATCCTTTCTCCGCCAAGGCCGAACGGCACGTCATCTCTCTGTACTTGCGCCAATGATCACCCCACCGCTGCTGAGCTCGGGGAGGAGGGGGACGCGTGCAGGGATGGGGCAGTGGGAGAGCCCCTTCTCCTCTGGGGGAGAACAGCGGGGGTCCACCTTGGACCCCGCGCTCTCCTCCGCCTCGCTGCATCCCTCCTGCGTACGGCTGCGGGCTCCCGTCCGCTCTGCTCCCGTCCTCCATCCCCGCACGGCTCTTACAGGGAGCCCGGCAAGTCCTCCGCGGGTGAAGGCATTGGGGAACCGAAAGCTGCCGGGGGGACGCGGAGGTCACCTTCTTCAGACAAAGTCACCTTCAGCACCCACCTTCCTCCGCCCGCAGGGCTCGCGCTGGGGAGAGGGATCAGCCTCGCCGAGCGCTCGCAGGGACCCCGAGCGGCAAAGGCGGCAGGAGCCCAGAGCCAGCAGAGCCCACGGCCCCTCTGCCTGGCGGGGCCTGGCTTTGTAAAGCCTCACCGGTGCAGCGCCCAGGAGTGAAGCGCAGGCTGCAGCAGGGCAATACCCAGCAGGCTAGAGCAAAACCGCGTCCTTGGAAATAAAGAGCAGATTGAGTGCTTCCACGGCCAGCACGGCCTGGCGCAGGCTGCGGGCACCGGAGAACCAGGCTGCTCGCTGGGGAGCGGATTTCTCCCCCTAAAAGCAGGCTGAGCTGCAGAGCTGGGCCCGGGCAGGAATTACCTTGAGAAATTACCCTGCTGATTGATCTACAGATCAAAGCAGTCAGTTCTTCGAGCTAGTCAGCGGCGCTCCCGGCTCGCTCAGAGCTCGGGAGCACCTTCCCGGCGCCATGCTTTGGACACTCCGGCACACCAGAGCTGGGCCTCTGGCCATGCAAAGAGGGGTGAGGCACTGCTGGTCTGCCACGGGCTCGGGACGGGGGCCCAAAAACAGCGGGAGAGGGAGGGGAGGACGGACCCGCCTGCGCAGGGCGATTCCGGGTTACGAGTGCAATTGATTCCCCCTGGAGCCGCTGCTGAGCTGCCCCTTGTGTCCCTCCCGACGGCTCCACCAAGGCTTGACGCAGCTCCCCGTCGCTGGCTTGCTGCCGCTTACCTGAGCGCTTCTGCCTTGGCAGGAGGAGGCAAGGGCTGACTCGCCAGGGACGGCTGCTGGCCTCGTGCGCCCAAGCCGATCGCTGCCGGAGCCGATGGCACCCCGGCGCTCCCGGGGGGCTCTCAGCCTTGCCCCTCCCAGTACAGACCCAGCTCCTCGCACCGCTCACCACAAGGGACGGAGGCACCCTGACAGCCGTCCTCACCTCGGTTACTTTCTGAAAGCGACTGGCAAGGCGAGAGGCTAGCAGAAACGCTAGCCGTACCCGGCTGTGCACTCAGGGACCTGCTATCCATCTGATCGGCCTCTGACCCCGGGAGAGGGGGTGACTCGCTAGAAGGGGCCGAGACACCCAACCTCGGGGAGCCCCTCCAGAAGAGGGGACGCGCTGTCCCCATGGCTCCTGCGGGGAGGGGGCTCTCCCCGGGACTCGGAGCGGAGCAGCTCACCGCTGCGGCCCGCGGGCAGCGCAGCCTGGCCATGCCCCCACCCGGGGTTCGGGGTTTTTCCTCTTCCCCCTACATCCCAACCCCACGTCTGCGGGGCCTCAAATAACCCCATTCAGAGCAAAGCTGAGCACTTATCCTTCCCCTCCCTCAGCTGAACTCCGGCCAAGTCCATTAACGTTTCTGACTGGGGAGGGAAAAAAAAAATATCCAAACAGTTCATTTGTCTTTTGTGTGACTCTTCCCTCCTCCCCCTCCCGCCCTGCTTGAAAAGCACAGTCCCAGGAGTCTATTATGGATACCAAGGAGGGAGGCTGAATTGCGAGCTAATTTTACCTCCTTCACCAGTGACAGTTGCTGACGTTCAAATTAATGAAAATAAAAATTCAACATGGGATGAAGTCTTGGCAACTGCCTGCCCACGCGGAAGCCAGTGACCCAGTGCTGTGTCTGTTCGAACAGCTATATCCTACCTTACCATTACCGGCTGAACGGTGCTAAAAATAAAATAAATAAAAGGAGGGCTGAGAGAGGCACTGAGAACGTGCATGCTCGTCCTTGCCACCTCTCTCATTTCTTAATGGCTCCATCCAGCTCATTCAGGCACAAAAAAGGTTTCGAAATAAAACCGTGAAGAGCTTTTGAATTGCTGTGTTTGTCAGACACAAACACGCATACACGATTTGCGGCTAGAAACGCACCTTTTCAAGCACCAGGCATTACTTAAGACTCCGGTCCTGCCTTTATTTTCCAGCCTCAGACTGAATGCTAAGGGAGCAAAACAAAAAACCAGAACCAAGCTACGCAGCCATTCGCCTCTGCAGGAGGACTGGGCTGCAGCGGAGGAAGGGGTTAACGGCAGGGGAGGAAAAAAGCAGAGCGCAGCCTTCTAAATCTGAAAGGCAGCACAAAAGCAGCAAGCGAGATGCTTACATCCATTTATTGCATATGCTGCCTCTCTCCGAATGAGAAGGCAGCCACTTCTGGAGAGGATGCTTCGTCACGTGCTCAGTGCCAGTTATTCTCTCCTCAGCACTTCCCTCGGAAGAGATGTTTAACACCGATTGAACCAGGGGCACGTAACATTTAAAGCTCTCTACAGAGCTGCATAAATCTTTAAATAACCCTTTAAAAATAAAAGCACATTCTCAAAGCCCCTTCTTCCTCTGAAGAAGGCAAGATTTAATGAAGTTCTCCTTTCCCCTCCCAAACTGAACTCCCACTCCCACCTATGAGTCACTTGTACTCCTGCTCTCGCTGCCCAGCAGAACCACAACTGAATTGATCAGTCATTTACAAGGGGTTTTTTTTAAATTTTTATTTTAATATGGCGTCACTGTTAGAAATGTAACACTTGCACAGAGCTGAGCAAGTTCAAAAGGATCCTGCAGGAAGACTCGGGCAAAAAAAGATGAGCATTTATTCTCTATGCAAGCTGCCCCCCGCCTTCGCAAACGCCGTGCAAAGCCGCGGAGCACGCGAACCCACGCTAGGCCCCCTCCTCACCCCCGTTCCTCCCGTGGGTTGTCGTCAGTGCTGCACTTAGGTGGGGGGAGTTCTGTCCATCACAGACACTGACCCTGCAAACTGCACCTTCGTATCCCATCTCAGCAGCCCCTCACCCTTGTTTTTGTTAACAGCCTTATTTTAAGGGATCTCTACAAGCCCTGTGAACAGCTTGACCTCTGTCACAGCCTGGTCAGAAGTTGTAGGGTGAGGTAGAGAGAAGGAGCCATCGCAGGACCAGCTCTCAGCTGTTCAGTGCTTAGAGTCCAACCCAAATCTGTTCCTGCCGGGTTTGGGGGCACGCTGGACTGTGCTTTCTGCCCTTTCTAGGGCAAGCCAAGCCAGCCGTGATTTGTCTGAGGGAGAAGAATTTGTTCCGTGCTCAGATATGTTCCCAAATCAAGGGTGGTAGAGTCACACGTGCTCAGACTCAACGACCTACCTAAGCCAGAGCCCTGCCTGCCAGCAACGGCGGCTCAGGAGCAGCACGGGAACGTCCACACAGAGAAATCCTCCTCCTGCTCCGGGTGGTTCCCTGGGGACTTCCTGAGCTCCAGCCCACATCTGGGCTGCTGTGGCTGATAGCCCCCCGAGAACCCACCCTCCGTGGGCGCGTCCAACTCGGTCACCGACACTACAAAAGCGTAACACCCCAGGGCTGGGAGGAGGACGTTCAGACTGGCTGGCAACAACGCTTTATTTCACTATCTACCCAAGCAATTCAGCAACAACTCTTGAAATAACTGGAAGGTTAAAACCTGTCACCATTCACCAGTTAAACCAAAATCATGTCCAGCCCACCCACCCTGGCTAACTGTAACATGGGAAGTGCTGGTCTATGGGGCCACAATTAACCTTGGGGTCCTCTACACCCTCTGAAACAGCACAAATTACACAGGAGAACTTAAAAAATCTTCCAGTAATTTGCCTGTCATCTTCTGAAATGACAGCTCTTATTTGGGTTTAAATACCGCTGTTTGCATTAGGAGCGTATAATAGCTGATATTACCGTTCTGGAGATGATCTCCCACTATCGCAGTCACCTGCCTGCGTGCGGGGGCACATCCACCCCAGTGGCAGATAGGCACGGCTGCTGGAGGAGCACCTGCACGGGCCAGGCTCGGGCCCGGCTCCCGGGCGCGCATGGGGCAGTAACGCTGCCCGCGGGACGCAGCCGCAGCCACCCACGGCGGGAGGAGGCCCGGGAGCGGACACCGACAGCCCAGCGGCAGGAAGGTGTGCGCACGTGGGCACAACGCTTCGCCCACTCGGTGCGGGGGGCTCAGCGCCAGCCCTCACCCGACCGAGGATCTCGCACGCTCTGCTGTTCTTCAGAGGAAGGGCAGCGCACGGTGTTTTTCCGAACGCAGATGATAACGTGCAACGCCCAGCTGCAGCGCCGCAGGCCAGAGACCCTCAACAGCAACCAGGACAGACAGCTCTGTCCTGGGCCTGCTGGACACACAGCCACTCTCTAATCTTGGAAGTCTGCCTAAGCTGCCACTTTTTAATCACACTGAAGTGCATAAACCAGACAGCAACGCAGGCTAATCACCACTGGAAACGTTAAAAAGAAACAAAACATTTTAACTAGAGTGAGAACAGACAGGAACGCACCTTCTGTACAAAACCCATTCGTGGGCAGGTCTGCAGGAACGGGCTGGATTTTACAAGCCACGTAACCCACTCTGAAAGGGGTCACAAACCGTCCTCTGCAGCGTGCTGAACCCCTACAGCTACGCTTTGCTTAAAAATACAAAGCCAAAAACTACAGAATGATTCCCTTGCAGAACAGTTATCTGCTTTTGAAATAACACAACTGTCCTGGAGATAGGTGGGATCCTGCTGAAGCCTGGGGAAGCAGGGAGATGATCCTGCGCTCTCCAGCCGCTGCCATTAGCTCAGGCCATGGGAAGCCCAAGAGGGCAGGGGCTTTGGGGCCTAGGCTAAGCTTCACGCTCCTCTTCTGCGCCCGTGGCCGATGGGAGCACGGCTTCCTCTCCGAACAGCTCGCCATGACTGCTCAGTGCTCCGCTCTGTCCTCTAAGCCCTGCCTCAGCTTCCTCCTCTGCAGCTGGGAACGCACAGGGAAGCAACAGAGCACTGTTAGAGACAGTGAAATTAGAAAGGGATGCAAGTGATGCTGGTTACGGATTTTCAAGCCTGGCAGCCTCATCATTGGGCTCAGGCCCCACTGCCTGGGATGGGGCTTCCAGCCCCAACGCTTCTGCAGAATTAAGCCTCGGGCGCTTATGCATGGGCTGTTCCCGGGGAGAGCTCTTGCAGAGGAAAATAGCTAACTTCTGACAACGGGAAAGCATCAGGCGAGCCCTCTTCTCTCCTGCTTCTGTACTCAGAAAGGCCCTAGCAATCACGTATGTGCTTCAGTGAGCCTATCGCATTTTTAAGAGGATCCCTCCTTTCAAAAAGCCTCCATTAAGCTGTGAGGAAAGGCCTGGCCCCAGTCAGATTCTAGCACAAAAGTCTGCGGGATGTAAGAAGAGAGCAAAGGACTGAGCTCTGCAGGTCACCCAGCTGGCACGGGGACATTAGTTCTATTAGAAAAGGTTATAAATTACCCGACTGTCACCAGTGAATCAGCACTTGGAAATAAATCTATTTCACTTTGATGAGACTCTCTTCGTCTTGGCAGGCTCCACCTCCGACCCCCCTACATATCCGTTTGGCTGAACATCTGAACGGACGCCCTGCTGGGGACTGTCACCCAAGGATGCCATACAGCACGGAGCGAAGCGCTGGCTTAGCCGCTTGGGCTCAAAGCAGCCTCTCCCCTTCTCCCCTTGGAAGGCGCTGCCTGGGAAGCCAATCTTGTTTCAAGTGGTTGCCCAAAGAAATTTTGAGCATTGGGTACAATTTGAGGCTTATTACAATTCAAGGCCTGACGCTTTATTCCTCCATGATAGTGCTTCAAAAAAGCAATTTCCACCTAGCCAGGAAACCAGGAGAAAACCCAAGGTCTTCAGGTGCAAGATTTGGTAAAGCCAGACCTTGCTTTTACTCAGGCCCACAGAAGCCCACCAGGCCACCATCAAGGGAAAACCAGAGCGGTTTGGTCAGTCCTGAACCGCAGAAACCAGGGCTTTCCTTACCGCAAGGAAAGGTCAGTCGCAGGTATCGCTAATCACAGCGCGGTAAAGTAAATCAGCATCCCTACAGACAGTATATGAAGCCTTCCCTCCAAAACAATTAACCTAGGCTGGAGCAATTAATCTAGGAACTCGTGTTCTGTTGATGTAGGCAGTGAGAACGCAGGCAGCGAGACAAAGAAACTGCTGCCGTGATCACACAGTACCGCTGCTGCACTGACTGCAAGGCTGAGCAGCCTTTGTCTTCAGTCTCACCGCAGACATGCCCTTCAGCCCCCTGCTCACAGGCTACACGGCGTACAGGTACGGATCGGCTGAAGAAGGAAAGCTACTTGATTACCACCGCTTTGTAAGAACGGCGTGGTTAAAACCACACGCGCCCCTGTACTGACTGGTCTGCTTACCTTAAAACAGCAGGAAATCCCTAATAAAGAAAGAAGCAATTCTGTAACCAGATCGTTACCAAGAGTGGAGCAGAAAAAAGGTCTCGGTGTAAGGCTACAAGCACCCTTCTTCCCCAGATGTGCCATCTACTCTGAACACTGAGTCATTTTAGGGCTCTGCTCCAAAATAACTCAGCCTAGCAAAACTGGCCAAAAGAATTAAATGTGCTAAACAGAGTCCAGCAGGAGCAAGCCATTACTTGATGAAGGACGGAAATTGGCATATGGGTAACACGCAGGAAGGGGCATCCTGGTTGATCAAATAAGAGACCGAGGCATCCGGAGCATCATGGCTCACTCACTATGCGTCACTCACACCACTTAATAATCAATAGTCTCCTCCACCGCTGAAAGGATTATTCAGACCTCAAGGCCTTTCCTAAAAAGCTTTAAACAGACAAAAAAAAGCCACTTCTGCCCTACCCATCCCAGCATCATTCTCTCCTACCTGGTACTGTGAAGTCCTGAGTGTAGATGATATCATCTTCAATGTCATACAAGTCATCATCTTCTTCCTCATTGTAGCCATGCAGATCTTCCAGATAAGGCACCGCCGTCATACTTCTCCACCTGTCCTTTGTTTCTGGGCTGGGAGGTATGGGCACCAGAGCCTCTGCCTGAGCATGTTTCTTACGAAACCAACTGCAAAGAGTCCAAGAGCAGAGTTCCATCAGTACAGCTTCGCTTTTCAGAAGGCACGGAGAAATCCGTGATGCTACGAGATGGTCCCATTCCACCCCAATACTCAAAGGTACGTGCAGTTTGTTTACGGAAAACTTCCTAGCTGGTTTTATGCCACTGCAGGTTTTTTAATGTGTAATAACCAAGAGAGGCGAGCGTCAAGAAAGGCAAGTCTGTCTTGCTGACAGCGCTGCAGGGACAGCAACGGCCGTGTAAGCCGCCCCAGGAGGTGCTCCATCCACTGGGCGCTTTGTCAGCTAAGGAGAAACTAACAGGTCTGCCTGGAAACAGGGTGCGGGAACACGCTCTCCATCAGCAACTCAAGCCCAAACTACCCACCTCTAAGTCAAAACACCTTATTAGAGCTGCTAGAGCCCCTGAGTTGTGTTGCCAAAGCAAGCAGAAGAGGAGAAACTTCTGCCCTCAAGTTGAGGCTAATGCAGCGCAACGAGACAAAAGAAAGGCTGCAGAATGTCAGCCTAAGGAGAGTGGTATTGATTCGCAAGCGCCTTTAACAGGCGGTTTTCAACAAGACCACAGCAAAAATGCTTATGCTTTATCTTCTTATCCCGCCTCTGTCTCAAGGGACTTCTATTACCATTAAAACCAGTAGCCACAGTGCTACCATCTCCCCAGTAAAGGATATCAGCTCTGAAAGCTGTTCTTAATCAGATCGAGAATCCGATAGGCTTGCATCACATCAGCATCTCAGGAGCCATACGGGCGGCCTCCGACATCTTTACCGTACTTTCATAGCAGGGTTCCAACACCAGACTGTCTCTGGGACATCCCTCAGCTCTGCACGTGGGCATCGGAAGTTGCCTACAAGTACTGCTGGAACCTCCGCCCTCCTACCGATCCCCTCTCGAACGCAGGCGTGAGCAGAAGTTCCTCCAGACCTAGGTACTTCGAACACGCCTTTCCAGCCCACGCACCTCCTGCTTCTCCTCGCTCCCCCTGCGACGCATCCCGCAGCAGGGCGAATCAGCTGCCTATGGCTAGCAAATGAGGAGGTCAGGCGATGGCCACCCAGTCGCTCCCTCCCCGACGAACGGTGCTGTTCTGCTGCCTTCGAGGGTGGCGTGCCCAGCAGCTGGCTGGCCCTGCTAGCAGGGAGGCTGTCCTACAGAGGCACTTCATCAGGCTCTTACTTACGCCTTGCCCTGGAGGGTCATTCTACACGAAGGAAGGGTCAGAAAGCATGAAAACCTCCCACGTTTAGGGCCGCCTCCCGAACTGCCGCCTGCTTGCCTGATAAACTTTTGAATTGGTGCCGATATCAACCCCCCTGTTTCCACGCTGGGGCTGGATGTCCGTTAAGCCACTGGGACCCGTTCGTCCTGGTCTTTGCACAGTAACGAAGGACAGAAAAGCCTCACCAGATCAACTGCGCTCTTGTGCTCACCTTGCTAAATACTACGCAGATGCCACTGACCTGCACAAGGGGACATTCAGAGTCTTTCGCAGCAGGAGGCAGCCTGGAAAGTCTAAGCCTTTTCCCTTCTCAAAGTTTACTTTAGGCCACAGAAGGGTGCTGCTTTAGGAAGCAACTTAAGGTCTCTCTGAAAACACACCTCAAAAGCAGAGCAAGATCTAAAATTATCCCCTCATGGCACATTCACTTCTTTGCCTGACGACTGCTGCCCTAGAGAAGCCCGACGTGACGCGAGCGCTTCCCCCTCCGTAGTTTGCAGAGGCATCCAGTAACTCCTGGCTAATAACCACCGAGGAGGGCCTGCAGCCAGCCACCAAAGAGCTCTTATAAACCTGAACCATCTGTTTTTTATCACTCCAGTTCCAAATTCATTTTAGGAAGTAAGGGTTGGATGCACCTCCTGCACAGGAGAACGGTAATTATAATTTTGTTCTAGTCTTACATTGCTTTGACAGTAGGCCTAAAAAAAAAGTGGCAATGTAACAAAACTATCCAGCAAAAGCAAGGAGTTAGGAGATAAACAAATGAAAATGTAGCTACTGGGACAAATCAGCTAGGATTCAAAGGAGGAGTGAACCCTTATCCAGAAACCCTGCTTCACAATTAGCATCCTCAAACCGTTTTCTCTGTCGTGACGGAGCTCTAAAGCCAGCCTGCTGCTCTGAGGACGGCAGCGTCTGGCCGTTCGCAGTAAGAGAGACTGAAGTAGTCCCTATAGCCTCAAGTTTTCAGAGGAAATGTACTGTGGTTAATCACAGAGCACGTGATTAACCCATCGCATGGGCGAGCAGGGAGCGAGCAGGTCCAACATAACTAGATTTGGCCAACGGTTTTAGCAAACCCCGTGGATGGCTTCCTTGGTGATGTGCATGGCACACAGCACTCCTAATTTGATCATTTGATTTCCTTTCCTTGGGAGACTGCTTTCGTCGAGGAAGTGGCTGCCAAGGGAGCAAATCCAGCCCGGGCTGATCCAGCCTGGCAGGATCATCCAGCACAGGAAGAGGAGACCCAACACAGCCAGCTATTTCTGCCAGGGGCGCTGGGGCTCGAGAGACCCAAACTAAATGCCAGGGACCTAAGGATATGCAGGACAAATGAGATCAGAACGACTGTTATGAAAAGGAGTATTTTAAAGGGAGAAAGCCTAGAAGTCTATAGGAACTAGTGTTTTTATTTTGCTGTATTTCAGCTCTGCCTCTTTCTTTCCTTCTGTCCTACTTACCAGGAGAGTAAAAATAGGTTTTTATTAACAGCAGAAACCTGAATCACTGTACTCTAGTCATAATGATTCCATCCTCTGGGAGGTGATTTCAAATAGTTGCATATGCATATATGGTAATGAGGATATAGAGTGAGGAGAGAAATTCATTGAAGTTCTAAGAAAATCAAAGACCTCTTGGAAGGAGCCTCAAGCAATTCTGTACGGAGTAGCAGAGTATTTCCTGGCAAGCAATTTTCCAGCAGGGACAGAGATTCTGCTCTCTGCACTGGTGCTAAATGTTATTAGTGAAGATCTGCTCTTCAGCTGAGGACCACTGGCTCCATCAGATGCCCTAATCTGGCTCAAGAAGCTACTGGCCACTGACTAAGCCAGAAAGCAGCTGCTCTCCCACAGTGCAACTCTCCCATCGGTCAGCGATGCAGAGAAGATAAAGTCCCTCCTCACCCTGCCTCCACCGCTGACCCTAAAACGCAGGCTGGACTAGAGCACTGCTGACGGAGTGCCCTATTTCACCATTTCCTCCCAGTCTCACTGATATTTTCCGAGCCAGCTGCCCTGGCACAAACACAGCCATTTACCTGGTGCTCGCAGACTGCTGCTTCAACACCAAGGGAAAAGAAAAGCTTCTCAGATCTCGGAAGCACCTCTTGTCCAGAACATCCCCTGGAAGGGGCAGATTCCAACATTTCTTAGCCGCTCCCAGCCCTTTGAAACAGAGTGAAGGGAGCGGTAGTAAGGGATCATTTCTTACGACTTTGCAAGCTTGTTGAGAACGCCTGCAAAGCACAGAAACTCCAGACAGCAGCGGCACCAGTATTAATTGTGATCCTGCCAGTTAAGAAGTTGGGTCCAGACAGGTTGCTGTAATCTACAGGGAGATAAGACAGCAAGGGTCAAGGACTGAACGCAAAAAGGAACCTGGGTTGACCAATGCTTCATGAGCCTGTCTGGTTTGCAGCTTCCAAGCTCGGATTTTACATCAGAAGTCATCACCCTGCTCTTTTCAAGTTCTGGCATAAGCAAGGTTAAAATAAGAATCAGTAAGCACAGCTGCAGCTTCTAAATTCTTACAGCTAATTCACTTCCCATTCTAGGTCACAAATATTTCAGTTTGCTTGTTTTGTATACGGACAATTTTCTCTGAAACCAGATGCCAAGCTGCAGATCACCACCCTGCCAGCCAGGATCGGTTTGACTGATGCTCCACCTCCCGTGATACCATGTAAGGGCTTCAAGCTTACTGGAAGGTCACTGTCACCACAAGCAGCAACCAACGGCATTCCAGCGTAATTCAGTCCTCGCGCAGACAAACGGGGAAGGCACACAGCAGAGTGTCCTGGGGACAGGCACAGCAATACATACATAGCAGCGTCCCTACGATCGCTGCTCCAACAGCTCTAATATCAAGAGATGTCCAAGTTCTTAAGTCAGGCTCACAAAAAAAGAGAAATGAGTAAGAAAGAGAAGCAGTTTTCCCCTAGCTGATGCTAGGGCCAGAGGTGACAGTTCCGACTCCTACGAGGAGAGGTGTTCTGTGCACAGATGGAGACTGACATCCTCTAATGCGCCACAGAGTTGCATTATGAAACTGATTTGCAGGACGTGGGTAGAAGAACCAAAGATTCCCTCCGTGTGCCTGCCACAGGGAAGGAAGGCAGAGCCAGGTGCCTCAGCAAGAAAGAGCAGCGATTTTTTTTGTGTGTGACCTGCCGAGGGGAGATTACTGCATGACACCACGGACGAGGGATGGGAAAAGCCCATGAGTACGCGTGTGACAGCAGAGGTTAAGGGAAACCCCTCTCACTCCCTCAAACGAAGGCGCAGAAGTCAAGGAGCGCACTCGGCACCTGCAAAGGAATCTGCAGCGGCAACAAACACAGATTTCCAGGGGGTTCAGTACCCGGGCTTTGAAGAGCATGGCAGAGCAGCCAACAGCTACCCTCCAGGCCTCTCGGGGTGAGCAAAAGCACTGGGGAAGGTGGCCCGGCGGCCGCCGGGAGGTCAGGAGACACTAGCCCAGCAGATTAATTTGCACCTCCACTAATAAAAGGTGTAAGTGCCTTCCCTTTCTTGCTATGAACTCTTGCAATCCTATCTATGACTGCACAAATTAAGCGTGACACTTCTGGAGAAGGAAGGCAAGATGGTTGCCTTGGAAACAAGGGACAGAGGTAGAATTCTGCATCCACTTCATCACTTTAAGTGCTGCAGCAGGGTCAGTGAATTAGTTACAAAATGCAGTATACGAGTGTTAAGCCCTTCAGCAAAAGCACGGGGTAGGGAGGAGATGGTGCATAATCTATAGGGAGCAGGTTGCTAACTCCCTGCCTCTTGGCAGCTTTTCCTCACTGCCCCGCGCCCTCACCCCAGGAGGACAAAATATTCCCAGAGGTGAACCCAAAGTGTCAGTTCTCCATTGAACATCGTCCTACCCAGATCCTTCTGGGAAGAGCAGGTTTCAAGGCTCTTTCATTGTTATTCAGGGGCCAGCTTCTGGCAGTTCATAAACTCGTAGATGACAGGCTGAGAGAGTTTTAATTCATTTCAATTTACAACTCGTAGGTCTGCACTGCGCAGATTGGCTAGGTTTGAAAAGCCTCTGAAAGCAAAGAAGAAGAGAATTTAGCTTTGTTCGGCTGAATTAAAACAAAGTGCAGAAACAGGGGTTTGATGCGAGAGCTTAGCTACAGAAGCGAGGAGAGGAGGAAGGCAGCTGGCAGCTATAAAACTAAGCAGACTCTTCCTACAGCATTCTTCAGACAGGGCTGCCGCTACAGGGGGGGAAACATTTGGAGTAGCTGACAAGGATAAAGGGAGGAACGGCAGAATTGCCATCGCCGGCAATAAACACGTGCCTGGCCGCCTTCTCTGCCTCCTGCAGCTCTGTTGCTTCACGGAGCAACGCTCAACACTTCCTCAGTGTTCCCCCGGCCCACCGATTAAGCCGTTTATCCTCGATCCCACTGCAAGAGCAAGAAACATCGCTGCATGGAAGGTGAAGTGCGAGCTGTTTATCCGGCTCTGGATGGATCCTGAGCGCCCAGCTCCACGGCCGCAGGACGCCTGCCCCGCGACGCTTCCCTTGGGATCGCCCTTCCCGCAGGACAGGGGAACACGGCCCCTTCCCAGCGCGCTGACACGAGCCTGGTCTAGCAGCGTTTTGCAAAAAGCGCTGCCCAGGGTACGGGGGCTATTTCTGTTGGTTTTCAGCGCGCTTTGATAATCTCGACCGTCCGTATGAGCAAGTCACCAGTAACATCAGCTCAAAGACATAAAAGGAGACTTCCAGCAGCACGGAAAGGCGCTGGGTAATTCTGGTTTGAGCCAGTATCCATCTCAGCAGGGCAGCCCAATAAGTCGCTTGATGTTTCTATAGTCTAGTTCCTGTGCCTTAACACATGCTTTTGTGGGAGGAGTGCAGAGAAACCCAAAATCATTAATGACTATTACTCCCCCACACACTAGAAATATAAGGATCCTAGAAATCAAGTCTTTTCTTACGAAAATGCTTTCCAAAAGCCCTCCCAAAAATATCTGAATGGCTACCTGCTGTCCTTCCAATCGCTTTGTTCAATTTAAAAAAAAAAAAAAAATCAGGGTCAGGTTAAGCGTAAGGGCTAAGCTTCTCTTCTGTTTAAAGAAAAGCCAAGAGAATCAAACAGTGGATTCTTTAGCACAATGCTACTCCACAAAAAGGAGACGGACAGACACATCCAAAGCCCAAGGCTGCAAGCTCTGCTGTGCTTGATGTAATTATTAGGATGCCACAGCAGGAGGAAGGAGGCAATTACTAATAGGGGAGAAAAGCCTGTTAAGAAGCACTGGCTAAGCTCACAGAAAGCTAATAAGAGACTAAGCCGTGGAAACGCTCCTGCGTTTGCAGGTAGAGTCTGTCTCCAGCCCCTCTCCGGGCTGGGAGATGAAAAGCCTGGCCACCAGCAGCTGGGCACAATTAGAGGGCGGGCTGTGCCTGCCGAGCGCGGGGGCCTGGCGGCTGCCCTCCCTGCAGAAGCACGCTCTAGTTTCTCCTGCTTTCTAACTACGGGCAGGGTCTCCAGAGAAACCCCTTTGCTTCCAGCTGGGCAGAGCTGACGCAAAAACTCACCGCCACATGGGAGAACTACAAAATCAAGTACCCAGAGTCGGATAACTAGCTCAAACACCTAGCGGATAGTGACACACGGGAACCAACCACACCGAGCTCAGGGCGCTTCCCCGCAGCCTTTGGACCCGCAGCGCGGATAGGAAAGAAAGCGCTCTCAGTGCTTTTCTCAACACCTACTAATGTACTCCATAGACTTAATTCCTGCCATGCCTCTTCGCAGTGCTTACTGACAAAGCATCTGTTTGACTGCGTGGCAAGCTGATCACCACCCTACGCTAGCTGTAATCAACAGGAGAGCTACTTCATTACCAAGTACAAAAGCGTACAGTGCTTTGCTGTCTAGCTCGAAGCGCTCCGGCCCTCGGGGTAGATGAGAGGACGGTCAGTAACAGCAGGAGCTATTGTTTTGAAGACCAGCTCTATATGGTGCTTTAAACGCCACGTGGCGTTTCAGAGGCCAGCCCCAAGCAGCCTCTTTTATGGCCCACTATTACTGGGAGGCACGTGCGTGGGGAAAGGCGGTCTTGAAAAGCAAATGCCTGCTCCTATCATCTCCCAGACCCAGTGAAACACCCAATGCACAGTGCTTGGCTACTATTTAAAAGAGCCAGCCTGACCGCTTAATTAATTGCCCAGGCAGCTACACAAGACCTGCCTCCCCAGCCTCTTTCATCTTCTGGTCTTCGGCAGGGGTAGGTCACAGCTGCTCCTCTGCAGAACACCAGTGCGGTCCGAGCCCGCCAGGTTTTGTTCCGTGGCTCCTGCAGATGCCTCCCATGCCATAACATCTACCGGGGATCATCATCTGACAGCACACGGCTACCGCTGCTGGTTTTTTTCAGAGACACAACAAGAAAATAGCGCTCTTCCTGCCTGCGGGCAGCACAAAGGAGGCCCATCACCTTCCAGGAGCAGAGCCTTGTTTTTACAAGGTTCCCAAAAGCTTTCTGGGCAAGCTTGTAGGCAGGGCCTCTGCCGAGCAGCTGCAGTCCAGCAGGCAGCTCTGCGTGTCCTCAGAAGCACTTCCTATTCAAATAGGAGATAAGCTAATGCAGCCTCCGCGATGAAGCATCCTTATGATGCTTTTTGTTCTTGTACTTTTATCCGCCCAGGAAATCTCTGCTCAGAGGCAGCATGTTCAAACAGATCCTTTAAAAAAAAAAAATCCTCAGAGATAACGGGGCCTTTCCCCCCCCCAGACAATGGCAAGGATAAAGGGGGAGGATATGGAGGAGGGAGGAGTATGACATTAAAGAGAAAGAAAAAAAATTTTCCTATTGTCCTGGAACGCTTCTCCACATACTGATTCCATATGGAGCAAATAGCAAGGGATATTTCTGTCACCAGACTGTCCAGAAAACCAGAACTAACATACGTTACTAAACAGTCCTAGTTCAGTAACCCAGCTTTAAGGAACCCCTGTTCTTCTGCTCCATTAGTACTAGCTCACCTCTGAAAAAAATTATCCAGAACCCTTAGTTATCAAGAACCAGTCACGCTAGAAACATATTTTCAACATATTCATTATTTACCGGTTAGCAATTCAAATGCTTTAACCGGATGCTCTAATAGGAGGAAAAAAGCCAAGTAGAAGTTGCCAGAGCTCCAGCAGAGCTGGAGGAAGGATATCTAGTGACTTCCATGTGTCTGCTGTCAAAAGGAAAAATGAGTTGAGAGCAATAGCACAGGTACATTAGCATAAGAAGCAGAAAGAGAATGACTAATAGGAAGAAGCTGAACACTCACTTGTGCTGCCTTATCTGCTGTATTGAAAATCTCTTGGCTGGGTCGTATTCAAGCATCCCTGAAAAGAAGGAAAAAAAGTCCAGGTGTGATCACAGATGCTCTCAGCCAAGCTGAAGACAGGAAGCATAAAGCTCTGCCCTTCCCTCCCGCCTCCCGCCCCCAACAGCGGCTGCTGTGTCCAGGCCTCCTGGCAGCTTAGGAAGCCTTTACCTCCAGGAAGAACCTGCTGCATCGGCCTCGGGAAGCTCAGCACAAAATCCCCGCTTCGTTGCTGACTACCTGATCAAGCCTGTTCCTCAGTTTCCCCACCTGCAAAGTGGCTATGACCCTTCCCTCCTTCACACCACAGGGGCAGAGGCTTGTACAGCCCTGGATCCTACGTCCAAGCATGTCTCCAGGCAAAGAACATCAAGACTTTGCATTTCACAGATAACGCTATTGAACCTTCTCCATGGAAGAGCCAAAGCCTCAGGCATAGCATATATCCAGTTGCTCAGCATCCCAGAAACTCTAGTCTGGTGAAATTCTATTCTGGAAGTACAGCTGGGGAGAACCGACAAAAAAAATCATCCTACTGTCCATCCTTTTGCCCTTAGCCAGGAGTCTGATGTCTGGCATCATCTGCCAAGATACCGGGGGTGGGGGTGAGAAGAGGGGGGAGAGGAAAAGTAGCTTATCTGTATTCTCTCTAGGAGAGAAGGAGGTGGATTCCTTAAACAGACACGAGATGCCCACTCTGCTCCACTGTCTTTAAAAAGCTTCACAACTCAACAGAAGGGAAGTGGCAACTTTTGCTGTGTTCTTCAGAAACTAGCCAGTAGCACCTAACGAGTCTCATCCAGCAGCAGCCAAGATATTCTCCAGCGAAGGTTCCAAGAATCTATTGATCTAATAAATGTTAACAAAGTCTCACTGCTGTACGTTACAAGGAGCTTTGCTTTTACTGGATGATACCTCCTTGCCGCTCTTGAAGCACTAGCACTGTTGAGTCTTGCACAGGTAGCATGAAGAGTGAGGTTTTGGAAAGAGGTGAGAGAAGAGGAGGACCCCGTCTCCAGCAACCAGAAGAAAAGGAAGGCTAGGAAGCAGAACGGACTGTTAAAAAGGAGTTAAAGTCAGAACAAGGAGCAAACAGTGCAGAGTGCTGGGGAGAGCCAGTACAGGGACACAGTGGAAGCACAAGGACGGGAGGTACGTTTGGATGGACACTTAGGAAGGGAGGGCTGGAGAGAGACGTTGCAGTTCAAGTAAGAAGTTGCAAGGCTTTGCGATGAGTTTCTGCAATACTGTTGAACAAAGGTAATGGAAGAGAGAAATCCCCAAGAGCACATGCGATAACACAAGCTGATCCAGAACATCTTCCTTGTCAGTTCAGTTTATCACATTACTAACAGTAACGAACACGGGCAAAGAAAGGACTGAAGCTATTTTCCCCCAGAAACCAAAATACAGTTTGCCACGGCAATTTGTAAAGGTTTATCAGTGCTGATGACAGCACTAACAGCTTTAAGGCCGATGGGGTCACTACTGATCCACATCACATCACTACAAAGTAGGTTAAAGAAACACAGGAAGGCCTCGCCAGGCCAGAGAAGGTCAAGTGCATGACAAGGACCTGGCCTCATGAACTCAAGGCACTAGAGTCTTCAGAGCACCTTAGAGCATACCAGAAACTTGCACTTGCCTTGCCGAGACCATAAAACCCACCACAGGGCTACACTGGAGCTACACGGCTGAGCTCGACGGGAGCTAAAGCAATAGCTCCCTGCTCAAGAGCTCTGAACGTTGCGAGTAGTTCCTCATCTTGGGCGTCTTCTCCCCTGAACAGGCGAAAGCCCTAGAAACAAGCAACCAGCGGCCCAGGCTGCAGCTACAGATGAAAACTGTGTGTGGCAGGAGGGGATTAACAGCAGCGACAGTGCCAGGAGCTGAACAGCTCAGCTGCTAGGTCTTCTACTGAGGAACACCACTGAAAGTGTATTTTGAGAGGGTCTTACACTAAGGGCGAGAGAAGGGAAGATACGGTTGAACCGTCTTCAGCAGAGAAGGGATTTGATCCTGAATCTTGCTGTCCTGCAAAGCGCTGCAATGCTTGCAATACAACACTTAGGTGCTTTCGCAGGGCCCGTTCCGAGTTGTTTCCTCACCTTAGCCATAGTTAATGAAACGATGCCAGAGAAAGCCCTCCTTTTTTCAGTGAGTTATATGGAACAAACTCCCTTACAGTTAAAAAAAAATTATCAGTTTAACACTGAACACAGCCTTCTCAGGGACTTCCTCCACAACAAGGGGCCCTGCAATGCACGTTCCTCCTTTCCTCTATACGCCGGCATGTCTGGAGCGGTCCCTGCGGCTCTCGGAATCACAGAAGGTTGGAAGGGACCTCTGGAGATCATCGAGTGCAACCCTCTTGCTCGAAGGGGGGTCAGCTGGCCCAGGACTGTGTCCAGTTGCGTTTCGAATGTCTCTAAGGATGGAAACTCTACAACCCCCCTATGCAGCCTGTTCCAGGGCTCAACCACCCTTGCAGTGAAGGAGTTTTCTCACGTTCGGATGTAATTTCTCCTCACCTTACAAGAAAAGCAGCAATAATTGGAAACCAAGATGGGAAGGTGGTTGAGAAAAATCCCACACCTAATTAAATGACCTATTAATAAGATTATTAGACAGTAGCTTCACAGCTGAGCTGCCCAAATGTGTTGGCTTTTTTTTTTTTTAAAGAAATAGGACTGCTAAGAGATCTGACATGAAGTCTAGGGGACACCAAAGCAAGTACTCCCTAGGTTACCTTATTAATGTAATCAGACACAGGTACATCAGGACACCACCCTCCTCCCCCTGCCCCCAATTTATTTCTTTCAAGACCACATTTCAAGGTGTGTTTGGAATCCAGCTTGTTATCACCAGGTTAAGGATAAACTTCTGCACATCCAAGCAGATACAGCTGGCAACTCTTCATAGGAATCGGAAGAACAGTGGGACTGTCTCAAGGCTCTGGCACGCGCAGTTTGGGACCCGTTTCACTAGGGAGCTGCAAAAGAGTTGCTGGAGCACCCTCCTAAGCAGCTCACTTTGACCAAAGGAAAAAACCAAACATGCAGCAATTCAAACACTGTTTAAGGAATGACAGGGCTAACAAAGAAATTTAAGGCATTTACCAGATGAAACCGGTACAAGCAGAGGATAAAGTTCTAAGGGAAATTATGAAAAGAGGCCTAACAGCCCCAGTTACGAATAGCTATGGTGCAGAGAGCTGTATTGTTCTCAAGCAATTAAAAAGGCGATAATTGAGCAAAAAGACTATTTACTTTAATGAAAATGGACCGTATTTTGGGCAATGTTTGAAAGAAAATGGCAAGTCCAATCACCAAAACCATACATTCATGTGTTCGGCTCTGACTCACTCATGGCAGCTCTATGGCTGAAGTCCTGTACTGAAAAGAGACTTCGTCAAGACAAAACATCATGTACTATTCACCAGCCAAGTCATCCACGAGTGTCTGCCCACAGTAACCACACACACTCTCTACCATTTACGGTAAAGATTTCCATGCAGTTTATCTGCGAGTAGAGATGAGACACACGCAAGAGGGCGATTCTTCAGGAGGACGCCTAACTCGCAAACCTCTGCTCCCGTGGTATTTCAGCAGGATTCGCTGTGCCCATACATGGGCTATCGTGCCCATCACAGCGGCAGATCTCAACCCCCTGTCAAATTATGTCAAGTGGCCATCCGGAAACTGGAGACCACGAACCTGTCTTGAGCTCCTAACAGACTCCAGCCCATACATGTCAACAATCCTGAAGAGGCACAGCATCCTATCGTGTGGCAGAACATCTCGTTTTTAGCAAGAACAACCTTAGCTATGTCGCTTGAGAGGCCAGAAGAAATCTAACAGCAAGAGTTAATGAACTCAACCCGGACTTCACGTCAGTCTCCAACTCGGATCAACATTTCAAACAACCAATATAAAGCAGTGTAAGTCCAATTTGTACAACGAGACAGGACTTTTCCCCTCTCCTTCGTCCTCCACAAGCACGGCCAGGCGTTCTGACCAGAAACTCCCTCTGCAGGCAAACTGTGAGTCTTTGATGGAGCACACGGAAGACTTGCCACTGGATGGGTTACAGACACCGCCTGCCTGCCTGGTGGCTCTGGGACTCCCTGCTTCTGCAGAATTAAAGCATCCCACTGCCATCAGAATGCACGTCCTCTCACCGTCCCTGTCGTGAAAGGTCACGGCAGTTACACAGAAGTGAGAAAACAAAACGCTGAGAAACTCACTGACTTGTCCCGGGTCACAAAGTCTGCAGCAGAGCCTGGAAATCAAGCCAGATGCTTCGTGCAGAGACTGCAGCCTCAGAGCTTTCTCCTTCAGTAAAAGCGTATTAGAAAAGGAGGAAGAAAAGCTGGCCTTGTGCATTTTCCTTGTCCAGAAGCAAACTGCATACAAGTTGATAAGTCATGTGCAGATGGTGACAGAAGAACCTTAAGGCTATTTATAAATGCTTCCACTCCGACACATCGTTTCTGACTGTACACACAGAAGCCGGGACAGTACTAGCCCTTCTCTTTTCCATCAGGGAAGAGTATAAATAAAGCTTCATCCCTGATTAGGGAGACAAAAAGAGGAGCAGCATCCCGACTAATCTGTGAAATACACTGTCATGCAAGTCTCTTTACAAGTCAAATGCCATAGAAGCTTTAAGTCCTCTAAATTCTGCTTCATCTGGAAAGAGGAACAAAGAAATAAAAACAAGCTGGGGGGGGTGGGTGTAAAAAACCAGAAAAACAGAACAGGAAAAGCCTTAAAAAGTGTATTCTAGGGTTTGCTTCACAGCCAGACCCGTACTATGGTCAACACAGCACTTATAGCCAGAGAGGAAACAAGCACTTTGCAGCATACTGAATTCTTCCTTACAATAAAACCAGAACAAACGCTTGCAGCGCTGCGGAGTGCTTTAAGAGTCTTTTAAAAGCAATGCAAAGGCGAAACAAAGTCTCTAGTGAGATAGGGCTGAGCTGTGGGTGTCTGTGCTGCTCGTATAAAAGCATCAGCCAGCCATTGACAACATCTGATCTGCAGGCTTTTGATTCAGTTTCAACCTGCTGCAGAAGCAGCAGGCACCTACCAGGAAACGGAGATGTTCTGGAGGAAAAGCATGAACTAAATAAAGCATTCGGGTTTTGTCACCATAGCTACGTAGTATCACCACTGCAAGGCTCAGCCCTCGTCCTCAGCAGCTGCCTCGCTATCTGCGGGGCCGCGGAGATGCTCCGGCCTCCCCAGCGGGGAGGCAGCCGGGGCAATCCCACCCCATCCTTCCCTCACCGCAGGCCCACTGGGCACTCTAACCACCAGAAGTAAAGTGTGCCAAACCAAACCAGGAGAATATCGGGCGTTTTTGCAGCTTTTACGGTGTAAGAGGTGCACAGGACAAGGTAAGGGGTGGGAGAGGGTTCTCAGGTGGGGCGGAGCGGGGACAGTGAGAATCCTTAGGGCTTCCCACCGCCCTGGAGGAAAGGGTCAAGCTGATGGAGAGGCACAGGCATCGCCCGTGGGGAAGCGCCTCTGCCTACCAACGCGCTCGACCTGCATCTCTGTAGCGTCCAAACACAGCAGGGATGAAGACAGACAGCAGCTGGGATGAAAGAGGTGGCTCGGACAGGCTGGAAGAGACGGACAAAGGGCATTGGGCGCGAGGCTCCTCTGTTTAAAGTGAGGCAGAAGGAAAAATGGGAGATTCTGACCCCGGGTCTCATACAGGGGATGGAAAGAGAACTAAAGAGGGAGCTATTCTGCTAGTGAAGCATAAGATTTGAAGCTATCAATATCCTCAGGACAAGAAAAGAGAAACAACTGCCACACTCATTTTCCCCGGGGGACCACACTAAGTGCAGCTGAGCGGCTTATTGCAAACCTCAAAAGATTTCTGCTGGATGCTTTAGGAGCCTGGCTGCCAGCTTAGATGGGCCACTGGATTTACTCCATTTGGGCAATTCCCAGGCTCATAAAAAAAGGCCGTGCTTTGAGTCAGCATTCCCAAATCAAACACCACACACAGATCAGGACATCGCTCCCTGGGGCACGCGGGTGCGACATGAAACACGCAGCAGTCAGGAGTGCCGGGCCATGAGCAGTAGCCACGTTAGTCTCAGCAGAACGGCCAAGATACCGGCTGCGCTGAGTGCCATTTGAAGCAATGCCTTACGTAATGCTTTCTGAAAGCTGTTAGAGCTGGTTAATGCTTCTTGAAACGCACGGAAAGAACTTATTTCATCACGGGTATGGGGCCAGATGAGCTAAAATAGCCTCCTCGGAGTGGGATTGCAGGGGGGTCCGCCACCTCCTCGGCGGCGGGGGGCCGCGGGAGCCCCGCCGGAGGCAGCGCGGGCAGAGCTCGGACAGACAGCTCCACCTGCCGCCGCCCGGCACGCAGCCGGCACCCAGCGAGGCCGCCCGCGGCCCCGGCACCGCGGCCCGCAGCGGAGGTGACCCCGCGGGGCGAGAAAGCCAGTGCAGGCCGGAGCCGCAGCTCCTCGCAGCGTCCACACAGGAGCCGGGAGCCCACGGGCAGCGCAGCCTTTCCTGCGGAGGCAGAGCTGCCGCGTTTGCAGCGTGAAGCGCCGCCGTAAAATGCTTCGACATTGTCAACCTTTTGGCTAGCCACAAACTGCAGCAGCAGCGTGACCACACAGAGGACCCAGCGCAGCACACAACCCCCCGCTTCAGCAGTAACACCCGTGTTACGAGCAGACCTGACGACACTGCTGACAGGAGGAAGGGAAGCTGACTCAGTTTGCTCACGGTGCCCCGCAGCTCTTCACCCACACTAACCTCCTAACCCCGGGTAGCACTAGAACCAGAAAAATCAACTGGAAACGAGACAGCATCATTTCGTACTTGGGGTCTGATCGTTCACAAACAGCTGACGACAAAGAAGAGAGCAAGCCCGCGCTGAGGGCTGGGGAGCACTGCGGCACCCGGCTGCTGCGCTGCTGACGAGGCCACGGGAACTCTGGTCGGGGTCTCCCCGTGCAGGAACCGCATCCTACCTGCTGCCAAACGGGCATCTGCAAATTGGCTGCCACGCACGGCGTAGCTGCTGCCCTGACTACTCAGCTTTCAAAAGTAGGGACTGTTCAACACTAAACCCCAAACTATCGCAGTAACCGACAGGAACAAACAAACAAAACCCACAACCCTCTCCTCCTACCCAGAAAGTGCTACTCCTGTTTCACAACAGGGCTGTGGTAGAAAGTGGGCACCAGTCACTTTGCTCCAATATCCCTGCAACTCTCACTTCGGGGGGAAGGAGGAGACAACTGGGATTGAAGCACATAAAATCAGAGCAGAGGCTGATGAGGAAGGACAGCAGAACCCGAGTACTCAGTATTTCACATTATAGAAAGCTTGGGCAAGGAATTTAACTGCGTGTTCTCACTTGCAAAACCCGCATCAATGATGCCATTTTAAATTTAACCTCTTGTGGGATTCGTCTTTAGGTTTAAGTTTCTCAGAACACAAGAAACATAATGCAAGCACCAACTCTTTATAGAGCAGTGACTGCAACCCATGCGGGGTTTAGTGTTTCTCAGGAAAATACCAGTGTTAAAGACCTTTCAAAGTCTTACAAGGTTCATAAGCGTAGCCTCCCTTTCTAACAGGATCCTGTATCTGCGCAGGATACTTGGAACGAAGCTCTCCCCTGGCACTACGCAAGCTGAGCATTTGTTGCACCTATAGACTTTACCCGTTCTTTCAGAGTCAGCTGGGAGACTCACCTCTCAATAAGTCTGAGAGTGGAGGACCACAATCCTCTGGAATTGTGTAGTCACCTTTCCCGATGTTTTCAAATAATTTATAGATATTATCCCCTTCAAAGGGGTACAGACCCGTTGTAATGTTGTATCTGTAAAGGCAGAAGGAGAAGCTGTATGAGAAAAAGCACACAGAACAGGTGTTGAGTTCTTATGTGACTACGTAAACCAAAAGATGCCAACAGGAAACTAAAAGATGAATATTTGACAGCATTTGGAATGCTTCTTGAAACTTAGCCTTCCTTTATCACAGCCTCTTCATTCACATGAGTCAAAACCACCAAAACATCTCCCTGACAGGCTGGGATGGAAGAAACTTAAAAATAAATACTAGAGGTATTTGTGGTTTCTATTATTGCAGTAGCTGTGCATCTCGGATGCTGAGAAATGGCTAGCAGTTACTCACCAGGAGCGAAGATTACTTTCCTCAGAATTACAAGCACTTCGGGGAACATACGCCCATCCAAAGGAGGGACCAACACGCACACATGCTCCCTGCTCCCCCCAACAACACACAGCAGAGCAGCGATGACAGCAGTAGTACGAGACCGAGCTATCTGGGGGCTCGTAACTGTTTACTGCAACTCCTGGCTGCTGCACGGGCACTTACAGCGTGACCCCTGCGGACCAGATGTCTACTTTAAAGCCCGAAAAGGTGTCAAGGCCATTGGCAATTTCTGGGGGCTGGAATGCTGGCGACCCTTGGCTCGTTCTGCACGTGTCGTCCTCTGCAAACGGATGCAACGCCTGCAGCAGAAGAGGCCGATTAGTTTCAAACTTTCGAGGGAGACAAATTGTAACTGTTAGAAAAGTTTCACCTGGGGGGACAAAGGGGGAAAACTCTGCTACTGAAAATCTACTTACGTATCATAAGCACACGCCGCTACAATAACTACATGCCATCGGTGACAATTCTTGCACCACTCCTGCCTAGCTAAGACAGTCTTCACATACTAAGGAGGATAAGGTTAAGTAGCTTATCGCCATTTCACCCCACTTTCGGGTTTGTCCAAGGCCGACGTCTCCCTCTATACGCTTCCCAGGTGGAAGCTTTGTGCTGTTAGCGACAAAAGTGTTTTGCCAATGGCAATAAATATTCAGAGCCACTCTAGAGCGCTCTGCAAGTTTAACAGAAGCCTAAATGCACAATAAATCAATTGACACCACAAAGGTGACCTAAATCTAGAATGTCACGCCTCCCACATTCCCGACTTTGCCGCAGTTCTCACATACCTCTGCTACGCCTAAGTCAGATATTTTTAGCGTCCCATTGGTTGTTAGCAGGAGGTTCCCCGGTTTTATATCCTTGTGGACGATCCCTTGGCTGTGCAAGTATTCTAAGCCATCTATAAGCTGACAAAAGTACCTGCAGAAAGAGTTAGAGGAAAAAAGTCAAGCACTTCCATCGACTAAGACTATGTGAACTACTGATAATACATAAAGCAGAGAGTGCTGTTATTGGAAACGGGTCATAAATACATTTACATTTGATGCTTAGGAACTTGAGACTGAACTGCGGTGTGCAAGAAATGGTACTTAATCTTCTGACAAAGTCAGGAGTCACCTGCCAGAGCTCTGCAGCAGCGTGCCAGCCACTTCAGACCCGGGCTCCCCCACACCAGAGCCCTCCTCACAAGTCTGCGTATTCTGTAAGCGCCGAGCACCACACTGGCACAGACCTGACAGTTAATTCTGACATCTGCTTCAGTCTAGGCTAAGTTAAGCTAGCAAAAAGATGCTCCTTCAGTGGCATAGCCTTCTCTAACCGGGGGTGGAGGAAAAAAGTTTCCTTTAGCCAGCAGGAAAGCGTTTTGCTGGTACAGCTACTGGCTGAGCAAAGGTAACGTGGATGCGGTCAGAGACCACGGGCAGGCCATTACTGAAACGTAGCAAGCATTGCGCATTGACAGCCTGGCAAGTCATGCATACACATCTTTTATCTCATAATATCCAGAAATAATACTTAGCGTGCCTGTATTTCACTTAGGCTATCTGTAATCTTGGACACCTTTTTTAAGGAAAATGAAAATATGACCAGAAAAGTATGTAGTTACCACGGATCTGCTGGTCTGCGACAATTTGATACACACGACAATCTTCTTGCATCTATTGCCAGAATTCTAAGGTTTTTTACTTGCAGAGTGAAAGGGGCTTCAGATTATCCTGTCTACTAACTAAACAAGTGAACAGATCACGCTGGATATTGCCAATCCCTAATCCACCCAAAGACCTTTAATCTCTTTTCTGGCACTGAACTCTACGGCGTGCCTCCATTTAGGCAGGGCAAGGCCTCACGGATTCCTCCACTGCACCCATCCTTGCTGAACAGCAGCGCTGCAGGAAAGGGGCCAGGAAGGGCTGTCATGCATCTCACGAAGGAAAGCAAAAGTAACAGAAAATTCAATAGAAAGCTGTTGTTTCTTCCCAGAGTCTAAGGGCTGTCCCTGCCACCACTTCATCAGTTTTTCATTTTTTCCATGGATGTCAAAGATGCAGTTTTTACACAAAGCCAGTTTTACTTTAAAGTGCCACCAGCAGTCTAAGCAACAGAGTAGAACGTGCTCTTGAATTCAAGACAGCACGGTGGCGAGAGGCTAATGCAGCCTAAGGAACAAAGTCGTACTTACCCGTGAGCCTGAAAAACTGGAAACCTCTTTTCTGGGACACTGTCCAGCATCTCCTGCATCCCACACACACAGTACTCCATCACCATATACGTGAAGGCAGAGTTAAGGAAGCTTCAAGGTCCAACACTTGTCAGGCCAATGCCGCGTGGGGACCGCAGCCCCGTTCCAGTGCAGCTGGAGAGCTGCTGCGCAGGCATCCCGTTACCTGGTACACGCACCCGAGAGGCAGAGCCTGAGCTGTGCTGCACCTCCTGATCTAGCCACCTTCCTCCAGCGGCCTAACGGGAGGAGGCGAAGAACCCACGAGAAAATTCTGCTTAACGACCAGCTGCATCTCTGTGATCAGACCTGAAACAGGATGTGAACTCCACAGAAATTAAGCCGGAGATCTCACAAGCATGACAGAAATAGGCTAATACTCTGAAGTGGCAACAAAACGTTAGGGAACCCCCGGCAGAAGAGCTGTGGGCTGTAGCACGTTCTCCCGATACCCTGGCTGTTCTGCACTTGACGTAACAGTGAGCTCCCATCACCTTCCCCAAAGTTCGTTATTCTTCATTTCCCGTTCCAAAAGGATATGGCTGCACACACTGCTTTAACAGCTGCTGCTTACCCCCATCCCCATGGCAGGCTTTCAGTAGCAGGAGAAAGGATCCCTAGAGAGCTGGGAAGCTTTTTGGAAACTGCATGGATAAAAAAAGTTACAATGGAATGCCAAGAACTGGCAGCACTTTTTAGCATTTGTTCCCTTGCAGCATATTCTAGTTTTCATCACCTTAAGCTTTAAAGTTGGGCCCAGACAATGGCAACTACACCACTGCCTAGAGCAATAATTGCCTCGTCTTCCTCCTCTTCCTGGGCTTCCAAAGGCAGACTGTGCCGAGAGGGGCCTGCGAGAGCAGACCCTGAGACATCTGGTGGCTCTGCCAAGGGAGTGCACCTTCCAGATAAAGCGCAGAGAAAAGCACGACTGTCAGGCAGCCCATCAGGCAAGCATTTCTTTGGTCCCTCTAATTATTCCTGGCAGACGCCTTCTTAACCTAAGCCTAAAATAAGTGGCTTATGCCCCAGGATGCCATCTTAACTCTTGAGGCAGGCGAGGCTAAAGAGATGACCTGCACTTTAAGTGGGATCTGTGCTAAAAATTGTGTTGCCCTTTTGTAGCACGTGCTATTGAGGAGCTCAAAGCACTGTCCAAACTCGTGACATTTGTGCTGCGTTCCCCATATGAGCTGCTCTTCAGAGGTACGCTGAAGCACCATAAGGCTTTATGATGGGCACAATGCCACCCAGTAAACCAGGAGAAGCAAGAACAGCAGAAAGAGCTCCCAAAATTCATTCCTACCGTTTCTGACTCTGGAAGAAATCCATGAACTACTTGTATCACAGCGACGTGGAAGACTCCAACTCTCCCACCCTCAAGAGAATAATACTAACAGTAGATTATATAGATTAGCTCCCGGGAAGCAAAACCCAGGTCTCGTTCTTATCTACAAAGGACAGCCTGATTTTGGTTGCATTTGCTGCCAGACTGTTTTTCACCCCTCCTTTTGTAACCGATCCACCTCTGGTTGATCAGCCAGATCAGAGCGCAAACTCAGGCTGGAGCAGATCTATTACAGGTGCCCCAACAAGACCAAGGCTCTCAATTCTTCTAATCAATAGGGTTCTGCTCCCACGCACAACCGCACATACCGGTAACAGAAGCTGTCGAGAGAGGGTGCCAACTGGGATGCTGCTTATTGAACTGGGTTTATTTTCTGCCTGGATTAGTTCTCCATTCATCACTAGCTCTGCATTCCCAGCCACAGCAGGGCATCAAAGCAGCCCATTAAATACTAAATGCAGTTGATATTGTTAATCCAGTCATCACAGCTTTCCCTTTACCCAAGAAAATCATTGAAGGCTTTGACCAGGCAGGTAAGTTGTTAAAACACCATCTGCCCAAGCATAAACATGGTTGAAGCCTGCAGTTCTCTTCCATCAGCAACAGAAAACTCAGGTGAGAACAGAATCCTTCCTTCTTCTACAGGCCCAATTTCAAATGCCACGATAGTTGTTCTAGAAATTAGGACTTTTTTTCATTAGTAAGGGGGAAGCTGACATCCCTCCCCTACACCCCACACAACTTTCACCTTGTATTGCTTCCTGCAAGGCACTAAGGTGGGCACTTGCATGACGACGCGGTGAAATGAGAAGGGAGCTGACCTACAGAGAAGCCGGCCTAAAAGAGAAAGTTACTTTGCCGCTGGATCTGTTCCCAAACCTGTTTACCATGCGGCTGCACAAGCGTTTGCACTGCCACATCCTCGGACGTGCTGCACGGGCACCGGCAGCGCCAATGAGAAGCTGGACGAAGGCTAAGCAAGAACATGACCATGGATGAATTCCTGCTCCAAGCCCCGCCAAAAACAACCCATCTCTCCAGGTACTGCCACTCACATGCACAGAATAAGCAGGTATAGAAACAAACTTTCTAAGAGTGTAGAAGCAGATAAAAATAGTGAAGTTAATCTATACTTGCGAGGGAAAAGTATCGAAAAACAATTTGTTCTTTTGCAAACACCACCGTTCAGAAAGTAAAGCAAGGAACATCCCTCCCGGCTGAGAGAGGTCGCGTTTCTGAATGACCATTTCGGGTTGTCATCACCTGTTACCAACACATGAGGTCTCTCTCGGGCTCTTTTTCCCCATGCTTCTCCTTGAGCATCCCAGCTCCGTATTAATCAAATGGTATCTTTCTCTAGACAGTAACTGAATTACAGTCCCTTCGGTCTGTTAAGGCTACGAAACACAAGCAGAAGTTGTCATGCTTTTTTTACACTAATGATTTGGTGGCAGAGTATTTGATCTAATTAAAGCACACAATTAAATTACCCATTTCATGAAGTACTGTAATTGGAAGACAGTATTCAGAAAACTGTCAAAAATAAAAGCAACCATTTATAACACGTACTACAACAGACCAGCTCAATAAGCTTACAAACTGGTTCAAGTCAAGGTGCGCTCTAAGCGTGGCAGACTCATCAGAAATCCAGCTACCCGCAAGTTAAGGCGGGCAATTACATTGGTTAGCGTCTGCGCGTACCTGGGGAACACAGCGCACCGGAATAACGTGTGAAAGTCTGAAAGATGCACCGAGACCACAAGTCACAGCTTTGGTTCAAGAACTGAACAGTTTGGTCTCAAAAAGCTGGGCTGCAGATCTCCCAGGAACAATACACTTTCAATCTCTCACGACTGTGCCAAGCTTCAGGGCACTTAAAGCACTACCAGAGGGGACTTTCACACAAACAGCAAAACAGAGGAGGCTCGGGCAGGCTCGGGAGTTCATCTTCTCTTGTTAAGGACAAGCAGCAGCAAAGCAAACCAACCGCCCTCAGAAAAGGCAGCACTGCAGCAGCACAACCCTCCAAAGGGAAGGAGAGAGTTGCAGGCATCCGGATGCCAGCGAACTAGCAGACTTTTTTTCTTCTTTTGAGGGAAAGAAAAAAATACCTAAACCACTGCCGAGGACTTAAAGAAAAAAGCATTACAAAAATTGATTTCACATAGCACAGACAATAAAAGGTCCATCTTCAGGGGAAAAAAAAGCATTAACATATACCACAGCTAGGACAGGAGGTTAGAAATGACAGAGCCACAGCTCTCTCCATCCCCGAGTTGCTGAAGGTCGCACAACAGCACACAGTCTCTGAGGGTCAGTTCTGCCCTGCGCCAGCCCCGCATCTGTAACCTGGGGACGATATTTCATTTCCTAACTGGGAAGCTGGGAAACTTAAGAAAACGTACTTGTGTGGAAAGTATTCCAGACACGCAGTATGTTTAATACCAGTGAAAGCCATTTTAAGCTTAAGAAACATTCAAAAGGGCCTTAACAAAAGCAGAACTATAATGACTCAGCACTATAGCAGAGAACAACAGGAATTCAAACCTTATTAACACCCGTGTGAAAAAAGGATATATTTTCTGCTTCTCTTCATTGTATAATACATCTACCAACTGGATAACGTTTTTGTGCCGTAATCGTCGCAGGAGCTGAATTTCCCTGCAGGAAGAGAAAAGGAAAAAAGTTATGTTTAAAAAGCCTATTTCCTTACTATGGAATGAAATTAACGTTTTCTAAATCACATGGATTTTAAAGACACTTCAAAGCGCCCCAGCTGCTTCACCTAAGACTACCTATGCATGCTGTTTGACAGAAGGTCTTGTGTGTTCTTGAATTCATTAGTCCAAGGTTAGACCATGAAAATACTCACTGGTCCCTGACTAGGACTATAAACAAGCACCCTTTCAGTTAACACTACACAGCCAGTCAGTTTTCTCTGGGCAGGAATTTTAGTCCTTTGGTAAACAGCAGCAGAACTATTCTCGAGGAGCAACCTACCTTTGCGCTGGACATGAAACTGGTCCTAAGAATGCCCTGTGCCAATGCTTCGGTGCCATTCAACGCGGGCCGCGTTACTTCTGCTAATACAAAGTTTTATTCTGCACTCCAGCGTAAGCTTTACTCTGGTTTTACCCATAAAATCCGTGCAGTGCTCCCCTTTGGCTATCTGACTGGCCAACAGCAGGACGTTGACAGCCAAGCAGCCCCATTCGAAGCGAGTAGGAACAAGACAACGGCCAGCTTGACCAGAAGCGCGTCACGCTGAGCCAACCCACAGAAAACAAGGCCTGGCGAGATCTGGACCCTCAGACGCCAGGCTGCGTGGAAAGAGAAAGCGACCCGAGACACGCTCCGCAAACCCCCTGCCTCCACAGGCAGCGCTGGCACCGGACCTGCAAGGGCCTGGCGCAGCAAGCCAGCCCTCCTCCTCCTCCTCCCCCCAAAACGAGAGGGGTTTAGCTGTCCCTGCGGTCCCCTTCTCAGCCCACACCCTTCCCCGTGGCCCTGGGCAAGTGCCTCGCCATTCCCAGTTAAAGCTAGCGCTGGCTAAAGGAGGGGTATAATCGGAACCGAAATGCTGCCCTGTCAACCGCTCAGGCAAGCCAAAGCCTACCCCGATTTGCTCCGCGTGTCAAAGATGCGGCTCTATCAGCTTCCCTCCAATTAAAGCTTTTCAACCGATGCGGGACTGCTGGGAGCTCAGCTCACCACCAGCCTCTTCAGTTAAACCCCTAAAGATGCTCTACATTTGTGTTTACCATTATATCTAGGACAGCCACTTCCAAGACAAACCTTTTATGTTTGCGCTCCGTGCTTCTTTACACGTGTCATCTGTAGTTGCAAGAGCAGAAATAAATTTGCTTGGGCTTCCAGTCTCATGCTTGAGGGTGCGTTTTTAATCAGCGTCACGACCAGGAGCAGCCCCCCCGCTGTAACACAGCGCCGCGCGGTCAGGTGCGCTCCCGCGGTCACCGGCAGCGGTGCCCCGTGCCAAATGCGGCAGAGCAGTTAACACGCTCTATAGCCCATTTCAGCACAAATTCTGTTATTTAGCTGGGAAGCAACTTGAATTGTAGTTACTTACAAAAAAAAAAAAAAGAAATAAAAAGTTTCTATACCTAACATGCAATTCCTTCTGCGAGTTTGTTGTATTGTGAATGGATAGAAGTCATTTAAACAAATATAAAAACATCAGAAACTGGCTAATCTACTAAAGACACAGACAAATGAAACTAAATTGCTTTTTTATTATACCACATGAAATTCGTCTGAAGAGGGGCTGTTCAGCAGAACGTGATTTTCTACATAACATACAAACTACAGAAAAAGCAGGAGGTACCTCACTAGCAAAAAGAGAAGCGCATCACCGGCAGCACTGCGCCTCGCACGATGCGCGCGGGCTGCAGCCAGAAAAGGGCAGGCAGCCAACGTGCCGAGGCTGCCAAAGGGGCTGCGAGTCGCCAGCGTTCCCGACCCGAGAAGCCCCGCACCAAAAGCTTCCTGCAGCCAGGAGACGAGCGCGACGGATGCCAGGACTCCAGGGAAGTTCCCGGGTGGGAGATGCCAGCGGCTGGTCCCAGCCACCCCGAACGCTGCCTCAGTACCCTCCAGCTCACCTCCTCGCTCCTGGTGTGAGCTACCCGGAGACCTCCCGCAGCATCACGGCCCCGCTCCCTGCCGCACGAGCCGCGCTCCGAGCTGCTTGGAAGCCACGCAGAGTTTAACAGCCACAGGCTGCTCCCCCGAGCACCATCGAACACAAGGAGCTGCTCAGTGTCGGGGCTGCAGGCCGAAGACCCCCAAGCTGGCCAGCCCAGCTGCGATCAGTGCAGTAGTGTTAGTACAGGAATCATCCTGAAGACACATCAAATTCCTCACAGGCAGTAGCCAGCTACTGAGGCAGTTTCACAGTGCCTTTTTCTAAAGCTATAACTTCCAGGAGAATTCGGAAATGAAGCCACCGATGTAAGGATTGCAACATGAGTCTCAAGAATTAGTCAAAACCAGGAGTTCCAGCTAATAACTCCATTTCTTCCAAACTTTAGTCCTAACTTAACTTGACTGAGTGATTCAGAGACCTGAACTGAATCCCCTGTTTGTGGAGAATAAATAATATAAGACTGAGTGAGGAGACATCTTCCCTTGGCTAGGAAAATGGACCCTTGTATGTCATCTCACATCAGCTGTTTTGGTCTTTGTCTCTTGGGATTTTGTACTGTGCTCCGAAGCACATTTTACTATCTTTTGCATTAAACTCAGCCGGCAAAATCCCACTGGATGCCAGCTGTGAAGAGAAACAGGAGGATCAGGACAGTCAGGTCAGGGTGGTTCTGTCGGTGTCTGCAAGTGCAGCTACTGCTCTTCACTTTGTTCTGCTGCTGCTCGATTCTGGGCTTGTGCTAAACTGCACAAAACCTGCACAAAACCTGCACAAAACCTGCACAAAACCTGCACAAAACCTGCACAAAACCTGCACAAAACCTGCACAAAACCTGCACAAAACCTGCACAAAACCTGCACAAAACCTGCACAAAACCTGCACAAAACCTGCACAAAACCTGCACAAAACCTGCACAAAACCTCTTCTTTCCAGCTTTTCTCCTACCATTGGTAAGTTGCTTTAAGAAGCACGGTTACGTTTCAACAGTGAGGACTCTTGAAAGCAGCGTTACAAGGAATTCCGAGCACAGCTTGGGAAGCAAGAGCCTCTGCCCAAACACATGACCCAGCGAGCTCAGAAAGCCACTCACCCCTCGCCTGCGCAATTAGCCAGCCTCTAATAACAGGCTGTGGCCAGTACAAAGGCTTGTTGATGCATCACATCTGATTAACAAACCAGTAACTGCTCCTTCGAAAGGCTCGTAAGATGCAGGAATGCAAGCAGGTTTTGAAAAGATCTTTTAAGGATCCCTGAGCAGCAGTATTAATTGCTTCACTACCGAAGTTTAGGCCAGGCACTCTTCCTTTATCATATATGGCTTTAAAATAAAAGTTACGATAGCTAAACAGAAACCTAGGATAACAAGGCAAAGCTCAGAAGAGTGTTTAGTTTAAATGGCAGACAGATTTGCAAAGTGATGCAGCCGCTCTAATTATAGTAATGACCAAAAGGCTGAAGTGGATTAAATTAGCATAGGAACTGCAGCCAGCATTAGTGTGGGCCTAAGAAGTTTCTGCATAATGAAGGGAGACAGGCCGAGCGCTCAGACCAAGCCAGCAGGAGAGGCAGTGAACAGGCCTGCTTATTTAAATAAGGCTACTTTGCTGTGAAGGCAAAGAGAGCTTCCAATATTAGGGACACATTTAAAATCCTGATCCCAACAGCTCATTCCCTGTAATACGGCTTGAGAGCACAAATACCAATTCCTTCCACCTTTAACGGACTAATAAATATTTCATATTTCTGTAATGATTTTTTTTTCCCCGGGAGGACTTTGTGAACCAATCTAAAATGCCAGTGAAGTGCACCCACCTCTGGGGCAGAGGCCAAGCAGCCCATTTCCCAGAGGAAAGATTACTTCTATTTTTAGCTACTCTTACATTCTCGAATGACTGAGGAACAGAGACAGCCAGACCACAGTCACCTCCGATTCCATTTCGGTTTTCAAACTTCACCGAATAAGTGAATATCGGCGCTCGCCGCGTCAGAAGGTGCCCAAATTTACATTTTTCAAAATTAACAACAAAAAAGCCACCCCGGCCCACTGCTTTCTCTGCAATTTGCCCGCACGATAGCGCTTCAACTGACGGCACTGGGAAAGAGATTTGCACGCCTACAGTTTGCTGCCTTTCCTCCCAGCCGGGGCAAGGTGGCTCCCTGCCGTCCCCATCCCGGCCTAGTGAACCTGCTCAGATTTTCAGGATACTTTCCGAGCTGCTGCAACTTCGCCTCTTTTCCTTGCTACCTCTAAAACCGAACACGAAATTTAATCACAACAGTTGCTTTTGCGATCAGACCTCTCCCCAACGCAGAGGGAGAACCCCAGCGAGGGGGCTAGGCTGTGCTCTCTGCAATGCCGTCATCGCTTCCATACCCACCCTACTCAACACCGCTATTATGTGGCCAGAACGGTCTCCATTATGGAATTCTGTTCCTAGTTTTCCAGACTAGAAAGCCCTCAAGTGTGCGACAAGACAGGCTGTCAGAGGTTGGGGCCTGTTTCAAAATATAGCCATCTTGGAGGGAGAGGGGAAGAGAAAAGATCCTCTAACTCCAAGGTTTCTGCGTGGTTCTGTCAGCCCATTAAGCTCATCCTGACAGATTAAGACTCATCCCTAGCACGGTACCTTGCTCTGGCAAATAACAGGGGGGGTGGTGCCGCTCAGAACTGTACCTAGCAAAGCTGCCTACTTGTACCATGTGCTACACGATTTCAGAAGATGCCAAGGACGGCCTGGAAAGAAGACCTTCTTCCCTGGACCACGCTAGTAAGAGCACATCTTCACCGTAAGGTTTAGCATTTTTTCTACAGTTTGTTTCAAGCCTCGGTTTCATCAAAGCCATTCTTGCTTAAACGAAAACGAGCAGTACAGCCAAAAGATCCATTCCCTGCCTTTGGTTGACAAGGTTCCTCCACAGGTCTGAGCTTTTCGGATTTTACTATGGACATACGACATACCTATACGGACACACGATGGTGAATCTTTTCCACGCGACCTACCAGGTCAGATCATGTCAGAAATGAGGGCTTGCAGCAGGTCTGCAGCAACAGCCTTCAGCCTGGAAGCAGCTTACCCTCACCCACTCCTCTACGCTCCAGCACGCAACCGTGGCCCATCTCGAGCTCTCTACGTACGGCGCGTGGCGCGCAGGAGCCAGGCACACGGAACCGGCACACCTCCACCGCAGAGCCGGTGCCACAGCGAAGGGCTGGAGACGTGCAGAGAGAACAGCCCCATGCGCCAGTTCTGGCACGCACCATAAATCCACTAACCCCATTCTCGCTAATTGCTACCAAGGACTCAAGAATCATTCATGGTCTTTACGCAACTAAACAACTACCTTATGTATTTATTTAGATTGATTTTGTAATCCCGTACAGCCAAAGCAAGTTGTAATTACAAGTTAGGATCCCCAATAGGCCACAAAGCAGATTAACTTGCCTAGCTTGTGAACAGCTTTTTCCTGTTTATTTCACCTAAAAAAATAGGTGAAACCTGCAGCCTCCACTTGCAAGGATGCAGCTTGTCATTGTCACCTGCATGAGAAGCTGCACCTCTCACCAGCACAACTGATATTTCAGATAAGAGACTGAGCAGAGCGCTTCACTATTTCCTTCTTCAAACCCAGCTTTACGCATCTGAATGTCCATCTGACGCGGGGAGGAGCCGACACCATCACGTGTTGATGAATCCGGTGCTGACCTACATCTTTCAAGTTTTAGCATCCAAACGGTTCTTCGCCAGCCATTACCCAAAATAACATCGCGAGCATTGTAGCATCGCCACCACGTTCCCACTGCCTCTCCCTCCCCAGGGCCACAACACGTCAAGATACAGAAACCTCCCCGGTGGTCGCCACACTTCTTTCTTCAGCCAGAAGCCCCCGAGAGGTTAAACGCTGCAGGGGCAGATCGGAGCCTGCCCTCTGCCACCAACACAACGATCCGAACCCGGCCAGCTCTCGCCTTGCGGAAGCTGACAGCAAGGGGCAGGCCCCCGCTCCAGAACCGTGTCTGTGAGCCTGAGGGGCTGCTAAGGGAGGTGAAGATCGCAGCGTTACTTTTTTCTTTACTAGTTCCAGCCCTTCCTCCGCATCATGCTCCCAGCAGGGATGTCCGACGTACAAGCCCTATATCCACCACAGCACAGCTACTGCGCTCTCCTACGGATGACAGTTTCCAACATTTCACCGCTGAACCCAAGCAAATATCCAGCTTAGCAAAGAAAATAGCAGAGCCAACCGGCCGCGTACCACAGACCTTTTCGGTTGGGAGCGAGGGACAGGAAATCAGATGAGTCAGCTTTAGCCCATCTTCGCCCAAAGCACACGCCTCTGCGGCTTGCAACAAGTCCTTCCTCCAGCAGAACCGTCCGTGTTTCGAGGTGAGAGACTCTTGATTTGCAGACCCGAGGAGCACATTGCCAAAGTACAGGCCTACTACACATTTTAAATCTCCGAGGAATTCTAATGAGCATATATTCAAATCTAAGTAATCACTGAGCGTGGTAAGTACAGTACAAGACACTTGGGATACGCACAGAAAGTCCCAAACACTTAATTAAAATGTGAGGCTATTAGCACACAGTTTTATTAAACTTGTGCTGCTAGAGACAAATAGTCCTCCAAATTTTCTTTCATCCTTTTGGCAATCCTACTAAACTCATTTTTTTGTATTAACTGGCAGCAGTAATTAGCCACAGTACTGTCTGGTCAACTAAGCCACCCCAACCTTTCTCTGAAGTGACCCAAGAGAAGTGCAGATTCCCTAGACTGATTTAGGGAAATGCGTGCCTTACGAGTTTAAACCCCCATCATCCTCACCAGGACTCACAGACCCCTTAAGGGCTCATTTTTCAGGGGCAGAACGGGAGTATTTTAGGGTAGAGAAGAAACATTCAACTTCATAAGTCTCAAACATATTTCAGGCATAATTTCCAGGTCCCCAGAACTCTCTACTGCACCAAGAGGCAGGGCTGGGGCAACCAGCCCGCACACGCAGGATGAGGCTGCAGGCTCAAACGCTGGTAAGGAGCGACACAGAGATGGCGTTAACAGTCAGAGCTCCTGAGCTATAGCTCCAGCCCCACGCATCCCGGGTCCCCGACACACGGCACAGACCCGTACGATCCTCCGCGGCTCATCGTTACTATGCTCTCCCTCGCTGTCGTTACTCCCTGCACATAACTTGCTCATGTAATTACCCGAGGGCCAACAGTCCAGGAACTGTTTTCTAGGGAATTTCTGTGATGACACACTATCAACGCAAGTTTCATCCTCACCCCAGCAGCAGCAATACCGAGGCATCCTGCGATAATGGCAGAGGCACAAGCCCATTACAATTCGATCACCTCTCTCTCAAACAAACCAAGCCACATATGTAGCTTTTTCCTGTATGGTAAGAAATGCTGGAGATCACTTCAGCAGGAACAGGCCCTGCCTTTGCAGTTAAGGGAGAACCGCACAACAGGTTATTTTGAGACTGAAATAGCGAAGGGTCACTTCCAAGAGACGCGCGCTTTCAAACCAAGCCTGAACACCCCCCCTCATTGCTCAGACCCTCTGCCAGCGCACTCTGAACACGTTTGCAGCACTATGTGAAGAAATGAACCCCCAGAAGACGTTACGCAGCGATTCTACAGCAGAGAAAACAATTCCTTAGGGATTCAGAAGACTCTCACTCCTGACCGTTTCATTCACCATGGATGCGAATGCTTTGGAAGAGCCTTCTGCTTGCACATACCACCGGGGCACTGGCAGGGAGAGGGAGCACCAAGCGCTGGTCTAGTTCTGGTGGCAGATGAAGAGATTTTTAATCTCAAAGGGCACCAACTTAAGTCGGGATGTTTACAAAGCTTAGACAACTAACCGCACTCTTCTCGCATGTACTGACCTGCAGACATCCTTGTCTAGATAAGGACGCAAGTGGGACGGGAAGCAGGCCTCACCGTAACACAGGAATTACATATTTACTTATTACCGCACTTATTGGTATCTTTCAAGAAAGAAAGCAGAACCTATTGGTGCGATTCAGCCCACAATCTGATTTTCTGCTGTTCTATTACATGTGAGTAGTTTGCTGGGTATAAACCACTCAAAGCTGCTCCAACACAGTTGTAGAAAGTGAAATTTTAATGGAGTCTGGCCAAGCAATGTGACATTAAAAAAAATGTTAGAGTACTTTGCAGTGCTACCTGGAAATCCAGCAATAGTTTGCTCCCCCACATCCATACTGACCAGTCGAACCATACAGGTTTGACGACGTATCTCACACAACGGGTTTATTCAGAGCAAAGACGGCTTTCCCTGCCTGGTGCAGTAGTGCCGAAGGGTGTTGATAAGGTCAGATTTCCACGGGTACCACGACATTAATATATGACATTTTGCCTTAAAAAATTCACCACTGAAGAAGCAGATAAAGCAAACGAATAGGTGGACAAAGAGAAAAGGACAAGGTGACAAAAATAGGAACTTGAACTAAAGTAAACCCTTGTTACAAGACAAGGTCTAAAATCTGCCTCAGTGTTTTGAAGCAGGTGCGGCTGAGCCAGAAAAACATCCACAGCGAAACAGAGCGGTGCTTGGCTGGCCTGCTTTAATAACTAACCTTAATGAAACCAAACCAGACATTCGCAGACAGGCTCTGTGCATGAATAAAACTTTACAGAGTTCACTTCAGGACACAGGACCATTACCATGGCTCTGATAGCAGGAAACCCTCCTGTTGTTTGGCAAATCGTTTTCCACTAAGAGGGGGAAAAAGTTAAAATTAAATTTTCACTAAGGAGGGAAGAATCTCCCCCTTCTTCAGTAGAAGCTCTTGATGTAACTCAAGGAGGGGACAAGGGTGGAAAGGGGAACTCATGCCTTCACCAGAAAAACAAGAAACATTTCATTACATATTAACCAACAGTTTACTCTGATTCTGAACTTGAGCCAGCAAAGGAGAGAAAGGGAGGTCCCAGCATTAGGATTTGTGACGATTTCGTAGCTAAGTCTGTCACTGAAGGTTAGAAGGCAAACTTAAACAGCTCACTGACAGAAGTCCCGGTACAGGATGTGAAATATCTCGCAGCTGAGCTCGGAAACTCAAACCAAACTGAGAAACAGAAACAAGACCCTGCTAGGTCAGGGCTCCACACTCAGCACGCCCCAGCTAAAGACGCAATACAAGAGTCTTCTAAACAGCTCGCAAGTTTTCCCTCCCACTACGAGATAAACCCTTGCGAACAGTTTGTTTTGGCTGCAGAAGGCTCCCCTCCACAGCAGATAAACAACTATCTCGCAGGCTGTGACAAACAGCTCGCTGCGGAAAACACAGCTGGCTGCGAGGTCCCCGCAAGCAGAGCGCGGCCCCGAGAAAAGGGAAAGTTTCGTACACCCAGCCCTACAGACGAAGCCCAACACCAGGCTTCTCCCATAGTTAATTTTAATTAGTTACTTGTGCCCTGACTAATCGGCATGTAACTGGCACTTCGAAAGCTTCCAAGCACAGATCTTGAGTCACCGAAATAAAAAAGGTTGACAACCCTTGTCCCCATTTTACAGCTGCAGGAATCAACTGAAAAGAGCCCTGAATTACTTCCCAAGCTCATTAGTCAGAAGTGAAACCAAGGAAAAAACCCAAGACCGCTTATGCCGACTGGGTGCAGAGTCCATTGGATGACGTTCCGGGCACCCGCTGCGCGGGTGGGAGCGGTAATCGCCATCCCGAAGAGCTGAAGAACCACACACCCCGGATGGGCACACAAATAACGCAGAATGCAACGACACGAAGGGTATTTCTGCGCTCTCAGCTACGCCACCTCTCACCTTTCCTAGCCGACAGCACCACGGTTTACCTCCTCAACGTGAAATCTTAAAGAGGAATTTCTTTAAGAAATACTATTTTACTCTTTAAGCCATACTACTAAAAAAGCGACGTGTGTTACGGGCTGCCTGTTCAGACAGACGGACAGACCTGCCTCCCCGGCCCTTGAGAACCAGCTCCCTTCCCTGTTCCCAACCTCAACAAGAGCGCTGGCTGCGGTTCAGTGGTAAAGACATTCCTGAATACCTACGGTGTAGGAAGCGCTTCCACAGCAGAAAGCCACGTTGTGACTTAAAACGATATGGAACTTCAGCTGGAAAATAATGACAAAGTTTAACCCCTCAGTTCCCAGCTGCTGGAAATATTTACTCACTTTTTCACATTTGCCTCCCCATTGGGAATTCTGCGCAGCTTCTTCTTCTTCAGTATTTTCACAGCTCTCCTACAGAGGGTTTCAGAGTCCAACATCTCCTTGACTTTGCCGTAAGACCCTTCTCCAAGTAAGTCTCCCATCAGGTATTTGCCAATGAGCTTGGCCCTTTTCCGCCGTGGCTGGTAGATGACCTCCGTAGAGTCAATGCGATGGATAAAAGTGTCCATCCCCACAGACATCAGCTCGCTCTCTGCAAACATACCCAGCTGCTGTGGCTCCTGCATATCCATCCTGGATTAAGTTCCTTAACCTGTTTTCCTTAAGCGCTCAGGGTTTTAATCCTGTTTGTTAGTTTCCAACACTCCCTTTTACTCCTTCTTGAAAAAAAAAATCCAGAAGATTGTACAAACATGAATAAAAAAAAACAAAAACAAAAAAAACCTATGAGCTGCTTCCAGCTCAATTGGATGCTAAAAGATCCAGGCCTGGCTCCAGTAACACAATGTCTTTTAAAAAGAATATATATCTTTGACCAGGTACACTCAGTTTGGGACTTGCTCTGCTTCCGACCTGGTCCCACTGCTAGGGTTCTCTCACGTCAACTTGGCCCAGTTTGATTCTTAAGTGCTAGGTCATCCTCTGGGACTTTAGGCCACCACATAAAAACAGACAATTGCCGAGTCTCTTTCGTGACTTTCCATTCCTAGTAGACCATAGTCACCAACTCCAAGCTGGGTGACAGGCGAAGCGTTTCTGCCCTGCTGTCCTCACTGTCCCGGTATGAGCACAGATGGGGTTTTTCAGCCGTTCGGAAGCTGGAACCAAGTTTCCTTGAAGGAGTTTTCAGAAACAATTCTAATGTCTTCGCTTTTCACGCCTACAAAAGTTTGAGGCCTTCGGTGCCTATCAAGATCTCCCAGGGGCATCCTTCAACCACCTGGATTCCGCCTGGCACATGATGTGTCACCACCACTGGTCCAGGTGTCAGCCGGTGTCAGACAACGCAAAACCCACCGCAGCCTTACCGGCCCACCTTAAAACGGGAACACGCGGGAGGCGGGAATTCCCTCTGCCCGGGACCCAAACCACCCCATTCCCTCCGACACGGGAAGGTCACTGAGGAGGCGCCAGCCTCGCCCGGGCTCCCCCGCTCCTTCAGGCCCCTCCACAGGTGTCACCGGGGCGGGGAGGAAACAACCGACACCGCGGCCGCCCCGGGGGGAGCGGGGAAGGGGCGAAAAGGGGATATAAAACACTAAGTGCAACCAAACCAGGGGTGCAGCCAGGAGGGGAGGGACCCCCGGGGGGGCGAGGGGACCCCCGGTTCCTCCCCCGCCGCAGCCGAGCTCCCCGCTTCCACGGCGGGGCGGGGGGAGCCCGCCCGGGACGGGCTCTTCCCCCGCGGGCCGGGGCCGAGGCCGAGCCCCGCCGGCAGCTCCGGTCGCTCCCTCAGCCACGGGCCTCCGCGCCCCGCTGTGGAGTCGGGGGAGGGGGGCGGGCAGCCTCGTCCCCCCTCCCCGCCGCCGGGCTCGGGAACCGGGCCGGGTCCCGGCGCCGCGCTCCCCCCCCGCGCCCCCCTGGCCTCAGGGGGAGCCCCGCCAGCCGCTGCCCCCGCTCTGCCACCGCGGCCCTGCCCCGGGGCCCGCTCCAGCCGCCCCGCGCACCCGCCGGCCGCCGCCCCTTTACCCCCGCCGCCAGCCCCGCCGCAGCGCGCACGCCGCCGCCATTTTGTTTACCTCCCGCCCCCGCCCGGCCCCGCCGCGCTCCCGCCGCTACCCCCCCCCCCCCGGGCCTCGCACCTCCCTGGCGACCGACGTGCGCTCCCATTGGCCGCGGCGCCGGCCCCGCCCCCGCGGGCTCGCCCGCTGGTTGGCTGCGACGGCGCCACGAGGGGGCGGAGCCGGCGGTACGGTTTTCCCTTCCGGTTGGCTCGCCGCTTTTCCAGCCCGCCCACCTACTCTGGCGGGCGGCGGGGCGCTGTGATAGGCTGCGGGAGCTGTCCGTCAGCCGCGGGGGCGGGGCTAACAGCGGCGGAGGGCAAAGGGCAAAGGGCGGAGGGCGAAGGGGAAGCGGCTGCCATGGAGACGGGGCGCGGGGCCTTCCCCGCCGGCCGCGCCATCGGGGCCTGCCCTGCCCGGGCCTGCCGGGAGCGGGCCCTGTCCTGCCAGGGCCCTGCCCTGCCGGGGCCCTGCCCTGCCAGGAGAGGGCCCTGTCCTTCCGGGAGCCGGCCCCGCTCCCGCCGTCCTCATGGGCTGCGGGCCCTCGGGCCGCTCTGCAGCAGCTCCGAGGTCGGGGTGCAGCCGAGGCCTCCCCGGTCTCCCCTGCGGCAGCTCCGCGGGGCTCAGCTCAGCTCCCAGGGCGGTCGCGCAGCTCCAGGCCGGGCTGAGCGGTTCCCGCTGCTGGGTGTCCCCCCAGCCCCTGCAGCCCCACCAGCCGCTGGGAGCAGGCAGCAACTTGGCACTGCCCGGTTTTGGGCAGGGCACAGACGCTCTTGGGTCAAACCACGTCTTTCTCAGGAGCCTCTGCTGCTGATCTGTGCATTTCGTGCTGAATTTAACACGTTAAACCTGTGCCGTGAGTGCGGGGGTTCTGTTAGCAGAGCTCTCCTGAGGTGGGCGCAGGTGTTCCAATGAGGAGGCTCAGTCCCAACACCTCACACTCCAGGACAATAATAAATAACAGACAGTAAATAAAAGAGAATGCGGTTTTTATCTGTAACCCTCAGAGGCGGCAGAGGCACGGGGACGCTGCAGCAGCCTCCGAAGCGACGCCAGCGCTGGGCCGGGCGGCGGCGGCTGTTTTCTTTCTGCTGTGCGATGTCAACGCGGGCGCTGAGGTCTGCTCTTCCCGATGGCAGACGCGGCTTCCATCCAGTCAGACACAGCCTTCGTGCTCCTGCTGCTCCCAACGCCGGCCTCCTCCGTGGCCGCCCTGCCATCCCTAAACCACAGCTGATCCCAGGCGCGTCCCGACCCTTCCCCGCCTGGAGAGCGTCGCTCTGGCTGCGGGAGATGGGTTCACTGGGGAATTTACCACCATCGTTTCTGTTTTTCGTTCCCTCGCGTACCCTCCCACCCCCCTCGCCCTTTTCTCCTCTCACAAACGTTTATTTGCCTTCCGCCGTGTTTCAGCAGCAGCACCCAGGGATCACCCCAGGCCCCGGGAGACTCACGGCACCGGCGCAGTGTCCTGCCCAAACGGCCTCTGTCCCCAGCAGGCAGGACAGGCAGCGGGCAGGCAGGACAGGCAGCGGGCAGGCAGGGATGCTCCTCCCAGCACAGCCAGGCCTGGAAACACAGGGCCAGAACCGCTGCCAGGAGCCCTCCGCCCCCCCCAGGCAGCCTCCAGCGCGGATCGCCTCCGGCACGCATTTATCCGGCCTTTGGAAACCTTCCCAGCCCCGCACAGCCCGCATCGGTGCTGAGCTGCGTCTGCTGAGGGAGACTGTTCCCAGTACATAATGCAAATTCCTGGGTGCCATAAATCCCGCGTTTCCACAGGTTTCTCACTTCCTCTGCTGGCACCCAAGGCCGTATTGGGTCCAGTCCCGTGTCCCTGGCTCCGTGCTCGCTCCCCCACCTCGGAAAGCTTCTCCCGCAGCTCTCCCAGCCGGCGCCGGTGGCCCCGTGCTTTCAGCAGTGGGTGTTTGAGGGCATTTAAAGGCAGGGACATGGATTCCTCAACCCTCCCGTGAGCTGGACACTGCTGAAATCTGTGTAAAACTCGTTCTTTTCCCCTTTCATTGCAACGGGAAAGTTTATACGTGGGAGAAGGGGGGAGTCGGGAGCTGCCCCCTCCCGGCAGGGCGGCTGGTGGGGTTGCAGAGGCCCCGCAGCCCCGGGGGCAGCTCCGCATCAGCCCTGAGCAGCGAGGCAGCGGCTGCCTGGGCTTCTCTGGGTTTTAAAGGCTCTGTTATTTGTCTGACAGTTTCCGGCTGTTGCCATTTGCTCCGGTCAGTGCGTTACAAACAGAGAAGAAACCATCCCTGATTTGACACGTGCAATAGCTCCCTTTTTGACTAAGTTGTGATTTTCTTTATTTTGAATTTTGCACTAGATCACGTTTTAAGCCCTTCTCCTGGAAGGGATTTGGTTGCCTGGGAATCTCTACCTCTATTAAAACACGAAAACAGCCTGCTGGCCCTCGTGGCCGTGCACAAGAGCCTGGAGAAGGCTAGGGAGAAAATGAGAGGGCAGAGAAGGAAATCCCCAGCACAGCAGCTCTGGAGAGGTCCGTGGGTTCCTCAAGCCCCTCTCCGGATTCGGGCAGCGGGAGCGCTGACGAGGGGACCAGGCTTTGGGGGTGACGCGCGGGAAGCCAGCAGGGTGCTGCCAGGGCGTCCTCCGAAACAGCGGCCTGGCGCCCGGCTCCGCCGCCCCGGCTGTTCTCAGCACGGGCGCTGGCGCGGCCACCAGCCCTGGACAGCCTCGCTGACGGCTGAGACGCTTCTCCTGCGGGGATTCTCTGCTGTCTAATATGGATTGGGCTTCACACCGCTGCTTTCCCCCCCGTAGGGGCATTAGAAGCGTCTCCCAAGAGGAAGGGTGTCACGGCCGCATCGGAGCACGCTGCAGCCTGCCTCCCTCCCAGCCCGGCCAAACCGCCGGGGCGAGGGCTTGCGTTGCGACAGCCAGCTCCAGCGCAGAGGCTGCCGGCGCAGCCCGTGCCGTTCCAGCTCTGCCGCAGACCAGCTGGGCACAGGTGCCGGCACGCTTGGTCCGCACAGTTACCAGCTGCGCACCCGCTTCCAAACGCGCAGAGGAACCAAGATGTTTGCAGCCGCAGCTTCCTCCCAGGCCCTGCTGCGCTGGAGGTTAAAACGCCCTTTAGCAAAGGGATCGAGCCAGGCTCAGCTGGGAATCGCACACGGGGCACCCGCTCCAAAAGCTGAGCCGTTATTTTGAGGCAGGACAGGACAAATCCCCAAGTTCTGCTTTTTCATGAGAGCTACTGGCACCGCACGGGATCACAAAGCACAGGCGGGAGATCCCCGAGCCCGTTTTGGGGGGCCTGAGCAGTGTCACAGCACATCCCTCCACCCTGGGTCCCCAAGGGCTCGGCGGGTCCCCAGGGACGGGTGTCAGAGCACGGTGCTGCTCGGGGCCTCACCCCAGCTCCGTTGCTGGTTTGGCCGGGGTGTCCAGCCCCGTAACCGCAGGAGGAGGTAGGGGAGGCTCCAAGGGCTGCCGAGCACCCCCAGAGCGCGGAAGGGGGGTGCACGGGAGCAGACTGCCCCGCCGAGCCCCCCCGGCTCCTGCCAGCGCGGCGTTTGCCTCCTGCTCCCTCGCAGGCTTTTCTCATGATAGCGCCCAGCCACATGTGATTTACTTCGATCTTGGCACCGAGTCCGGAGTGCTGGAAAGCGATCACCCAAATTCTGGTAAGTGCCGTGCTTCCCCTTCCCGAGAGGGCCGCGTTCCCAGCAGCAGGAGGGCAGGATCGATCGGAAACCGGCCACGGCAGAGAAACCCAGGCGGGAGGCAGCTCCCATCACCTCGGCTGCAGCTCCGTACCTGCGCTGCATCAGCTGCGCGCTGCTCCCTGCCGGCCCTGCCGCCGCCCCACCGGGGTGGGGGAAAACAGGCTCCCCCAAAGGTCAAATCCTGCCCGGCCCTCCGGGAACGGGCAGCTGGAGCGGGGCAAGCCAGGGTCTCGCTGCAGGCCCCCAGCACAGACGGGGTGTCCCCAGGCCCCCTCGGATGCCCCAGCGCTGTCCCCCGTCGGGGGCTTGTGGCTGCATCGGCTTTCCCAAGCGCCTGCACCAGCACCTTCAGCTCCAGCTGGGAGGTCAGCCTGCCCAGCAGCCAAGGGGGGTCAGGCTGAGACCTACAGAGCTCGTTGCACGTGGGCCACTGCACGGTGCGCAGCCATGCTGCCACCTCGTCCCCTCCGCCAGACGAGGCAAAGCCCAGAGCCCTCGGCCACAGCCCCGCTTCCCAGCCAGGGGGCAAGGAAGGGTCTGCCCAAACGTGGGATGATTTTGCAGGACTCTCCCGCCCTGGGATGGCCCCTGCCAGGTCCCGTCCTCCTGCACAGTCCAGCCCCACCACCAGCACAGAGGGGACCCCTGCCCCGGGGCAGCCCGGTTCCCTGGGGGCTGCCGGTTTGTCCCCACGGCCGCCTCTTCCCGAAGCTGCAGGGAGGCGTGGAGCCAGCTGGGTGTAGGGCTCCTCACCCCGGCGGAAAGTCAGGGGATTTCCAGGCTGTAGGAAAAAAACAGGAACCGGTTGCGTGTGACAGCAGCCAGGCTCACCCCGACACAGCCATGGCTGCAGGAGCTGCCCTGCAGCGCGCACAGGAGCAAAGCCTGCAGCAGCAGGGCCCTAGCCCTCCCGTCTGACCCCGTTTCCTCAGGACCGGGTGCCCTCCAGGGACCCAGCTGCCCAGGAAGGGCTTTTTCTTGGGAAGCCAGGCCATTTCCCAGGACACCCCACCCTACAAGGGCCAAAGCATCAGCACGCACTCAGCCGGGTCCCCGGCACGTCGTGCTTCTCCTCCTCGCATCCCACCAGTGCAGGCACGGGGCAGCCCCAGTGCCCCCAGTCCCACCACCCCAGACCAGCAGCACTTCTGCTTCATCCCCCGCCCGGGGGTTTCCTCCCCAGCCTGCCAGAGCTCTGCCCCACAGCGGGGTGCAGGGCAGGCAGGGCCGCCATGGAGGCAGAGCCCTCTGCACGCCGGGAGCATCCCTGCCTGCTCCCCAGCTCTGGGGGCCGCAGCTGCAGGCAGCCACACCACAGCCCGCTCCTGCCTGCAGCAGGGGCCGCGCCGCAGCTTTGAGTGTGCACAAAATGCCCGTCTCGTCACAGCAGCAACAGGTTCAATGAGAAAACTCACGCTGGGGTCCCCTCCAAGACGCTGCCCTCTCCTTGTGCTGCTGGAGCAGCAGCAGGCTCAGATGTTCCCCACCAGCGCCCACCCTGCTGCCTGCTCTCCCCTGAGCTGAGCCTCCCCCCCTGCACCGACCCCACCAGGGCCCCGCTGCCAGCACAGCCCGGGGTGCTCCTGCAGAAGCACCTGCGAGCCCTCCCCTCCCTTATTAAGAGGTGGCAATTAGGGCAGAGGCTTTATCTGCAGCCCTGCCCAGGGAGCCGTGCTGTCGCAGAAGGAGAGGGTGGGCTGCAGGGTGGGCTGCGGCATGCCTGGCGCAGGCGAGGCACCGGCTGCCTTTGGAGCAGCTCCCCGAGACCATCTGACGGTCTCACGCACCTGAAGCATGGCAGCCCCTCGCACGCTGCGCTCTCCACGGGGGAGCGCGCCAGGGCAGAGCCTGCACCGCGGGGCCGCCGGCTTTGCGGGGCTTCCTCGGCGGTGGCCCCCGGGGGCCACGGGGCCAACGGGTTTGTGTCTAAAACAGGAACCGGGCTGGGATGGGGGGAGGAAGCGATCGCGGTGAGTGAAATAAGTGGTTGTGGCACCAGCTGCAGAGGCGGTGGTGGTTACGGGAGGAGACTAGTTCACTGCTGAATGGTCAGTACGTGTTCTTCCAGCCACCTACTTGTTCATATCTGTATCACACTAAATAAATAGCTCTAGGGGATTTTAGACCCTTAAAACGCATGGCTAGCTAGACTCCAGCAATCGCTCCCAGGTAAGATGGCCAGTAGCCTGGATGGGGACGAGGACAGTGCTCGGCGCGCCCACGGCCCCGTGTGGGGCCAGGGTCAGAGCAGGGTGCGTTATTACAGGGATGTGATTCAACAGAGCCAGAGCCTTTGGCACTAAGCTCTGGAGAAAGGATAGTTCAGAAAGTATGACACAATTGCTCTGGTTAATTAATGCATGCAAGTGAATGAAGTCTTCCGAGAGCCGCGCTCATTGATGGGAATAAAAGCCCAAACGTGACAAACCCCGCTCAGGTCTGAGCGGGAGAAAGGGACCCTTCCCCCCCCGGCTGGGGAGGGACCTCGGCGAGGCAGCGCTGCCCTGCCCCGCGCAGGGCCTGCGGGGTGGGGTCCCGGTGCGGGGTGCCCCGGCCGTGCCAAGCGTGTTGTGGCCGTCGGGCGAGGGGGCTGCGCTCCCCTCCGCCCTCCCAGGGCTCCCGGCTGGCTTCGGGGGCTGGGGTCCGCTAACGGCAGGAGGTTGTGGGAGAGGCGAGGGAGCCCGGGAGGCCGAGGTTTTGCTTCTGTTGGCTCTAAAGCTCCCCGAGATGAGGTGTTCGGCTGCTGGAAGAGGGAACGGGACCAGCCCAGCGTCTGTGCCCCACCAAGCGTGCGCCGGAGACTCCCAGGCAGCGCCGAGCGGGAGACGGGCCGCCTTCCTCCAGGGCTGCTGCGAGAAACCCCAGCCCTTTTGTCTCATCATCTCCTTTGAAGGCAGCTCCTTTGATGGGTGCGATGCCGCCGGGGTTCCCGTGCAAACCCCGGCAGGGCTCCCTGAACCCCCTCCGAGGGGCCTCCCCTGGTGGGAGCGGGGCTCGGGACCACCCGGCTCCCAGAAGGGCCTTCGCCCCCCGGCCTCGTCAGACGAGGGCTCCTACGCCTCCCCGGACCGGGGCCAGCCCGCGCCTCGCTGCGGCTGCTTGTCCAGGGCCTCGCTGCGGGCACAGAGCCGGGTGTTTCCCGTTAGCCAGCTGGGTTCCCCGTTATAACGGGACCGTCCCCGTACCGAGAGGCTGGGGGTCAAACCGGAGTGCCGAGCCCTTGTGCCGAGCGCCGCACGCAGCTGCTCCGGTGCCGAAGCCTCTCGGTGCGCCCGCGCGGCGAGTTCGCCCCGTCCCCGCTCCGGCCGCGGTGTCAGAGCCTCCCCCGGTCAAGGTCCCCCCTCCCTCCCGCCGGTGCCGTTGGCAGGGGCCCGGTGTTTGAAAAGGCCAAGCTGATAGCGGTGGGGCTGCTCTGCCGGCACCTTCCTTCTTGGGGATGAACCAAGGCCGAGCCGCCCGTGCTGCCGCCGCTGCGCTAGGGATGCCAGCGTAAAAATAGAGCGCTCCGGCAGCCTTTTCTGTACGGCCCCGTCGGGGTTTTTGTTCTTATCCTGGGACTTAAAAGGGGCACAGACCCCGCATAAGCAATGGGAAATTAAAAAAGAAATATCACACGCATGGATGGGAGCGGGCAGCAATGAAGGAGCTCGGGGCGAGTTGCCAGAGCGGTTTATTTCCCAGCTCCGTGCTTCGGCGGATTGCCGTCGGCTCTCGGAGCGCGGCTCCGGCGGGGCGGCGGGGGCTGGGGTTTCCCTTTCCAGCTCCCCCGGTGCCGCCGGCGGCCCGGCCCGGGGTCTCCTCGTCGGGGAGGCGCGGGGCCCGCCGGGCTGCGGGCAGCCGCTGTCGGTTCCCCTCCCGGCGCAGCGGGCCCCGATGGCCGGGCCGGGGCTGCCGGAGCCCCGCGGTGGGGAGGGCCCGGCCGGTGGTGGCTGGGCCGGAGGCTGCGGGCAGCGAGCGGGGCGGGAAGGCGGCGCAGGCCCTGCCCGGGGGAGCGGCACCGGGTCCCGCCGCGGCCGCTGACCTGGGGGTTCCCGCGGCCCCGGCCCCCGGAGCCGCTTCCCGCGGGCCCTGCTGCCCCCCGGCCCGGTCCCGTTCCCCCCGGCCCCGGTTCCCCCCCGGCCCGGTCCGGCCCCGTCCCGGTCCCCCCAGCCCCGGTTCCCCCCCCGGCCCGGTCCGGTCCGGTCTCGTTCCCCCCGGCCCCGGTTCCCCCCCGCCCGGTCCGGTCCCGTTCCTCCCGGCCCCGGTTCCCCCCCGGCCCCGGTTCCCCCACGCCCGGTCCGGTCCCGTTCCCCCCGGCCCTCGTTCCCCCCCGGCCCGGTCCGGTCTCGTTCCCCCCGGCCCGGTCCGGTCCAGTCCGGTCCGGTCCCGTCCCCCCGGCCCCGGTTCCCCCCCGTCCTGGTCCCGGTCCCCCCGGCCCCGGTTCCCCCCTGGCCCGGTCCGGTCCCGGTTCCCCCGGCCCCGGTTCCCCCCGGCCCGGTCGGGCCCCGTCCCGGTTCCCCCGGTCCCGGTTCCCCCCCGGCCCGGTCCGGTCCCGGTTCCCCCGGCCCCGGTTCCCCCCCGGCCCGGTCCGGTCCAGTCCGGTCAGGTCCCGGTCCCCCCGTCCCCGGTTCCCCCCCGGCCCGGTCCGGTCCCGTTCCCCCCGGCCCCGGTCCGGCCCCGGCCCGGTCCGGTCCCGTTCCCCCCGGCCCCGGTTCCCCCCCGGCCCCAGTTCCCCCCCGGCCCGGTCCCCCCGGTCCCGCCGCCAGCACCGCCCCCCCGCCCACTTCCGGCCGGAAGTCCGTGTCCCCCCAAGATGGCGGCCGTGCGGAACCCGGAAGTGCGGAGAGGCGGCGGCCGCCGGGCGGGAGCCTGAGCCCCCCGGGACGCAGGTAAGGGCCGCCCGCGCCCCGCCCCGCTCCCCCCGCTGCGGGCCGCGGGTCCCCCGCCCGCAGTCCCTCGGGGCCGGGTCGCGGGGCTGCCCCGGGGCTGCCCCGGGGCCGGCGGGGCCGAGGGCTCGGTCCCCCCCCGGGCCGCCGCCGCACGCCGGCCCGGTCCCCTCGGCGGGCGCAGAGCCCCGGGCCCCGCTCCGTGCGGCCGGGCCGGGGGGGGCCCTGGGGCCCCGCGGGGGGGAGCGCGGCCCCCGGCCTGCCGCCGCCCCGGCCGGGCCTGCCCGGTGCCGCGGCGGGGCCCTCGGGCTGCCCGGGGCTGGCGGGGCCTCGGGGGCCGGGAGGCAGCGGGGGGGGCAGCGGGCGCCAGGCCCCCGGGTCACTCGCGGTCCCCCACGCGTGTCCGTCCGTGGGGCGGGCCCGGGGCTGTCGCGATCGTCCCGCTCCGTCCCGTGGGGCGCGGCAGGACCCGGTCTGCGCCTGGGCACCGGCCGCTAACGTGGCTCTGCCCCGCAGGAGAGCGAAAGATGCCGTGGAGCACAGCTCCGGCGCGCCGGGCCCTTCGGGTGCTGGTCCCGGCCTCGGGGTGAAGACCGGGCTCCCCCGGCTCTGCCCGGGTCCGAGCCCCAACACGGAGCCGTTCCCCGAGCGCAGCTGCGGTGGCAAACGTGTGTGTCCAGAGCAGGGCAGCGAGGCTGGGGAAGGGGCTGGAGCACAAGTCTTAACGAGGAGCGGCTGGGGGAGCTGGGGGTGCTCAGCCTGGAGAAGAGGAGGCTGAGGGGAGCCCTCATCGCTCTCTGCAACTGCCTGAAAGGAGGCTGGAGCCGGGGGGGTCGGTCTCTTCTCCCCAGGAACAAGCGATGGGACGAGAGGGAACGGCCTCAAGCTGCGCCAAGGCAGGGTTAGGTTGGGGATTGGGAAAAACTCCTTCCCCAAAGGGCTGTCAGGGCCTGGCCCAGGCTGCCCAGGGCAGGGGCTGAGTCCCCATCCCTGGGGGGATTTAAAAGCCGGGGAGATGTGGTGCTGAGGGACATGGGTTAGTGGTGGCCTTGGCGGTGGTAGGTTAACGGTTGGACCTGATGATCTTAAGGGTCTTTTCCAACCTTAACAATTCTATGATTCTATGAAACGCCAGCGAGCTCCCGTTTTTCCGCGATCCTCGTTCAGCTGCTTTCAGATCAAGGGCTGTAAAAACGGACAGAGAAATCCACCGCGTGCCGAGGCCCCGATGGCCAAGTTTCTGCTGTTGTGGTGTAGCTCCTAATGGCCCAATTAAGAGCCTCTGAAAAACAGAGCTTATGCTAACAGACTCCTAACTCTAGTGCTGTTAGCAGTCACTGGTGTGCTCGCTTCTTCACATAATTAAATAGCAAGGTTTACGAAAGAGCTCCGTTCCCAAAAGTAACCGTAAATATCAGCATAAGAACTGTGACTTCAAGTTAGCGTGCTCCATTTACAATAAAATAAGATGGTCTTTGAAGGGCGGGTTCTGCAGGCTCGGTGCTGGGATCCAAAAGCCTGCAGGGGAGTTTCTGGTTTTGCACGATTGCTGTTGTAAGTTTAGCGGGCAGGAGGACAGCGGCTGTAGCTGTGCGGTGCCGTTGTCTTCCGCAGATTATCTGCGTGTCATCCGAAATGCTGAGCTCTCTCTGACCTCCGTGGGTACGTCTAGGCTGAAGAGCAGCAGCTGATGGGAATGCCTTTAAGTGGAAACTCACGTACGAATACTTTTGCTTTGAGTTCAGGGAACGTTGTGCGTCCCATAAAGCAGTAAAAGTTTTCGCAGTGTTCAGTAGGGAGGACGCCAGCTGGAAGCTTCGGCAGCCTGAATTCTGTTCTTATCTCTGCTGCTTGCTCGTTTGTCGATGGAGGTCTGTTCGCGTGACGTTTGCACCCTCGCTTTCCCAAAATAAGACTTGTACCTGTGGCAGCTCAGCTGAATGAAATCTCATTCAAACACGAGTGCGAGTACTCTTCAAAGGAAGGATATTTGAAGTGTCTAAAGTACTTTTCCAGTCATTGCCGAAGCAGCAGCCTGAAAACATCTGAAATCTCAGTGCTCAGCACCGGCGTAGCGCAAAGCTGGCGTTGTCCTGGAGTGCCTGAAATCGCTGTGTTCTGTCTGCCAGCTTGCCCAGGGTTAGCTGCGGAAGGCAACAGAACTGCGATGGGCGTTAGAGGGTCTCTGTCTAATTAAAGAGCGGCGTTTTGTTATCCGGGGCTGTTTCATGCAGTAGCTGGGATGGCTGACGAAAGCCAAAAGAGAAAGGTACGTTTCCCCCGCCCGCTTCCTTCACCAGCGCTTTGCCTGCTCTTGGAATCGCCCTCGTGCTTTTGCTGGGCTTTCAGGCCAGCTGAAAGAGAAGACAGTTTTTCTTTATAAAGGAAGACGGAACGGTAAGCCCACAGAACTTGACAGGCGATGGCGCGGCCAGTGCATTTTGCAACCTTTCTTTCTTTAATGATTAGATCTTAACTTTGATTCTTTTAAAGACGTTCTGAAGGATTTTGCCGAGTCCCACGTGTGGATTTTTCTTTTCTTACGTATGAACTCACACCTTTTAAAAAACTCCTAGGAATTCTTAATGTTTTGCTAAATGCAGTTTCCTCCCGTACTTTACCTTTTTCAGGGTCTTCCCTCCTCATCCTTGAGCAGGAGCAGACTTCTCCTGGAAAACCACTATTCCCCCCCCCTTTAGCTGCCTGGTTGCTTGCTGTCGAGCGTTGGTTTTGTTTTGTGCTGGCCGAGCTCTCCGCGCAGTGGGTCCCCCCGCTAATCCCTGCCGACTTTGGAACAGCAAAAGCAGGCCCAAGCGCCGTGTGCCGTCATGTGCCAGCCATGGGACAGGCCGCCCCCGCCAGACCGGACACTCGTTGAAAAGCTACAGCTACTTTCATCGCAGGTTTTTTCAAAACTAAAGTATACATGGACAGGAATTTTTAATTTTTTTTTTTTTGTTTAAAGTAGCGAGCATATCGTGTGTGTGAGGGCTGCGTTTCCTGACTGAATAGGCCTTTTTAATGGTTAAGTTATAGATCCCTGAAATGGTCTCTAATAAAACTGCTGATGCAGGTTTAAAGCTTTTTGAATAGTGACACTGTAATAAAGAGCCAACTGTGTAGTCACTGAATACTGCGCTGTGATGTTTAATCTGGATCTCTCAGGAAAGCCTTCTAGGCTCAATTAGGAGTTTTATATTCTCCCGAAACATTTTTTTCAGCTTAAAACTGAAAACTCGTCAGTCTTTTTTGGTAACGCGATCGAGGTCTGTAAACACGGAGCTATGAAGGAGGCGAATACATCTCCCTCACAGCGGAGGGGTACCTTGGGCATGCCTGAAGGCTGGCTGGTTTGAAAAGGTGTTTACGTGCTTACCATCAACAGGGAAGCAGGCTTTGATGTCCTGGAGTATTTTTTCTGCCGTGAATGGCTGCGTGTGAAACAGAACATCGAGACCTGCTCAGCTCTGGCGGAGGGTGCTTCTTCCAGTGTCTCTCGTGATTGGAACTGGGGGTAGAGCAAAGTGTAGAGTCACGGACCCGTGTTTTCTTGGCTTCTGACCTTAGCCAAGTTCTTTGTGCTCTTCTCCTTCCCTTTAATTAAGTAGTGTAATAATGGATTTCTGCCTTGCAGCTGTGCTTCTGAGGTTGCCTTCGGCTTGTGTCGGGCTTGTGTCACAGCTCCGTCCAGGTGTGCTTCGCTGCTGCCGGACCCTGGCTGTGCTGAGCGCCGTGGCTGCCGTCTTAGCCAGCACCCGGCACCCGCACGCTCTCGCCGTGGTTTGTTTTCTTCCAGGGCCGTACTGGCGACAGGCGCGAGAAGGGGAGCAGCTCTGACGCTCCCAGTGCCCCGCTCGGGCTCTGCCCCGCTGGCGGGGGGTGTTCAAGCCCCTGCTTTTGAGAACCGTTTTGTGCATTCGCTGTCTGAGCCGCTCGTCTGCCTCAACCTGCGCTCTGCCTCAACCCGCGCTCTGCCTCACGGGCCTCGCGTATTTACGCTTTGGAAACTTCAGCGTGTGGTTGTGTGAGGGTGATGCTGTGTGGATTTACACAAAAATGTGCCGAGTGTTTCTTGGCGGAAGCGTCTGCAGTGTACGGGGAGGTTTTTTTGCTCTGTCCAGAAACGGTCATATCTGTTCTCCCAGGCGGCAGAGCAGGGACAGATGGAATCTGTCTCTGCCCTACAAGCCACCTTTGCGTTGGGTCTGGGTCCCCGTTGGAGCCATATTTTGTTGCTCAAAGCAGAGCAGTGGAATTTGGAGACAGACCGTCAGAGTGAGAGCAGCCTGCGAGCGCAGAGGACGGCCGTCTGCTTTGCCGCCGCTTCACCGGGGGGAAGTATCATGAACCTTGGCATGGTGAAGCAGGGACCCGACAGCTCTGCTGGGGGAGAACCAGAGTCCAGGGAAGCAGGAGAGGTAATGTTCTGGGGTCACCGAGGGCTGAATGAATGAAAAGCGAGGTCAGCATTGCAGGTAGCATCAGCAATTCACTTTAATTGTGCAGCCTTGAAAGAAAAGTGTCTGTGGAAGATTTAAGACAATTTGTGTCAGTGGATAGATTAGCAAACCTTTCTGTTGTTACTAAAGCTGCTGTGCCACTTAATTGCCTAATATTAATCCTGGAAATTTAGGGAATGGCACATTGGGGCAGATGCCAGCAACAAGACTCCAGATTAAGGCTCTTCTCTCTCATTATTTAGTCTTGCGTTTCTGTGCAAGGATTAAGGCCGCTGTGACTCTGACAAGTATCCAAACAGCACCAAGGAGCATCCCAGTGATGGGCAGCGCGATTCTGGGTGCAGCACAGGCCTTGGTTGGTGCAAAGGAGCTTTACACCTGTGTCGATCCCTCCAGTGGCGGGGAGAAGAACGACCCTGTTGGTGTTTGGTCGGGGTGGAGCCTCCTTTCCTGACGAGCTGCGCTTGCTCCGGGGCCTGAGCTCGCTCCCGTGCGATGGGGTGGCGGTCACCGGCCACGCCATCCGTCTCCGTACGTGGATGCGCTCGGCCGTGCTGTACGGCGCTGCCTCGCTAATGGTGTGGCTATTGCCATGGCAGACCTGTGGAGTCTAAATATAGCCCCTGCGCTCTTCCCCTGGCTTTGTCAGCTGCAGTTCCTTGTTCTGTTCCGTGTTCTTGCCTCTGCTGCTACAGTCCTTGCAACCTGACCTGTCTCTGAGTGTTCCTTTTCAACTGTTATTTTTTTCCTGGCAGTTATAATAATTAAGTCTGTTACATGCTAATTTCAACCTGCCTGACTCACTTTAAATCTAACTGTGTGGGACAGTTAATATTTTCTTGTAAAGAGGACTTTTCCTTCCAAAAAGCTGTCTTTGATTTTTTTTTTTTCCCCTCCCCTGCATGGTCTGAGCTTCAAATGAGGAGGAGCCAGCGCTGCTGGAAGGGTAAAGCTCTTCCTTTTCATTCTTGAAACACCACCGTCCCTGAAGGGCAAGTTTGCTCTTTTGCCTGCACCACCACATATCTTGCACAGATCTGGCAAGAAGCTTTGGAATGATCTCAATTCTTCTTCCCTCCGCTTACGGACTGCCTAATGCCAGCAGTTAATCTGTCAAATAGCCTGTTTCACGCTGCAGGTCCGTACCGAGTTGCGTAGCCCGGGTTAGCAGCAAGGCTTGCCCCGTTGCCTTCTCGGCGTTGCTCGGGAGCCTGGCAGTGCCGTGCCTACGCACTTACAGCTCTGAGTCCGTACAGAACAAACGCTCCCAAGGGCGTTCTGCCTTGCCGAAAGCCTTCAGGAGATCAAAGAGGCTTAAAGTGCTGGGGTTAGGACGCCCTAAAGTGATTCCGTTTTCATCACAGATAATAAATATCTTTTAGATCGGTGTTATCCCCTGCGTTTGTAACTGGGCTGGGCTGTAGTCCTCATCTGCCTAAGGTTAGATTTTTCACCCCTCTCTCTAATAGTACTTTGAAGTTGTCTGCATCAGGCTCACGTTTTTTCATGTTTTCTACTCTGCAAGGTTGGAGATGCAATCTTCCTTTCTGTGTTTTCATTGAGATAAGTGCATGGAATCGGTATAACTCTCTCTTGTAAGATAGTTCCTGGTAAGGAACAAACTTTGGACTCCTTGGCTTTCAAATATAACTTGACCAGTCATTTGCTTAAGAACAGCAGAGAGCTAGAGTGAGTCACCCGCAGTATTTTCTGTTTCTGTATTAACTTCTGCCGCCTTTGCAAATTAACTTGGAATTCCTTTTCCAACAGCGTTTCAGCTACTTGAACAAGCAGTGCTGTATTTAATTTGCTGTGCAAAGAACTGGATTTGCCTAATGAAAAAGAGCTAAGCTGCAAGTAGTGGAGAGCATGAAAGAAATGGTATTTCCATTCATATTTTCACTTATCCGCAGGGAAAAGATCCGATACTTCTGTTCGTGTTCACTTTTGTGCTCGGATACTCTCTTCTGTCTGCTCGTCCCTGTTCCAGGTGCGGTGGAGCCTGCCGGTGGCTCTGCGAGGGGACTGTGGCTCTGTCAGAGGGTAGATCCCAGCTTCTCTCCCTTGGCTTTCCTGTTTCTCCGAGTGAGTCACTGCCGGTGGCTGTGAGCGGGGCTCTGATTCGAACCCTTCCCTTCTCATCCCTCAAGGCACAGTCTTGTTTGGTCCAAAAATATGGCAAGAAGAAACATTAAAGAGGAACTTGAAGCTAGCTTGGCACTTGAGACACAAAAATGGCTTTTAAGAGTTCTGTAGCATCAAGTTCCCATTTCTTTGGGCAGTTACATACTAACTGCGCCCTGAAGAATTCCCTCCAGCCGCAGCGGCCGCGGGTGCCGGCGCCGACGGTTCGGCAGCGGCAGCGCGTTGGTGGAAGGAGCGGGTGAGCGGGGTAGGGGCAGGCGGCTCGGGGCTCCCTGGCCGCTCCAGGGGGGCGGGCGGGAGGGGAATTAACCTGCAAGCAGGAGAAGGAACTAGATCAAATTTCTGAGGTCTCTCTGTCGTTAGGGAGTGCATGGTAATTCACGAGCAGCAGGTTTAGCTCTGACTGTTCCGTGCATACCTGTGGTTTCCTAGCTATCTTCCTTTAATGCAGACAATTTAAAATACACTAACAAAGACTGAAGCACAACAGGAGGAAGTGTTTGCATTTACTGAGCATACAATGGTTGTTTTCATCTCTCGATTGCAGATACCCGTGAACTGAGCCCTTACCCACAGCTCTGTCGATCCTGATTATTGCAGAGCAGTTCATTATGTTTTTCGAATTGGACATTGTCTGCTGCAGCGCTGGTCCGATAAATTTCTAAGAAGCTCACGCTGTTAAAAGTTGAAATTTGTGCTTTGTAACCTCTAGGCGTGATGCATTCCACAGGAATTCCAGACTGGAGCTGCCCCTTACCACCTGGGCTGAATAGCGAACCTTTAAGCAAACTGGTTTTAATATTGAAACTGTTCCTATGGCTTAATCAGAAGAACCCGTGATACAATTGAGTTGCTCACGGGGCTTTATCACGCTATGCAGGGAACCAGTTTCATTATTAAACATAGGAGCAAGTCCAATGGTTTTTTCTTGCTTCTCTAATCACTGCTTGAGTGCCGTCACTCTCAGTCTGGGAGATCGCTTTGCTGTTCCTTAGCGATGCTTGCAGCAGAAAATTACTGAAGTCCTTGGGGTTAGGAACCTTCTGCTCACGGTGCTGGGGTTCCCTTAGTTCTGCCCCGGGTGCGGCTCTGCAGAGCCGGCGTTCTCCGCTCCAGCCTTCCCCTTCCGTAACCGAACTGCGGCTTATGGGAGCCGCATCTTTGGCGGTTCTAGAAAACTCTGCTTGGTTGGAAGTAAGCAGCTTTACAGAGTGTGCTTTGAGAAAATTTTTTGTAATATATAGGTTTTGTGGCAGGGAAATGAAAAAAACCCATTCCAGTGATTTCTAGGGGATTTATCCTTGCGCTGTTTGGTGGTGTGGTTTTTTGGGTTTGGGTTTTTTTTTGTTTTTTTTTTTTGTGGGTTTGGTTTTTTTGGCCGTATTGCTCCCTGAAGAGTTGTCACGGCATTGGAGTGCTTCAATTAATTCTATGTGACAAATAACCCATCTGTAAAATCAGCCTAATTACTTTGCAGTTAGATTTTGAAGTGTTATCTGCTTGGGAAGCTTTTTGAAATTCCGCGTTAGCGTTTGGTACCTCCTTGTGCTAACGACGTTTCCTGCGCTCGCGGGATGTGACGTACGCCACGCACCGGGTTCGTTTCGCTATGATGTCCTAATATGACTTCTGTCATTGAGTTCAAGGTCGCTGTTTTCCATGATTCTGCATTCCTTATTTTCTAGTGCTATGAAAAACTTGAGTCAATTCTCGATTCTTGAATTTGGTGGTAGCACTCTGCTTGTTCAGGTTTTTTTCCTAAGTAGAAATTTTAAAAGTGAATAATCAGCAAGCATCCCAAGTGGTGCCAAAGCTAACAGGACAGGGGAGAGTTTTTTAAAAAGTTTTTTTCATCTGTGACTTGTGAAAGAGAGTTTTAACTCTGTGGTTGAATCTTAGTACTAAAGGTTACTCTGAAACTTCAGAAAAAATAAGTATTAATCTATGTAACCAGAACCTTCTTTGACCGTTAGGATCAAAAGTTGGTATCAGTAATTAAATTTTTGTTCACTGCTGGCCCCGGACTTTCTAATACTCCCATGCCAAATTAGTTGCTGAGAGTGCCCTAGTCTTTTTTTTTAAATAAATCCTGGTGGGCCACTTGAAAGCTGCTGTAATAGAAATGATCTTAAACTGGAGAGCTGTGATTTGCCTTAACGGTGGGAACCGTTACTTTGTCGGAGTATATTGGTAAGAGAAGTGGAAAAATGTTTACGTTTGCTGTAACAGTTCACTCGTGACCCGTGGGCCTCTGTGTTTATCAGTTTTTATTGTTAGAAGGACAGGACGGGATGTGGAAATGAGAGCGCTCTGGCTTGCAAGGAGCTTGCCGATTTCCATGGTTTTCCGTGACGAGGCTGCCTGGAGGATGGTAAGAGGCACATACCAAAGGCTGTTTCCACTTCTGTTCTCGTGACGGGTATCGTCCGCCATCCTCGGGCTCACGTACATCTCTGAAACTGGCTTTAGTCAGTTTTTTCTTTGCCTTTTTCTTGGAATTTGAGCGCACAAGCCAGACAGCAGCCCTCTCTGATCAGAGCGCGAGCTGTTACAAGCTCCGCGTTAATCATCCCAGGATCCTGATGCGAGCGCCGCCTTCCTGCACGGCGAATAGCGGTGATTCTGCAGGACTGGAGCTTGGCAGGGCGGAGAGGGCTGGGGGTCGGTGACGTCCAGCGCGGGCTCTGCTGCCGGGTTGCTGGTGCTGTTCTGGTCGGACGAGAAGTGCCTTCAGCATCCTCCGGCACCGAGGCAGCGGACGGAAGGGGTGCAGGGTGCAGAGCGAGATGCCTCTTGCTTCCCACTGTTACCGACGCCTGGATGTATTTTGGGACGTACACTAGCTACAGACCCCCATAAACCGAGGCGATAGCAGCTCTCTTCTTTCCGTGTTTGCATTGGGAGTTTTTCAGTGCTTTGCTCTGTATAGGTGAATGCTGGCAGGGCACGGCTGCGTTTATCAGAAGTGGCGAGGAACGCGCGGGGGCGGACAGTTCACAGCAGCCTGGTGGTGGGTACCAGCTGCTCGGTGACACCGGTGCGGTAAGGCGATGTTTCCTCAGCAGCGCGCTGTTTTGATTTGGGTTAACTAGAAAATGTTGAGGGGTTCATCCTCTCGGTGTGGCCTGGAGGGCAAGGCTGGGAGTCCGCGACATCAGGGTTTCATTCTTAACTGTTACTGGTTTTCTCGGCGTCTCTGACCAAAAGACCTCCGGTTTTTGGGCTGCCCATCTCTAAGGCCGGACTGCTGTTGACTTTGATCTCTTCAGAGGAATTAAGTCATGAAAATTCAGTGCATTGTCTTTTACCATCTGGCCATTGCTCAAGCTTGGAAGTTTACAGCTCCTTAAGCAGTTTTCCCTCGTTTTGCTAATTGGGTATGATGTTTTCCTAAGGAACTAATGCTGTTTTAGGGAAAGGCGCTCTGCTCTGCAGAGAATCCGGCCAGTGAAATCTGGTGTTGCCAAGACATGAGATAATGTAGAACAGGCGAGGAGAAATTCTGATATCGATTTTACCCTTCATAAGTTACTTTGGATGTGTAAGTAAAGCTGTATATTTGCTACAGCTGTTACGGGAATAACTGCTTCTGATTTCCTATCAAAAGCTGTTACAAATAGGGAAAAGAAAAAGCAGCAAAACCCTGAAGTCACTGGTGGAAATAAAAGACAGTATTTTAAAGGCACCGGAGGATATCGATAGCTCTAAAGCAGCCTGTGACATTGACCCTTAGGTCAGCAAACCTCACCACCTCTGTTCAGGAACAGCCGAGCAGTATTTAAAGGTAATCTTTTAAAAAAAAAAAAAGGCAGGGGGGGAAGGCTGTCTTCCTTACAGCCTTGTACTGCCAACGTCTCTCTTGAGTTGGAAGGCTGGAGGGTCCTGGAGCAGGCTGATGGAAGTGGGAAGCACAGCGAATTGTAGGTTTGCTGCTCTGCTCCCCGCTGCTTCCTTTGGGGACTGGGATGCTGCAGCCCAGGCTTCATTTATAATCTAGGTCCTCTTGTCAAATCCCCCAAGACAAGAAGCAAAGCCGGGAATTTTATGATAGGGAGAAGGAATGAGGCAGGGCTATTTTTAAAGCAAACCCTGCAATTTCATCTGTTGTGTGCGCTGGAGATAAGTGGAGTCATGATAAACCTTTGACTTGTCTCTTATTACTGTCTTCCTTAGATGTAACTTAACATTTCACAGGATCCCCTATGTGATTTCACAGGATCCCCTATGTGATTTCACAGGATCTCCTATGCCACCAGTGGCAACAATTTAAAGGAAAAGAAGCAGCCCTAAAGCCCCGAGAGGAAAGCAATCCCTTGGGAGGATTGTGTGGCCATCACGCTGAAGCATAGGTTGCTTCATTTCTCGCTGGTGACGCTTTTTACTGCATCTCTTCACAGTGGGCTTGGGGTCAAAGTCTGCATTTATGCATCCCTGTTCGCGAGTTCTGTTGCAATAAATCAGGTGGCTTGGGAGGAAGAAGTCCTTGAGTGTTTTAATGTCTTCACACTTCTGTGCAGGCAGCCACCTGACAGGCGGGACGTGGACGCTGGGCTGCCTGAGGAAATTCGCCTGCGGTCCTTTGTCTTCAGGAGGTGTCACATAAGCCAGGTTTTGCTTAAATAATAGAGCTTCAGCATCACCACTTCATCTGTGCGTGAGCGGGCCAGAGCACCCGCCAGCAACGCTGCCGCTTCCGCAGCCCTGCCCGTCCCTGATTAAGCAGCTTCTAATGAGGCTTCAAGACTACAAGTGGTCGGCAGGCTGCGTTTTGGGAGCCCTGGTGCTAACGTTTGGCTAATAAATCAAGAGCCCTGAGGCCAGTATAACAATATTAATTAGGATGCTGGGGTGCTAGCTAAGTGTTCTTAGGTTTTTTTGCTCCTGGGCTTATGGACTATAAAGCCTGAGTGTGGATTTTATGGTGTAATAAAAAGAAACACTTCTGCTTGTAAAAGAATGAGACTGCAGTAAATCTCTGAAATAAAGCCAGTGAAAAGGATCTAGGTGATCCCAGGCCTTTGTCAAGAGTATTTATTCTGTTAGCGATTGACTAAAACGGTCTGAGATTTTTGCAGCTTAATGATCTTTTCGGGTCGCCTGGTGCTACTTCTGCTGGTGTATAAACTTGATTCTCCAGAGGTGATGTTTCATTGTGCTTTCCTAGGGAGAACGCTTGCATCTTTGTCACTTAGTCTTTTTTTTTGTCCCCAATTTGCCAGGCTGTGGGAAGAGGCAAAGACTGGATTAGCAAACTCCGCAGTCTGTTTAAAGCCGCGGCGGCCGGGAGGACTTGGCCGCTCTGCTCTCCTCTGCCTTCTGCTCTGCAGCCCCACCCCGACGAGCCGCCGCTTTCATCCAGCACGGGCTTGCGAGCTTGCGTAAACCGCGTGCATCCCAGGGTGACTACCTCTTCAGCTAAAATAAAAGGGGGAATACTTTTTTAAACCGCAAAGTGCTTAGCCTCTGGCAAATGATTTAATTCAGTCTGGAAGCCTGCGTCTTGTGAAGGCATTTGCGCGCCCGCAGTTTGACAGAGGAGCAGAGGCAGCGGGATCGTCGCGCTCTGCTCTTCACCCAGGAGGCCCGGGGTGCGAGGGCTTTGCCTGGTAACTTTTCGCCGAGGGATCGGTGCCGGCCTCTCCGCCCTGGGCTCGGCGGGGAAGTCGTGGGTCCCCTGCGGGGTCTGCAGCCTGCGCACGCGAGCCCTGCTGGGAGCCCTCCTGGCATGGCTGCTGCCACCAGAGAGAGAGAGAAAGAGTCACTTTAATTTCACTTTCCATTACAAATGCAGAAATAATTTCATCCGCTGAAAGGTCACTTATTTTTAAAGGGACTCTGACTCAGAAATGACTTTTCAAAAATACTCCTTGTAGCAAGTAGTATCTTCTAAATGATCAAAGCTGGCATATTTTAAATTGCAGCTTCAGTTTGCGCTAGGTAGTTTTTCTGCTTGGCTAGCTTGCTCGATGAGGATATATCGGCCAGTTTCATTTACTTGGCTGTGGGGCTGCGGGCTTCTGGTGGCGGACGGGGTCATGGGAGGCAGAAGAGGGGCAAAGAACGATGCCACGGAAGTAAAGACGTCACGGATGCTTTTCTCTTGCCCCTCTGGTTGTATAGGTTGCTTTTACCGTCTCTTTTGCTTGATCCGTTAAATCCAATTGGAAATAGATGTTCTGTGGGGTTATGGAGAATTTAGCAAAAAAAAAAAAATCAGAAGTTACTTGGGAGGTTTTGCCTGAGAAGATGCACTGAAGGCAGTGTCTTATCGTGAGGTTAATCCCTGCCAGAACAATACTCTTGCTTTAGCAAGCACGATTCCGAAATCTCGTCTTGCTAGCACAGGGAAAATGCAAGACAGCCGATAAGTTCTTACATTTGTTAGATTAAGAGTGTTAATGCTAAAAGCGTACTATCCGGTTTGACCTTTGTGCAGAGCCGCGGCGAAGAGCATTAGTGCGCACCGAACATCTGCTGTGAAATTAGGGAGACAGCGACGTCCAGCGAGGTCGGAGACGCGCGCGCACCCCGGCCCCGCGAGGCGAGTCGCTCCTCGCTCGGCGTGGCCATCGGGACTCTGTGGAACGCCGCTCCACAACTTAGCGTATTTTCATGAAAACGAGGGATTTGGGGGAATTGATCGTCGTGAGTTTGCAGAGAATTGCGGAATCTTTTTGTATGTTAGAGAGGAAAATTCCTCAAGCTAAAGACCAGCTGTGTCTCTACTGCAACAATCACGGACCATTGTGGTGATCTGCCAGACTCCTGCAGGAGAGGTGTGTTTAATGTAAGCTCGCAGGTCTGGGTGAATTCCAGGTGTGGTGATATTTGAGAACTCTGTTTCCCAGTAAAAACCTCTCTTTCATGAAAAGGCAGCAGGCATTTCACAGGCTGACGTCTGTTTACTGATCTCTTAGCTACGTTTGGTCTTAGAAGTGGTGTGTGTTTTTTTTTTTTTCCCTTCTCCCCTTTCATAAAATTGAAATGTGCATTTCCTTTCCACCCTAGGACATGGTGCAGGGTGAAGAGCACAGATAAAGAACCTTCCACCACTCCACAGCCCGTTCCACCTGCCCGGAGGACTTCATGCGGCAGGACGCAGGCTGATGCCCTCAGCACACCCTGCCATGGACGGGGGGAAGAGCTACCCGCCGCACGAGCACCAGCAGTCAGGCAATACCCTCTACAGCATCCCCGGCCTCCGCTCCCAGCTCGCCGTGCCGGCCATGGAGGTGAGGGTGTCACCAGAAGGGGTCTGAGCAGAGCGCTCCAGCCTGCCCAAGCCGGGGAGTCCTTGTGCCTCTTTACAGGAGCTATTTGCCAGGCTTTCTAGGCAGCTGTCCAGGGGCTTGAAGTATTGATTGGGAATGCTGGAGGGTTGAGGTGGCGGCTGTCTGCTGCCTTTGAAGTGGGAGGAGAACAAGGCTGTGATTAAAACAGTGCCTCTCTAAAAGCTGCTAGGTGCCAGGCTCCTCGGGAGGGGACTAAGGAGTTTACGCAGGATTGCAAACTTTGTTTCTGCCCCAGCTCGTCTCTCTGAGACGTGCTGCTTCTATCGCTGCGTCCAGCTGTGCCTTTTTTGAGCACGGCAGAGATGGATAGGGTTGTATTTGTCCTGATATGGCTGCTAAAACAAGACCGGGTCGCTGATGCGTTTGTTCTCAGCAGGGCAAAAAGCAAACCTCTATTCCAAAATAGCTTACGTGTTCCTGCAGTTTTCTGTTTCTGTTTATAACTCTTGTTTGAGTTCTGTCACATATAGGAATATAGAGGTTAAAAAAAGAGGCCCATTTCACCCAGTGCATGTTGCTTCAAGCCAGTATCATTGCTTTGGACACAAAAAAGGACAGATGAAAGACTGATCTGTAGCTGAGTAATGAGATACTGTGTTCTTTCCATGATTGTGTTGGTACGTTCTGAGCTAAAGGCTTCCCGTTAACGTTGGAGACTGTTGAGGGAGGTGGGAAGACAAAAAGAAAAGAACGATGTTGTCGGCTGTTCACCTGTGCAAGCCAATTTCAAGTTAATGGGTTGGTGCTCGCTTTCCGCAGAGACTGAGGGCGAAGGGCTAGGAAAGGGGACTGACCCTGTTGTCCTTCTGGGGAGAGCAGTGGGTTCAAAAGCTCAAACTGGAGCGTAGCACTCGATTTCTCCTCCTATGGGAGACTGAGCCACCTCTGCTCGTGCAGGGCACGGAGGGAGGGAAGCCGTGAGCCTGGCCTCAGACCTGCAGCTGCAGGTAGCGGTGCCTGTCCTCCCCTCCTGTAACCATTCTGGTTTCTCCTTGCAGAATTCCGTGCTGGCTGCCGACTCGTGGAGTAGCTGCTACCCTGCCTCTTTCCCAACCTCATCTTTCCCAAGTGAAAACCAGTGAGTGCTGTTCTCCTTTGTATAATTCCCCTGTGTTCTTGCACACCCCGTGATTCAACTGTTTCTTTACTGTTTTCCTTGTTTACTTTATTTCACTAACTGATGGGGAAATAATTGCATCACACACTGATCTTGTGGCATTTCATAAACTGCTACATCTTGGGAAAAGCAGCAAACAGCTTTTGCTTTTTTTTTTTTTTAAAAAAAGAGAAAAACTTTGATTTCTGGTAAACCTGGAGGCTGCTGTGAGGGAGGAACAGCCTTGGTTTAGCCTGGATTTGTTAGGCTAATGGAGTTCTTAAAAACACCCCATTAGCACAATCTGGCTGAGCAAATACGCCAGGCAGTCGCTAGCCTTGTACAGCTGGTGCAGACAAGGAGGATGTATTCCTGGTGCCAGGGGCAGACTTAGAGGTGAAGTGAAGTTAAAATCTTTTGCCGTGTAGGTGACTGGGAGCTGACTACGTGCTACCATCTCACGTCTACGTTGAAAAAACGTGCACAGCCCCTAACGGCGCAGCCCAGGGTTCATCAGGAGTCATGACTTTTTCCTCTGGTTGTAACTATATTCTTCCCCGATAGCCTCATCCCGCAAGGTGTGAGGTGATGAGTACGGGCTCGTGTGAGAAACCGTGACTGACTGCTAAGTAAAGCTGCCTAGCGTGCAGCGCAGTTTAGTGCCGTAAAGTGGAGCTGTGGTGGGTTTCAGTAACCCTTGCGTAGTAACAGTGGCCCTGTCTGATGGGAAAGACATCAGCCATGCGCTTTCAGTGCAAAAACTTTTCTAGATTATGTGCCCAAAATAGCATTTTTGAGGGATCTTTGTGTAACGGTAAACGTGGTTCTTCCTTCTCCCCCTTTACGATGACCCTCCGTCCTGGATCAGAAGGTAGGATATGGCAGGAGATGCTTGGGACGGCATAAAGTGGCCTTGTGCCACCACTGAGTGACTCGGGTTGGAACTCTGTTGGGACTGGGGGATGCTGACTGTCGGGAAGAAGGTCTGAAGGCTGATCGAGGGCTGCTTCGGTCTCTGTGAATGCAGGGAGTGGCACAGATACACAGGATGTGCTTTTGTTCAGGTCAGAAGTGGGAGGAAGGAAAAGTAAAAGAAACAGAACTTGATATTGTGAGCTAATAACTGCGTTCCAGGTGCCTGAGGATTTACGTTAACCTCCTCCCTAAAGGGATTTTAGCATCTTTGTGGAAAGGCAGAGAGATCCATCCTCTGGCGTGTCTAAGGTCCAGCCTGGCTGTCAGCAGTGAGAATCAGCTCCTCCGTTCAGAGGGACGAGATGCATTTTGTCTCTGTATTAGTTCTTCTTGCTTCTTGTGTGCCTGGCCCCCAGCCTGCGGTGCGCTAGCCAGCAATGATAGGGTGGATGGAACAGGGCACTTCTTGACGTAAGATTACCAAGAAGCTGTCCCACAGGTGCTGAATGGAGCTCTGCCGCGCTCGTTGCTCCCCAAAGTGAGAATTTGAGAGGAGTTATCAGATAAGTTCAGCATCTTTGCTCTTAGCCAGCCCGTCTCTGATTGGAAGAGGGTGTACTTTTTGAGCGCGATTCCTGTAAATTACACTTTGTGAATCCTCAAGAGAGCTATAACAGAATTTCTGTTTTGCTGTATTGAACCACAAGATTAGATTGTGTTTATCTATTGTGTTGGGTTTTTTTCTTTGACCATTTGTTCTGGTTTTGCCCCTTGCTTTCTTCCTCCTTAGTGCTGCTCTGCTGCTCGTGTCAGCTCTGCTGCATACGTCATAGCCTTGATCCTGCAAAGACATGTCTGCATTTAACACAAATGTAAACTTGTTGACTTTGCTTGTTGACGTTACTTTTGGAAATGAGGCTCGTTGCAACAATTACTTGCTAGAGAATGATTTAGCCAGGGCTGCACCTTTAGCTTCCTGTTTTTTATATTCTGGTGACTGTAAAAATTACCTTTCAGGTGAAATTTTCCATAGCGGTATTTCACAAAAAACCAAAATAGTCTGTCCTTTTGTATTTGAAAACTGCAGCTGAAGCTTTTTTAGGTGGACTTAGGGTTAGGGCATTACAGGTAGGAATCCTGGAAGGGATGGAAACACTGAAAAATGGGATTGTAAAGGGAGTTGTAATTATAGCCCGTGTTGTAAAACAGAAAAATGCAGATGGCATTAGAGTTAGTACAAGTTTCTCTTCAAAATCCTTGCAGAAGAAATCTCATTTGCAAGTGGCTGTGTTTGGACATGGCTTATTCTCATAGCAACAGCTTTGTCCTGAAGCAGGTTTTTCCTGTTTCTTTTCATTAGTTAAATGCTAGAGAATTTCTTTAAAAGATACCAAAGCTTGCCTCTTTGTTTCAGATTTTCTTAACCTGAAAAATGTAAACAGTGTATTAAACCTTGCTGAAAGAACAAACGAGGTTCGGGTCCCCTGCATTTTAAGGCAATTCTCCCTGAAGAGCCGGGCTTCCTTCGCAGCTGTGGGCTCAATCCCTTCCTTGCTTCAGGGAAACCTGGGTCAGTCCGGTTGTGCCTTGGAAGTGGTGCCACACATCTGCAAAAAGTACTTCTCAAAAGCTGGAGCAAAGCTTTCTTCCCCAGTTTCCAAACTACACAACGCCCTCTTTTCTTGCTGTTCTCATGCCCTTTTCTACTTTGCCACCTGCGTGTGGAGTATTGTTTACTATAATAGTAAAGTAGGCTTTGAAAACCATAAATTGGTCTAATGATGGGGAAGAGGAGTGGCAGACTGATGCCGAGGCAGCCTGTGATCTCGCCAGCTCGTCTCTGATCTTCCGCTGGCCCAAGGTGTCTCTGAATGGAGGGCTGTACCATCAGAGCATAAAGTCTGGCCAAAATACACACAGGAGGTCTCCAGTGAAATTGCAGCATGGCCCCAGAAGGGCTTCGGATGCATGGGATGCACTGATGAGCAGCTGGTATGGAGCATGCAGGGCAGGCATAATATGGCAGTAGTCCAAGCAAGTGGCGTTACAGCAAGCTTCAGCTGTCGGAGCATGGAGACCCATCTCCGGGAAGGGAGGTGCATTGCATTGCTCACCTCCGAGACGTGGATTCCTGTAAAAGCCTGTCTGCAGCGTGTTCCTCTAGGTCCGGCTGTTGAAAGTCCTGAGCTTCAGGAAAACTGAACGAAATTATCAAATTCTTTAAAAAAAAAAAAACAACCAACCCACAAACCAAAGCAACCCAACAAAAACCCCCACCCAACAACATTCTGTTGGAGTAAGTGAAATAGCCCTGCCCTGAGACCCGCTGGCTGGACTGACATCAAATGATTTGGGTGAGTCAGACGTCAGCTCAGGTTTGCCCTGTACCAAACCGTTCCACTGCTGCTATATTTAGAGCGGGTGGCAGCAAAAAAAGCAGTCTTGCTCTTTAAAGCAATTGTCTGAACTTGATATAATCCAAAGATGCTCCCCACCCAGCTCATAATGTCCCAGGGCTCGGGGATGAAAGAATTTCTCTGGGCCAGCTGCTTTGTTCCTTGAAGAAGGGTAGGAGCCATCCCTGCAGTAAGACTGTTGGTGCTTGTTGGGTTCTGAACATTGCACACCTTCGTGGACTTTCCTTCGTGTTTTCCTGCAGGGAATTGACCCTCTCATTAGATTTCTAAATCTAACCGAGCTCTTCAGCCAGATTCCCTCTTTCTCTTTTGTGAAACAGAGTTCCAGCAGAAGCAGACCAGCATTCCCTCCCTTTTGTCTGTGTGGTTTCACTGGGGGGACTACCTTTCCACAAAGCACGGCGGGGTTGGTGCTGGCCGAGTTGCAATGGAGCGTTCCTCTTCTGAGGGGCTGCTCGGAGCCAGCGCAGCCTCTTCTGTCTGAAGAGCACAGGCTTCTCGGGGCTGAACTCCACTTTAGTGCGGAATAATTGCTGTAAGAACCTAACGACTGAATGTGGTTAGTCATTTGGGCTAAAAGGGTCTGGCTTTATTCATCAAGAAGATCAGCACTTGATTTTCTGGAGCCGAAAGAAGCAAAATAAGATGACTCCAAACTCCTAGCATTAACTCTTTAAAGTCTGATCTTGGTGCTGAAGAGAGAAGTTTCACTGACTAAATGATAAGCACATGTAGTTAATTATTATGAGGTTAGTAATTGATGTAGGGCCTTGATTGCTTCAAGAGCCAACCTCAATGGTTAAAGTGAATCAGTGGCCCGAAAGGGACAGGTGTAGCGCTTGCACACAGCCGTTGGGTGGACCTCAACTGCGCGTGTCCCTGCCTCTCTTCCCAGTTCGATCAGAGCGGGTTTAGCTCTGGGATGGGCCAGCTTAGCTGGAGCCTGGCTCTTCACGGGCGAGTTGAGTGTCTCCATGGCAGGACACGGACTCGCGGTGTTGGAGTCGATGAACGCGGGCGGTGTTTTCTGTTGCCCAGGACGCCCGGTTCCTTCTTTAGTGCTGCTGCTCAAAGTCAGATCTGAGGATGGGCAGTCTTTTGTAAATCCAGTGTGATTAAAGCCAGTCTAAATTTCCTTTCTAAAACAATTTTTAGTTACCCAGTGAACACCCTCGGCCTCTGAGGGGAAGCTCTTGACCCAGAGTAGCTTCCATGGAGCAGTTTACCGGTAACTAAGTCCTGGAGAGGGTGAGCAGGTACGTACAGGGCAATCTTGCTGTCAGGCTGTTTTCACACCTTTGCTTTGGCAATACAGCAAGGTTCACATACTCGATTCTTCCAGTTAACACTTTTTTTTTGCAGTTTAATTCAAGCTAACTTGTCAGTGGCTTTATGCCAGCTCTTCAAATGAGGGTGAATAAGTTCTTATTGAAAAAGAGGTAAAGTACAGCACCACAGGTCCTAAAAGGGCTTTGGCAAGCGCTGCACACTTGGTGGCTTCCCGAAGAGGATCTCAAAGCAGTGCGCTGAGTCGCTATTGGCTCTTATTCCAGACTGCAAGAAGAAAGTGCATCTCACATTCACCGATTTGAAAACCAAGATTAAGGGAAGGAAAATAACATACCGAAGCTGGCCATTCCACAGCAGTCCAGGCCAGGGAGGCTGGGGCTGTCTTGGTCTCCTTCCCGTTACCTTAACTGACTCTTGTCCAGCCCCACGAGGTGCTGGTGAAATAGGAGGCGGTGTTCACTTTTCCGGTAAAAATAGTTTTCCCCTTCCCTGGGTAGTTCGTTAGCGCTGGCCAAGCTCTGTCCTCATGCAAGAGAGACGGTGAGACCACAGCGGTTTCAACTTCAAAGCAATTTAAACGAGCCTTTCCATGTGTGTAAATAACGCTAATTCCCGGCAGTTATGCACAGATTTTAATTTGCCTGGATAGATTAGGAAGAGCCAAGAGTCAGTGCCGGACTGTCAGGGCTGCGACGGGCAGGGGTGTGAATCCGCCCGCGCAGGGCTGGGCCGCGGGTCCCCTGCGGCTCTGCGGCAGGTACGGCACGGGCGGCACTGACAAGAAGGAAAAAAGGAAAAGAGGGGAGGGAGCTGTTCCTTTCTGAGGCTATTATCTTTAACGATGGAAAAAAGAGCAGGAAAAATGTATTTAGCAGAGCGAGATAACTGTGTTTGCACATAAATACATATGTAAATGTTAAGCGTGGTGTATTAATGAGCTGCGAGCCACACATGGCATTTTAATTGCTTAATAATACTTTGGCAGTGCAGTCATTCCCCAGCTCTGCTCCTGGGTAGTATTTCTTTTTAAATTTTGTTTCTCCCTCCCCCCCAGTGCCTTGTTAAAGTTTATTGCTGTGGGTTCTGTAACCCTGGCATTACGAAGAAGGTGCAACTTGCCACAAGAGGAAACCAGTCAGATCGGGTGAAGCATTTTAGTGGTTCCAGCATGCAAACGTGTTGGGTGGCGATTGCCCAAGCAGCGTGAGTGCACAGCCCTTACGGGAAAGATTACGAAGCACATTCCTTGCTCCTGCAGCAGAGGGAAAGGGCTCGCGTGTGTAATAGCAAAACCAGAAAACGGCCCTGTACCACAGGCCAGAGGCTCCTCCTGGGCAGGGGGAAGGGAATCGGCTGCTCCGATGCAGTTCTTGCCTCCTCTCTGCCGGGAGGAAGCCGGTGCGGGGGGAAGCGGGGCAGGAGGAGGCGCTGCCATGTGCCCTACCCAGGAGGCAGCAGTCAGACCTTTGCTTTTTTCGCTCGTTAGTTCAGCAGAGATCTTGCTTTGTAACTGGGTAGGATGGGGGACATCCATAATTCATCTCTCTCTGGGTCATAGCTCTGTCTAGGGTTGCATGTCCCTAACCCTTCCATTTCTGTCTGTCTGCAGTTAAGATCTGTGACGGGTAGTCCTCCCCGCCACGGGTGTGCGAAGGGGGGTTCTCTTTCCCCGCCTGGGCTCGTTTGCAGGGCTGTTTCGGTTTTATGGCCCAACGTAGCGTTCAGGTGTGATATTTCTGTGAAACTTGATGCTCGTCCTTAGGTGACGAGATGGTCAGGTTCCATCACACCCGTCAAACGCTCGGCGCTGGGACGTCGCAGAGGCTTAATTTTGCTTTGTTGTCAGGACTGAAATACTATTTAGTCCTGCAGAACCTCTTTATCTATTAAGTCCTTCCCAGTTTACACAAATTGCCGAGAATTGAATTATTAATACAGCTTTCCAGACTCTTACGCTACTGAGTCTGGGAAGCGGGATATAACTTGTGGCTGTATTATTTTGCCTAGAATCTCTTCGGGGTAAACCCAGCTTTTTAAAATATCAGTCTCCTGTATGTCTCAGCCCATAGTTGCAACCTCACGGCTGCTGATGGAGTCTGAAGCAACCTGAGAAATACTCAGGACTGACAGGAAATAACTGCTTTTCCCATTTCCTTACAGGCAATATTTTAATTCCCCTCACGATTTTTATATGAATTCCACCAGCAGACCACATTTCTTGGATACAAACTATGCATCTGTGGACCCCACTGACTTCTTACCAAAAAATGGTGATTTTCCTCAGGTAAGTACAGAGCTACTGATGGCTTTGGGGGAGAATGGTGCTTTATGGTGATGGGGTTTATTTTTCAGTATTGCCTTATCGAGGGGAAAGGAGGAGACGGGCAATATCTTAACTTCGTCTGGCACCTGATGGGAACTGTGTGCAACTGGGATAGCTTCTCTGACAGCAGCAATTCAGAAGCTATCCGTCGGCTTGGTAGGAGCTCATCTGTGGTCAAATTGCTTCTGTCTTTTAAAGTGATGTTTAATGTAAACACTGCAAGTGCACGGGAGAATCCCGTTTGCAGGAGGATGTAGGTAAGCGTGAACTTGAACGTGCTTCAGACAGTTAAATCACTTGCCTCCCGAAACACTCTCACGTACCTTGCATGTGCTTTCTCACCGATTACAAGTGGTGGATTCCTGAGCAGTGATTCTTTAGGGATTACATCAACTCAGTGCCTAGCAGACCGAGATTGGAGCCGTTCATTGTTTGCAGAGCTGAAGTGGGGGAGGAATGAATAGTCACCCTGGTTCGTTCGGCATCTCTCGGGGCCGAGAGGCGTCCTCACCTCGGCGATCTCTCGGGGTGGGAAGGAGCTCTTTCCATGGCGGTTCTGAGATGTTGCACTGGCCATGCGCAGAACAGCTTTTTCGGTTAGACAATGCTACGGGGAGCTTATATTAGAAATTAGTTGTTGATATTTTTTTTTATTTAATATGCTTAAGGTCTTCTAACGAGACCTGACTAACGGGTTGGTTGGGGGCTCATCAGCTGCTGACAGATTGGACCTTCAAGCCTCAGGGGCGCTTGGAGGGTCTCAAAGGAACCTTTCAGGTGTGCAAAATCATGGGCTCTCTTCAAAATCTTCATCTATGTTATCCGTAAGTTAAACTTGTTTCACTAAAAGTATTGTTTTTTTCTGGTCACGAAGAAGCTTACCAGCAGGGCCAGGCTTCCTCTGAGTGTGGGAACTAGCTAATCTGAACATCACGGTTGTCTGCTTCAGGTTTGTGCCTCGGCGTGACAGATAAGCACAGGGGAACTGTTTGGGTGTCGTGTCGGATGGAGCAGAGTTTGTTGTTTTCCCCTCTTCTGTGTTCAGGTGAAGATTGACCTTTCTAGATGTTTCACTATTAATTCTAAGCGTGCCCTGCAGTGTAGCCTTAAGTTGCTGAAAACAGCGCAAGGGAGGCACGAGGACAAGCTGGGGCGGTACGGACGTACTTCATGCTGGCATCGTGCTTTGACACAGGAGAAATGCTTCAGCAGGCCCCATTAAGCTGCTGCGTGCTTTTGAATGTATTTTATTTTCAGTAACTGCTGAATGTCAAGACACGTGTATAAACAGAAACCTTTTCCTTCATGATCTGTCTCTTCTTCCTGCATGATTCATTAATTGACGCATCAGCAAACTGATGCGTTTCCCCTCTCCTTGAGCAGAATGTCTTAATGCCCCCTAATTGTGCTTTTATTTTCTTGGCATGGCTAAAGGGAGGTTTTGAACCTCCTTGCGGCTCTGATTTCTGCAGGTTTGGATTTACATATGCTGGGGATCTGCGCCTTTTGAGGTGAGCCGCTGGTGTGGTAGCCCAAATTCAACCCCCTGAGCAAAGCTGCTGGGGTTGCCTCGCATTAGTGACTCACCCGACGCAGCGGATCTGGTGCCTCACCAGTAGCTGTTGACCAGAGTCTTCTAACTGGATAAAACCAGATAAGTAAATGAATCGTAATAGCATTGATCTTTGCCTCCTGCAGAATTAATTGCGGGAGGACCGAGACAGAAATGTGATCTCATCAACGTGTGGAAGCCATTTAACGGGCTGCGATGGGAAGAGGGAGAGGGGTCCTCTCCACGGGTCTCAGGTTGCAGGTCTGGTGTAGTTTGGCTGATGGGTTTAACGGGAAAAGGGTTTAATTATTTCTTTAACTTACATATTTTCTAGTATCTAAGTGGTCGATCAGCTTCCTTCCCCTGCTACATCACGGAAATTGATCTCGGCCAGCTTGGAAGAGCAGATTTTTGGAGATTCTTTGTGAAAAGGAGGCGCCGCTTTGTGTCGCCTGGGTGATAAAAGAGCAGGAGGGCTCTGAGACAAACCCGACATAGCTGACCTCAAATGACTTCCAGAACAAGAAATGATTCTTGTGCCACTCTCATCCTTTTGGAGAGGCAGCGATCGTAGGCAGTTACGCTTTCGCTTGGACCCTTTCTTCCCAAGCCAGCTGTTGTGAGACTGCACCTATTACAACGTGCGGGCGAGTGTGCTTCCGCTTCAAGTATAGAAACAATAACTTGTCCATCTCTGAATCTAACACAGCCAAGCCAGTTCTGTTACTCGGGTATTGTACCACGTAATAGCAGGTAGCGCTGTGTATGTTCCCACGAGGAACAGAGCATTTTTATGGGTGCTTTTCTGTCCTGTTTGGTAGTTGTCTGTAGGTCTGTGCGCTGAGCATTACTGCTTGGGGCTTTCTGGAGATTCCCGCAGATAACCCAGGGCACTGATGTGTCACCCCGTGTGCTCTGAAACCGAGAAACACTGAATAAGACCTTTTTTAGAGCTTTGTTTTCCAATCTGAAACTGATCTGATTGAGCTCGTACCTCAGAGGGTGGTGTCTGTCTGAGCTGCCACGGGGCAGACGGACGGCGCTGGCCGGGTGTCTGGTGTGACAGTGCCCGTTCATGTGAAATAACACTAGCGTCGGTGCCCTGCTGTCTCTCGAAGAGGCCTTTCAGTCTTTAGTCATCCTCCAGCCCCAACGGCTTGTTCTGCTGAAGGACGGAGCCGGGTCAGCCTTTCTGACCGCTGCTCGGCCCTTGGCTTCTTTGAGCTTTCCGCATGGTTTGCTCCTGGTGCTCTCACATGTTAGAGCGCAATAAGCCCTAACGTGGAAATCCATTGATAAAATCTAGGGCTTTCTAAACTACTCGTCATTGCTCATCCAGAGAAAAGCTGATGATTTGTTCACAGGAGCCAGAATTAGAGCCTGGCTCTGGTCGAGCAGCAGGCACTTAACTGGAGGCAGTGCCATCAGTCCGGAGTCGTCCGGGAGCTTTTCCATCCCTCGCTTCGGCAATATTTTCCACTTTACTGATTTCTTGCTGTCCCAGATGCCAAACTGTTAAATATTAACAATCTGCCTGGAAAGCTGAAACGCACCATTCAGAAGGTGTGGGAGCAGCTTGGGTGGTTATGTCTTTCCAGGTGACTGTGTAGGAAAGTACCTATCTTTTCCATACTTGCCTAGTGCGGTGGTGGGAGTGGCGAGTCCCGTTAAACTTTGTGCTGTTACGACCATGCCCGACAGAGGAGCGAAACCAAAGAGAGAACATGAGGAGTTTGCTGCACGCTTTGGTAAGAGAGTCTTGATTAAGCCTGTGGTCGCTGGGCAGACAAGGTAGGTTGGGTGCTTATGTGAGAACTTGTGCTGCCTTCCTGCGTGGATGCAGACCGTTCTCTCGTCTCTGCTCAGATACCAAAATCCCACCTGTGACGGTTCAAGAGCACAGCAGAGCTTGCTGTCCCCTTGGGTTACAGCCCTTCGCGCATCTCGGCAGCCTGCCAGCGCTTGACTCGGGCATGCCGTCCCGGGGGGCAGAGGTGGAGGTGCCATCTCCGATCTGGAGCGAAGCTTTGTGATCCCCATGCGTGATCTGACAGCGAGCCGGTGCACGCCGCCTCCCCAAAGGGACCCGCAGCCCTTCTGGGCTGCAGCGGGACTCCAGCCTGGCCTCGGACTGCGTAGCCTGTAGGCAGTTTGTCTCCTTAAAAGAGTTTTCCAGGAATACTGACAATGGATTTAAAAGGTCTAACGAGCAGATGACCAATGATTCTGAGGTATTTGTGTAGCAAACGCTTTCTGTTGGTGGCGATGATTGGAGATTGTTCGTGTGCCCTAGGCTCTGGGGGACTCGAGGGTTCGGAGAGTCGAACCCCAGTGCTTCCCTTCAGCACTGGCATTTGCTCCCCCATCTTCTGTCCGTGTTTTGTTTCGGAGGTCCTCAGCTGGACCTTCAGGGTGTAAAACCTTTGCGGGCTGAGGATGCTGTGAGTGGGAGTTGCCACGTTTCTTAACTGCTCTGGGAATTTCTTTTTAGTTGAATCATTCACTGCTGCCGCTCGGGTCTGGTGGAGAGCGATTTCTGCGTGTATCGCAGCAGCCGCGCCGAACGCCTTCTGCATGTTGGAAAAGGTGCTTCATTTGCATGGTCAGAACAGCCTAATGTGAACTCGAACTTATTTCCTCCACAATATTTTTGTTTTTTGGCTTGCTGTTGGGTGATTCATCCTTGCCGGTCTATTGGCGTTCTTTATATAAACAAGTGGCTTAAACTGAGGTTTAGAAAATAGTTATATGAGGCCATATTGGGGTCTGATAGCATTTCGTGATCTTGGGAACTGTTGTCTTCAGCCAAAAAAGTCTTGCCCAGACCCTGTGGTGTCGTCTCCTCACGTAAAAAGTCTACGGACTGCGCACGTGTCCTTAGAAATCAAAGTCCTGAAGAGAGGCAGGTTTGGGTTTCCATTGCTTCCCTCGCGCTCTGCTGTTTATTCCTCCAGCCTCAGGTGCTGGTGAGTTGGAACCCGGGGCTTGCGCGCAGTAATTCCGCTGCAAGGGCGTTTTTACCGTACCAGTGCTATCTTGTGTCACTGACGGTGAGAGCTGTTAATTGCCACAACAAAACACTCAATCCAGAAGGTTTTACCTTATCCTTTGGCATCTGCTGTCCCTCAGCAGGGGTGTGCGTTGGGCTGCAGCCTGTCCCCAGGGCCTTATCGTAAAAGCAGAGCAGCCTGCTCTAGACAAGCATGCCTGTCACTTAGATACTTGCTGCTCTTAGCACCACAGATTTTTCTTTAAACTTCACTGTTCTGTCCTGTTTAGAATTACTTAAAGCCCAGGACTCTGCCCATTTCCTCCTTCCTTTTGTTACCTAACGTGATCCTGCCTGTCTCTGATAGTCAGTCTGTGTTTCTCTGTGTTTAACTTCATTTGACTCGCTCCTCGTGGCTCTCCAGACCAGGACTTTTCCGAACGCGCAGAAGCCGCCTCTTCTGACTTCATTTGCCATAAGTCGTGCTGCCAACTAAAGCCGATCCTTCTGCGGCGAGGGCGAGCGGGTCCTGCTGAGCGTGGAGGCGGCAGGCGAAGCCCCGCTGCCTGTCGGTGCTTTGGCAGGGGGCTCGGGCACCCTCTGTACGGTCTGAGCTGTGCTGGGGCGGGAGGAAGGAGGTCAGCCCAGACCGATGGAGCTTGCGGAGGCAGGGGGGAATCGGCTGCTCTCGCTAGAGTCGTTTGCAGTAACGCTGTAAAGATGCACTTACAGCCCTGTTTGATCCGCCCGTGGCGTGGGGGGCTCTTGGCCGCACGTGTTAATCATAAACCAGCCCTCTTCACTACCAGCCCCCTGCAGTCTCCTATTAATCTTTCTTGTTAAAGGTGGGGGGGAGAAATTAACCTACTTTTAAAAAAAGTATTAATTTTTAAAAGTGCTTCAGTGCACAGAGCTGTGGTGATTTAAGAGAAATCAATGTAACAGTTATTAAATTATATGTAAGACTTGGTTCTGACTGAAATGAAGAGTTTCCTGGAATAAGAAACGTCCTGGAACTTCCTATCGCTGTCCTGGAGTTATGTCTACAGGGAATACAGTTATTAAAATCAATTTGAAGACAATTAACTGGCTCTGGTGCCTTTAAAGCGTTTTACGAACAAGTTGCTTTACATGTTCATGTCTTTGTTTTTGCACTCCAGGGTTGGGGCTTTGCCTGACTTAATTACACTTTAAAAGCACTTTCAGTGTGATGCCTGACGCGTACTTCAGGCCTTGGTTTAGAAAAACGAAGGGTGTGATTGTAACGGCTCATCTGACCTAGTTACAGTAAGTACGGTGAAATTGTGTTGGTGATGACGGCGTGCGCTCCGTGGCGGGACGGCCGCGAGCGCGGTATTTGCGTGTCTGCCGCTGCCCTGCTCTCGGCGTGGGCTCCTGCCTCGCCGTGGCTCACCGTGTGTAGGATGCCTGGGTGGTGACACATCAGATAACGCGCTTTGATCCACCAAATAACACGGCCACGCGCCCACCTGAGCTCCCAACTTGGAGCTGAGCAAGTCTTGCTGTCGGTATGCGAGGAGACAGCGGCATCGGCCTGGGCTGTCGACACGCGTAAAGGGTTTGGCTCTGCGGTTGTGAGCTGCGTGAAGGTGAGCTGTGCTGGAAGGAGGCGCGCCGGTAGCCGGGCAGTGCCCGTGCGCTGGGTTCCCGGCGAAGGGCCGGACCGGGCAGGTGCGTGCGGGTGCTGCAGCCCTTTCCTGAACTGCAGGGCTCGGACACCGGCGCAGGATTCACTGACCGAGTGCTCCGTTTGCTCTGATCGTCTGCTTTAGCCACCCTGCGCTGGTTACTGAGGCGGAGGGGACACATCTGGGATGCAGCTGACGTTCTAAAGCAACGTCTCCTTTTGGCTGGATGAACCGTGCTTTAGGAGTAATCTTTCCCTTCCCTGTGTAAGGGGAGCTCTTGGGACTATCTCAGGTGGAGATACCTGTGGTTAAGTGAGAGTAATTCGGCTTTTGAGGCATAATTTGTTGTCAGTTGTGCTTGGCTGCGGGTTGCAGGAGCCAGCCAAGGCGCCCGTGGCCCCAGGGAGGGGGTACAAGGGCCTGGAGGGCTCTGGCGTCTCCCCCGGTCCAGACTTGTTCATTTGCATCTGTGTTGCTGCCTTCAAACAGTGGTGCCCACCTCCGGGCAGGAGAGGAGGCGATGGAGACCTGCCTGCTGGAGTTCTCGGCAGGCACTGTTCTCTGCCTCCTCCCCTTCGTAAAGCTAACAAAAGCGGGAAAAGTACTGGTCTGAAACACAGAGTGCTCTTAAAAAATGCCGGTAATATAATTTAATAGCAGACCACTGGGAGATGTTTTAAAATAGATGCTTTAATTCAAAGCAGAATCGCTCTGAGTCAGTCTGATCGAGTGAGTTTCCCCGTCTCCAGTTCTGCTGGCGGTCACTGCGTGTCCTGGTCCGCAGTGCGCTCAGAAGACCCATGCTCCTGCCGCAGCAGTCCCCCGAGAAGCATCGCCTCTGGCACGGGCGCCTTCGTCCGTCGCTTTTCTTCCCCTGGCCTCGGGTTTGTTATTCCCCGAGTCGCAGCGTCTCGGTGCCTGCTGCCGCGCACCGGTCTCCTCCAGCTTTCAGGATCACCTGCAAGGGTTTCCTCTCTCGCTGGCTTTCCTTTGTGCTTCACAAGTTTTCCTGCTTTCTCCTTATTTTAAGGCTCTCCGCACTCCCACCAGCATGGGAGATCCCCTCTGCGCTTGCTCGGCAGCGGGCTGTCTCGGTCCTCTCCCCAGTCCTGAGCAAGCAGCAATTGCCGTCCAAATTTCCAGTCCTCAAGGGAGCCGCGTGCTGGCAGCGCTTGCCGATCCGACCCCCACACACACTGAATTTCAGCTCTGGTTGTAAAACACACACCAGCTGCTTCGCTGTCCTTGTTCTTAGCGTCTGTTTCAAAAATAAACCATTTGTGGTCTCAAGTTGTCAAAGCCTCTCAGTGCAGTCGCTCACCACGCACCTTGCTTCCTCTCGCTCGCCTTTGAAACTAAAGCAGAGGCTGCCCGGTGCGCGGCAGGAATGGCTCTTGGTTCTCGAAACAGCCCGAATGCAAAGCAAAGCCTCGCACCCAGCTGGGTGAAACCAGTCGTGTCATGGGAACAGGAAAAGCAAGGCACGGTCTGTACGATACATCCTCTCCCATCTTCCATCCCTCTGAACCCCAGCCCTGTTAGGACAAACTGCGTGTGCAGGTATTCAGTGCTCTTCCACCCTTCGGCTACTCTTAGGCGTATTTTTCCCGGGCCCGTTGCTGTGATCCGATTACGTATCCTAGTCACTGCCGCGAGTGCAGCTGCCCGTCTGCACGGGACGGGTACCCAGCAGCCTGGCTTGCAGAGGCGTTCGGGGGCGCGATGGCTCTTTTCACTGGGTTGGGAAGCCGAGCCTGGAGCGTGCTTGGACCCGTCTGAATATCCCGTCTTTTGGCAGGAAATTCAGCCCCGAACTCTTTGGCTGCGGGAGGGTGATGGGCTGCAGGTCTCCTGTGCAGCTCTGTTGGTCTCTATCGATTTGCGTCGCGCTTTCCTAGAAGGTCAGCACGTGCTTTCAAGAAACCATCAGCGCCTTGAGGACGGTGTCCTGTAGGTCGGTGGTTAGGAGGTGGCGGAGGAGGCTGTGAAGGTTACCCGACAAAGGAACTGACTGGGTCGTACGTTTCGGGTTTTGCTGGAAGACGGTAAGTCAAATTAATGTGCATGCGGGAATAATTCTGCTTTCCTGTCCCCGTCTGTCAGCATGCGTGTTCATGAATCAGTTGTGGAGAGCAGAAATGCTGTGGCATGCCTTCTCCCCTGGGACAGGCTGTTAAAATTCCAGGTGGCGGTTTCTCAGGGGGTTATCTTATCTGCTGTGATTATATTACTGTGGTCTTGCAAAATCAGTTTAGCAGTCCTGGTTATCTATAACAATGTCATACGTCTCGCTTCCTTTTGGCGTCCAGTTTTGTTGCCTACATTTTGCCCCATTTGTCCACTAACAGGAAAGGAAGAGGAAATAAACCACCTGCTTTTGTAAAGGTTGCATAAATAGCGAGACCTTGGTAGGCTTAGGCAAGAGTCGGTGGTTTAATCAAGGTCACACAGCGAGCCAGTCACCAGCAAGTCACTAATTAAGATGTTTCAAAAATGTATTTATTCTCTTCACTTCAAACGTATCATTAATGCACCTATCCCAAGCTCCAGGGCACTACCAGCTAATTAAATACAATCAAATTCAGATAAAAGCAGCAGTGAAAACCCACTGCCTTTCTCCACCCCAGAGCAGCTGCCCACAGAAACCAAACGCTTCATTTTCACCACAGTTCCTGCAGAATGCCTCTTCTGTAGCGGCACGCCTGTCGCTGCTGCCCGCAGCCTTCCCCGGGCGCTGAAACGGGCTCCCACAGCAGGAGCCCAGCAGTGATGCTCCCGCTCCTCCCAGCGCTGCCGGGGCTGCCCTTTCCTCGCTTGCTCTGACCACGGCACCGGCGTCCCTGCCTGCAGCCCGACTGCCTGGGGAAAGGCATTTTGCCTTCCCATTTGCTTGTTGAAAAAACTCTTCTGGACTAGGTGTCTTGCATGACGGAACGTGGATCCCCATTATTACGGGCTATTAATGTATTAATCCCCGTGGGACCGCTGTGCCGCAGCTGGTTGTGCCATGTGCTCCGCTGCCCTTGGCCACGAGCCCCGTTGCGGGTTTCCCACCCGCGGGTGGTTCTCCAGCCCCGGGACCCCGCGTGTCTTTCTTGCAGGGGCCGGTCCTCCCTCCTCATCCCATGTCGTAAAGCAGAACTGCCCCCTCTGGCTTGCCTCCCCTGATTCTCGGAGGGGTTGGAGAGCACCTCCTTTTCCGCGCTCATCTCTTGCAGGCCTGGTGGGGGCTTTGCTGTCTGCTGTCACTCCAAAGTTTTGTTTTTTGAGAAGTGCCTCGCAACGTGGGGTTTTCCAGCAGTCCTCGGCACGAGGCCCCAGGAGCACTTGCATCAGCGATGACAGCAGGCGCCGAGCGCCAGCTCTAGCGCAGAACAGCGGCGAGCTGCGTTTCTCTTGAAGCCGTGCCGTGGTTGCATGGAAAGACTCGGAGCAGGAGCGGAGAGCCCTGCAGCCGGCGCCCCTCTCCCGCTCCTCGGCATCTGCGGCCGCGCGGCTGGGTTCCTGCTCTGCCGGCTGTGCTGGCCAGCTCGGGCCCCTCTCCTGCCCTCCTGGCGGCACAGCTGGCCCAGGGCCAGCCGCGGCGAGCCGTGCCCACGCTGCGCTCCCGGGCGCGGTGCAGCGTCCAGCCCGGCCCTGAGCCGCGGCGGCCCGTGGGGGGACTAACCCTGCGGCCGGAGCCCGCGCTGCCGGCCGGGCCGGGCGAAGCAAACAGGAACCTCTTGCACCCAGAGCAAACAGAAAAATCTCATGTTTTTTCTGCAGGGCGGCGGGTGCTCTGGCAAATTCACTTCTCCTTCGGCCTCGGGCTGGGTTGGAGCAGGCTTTCCTCAAGCTTACGGTGGCTGAATCCCTTTCAGATGTCCCTTTTTTGTGCCTTTTTCACGTTGCTTGTGTCTGTTACCAGAGCTGTTAAATAAAGTCAGAGGGAAGGCTTTGGAAAAAGAAGGCAAAGTTCCTGGACACAGAAAAATCACAGCGATCTAAAAAAGAAAGTTAAGAAAATGGCTACTCATTTTACTCTCTAATTGCAATATTTGGGGTGGGGCAGATACCGAAGACAAAGCCAGCACACGGCTCTTGGGGGGGAAGCCGCGAATACCTTTCATAATCTTTTTCAGTCCGATTACTTCATCCGAGCCCCCGAAGCCGGGGGGCAGGGGCTGCTGGGGGGCCGCGCTGCTGACGGAGGGGGGCCGAGCCCGGGGGAGCGGGGCGCCTGCCCCGACCTCGCCTGCCCCGCGCCGCGCAGCACGGCTTTGTTTACAGTGTATCTGTGGTTGAATTACACCACATACAGTAATTCTCATCGCATTGCCAGTAATTTCACTGACTTACCAAGCAGGCATCATTTCCTGAAAGTCAGCCCTCGTACTTAGAGGAAGTAAGAGCGCTCTCCTTCATGACTAAACACTGTATGCAAATTTCCCCGGGCTCAGGACAGCCGCGCTGTATGGCTGTCCTCCTTTCCTCCATTTTCACTCCTTTCTTCTGCATGTTAATTTTTAAAAACCCTTGATGAGCTCCCTTCCTGGCGGTTGCTGCTCTCGCGGTCATGAATGAAGACCTTTCTCCATTATATACTGAAAAATCTCGCCGTAGTGCTTCATCCACGTCCTGCTCTGCCGGCAGCAAACTGAATGCTGTTTTAAAATGTCCCAAATGCAGTTCTGGCTAAAGTTCCCTTCTCTCTACAAGGTAACGCCTGATTTTTCTTTTTTCCTCCCCGCGGAACTGCCGGTGCGCTTGGCTTGCGAGGGCGGCCGGCTCCGGCTGCTCCCCGGGCTCCTGCGTCCCCCGCAATCTTTGCGGCGGCAGCGGAGGTTTCGGGGCGCCGACTCCCGAGGCAGGCAGCGGGAGCAGATGCGAGTGCTGGAGATGCGATCTGTGTTTTGCTGGAACGTGCGGTACTGGGAGGCTGTTCCCGTCGGTTAGGACTTGGTCGCTAACTGCGAGGCTGGGGGAAGAGGAGCTGCGTGGAGAATTGATCGCTGTGTTTATGGAGTCGTGGTAGCTTTCAGGGGTTTTGTTTTTAAACCAGATGCCGGGTACAGAAAAGCAAGGCAACAGCTCGCCAGCCAGAGCGCTCAACCCTTAAGGCTGCAGGTTTATTGCCCCGTATTTAGAACGACTTTGGGTTCTGGCAGCTAAAAGGTTTCTTTTAGTGACTGACTGCTCACATTGCAGCTGTTAGGTCTTGAGCCTGCCTCTCCTGAAACGTTATTTGCTCAATCTGGGATTTTCAAGACACCAAATCTTTCTTGTCTGGCAGTGCAGCTTTGTGCCCGTATGCGTGTGTGTGCCCGTGTGTATGCGTGTGTGTGTGTGCGTGTATGTATGTGTGTGTGTGCCCGTATGCGTGTGTGTGTGCGTGTATGTGTGTGTGTGTGCCCGTATGCGTGTGTGTGTGCGTGTATGTGTGTGTGTGTGCCCGTATGCGTGTGTGTGTGCGTGTATGTGTGTGTGTGTGCGCGTGTATGCGTGTGTGTGCATGTATGTATGTGTGTGTGTGCCCATATGTGTGTGTGTGCCCGTATGCATGTTTGTGTGTGCCCGTATGTGTGTGTGTGTGCCCGTATGTGTGTGTGTGTGCCCGTATGCGTGTGTGTGTGTGCCCATATGTGTGTGTGTGCCCATATGCATGTTTGTGTGTGCCCGTGTGCGTGTGTGTGTGCCCATATGTGTGTGTGTGCCCGTATGCATGTTTGTGTGTGCCCATATGCGTGTGTGTGTGTGCCTGTATGCATGTTTGTGTGTGCCTGTATGCGTGTGTGTGTGCCCGTATGCGTGTTTGTGTGTGCCCGTATGCGTGTGTGTGTGCCCGTATGCGTGTGTGTGTGCCCGTATGCGTGTGTGTGTCCGTGTGCGTGTGTGTGTGCCTGTATGTATGTATGTGTGTGTGCCCGTGTGCGTGTTTGTGTGTGCCCGTATGTATGTGTGTGTGTGCCCATATGCGTGTGTGTGTGTGCTCATATGCATGTGTGCCTGTATGTGTGTGTGTGTGCCCGTGTGCGTGTTTGTATGTGCCCGTGTGCGTGTGTGTGTGTGCCCATATGTATGTGTGTGTGTGCCCGTGTGCGTGTGTGTGTGCCCATATGTATGCGTGCGTGTGCCCGTATGCGTGTGTGTGCCCGTGTGCATGTGTGTGTGCCCATATGCGTGTGTGCCTGTATGTGTGTGTGTGCCCGTGTGTATGTGTGTGTGCATGTGTGTGTGTGCCTGTATGTATGTTTGTGTGTGCCCGTATGCGTGTGTGCCCGTATGCCTGTTTGTGTGTGCCTGTATGCATGTGTGTGTGTGCCCGTGTGCGTGTGCCCGTGTGCGTGTGTGTGTGCCCGTGTGCGTGTGTGTGCCCGTGTGCGTGTGTGTGTGTGCCCGTGTGTGTGTGCCTGTATGTGTATATATATTTAAAACCCCCAAAGCTATCGACTGTGTGCTATGTAGCAGAGTAATCGATAGTTGCTGTGCAGAAGGAGTATTTGTTTCTCTTGCGTCTGGATTGTGAGCAAATAAACCATTTATATTGATGACTTGATGGCCAAAAATATTTTTCGGACGCATCCTCCTTCTGTATTTAGACTTCACCTGTTCTTTCATTATTTTTAACAAAGACTTTGTTTTGGCTAAAGGAACTGAGCTGCTTCCAGTGGCTGGGAGACAGAGGTTAAGGGTTTGGGTTGTTTTACCCTCATTTTTTTCTGATCTTTTCTGGGGCGTTAATTCTTGGGTTTGATAACTTTTCTGTTTGGGGACAATGATAGAAATAGCGTGCCACCGTAGCGTCAACTGGCGATTCATTTGCCCTCCCAGTTTAGAAGTCGAGCAAACGATTGTCACTGATCTATCGAGTCACTCACCAGAGCATCTTCTGGTCTGAGGACCAGACCACGATTTGTGATCCTCTGTCTCCTGTCCCAGCACGTTTATGTTATTGCACCCTCGGTGTGAAAAAAGAACGCGCTGGCGAGAGCCCCGGCCCGCCGCTGTGCGTAGCCTCCGCAGCGGCTGGCTGTGGACCCCTTACAGAATTCTCCCCGGAGCGGTCACGCTGCTGTCAGAGCATCGCCCATTTTATAGTGGGCTTCTGTAAACTTCATCTCTGACCCGAGCAGTCGGTTCTGAACCCTGTTCTCCCAGCAGACTTCAAGGTCTCTGCTCGTGCCCGTCCTTCTTTAGTGGGAGAGCCTGGGCAAAGCCCGTGCTGCGAGACGCAGCACTCGGGGCTGAGATCTTTGAGCTGCCATCTCACGCCGGTGTCCGCTGTCCTGGGGCCCAGGGGCGTTTGACAAGGCAGGCTGAAGAGATGGAGGCGAAGCAGGTCTGCCAGCCCCTGCAGGAACGTCCTCCTGCCAGTGCCGATCTGCAGTGTGCTGTCTGGATTTTGGTTGCAGGCTGTGCTAAATTGGAGGGGGGAAAAACCAAAAAAAATCCGGACCCCCCTCCCAAACCCCCCAAAACCAAATAGCCTGATTCTAGAAATAAGATTTACATAGCAAATGGTTGCAGAATAGCATTTGAAATAAAGATCCTGCCTCGTGGGATAACTTCCATCTGTTGCAGAAATTGGACTTCCACTGAAACATAAAATAAGTGCTATTACTGTAAAAACCTCATATTTCCATTGAGAACATTTTAAGAGTCTTATTAATCAGTCTTAGACAGGGACAAAATAACTCGCTTCAAATCCCGACGACCGAGACAGGTGGCCTCTCCGGAGCGCCTCCGCGGAGCGGCGTCCCCGGCACGCCAGCCATTCGGAAGGCAGAAGCAGCGCTTTCCAGATGCGGGAGCTGCCCTGCGGTCCCTCCGCTCGGCGCGTCGCCCCTTCCCCGCGCTCGCCGTGCCCCTGCCCTCCTCTCTCTTCATGGTTTCTTGGGCCAGCTCTTTTACCCCCAACGTCTTCGTCTCCGTTTCAGCTCCTGTCTGCGCGCTGGGGCTGGGCTGAGGGTCTCTTCTGGCGGGGATCAGCTGTAACCGGTATCAGTGGGTCTGGCAGTGGCTTTATCCTGTTGAGGGAAGGAGTCCTTTTGCTCCCTCTGTTATTTCATGAGCTGCTGGTTTAGGTGATGATCCTTCCTTTCCCTTGGAGAGCCTAAGGTAGCTGTTCCTGTTTGCTCCGTATAAACCAGTGGGGTAATTAGGCATGGCTTATAATGACAGGGGTTGCAGTTATCAGCATGGCCTTGTATTAAACAATTACACTGCATTAGGTATGTAAGCAAGTCTCATTTACTGGGGTTGCACTGTAAGCTCTTCAGGGTGGGGATCTAGCACGTTCCTACTTTTAGTGCTCTTTAGATAATGTAATTAGGCAAGACAAATGGGAGACTCTCAAAGTTTGTGACTAATGCCTCGTAATACTGCAGGAGGATGGGCTCACTGCAGTCATTTCCAGGACTGTTATCCTCCCGCTGACCGGGAGGCTGATTTCCAACTCCCCGCTTCAGTCCAGCGCCCCGAGCAGAGGGAGCGGCGGTGGGGCTGGTGGGGCTGGAGCCTTCGCAGGGGACTGAAGGGGCGGGGGGTGCTCGCTGCGGTGTCTCGGGTTGTGCTGCAGTGCTCTCGCACGTCCTGGTGCTATTCCAGCCCGGCGCCGTCCTCTCTTTGGGACCCTAACGGGCAATGGCCGCTCTAGTCTGCTCTGCAGCCTTCTTGTTGCCATGCCTATGTGCTTGCAGATGTTTCCTCCTGGCCCAACTTCTGCCGGTGCTATTTACCGATGAATAAAACCTGCACAGACGTCTCTCGCTGTAGCTCAGCGATGAGACCGGCTGGGGATCTGAGACCATCCAACTCCTTGAGCTGCTGCTGCGGTCCCTGGGTGGTGAAGCCCCCAGGTGAAACGCTGTCAGTTAAATGCCAAAGTGGATCCATGGGACAAAGTTTTTCATAATGAAAAGAAAAAACAAAAAAACCCTGGCTAAACAAAGCTGGGTTTGCCTTGCAACTCCAGCCTTTTGGGTTAGCTCCTTCTTGCCCGTAGCATGGTATCTCCCAGGCCTGCCTGTCCTTGAGAGAGGAAAAACGTGCTCCTCCTCTCAGCATGCGCGTTATAATAAATGCCTTTCATCTCTTAGATTTCATGTCAAGGATGATGATGTCTCCCCTTGCTTGTTACGAATAGGAACGAGTTCTTGCGCCTCCTCGTGCGAGCTGAGCTCTGAGGGCTCATTGGGAGCAAGCTCCTGCTCTTCCTCCCGCCTGCCCGGCGCCGTGGGACCTGTGCGAGGTGGCCAGCCCCGAGGCGTGCTTTTTTTAGTTTTGCATTCAGGGTCTCCCCGGGCGCCTGTGAAAAGCAGCACGTCTGCGTCTCGGGGCCGGCTGCTTAACCAGCCCTCGTTCATCGCCTGTGCACAGAGCACTTGTACCGTCATGGATTGCGAGGGGGTGTGGTAGTTCCAGGTCCATCTCGGGGCTGTTTGTGTCACTGCGTTGGGGTGGGTACTCGGAGAAGATAACGGCTGTTGCTTCTAGTGCTGGGCTTTGAAAGAAACTTCTTCAAAGCAATTCTTCGAAGCCTGTTGATATCAGTCCGTCTGTATCCTCTCTGTAGTACCCGGACCGTCAGACACCCTGAGTGGAGTTCCCAGCTGCTTTGGGTCCTCTGGCTGCTGCGTAAGTCCGGTGTATCGGGCACCAGAGCAGCCGGGTGAAGGAGCAGTCTGTCTGCCTGGCCATCTCTCTCTCCCTCCTGTCTGCAAATGGCCAGAAGTGTTGCTACAAAATCGATCTCAAGTGTTTTATACCAGGCACAACACGAGAGAGTAGTGTTAGGTGAATTGGTAAATCCCTCCCCACGCCCAGATGTCGGTGCTCTCTGCTCTGCCCCTGTCCCGGCTGGATCTGGAGAGGGGTGGTGGCACAGGAGCGTGGATTGTGGTGACGGCCCAGAGGCGGTCGAGCTCCTGCAGCACTTGTCCTTGGGATCCTGAGTCCAGAGGCAGAAGCAGCAGGGTGGTGAGGACAGCAAGGGGAGGTGGTGGCTTGTTTCAGCAGCGCAGCGTTCGAGGGAGTCGGCGTCTCTGCAGAGGACTGGGAGGTTGAGAGAGGCTGCAGACCTTGGGAGTTAATGGAAAAAAAAATCTCAATGGCATGAACAATATCAGCTCGAATCCCACCTATACTGCCCGTGCAGTGCTCCAGATCGGGAGCTTAAGGCTGCGGGAGGTGGACGGGCAGGTTCCTGCAGGCTGCACCCGGCACTTGCTCAGGCCAAGAAATGCTGTATTTACCCAAGTGTTTTCCTGCTTTCTCGAGTGTGAAACAGAGCTCCATTTCCAGAGATCACTTAATTCTGAGGTGATAAATGTAGGTGCCTGCTTCAGTCTCTGAAAAGCCTTGGTTTCTGAGTAATCCTAAAATAGCCACAGAAATATCACAATTAAGAGCGGCACAGGAAACACTGCCCGTGTGCTGCTGGGCTGGCGGCCACGGCGTTGCCCGTCAGCACCAGTACCCGGCGCTGGCGGGAGGGTGTCCCGCACGGCAGCACGGCCCCGAGAGCCCAGCCTCACAAACAGCCCTTCCTCCCTGCGCCTTCGGGTCCCCCCGCTTGGTCTTTGAGGGACACAAACTTTACACATGGTGCCTGCAGTCCGTTACTGCTTGCCTTCGCTTCGGTGCATCGGTGCTGCCAGCACCTGCACCTATGGCTTCGGAGTAGCGACTGTCGTGGGTGCCAGACACGACGTATCTGGGAAGGAGGTGAAGGGAGCGTGTCCCGATGGTTTCAAACACTGCGAAAACATAACTTTTGATAGCAGTCGGGGGGAGTCTGACCCAGCTCTTGGCCTGAAGCCCTTAGGAATAGCGCAAGCGGGCTCAGCTGTTCGTGATTTTATGTCAGGCAGGGCTAAGTGACTTTTAAAAAATCTTTGGCTGCCTTTCTGCCTTGTAGTAGGAAATTGGCCCTTAACTGGAAATGAGCAGCGATTTCTCCTCATATCAGACACTGCGGCTCTCCTGGCAGCCGCGCTGCGGCATTATCGCGCTCGTTTGGTCAGCTGGCTTAGCGGAGAGCTTGAGCTGGCTGTGCGCTGACAAACGCGGCCCCTGCGAAGAACCCCGAACTGATTTGTGTTGGCAGAGTCCTCTGGGGCCCCAGGAGAGACCCAATGGTCTGCCCGCACGTTCCTCTGGGACAGAGGCGCATCTCCAGCAGGACCTGTGCGCTGGAGCTTGGTGTTTCAAAGCACGTTGCTCTTCAGTACAGAGCAGACAAAATTTTTCTGCTTTGAAAGTTTGAAAGTGGTATTTGATGTGGAAGGAGAGCTGAGGTGATGCGATGGAGTCAGGGAAGGTGCAGCCATCTGTGCCAGAGCCGAGGATTATGGAGTAAGAAGTGCTTTTCGGCTGTCGGTTCTTGCCACCTGAAATTGGGAAAACCAGACAAAGAATTGACGGTAGGGAGGGGACTGAAGGCTCTTTCTGAGCTGGAGTCCGCATGACTCAAGCCAACATCATCACTGCGTTGGCACAAAATAAAACAATTGTAGGCCGTCTCAGCACAGGCACCAGAAAAAGAGCAAGGGCAGAGCCCGATCCTCGTCACCGAAGCACATTCATTCTTGTCCAGGCTGCGGCACGCCCTTGGGAAAAGGATTGGTAGGTTTGCCAAGATTTGTCTAGATGCAAATCCAGACGACACTAGCGCTCCTTCCCCGCTGCTCCCCGCAGCCTCGTTTGTGCAGAACCTGGCATGAGGAGACAATTTTTTTCCAGAGCCTCCAGGTATCGCTGTGTTATAAATTGCAATTAAATCGCTGTGTCGTTATCAGGTGTAGCTGTACTCTGTGGGCTTCTGTGCATGACTGAAGCACTTGAGTCCTTTGGGTGTTAGGCTGAGGACTTCTCACCCCTCAGCAATCTTTTTAATCAAATACAGAGTTGAGGTGACCGACGTCTTGTTCAACACCCCTCTTCCTTCCGCTCCTGTATGCGGCGATGCGCAGTCTGAGTTAGTCTTGAACGTGTACCAGCGCTTCTGTCCAGTCAGTGTTTTTCCTACTTTTTCAAGAAACTGAGATTTTGAAACAGCTGCTTAGAGCATGTCCTCATTTACAAGTTAATTTTGAAGTTTTGTGGAGCGTGAAGTAACGGAGCTGCTCATTTAATAGCGAGAAATTAAAAAGTCCTGGATGAGTAGGTGTGAGAAAGGAGCTCTCTGGTCTTCTCATCCTGCGTCCTCTAACTGTGGTCATTTCTCCATTTCAGGATTCTTCATACCTCGATGAGCCCTCCAACAACAACTCCCTCTTCTCGTCCTCTGCGGATTCCCTCTCTGACATTGCGGATCCTAAGGACTTCTGGCCTGCCGATAGTCTGAACCCCGTGCCAACACTATGGGATGTAAACACGCCGCAGCAGAACCAAATAGAGGTACGGGCTGCTCCTCTTCCATCCCCCCCACCAGACACTAAATACCTCAGGCTTCATCCCATGGTGTTTTCACCAAAAAGTTAAGAAACTAAGCCAGTTCCCTCCAGGGGTGAAGTTGCGCTATGACGATGTTTTGCTATTACCAACTTCACTCGAGGAGGGAAGGGGTGCAGCGATCACACACGCTTTAGTCTCCTGGAAGCAGGAGAGAACCCGGGCATCCTCAGAGGGATACGCGCACTCTTTCAGTGTGGTGCAGGCACCACAGCTGTGGCAGGTGGGTGCGTGACGAGGAAGACAGATCCCTAAAGCGTTCAGCAGGTCCAGGCTGGCCTGCGGCAGGGCGCTCGGGGGTGCCGAAGAGATGGACTCAAGGAAAAACAGCGAGGTAGATCATTAACTGTCCCCAGCAGCAGCCACCACCGTTTGTTTATTCTCCATGGCAAATATTTTAGTAACAATGGCTAAAAAACAAACTCTGTCTCAACTTAAGACTAACCATTTGTGTTTACTTTCTGAGTCCAAGTCCCTGCGAGCTTTTACATCCCTGAGTTTTCCTGGGCGTGTGATCTCCCGGCAGCCCCACAGCAACGTGTGGTTCCGTGCATTTTTACCAGCCTGCTGCCATCTGTTTTCCCTCATCTGCTGGGACTGCTTACTCACTATTGCACAACCTGGTATCAGTCACTACGGGTGGCCGCCGGCTTTGGTTGTTGGTGGAACCGATACCGTACACATCTGCTGAACCCCCAGCTCTCGGCCCTCCCAGCGGCTGCCCGGCCGTGCAGTGGGTTTGCTTTGTAGGTCATTGTCTTACGAAGATTGTGGGGGGAAACCTTCAACGTGGAGGCCATCTGGCACGCCTGTGCTGCCGTCGCTGTTGTATTTTGAGGTTCTGCTGTGTTTTTAGAGGCTGCATTTTGCAGTTAGCAGTGTGTCTGACTGTATTTCCATGGCGAGCGCTGGCTGTTTGTCACAGCTTGGAAATGAGTCTCGGCAGCAGCTCTGCTTTGAAATGCTGCTGCTGCGTGGCTCGGTGACAGGTTGGCATTGAGGGAGTGCGGCTTGGTGGCGAGGGTCCTGCCCTGGGACTGGGGTGATCAAAGCTCCTGTCTGCCTTAGGCTTTCCGTGAGATCTTAGGCCGTTCGTGCAGATCCTCAAATCAGGCACCTGAGCTCTCGCTGAAATCAGTGAGATCTGATCGCCTTTATAGACCTCTGCCGCGTCTGCTGGGCCCCCAGCGTGTCTGTAACTGGAGGCAGGGAATGCCGCTGCCCTCCTTCCCGTGGACGATCAAGGGCCGCGTTGCGGATCAAGGGCCACGCCGCTGCGCTGCGGCGACGGCTGCGCAGGCAATCCGCACGCAGCCCGGTGACTTTGGACCAGTCTGAACTTCAAGTTTGAGACAGCAGGAAGACCGCTGAGCTATTTGAACCAAAGAAACAGCTGAAGACATCACAGGCTTGTAAACTGGATGATTAAAAACACTAGAAAACAGATGCACCCCCCAAGACAGGGAAGGCCTGTGCCTTATTGCTCCTAGTCTCCTATTGTTTTTTTACGTAGTAGCCTAAATCACTACAGAAATAGTTCCGCAGTGTCCCGTTTCTAAACATGTGAACTCTGGTCGAGATACTCGGTGCCTAAAAAAGCTTTTGTGTGGAGTATACAGCAAAAAACTTCCTGGGAAAAGCTGTTCTAAATCCAGGGTAAGGAATGCAAGTGAGAAACAACTATGTCTCATGTAAGTGTGAGACTAACTTGCCTGACCGTGGCGGAGCAGCCGTCTCCGGTCTTGTTGCATGCTGTTCTTCACGTCCTCCCCTCGCCCCTTCTGGTCCTGCAGAGCGCTTGGGTTCAGATAAGGGCAATTAACTCCCTGGAATTCCATTTATAAACGACTTCCGTTTGAAAAGAATCTCTAGCTATTTTAAACATCGTCTTATCTGTGTTTTCTGAATACAGAGGTGGTTGGGGGACGGTTTGCTTGCTTCTTTGGTGTTTTTATTTTTACGGAGAGTGGCATTTCGCGATGAGGTGTCAGTTAAGCACACCTTGCTCGGGAGATTTCAGTTTCGGTTTTGCATGGGAGTTGGTACCTCGCAGGACACTAGGTAAATGGATCGGCAGATTGACTCGTGATTGGCGGCTGGTTTATTACCTGAATTTCAAATATGCTTTTTTTGTTGTTGTTAAAGGAGGCAAACAAGTGATCTGTTGCAAAATCCGGAGGCAGTGCTGAAGAAAAGGTTCCTTACTGCAACATTCAGTACAGGACGGGGACTTTGCTGATATCCCGCACCAATACACAAGCAATTTAGCTAATCTTTCCCCGTCCCTTCCTACGTCATTACACAACCATCATTCTCCATAAAATTGCAGGAATTTTGGCTTTTGAGGAGCCGGAGCAGTTACTAAGCCACGGTACAAAACGGGACATGGGCCACATCGCAGCGCCTGTAACCCAGGCGCTTCGGTCCTAGGCCACTCGGAGACGGTGCACGCAGTCAGCTCAGCGTGGTCAGGAGCAGCGCTCGGCCCTGCGCGGTGGCGTCAGGACAGCAGTTAATTTACTGAGATGGAATGTCGGTCTCGGAGATGGAGGCGGAGCAGAAACAGCAGTCTCTGAACAGCTCTGATACGTGGGACGTCTCAGATGTGGATGCACCCTGTGTCCGAGACCCCTGTATAGATCCAGGTGCAAGAACGGTCTTGTACCTTGTCCTCTTTAAAACAGAAAGAAACAAGAACTGTCTTCTGTCCTGGAGCTGTTGGAAGATACGGCGTGGAAAGGACGATATCCGTATTTTAGCTTTCCCCCTTCTGTCTGTCCGCTGTCACTAGCACGGGGGAAATGGGTTTTCGAAAAGGGACGGAGCAAAATTGGTGAAAAGCAGCAGTGAGGCTGTGCGATGCTGGGTGTTTCAAGCTCGCTAAGGAACCTTATCTGGAGCGCCAGCGCCGAAGGTTTAGGTGGAGTGTTTGTGATGGAGGAGGAAACGGCTGGGCGCAGAGCCGCCTGCGCGCGCCCTGCGGAGAGCTGTTATCCACGCGGAAAGGAGACGTATGGAACGCGTTGGCTCTGCTTATCGTTTCAGGAGCGGGCATGGCGGGAAGAGCCTCTACACTGTTAAATGTTTGCAGGAGTTAGCAGAAGAAACACCCTTGCTTCATTTGTAATGAAGTTGTGAAATACCTTTTAAAAGGAGTTCCTGTAACCCATTGTGTTTTCTCGGGAGCTTACAGTGTCGTCAAGACTGGGGCAGCAAAGCCCCTGAAGCCTGTAGCTAGAATTTCTGTGAGCTGCTGATGTAGATTTTCTAACTCATTCACAGCACTTAAAAAATGTGAACACCCTTCTCCTAGCTTAAGAGATAGGGACTTAATTTATGCAGAGGGGAGCTGGCTTGTCAGCCAGACGTGGCTGCTTCTTTTCCCATGGAAGTCAGAGCAAGATGGGGCAAAAGGGAGAATAACGCAAAGAGGAAAAAATGGAGTAAGACCGAGTCCAATCGTGCAATTGTCAGCGGCTTTACTGAATGAGTCTCTCCTGCTGACATCCCGGTGTTTGCTACGCTGGGTATGCCCCTTATGTTAATGCTTTTAGATATGTAACACAGAGGAAGGATAACATCAAGCTGGGAGGGGAGCAAGAGTGGAGAAAGGAAGGAGTTCGGTCTGGGGCGAGGTGATACATCACCCGCGACGGCGCTGGTCCCGCCCGGGCTGCCCTCGCAGCCTGTTCTCAGATGCGCGGTTAGTTTTTCAGTGCTCCAAAGGACCAAGGCTTCTGTCGCTTCCTTTGCAAAGCCTGAGGTGAAATGCCGTGTGCCGAGGCCGCGCTGCTGAGGTGGGATGGCAGGGATTTATACTTTGATGCAAAACAGACCTGCATTAACTTTCCGCTGCTAGAACTGAGAGAAGGGAGTCCTGCCGTTCCGGCAGATCTGGGCCTTTCTCTTGCCTAAGAATAAACTTCTACTGAGCTCAGATTTGTAGGTGGAGATGTTTCACCTGCTCTCCAGATTTGTTGGCACTGAAAATAGCTCTTCCGTCCAGCTTCCTTCTGGTAATTCTGACTCAGGCTTCCAGTAACGGAGGGTGTTTTTTTCTTTCTTTCTTTTTTTTTTGTAATTTTTATTTAAAAAAAGGAAATAATCGGAGTGTTTATGCTTAAGAACTTCCCATCTTTCACTTCTGCTGGTGGAGCATGGGTCTCTTTGTAAGCCTGGCACTCTTGGCAGGCTATAAATCTGAAGTAGTGCTGCTTCTGGAGTTGCTGATTACTTTGGATGCCATCAGCCGCTGGCTTGACCTTGCTCGCTGTCGGGAAATTCCAGTGTGATTTTGTTTGCATGGGGGCAGACAAAGGATCTCCTCGACTGTGCCTTCCCAGCTAGGAGCGTCTTGGGAGCTCTCCTAGCCGGCTGCGGTGCAGCGGGCTGGATGGTCCGCAGCCATCATTAACTCTGAGACAGCAGCTGGCGCCTGGAGAGAGCCGGCCGGCCCGTCCCGCGGCCTGAGCCCCGCCGCCGCTGGCTGCCGGCGGCCTCGGCGCGGTTTGAGCCCCGGGGCCTCGTGGCTGGGCTCGGTGGCGGAGGTCCTGGGCTCCGCAAGAGCGAGGTGAGCCTGAGGGGCAGCTGGAGCCGCGCAGGCGCTGGTGGTCTCCGGCAAAGGAGAGCGGCCCTTAACCCCGGGGCAGCTGGTGATCGGTGCTGACCCACGGGTTCTGTTCTGGTGCAGTTATCTCATTACTTTGAACAGTGGTTTTAATGCTAAAAACAAAATTGCAAAACCGTTAAGTAAATGCTTGCCTCAAGGGCAGTTTGTAAGAAGATGTAAAGTGTTGGTGTTCTGATTTAATGCTTGCTCCTTTCCCAGCGATGGCTTTTGGTTGCAATTTTGTTCCGCCTTTCCCATTGCCCCTGTTTGGATTTCCTCGGCTGTGCTCCAGTCTCCCCTCCTGGTCCCCAAAGTGATGCCGTTTCTCTTCCATTGGCAAATCCAGCCCAGAGCTCTCAGCTGGACTCACCAGTTCAGAGTAAAACACGCAATCCCACAGCGAGAGTCTGCGCAGCTCCTTCTAACGAGGACCTGTCTTGCCGGGAACGGCAGAGCGGCTTTGTGCAGAGCTCCCTTCGACGCAAACGGGAGAACGGCGACTAACGCAACTGCTCCAGCGCAGAGCATGGCCAGTACTCCCATAATAAGCTTCGATCAGGTCTTGACAGGGACTGCTGGCTCGCCAGCGTCCTTTGAAAGTGGCAGTGTTTGCACAGGTAATCCGTTAGCGCTAACGGGAGGCCTGTGAAAGGACCTCGTGTTTAAAGGCAAACCGTGCCGTTTTGGGACGACCCGTCTTCGTGCTGCGCAGGCTGGCAGAAAGACTCCCGCCCTGCAGGTGTGGGAGGACGTGTGTCCCCGCAGGCTTTCCTCACGCGTGGGCACAGGCACAAAATGTTCACGCTTCTGCAGGAAGGTATTTACCTTGGCCAGTTATTCCCCCTGTGTCTGGTGACAGAGGCACGTATGGCATTTGCAGGATTTATTAGTTTCCAGGATTGTTGCCCAGGGCTTTTCATTCACAGACAAAGTCTAAAGCTGACTGACACCATCAGAGTGTAAGATCCGAGTAGAGAGCACAAGTACCTGTACTGTTGTTGTATTTTCATGCTTGTCGGGGGCGGAGGGCTGAGGGTTAAGACTGCTTTCTCACCTGCACCCTTTCTCTTCCAGCTGTTCTCACCCAGCAGATCGTTCACTGGCTTAAACAGTTCGAATGACCACGTTCCTGCTGTCCCCAACACCCCGCTCCTCATAAGCTACCAGGTGAGAACGACGGCTGGCTTCCACGGGATGGGACAGCAGGCTCTTAGCTCGGTCACGTCGCAGCGTGGAGGGGAGCAGCTCTGAGCGTTTTCCCTTCAGAGGGAGTGAGACAAGAAAATCGGCCAGAAATCAGTCGCTGCCCTTTCCCAGAGGTGTCTTGTATGTCCCTTGGTGGAACCTCACTGTGTTAAAGAATGATTTGGGCTTGCTTTACAGCTAAACCAACACAGTCTATAGAGGTGCTTTTCCTGGCGTTGCGTGACTTTGCTGCGTGCTGCCGAGTACCACGCTGAGTGCAAGGCTGGTCTGGGTCCTTCGCTCAGGGCCAGATTAGAGCACAGCCGGGCAGAACTCGCACTGGCCCCCAGCCTCTCTGAAAGGCGGTGCAAACATCTCTCCCGAATTCGGCGTGGACGAGGCGTGGAAAGTAGCCCGTAAAGCACGCGCTGGGCCCCCGGGTGGGCGAGAGCCGCGGGCGTGCTTTGTGTGGCTGTACTCTAGAAATGAGACGCGTTGCATTTGAAGGGTTTGTGAATTTGCACAGGGGTGGTTCCAGCGGTAGCTTCTGGCACTGCGTAGCGCCGCGTGCGTCCGTAGTTCAATGAGAACATTAACGTTTGGTCAATGCTGTGTTTCTTTTCAGTCTCAGGCTCCTGCAGAGGAGGAGGATGAAGGTGAGGAGGAAGAAACAGAAGAGCTGGGGCAAACGGAGACCTATGCAGAATATGTACCTTCAAAGTGTGAGTGTCTTGCCATCGCATGAGCATGGGAAGTTCTGTTTACGGCATTGTGGACCAACCTAATCAACCGCTTCCTCATTTTCCCGCAAGCAGCATATGGTGTTTGCTGTGGCACATCCCCAGCTTGTGATTTTTCTAGAAAAACTTTGCCAGAGTACTGATCCTTTGTCGGTGCTACGCTAAGTTAACAGAACCCTTTTCTGTTGCTTGCTTTTGGGGTGACATGACTCGCTTTTGGCAATCTGAAATTTCAATGGAACAAACGAGTGAAGAGCAGGCGTCGGGCTTGTCTCTTCTGTCCCTGAGCAGAGGGCTACAGGCTGTTAACGTGAGGTCTGCAGTCCTTTGGAGGTGTCCTGTGGGACTGAAGATCTTGAGCTGTCTGTTCTCTGCATTGTCATTTAGCCAAGATTGGGAAGCACCACCCCGACCTCGTGGTTGAAACGAGCACACTGTCCAGCGTCCCCCCACCCGACATCACCTACAGCCTTTCCCTGCCGTGCTCCGTTGCCGACAAAGGGTCACTCTCTGCACTACAGCTGGAAGCAATCATTTATGCCTGCCAGGTACGTGGCTCCACCTTGCCCAGCTTGCGTGTCTTACACTAGAAAGAAACTGCCTTTTGTATGGACAGATGTTCAAGTGTGTTTTAAAATAGCCTGTAATATAAGTGATGAAACTTCAGAAGCTTTGGCGTACGGCATTGTAAAAGCCTTTCGAAAGGACTGTTTGAAGCCGGGGACTTCTGTGGGGTCTGTTTCCCAAAGAGGCAAGAACTCTTGGCTTTTGCTGCAGAGGGGAGTGCTTTACATTTCGGGGGCCTGGGGGCCTTTTCCGGGAACTGCCACTTGTGAGCTTGGCCATGACGCTTGACCATTCCTGCTGTTGTTTATCTGAGCGGGAAATGCACTTGCATCGGCGGGATATGTGAAAGGGTTAAGTGGTGCTCTTATAAGCTCACATGAAAGCTGTTAGCAAAGGCAAATCCAGTTTAATTTCCAGTTCTGTTCTTGATTTTGCAGCAACATGAAGTTTTATTACCCAATGGGCAGCGAGCCGGGTTCCTCATTGGGGACGGTGCTGGAGTTGGAAAGGGCAGGACAGTTGCGGGCATCATCTTTGAAAATTATCTTAAGGGGAGGAAAAAAGCTCTGTGGTAAGTTGTTTGGTTTTTTTTTTCTCTTTTCCCGTAAGACCTTGGAGTTAGTTTGGATCTGGGAGTAAGGAATTCCTTAGTGCTGATGTTGGCTCTATAGTTGACTCATGCTGTGGCCTTTGGTAAGTCGTTTCCACCTCTTTGTGCCTGTTTGCTGTCTGTGAAATGGGAATATTTCCCCTGCAGCGGCGATGGAGAATGAGTCACTATGAAATAGCAGATTATGTACTGCCCGGAGCGCAGCGTCCGGCCTACCCCCGCTCTCTTTGAAGTCGGGGTGTTCGTGGACGTCCCGGGTGCAGACTCGAGCCCCTGGAGTGTGGGGTTCTACTGCAGAGCACACACGGCTTGTTGAAAGTGGCAGACTGGAGTCTGCTGTAGGATCTTGCGTTGAGGTGTGTGGGCAGTTGGAAATGCGGCAGTTTTGCACACCTACTGTTGCTTTAGTCAGAGCTATTAATCACTGTGCATGCTCTGACTGTCTCCTTCGGAGATAAGCAGACCCATGTCTTGCTTTGCAGGTTCAGCGTCTCCAATGATCTCAGGTATGATGCTGAGAGAGACCTGAAGGACATCGAAGCCTCCCACATTCCTGTGCATGCTTTGAATAAGGTAGGGGAGAGAAGTTGTAACGCTGTTCTGGAAACTCAGCCTACAGTAGCAGTTAGATGGATCCGCCTTAGCGTGGAAAGCAGCAGTCGCTTCTGCCTCCGCGCGGCTGGTGGCACAGGCAGTAGCAGACAGCAAGCTGCGTGCTGTTCCCTTCTCTCAGCGTGCTCTTCCCACTCTGGACTCTTGCTATTTTTATACGCTCTGCAGAGCCGCGCTGTGAGCACAGAGCTGTTTCCTGCAGGGAGTGAGAAGTGTCTCCAGGCAAGCGCAAAGTACAGCAGGACCTGAACCTTTCTCGCCATTCCCGAAGGGTCCTGCAGAAGGAACAGCCCCTATTAGAGGGGCCGTGCTCTGCCCTCCTGGGCTAACATTTCCAGCGCTGGTTTCACGGAACCGCTTTCCCGAGCATGCGAGTAAGGGAGCAGATATAAATGCACAGATGGGTGCCTGGCGGGGGGGCTGCAGACGCACGGTGCCGTGGCTGAGCACGTGGACGTTTCCCTCCAGCTGAGCGAATCGGAGAATGTTCAGGCTTTCTTCCAGTTATTCAGTGATGGGGATGAAGTGTTTCTCCAAAGAAACGACCGGCAGTTGTGTAGCGGCTAGGCACAGGGTTCTTCGTAGCCTGTGCTTTGGTCTCTTGTGTTTGCCACACCGCTGGCCCGTTCGCTGAAACGCTCTCCTCTGGTTTTTAATGGTTTTGAACAACCAGCTCTTATGAAGTCAATGAAAACCACATGTGTTCGACACCTCTGAATGCGCTCTGTTAAGAGACTGAAAGGGATGTTTGTTTTCAGACCAAAAAGGCTTTAAATGGCACTTTCTTCGGATCGGGACCATGGGTTTTTTCCCCTACCTTTTATTTCATTACAGGTGGGACCCGTGACAGTAAGACAGGCAACAATCTCATCTGGTCAAAGAGAAAATTATTTTCTAGAAGTAATTAAAGCAGATGGGAGGGTTCAGAGCAACTAAACATTCTAAACTGTCGCTTAAAAAAGTGAAGCGACTTCAGTTGGGCAGAAAATGGAAGTCCTAGCGTGGTCTGCACGTTTCACTGCATGCATCCAGATGTGCTGACACATCGGCTAGTGGAACTTGTCCAGACATTTAAAGTCCCTGTCATCGCCACATCTCAGTGCCAGATAGAAGTGCTAAGGACGTCGGCTACCAAATGTCTTTTGTCTGTTCTGCTATCAGATCGGGTTTTGTTCTCGGAGGCAGGAGCATGGGTCCGGCACGGGCGGCGGTATTGATGGTGGGCAAAGAAAGGGCGCGACGTACCGGGGACGAGCATCGGGAGTGTGAGCTCCTCTTCTTCCTTTCTGCAGATTAAATACGGTGACACAGCTACCTCAGAAGGAGTCCTCTTTGCCACTTATTCTGCGCTGATTGGTGAAAGCCAGGCAGGCGGACAGCACAGGACACGCTTAAAACAAATTTTGGACTGGTGCAGGGAAAATTTTGATGGAGTTGTATCCTTTAAAAAAAAAAACAAACGAGAGAGAGAAGAATTGCATGCTTGTGATTGTACTTCACCAAGGAGCAAAGAGCTTGGGGCCATCTGAAGTCGCTGGGAGCAGCTGCGCCGAGCAGCCTGGTGCCTGCGGTAGACATTTCAATGCTGTAAGCACATGCATCCCCCCACGCTCCTCTCCTCCTCCTCAGGCTGCAGCGGTAACGGGAGGAGGGGGAGAACGCAGCGGGGATTAACCTTTTCAGCATTCTTCTCCCTCAGCCGTACAAGACAAGACACACCTTGGAAGTGACGGGAGAGGGAGGGGGCGATGACTTCGGGCTCTGAGGAGCAGAGGACGAGGCAAACCCACCAGATTTCAGGCAGCCTGGGGAACGAGTCAGTCCCTTGATACCGGGACTGGGTGTTCGGTTGGCTGGAGGAGGCTGGGTCGTATTTTCTGTCTGCTGCCATCCTCGTGGTGAAAATAGATCCTTTCTCCTTAACTGACATTCCCCTCCAGATTGTGTTTGATGAATGCCACAAAGCCAAAAATGCCAGCTCTACTAAAATGGGCAAAGCAGTGCTGGACCTTCAGAACAAGCTGCCTCGAGCGAGGGTTGTTTATGCCAGTGCCACAGGTAAGCTCCTCTCGGCATTGTGTGGGTGCCATGCCTAGAACAGCCGCCAGTCACCTCTGATCCGAAGGATGCCCTCGAGACGCGAGCACATACGCTAAGAGCACACGTTCATGCAAGAAGAGGTGAACGGTACTGCAGTGCTAGAGGGGAGCCTGGGGTGCTAGGATCCGCCCTGAGCCCCATCACTGCCCGTTACTCGTGACTTTTTGGCAAGTCAGACTAATTTCCCTCAGTTTCACTTGTTCCTGGCCAGCAGTTCAGCTGTGTGGTGATGCTTGCCCACGTAGCGTACGGAGGGCGATGTTTGGGAAGGTCCTTGGGTCTCCTGAGGCACGATGACTGTCCTCTTAAGAGTTCACCCTACTTGAGTCAAGACTACTCACATCTTCTGTGGTTTTGCTAAGAGTGAATTCTGTTCAAACAGGTGCCTCTGAGCCAAAAAACATGATTTACATGAGCCGCCTGGGGATCTGGGGGGAGGGCACCCCTTTCAGAGCGTTTGACGAGTTCCTGCATGCAATCGAAAAGAGGTAAGTCACGTCCAGCGTCCCTTTTCATGGGGCTTGCATTCTGTGGCAGCCTTTGTTTGGGAAATGGGTGCAACGCTGAGGACAGTGTCTGGGGACCGCTTGAGCCAGGATGGGTGGTGGTGCTGCCCTGTGGCAGAGGACGGGGTTTCACCGCTGTCTTCCTCTCCCAGGGGAGTCGGTGCAATGGAGATCGTGGCAATGGACATGAAGGTCAGCGGGATGTACATTGCCAGGCAGCTCAGTTTCACCGGAGTGACCTTCAGGATCGAGGAGATCCCGCTGGATCTGCAGTACAAGATTGTCTACGACAAGGCAGCGAAGCTGGTGAGCTGGTCCCACTGCAGCAGGGCGACTGAGGCTTAATTGCGCTTTGGGCACGGCCACTTGTTATGTGGGAGGGTTTGGGGATCCTAAACGTGGCCATGACCACAGACCTTGTTCATAAGGAAGAAAAGGGTACACGTGCTCAGCTTACATAAAAAATTATCTTCTATTTTTTTGCTCCTGTTTAAATGTTCCGTATTTGCAAACCAGAGCTTGTAACATCATGCTAGCGCAGAAAGGAGAGAATGACCAGACTGTTCATTCAGCCTAACACAGCGACATAAATACTGACGTTAAATCAGATTATCAAACCCCAGACTGTTCTCATAACCTCCTGCACAGCAGTAATGAAAAAGAAAACTAAGCTATTAACTCAGCCTTTCTCGGTATTGTCTGCAGTGGGCAGAGGCCTTGATGGTGTTCCAGCAGGCAGCCGACCGGATCGGCTTGGAGTCTCGGAAATCCTTGTGGGGTCAGTTCTGGTCAGCTCACCAGCGCTTCTTCAAGTATCTCTGCATTGCTGCTAAAGTCCGGCGGCTCGTTGAGCTTGCCAAGGAGGAGCTGGCGAAGGATAAGGTGTGTATCAGAGCCTCGCTGCAGCGGTAGCAGCCACCGGTCTTATGTTACAAGTGATTTTTTTCTAGTCTGCAACCAAAGGGAGCTAATTATTGTTCAGCTTGACTTGAAAGCAATTTCAAACCTCTTTAAGGATGAGTTTCTCTCCAGAATGAAGTGCGGTGTTCAGGTTTCTGAGAACATTCATGGTAAATTATGCTGGGGGGTTAACATGGTCTCATCTTCTGAGGCATTACCCTCTGCTCATCTATGGTAGATGAGGGCAAGCTGATCTGAAACAGTATTTTGGGTCATGTTCAAGCTAGAAGAGGTACCAGATCCTTCACCTTGAGCACAGCCCTGTCCTTTCATCCCTCTGGATGCAATTTGGAAATTTTGGGCAGGAACTACCTCGCAAAGTCGGTTAGCTTCTGTAATCGGAGTCATCCTCTCTGTGGTGTGAGCAGATGTACGGCTTTGGATGCTGAAAGATTTGAGATGGTTCTTGATCGGGAGCTCTGCTATGGGCCCAAGACGTATTTGGGACAGGGTCCAAGGGAAACGTACCTGGGACTGTGAAATGCAACCTCTTGAGCCTGTAGCTGTTTGCCCCGACGCCGGCTGCGGTACCCCCTCCCTGACGCCTTGCTGTGCCGTCCCTTGTGTCTCCCTGCAGTGCATCGTCATCGGCCTGCAGTCCACTGGGGAGGCTCGCACCAGAGAGGTCCTGGATGAGAACGACGGGCATCTGAATTGTTTTGTCTCTGCTGCAGAGTGAGTTAAAAATCCCTGTTTTTCTGCGGGGGGGCTGCGTGGGAGGCTGGAGGCATGCTAGGGAAAGCCCTGCCCTGCGGCCGCTCGTCACTTGCAGTCTGGAAATGCAGTGTCCTAACGCCTCGCCCTGTGCAGGCTGTAAATGGAGAGGACGCTTAGCTGGGTCCTTGAGGCACTATTTCTTCAGTGTGACTTTGCGAGCTCGACCCTGGATTTTGAAGTTTCCTGTGGTCCAAACTTGCCTGAACAGCCTGATCCGACTCTACACACTGAAAGGAATTGGCAGGTGTAGGAGGGCCAGAGATGTGAGCTCAGATGTGGTTTGTGGGGCTCTGGCTCTGGAAAACGGGGCTGTTGCCAATGAAGAAATGAGCAGGAGAATCTCATGTAATGGCAGAGGCTGGGGTGACAACGTGAGGCGGCGTCGCTGGAGCAGCGAGGCAGGAGTGATCCAAGGAGTTGAGATTCACCGGCGCTGGCTTTCAGCGCACGTACGAGGCAGGACACGTTGTTCGGCTGCTGGGCTTCTGCAGTGGCCTGGTCGTGTCGCCCGTGTTCCTAGCTAAAGGGCGAGTTGGTTGTGCCTGAAGCGAAGGCAGCAGCAGGAGTCCTGCTGCCCTTTCAGCAGAGGACGAGGCTCGTGCTCCCCCGCGTTTCTGCAGCTTTCAAAATGCTAGCCCGTCCCGTCAACGCGGCTATTCCTGCACGGTGGGTGGTGAAAACCTGGACATTGGGTTGAGCTGCGTTTCCTCTGTTCTGCAGGCGATAGGGCTGTCACTGTTTTCTTTTGAAGTGACTTTTGATGCAGGCGAAAGCAATGAGAGATGCCAGAGCCAGTGTGTGTCCGGTTTAGGCGAAGCTTTCCCCCCTTATTCAGGGAGGGGTTGTGTTGGTCTGTGTCACTCTGCTGCCTCCAGTCCGTTCCTGAAAAACAAATACCAGTTTGGTGACAGCGCACAAGGCGAGTCTAACAACTGCTTGGATTGATTTCGTCTCTTGGATTTCATGTCACAGAGCTCAGCGGGATTGAGCCTGGGGGACTGCGTGGTGCCTCTGAGCCTTGCTCAGCTGTCAAGGGAGGAAGGGGCTGTTAGTGATCACGCACGCTGCTCGACTCTGTCCCCGCTTCTAGAGGCAAGAGCTCTTTGCTCGGCAGCGCTGGCCAGATAACTGAGTGTCTCCTGGCATCTGCTGAGCCTCCAACTGCGGCGTCCTGGTTTTACAGCGCGTCGGGGGATTTCTTGAGGGGAGTGTGCTGGGAAGAAGCAGTTGTTTAAAAGATGCCGAGAAATGGGGTTAAAAATAAACGGATTGTTCAGCGAGTGAATACCAGCCCAACCCTTTGTTCGCAGGGAAGGCTGGGAATGCAAGTGTCGGGAAAACGAGCAAGGTTTCATGGCAGGGAGGCTCCAGGCCTGGGAGCGAGTCTGCGCTCGAGCCCAGGCTCCCCCCGGGCTCAGTCCCCGATTGCGGTCGCTGGACGGCCGGCCCAGGGCTCTGCCCCGTCGGGGAGCGGTGCTGCCTCCGCTCCCCGGCCCCTCACGCCAAGGGTCTCAGAGCCCCCTCCCTGCTTCCCGAGACTCCCTTTTTCTCACACGGGCGAGTTGTCATGTCCACACCTCGCAGCTGTTGCTTTCAACGTTTATCGTTTTTCCAACCAGAGCTCATTCAGCACTGCCTTCTCATTGCACCGGGGGTTCATCCCCACCCAACATGCTCAGCATTTAAGCATTTGCTCTTTTATTTGCAGAACGGCCCACAGAAACATTTGTTTTCCACCTCTTATGATTTTTTCCATTCACCTGAAACCACTACGTATCCGTGTTTTGTCACTTTCTCTGTTTCGTGGGCGAGCAGGCCCACGGCCAGTTACTCAGAGGGCTTGGTGGAGCACATTTGTTGGACAGACTGACGGCGGTCTCTGCTGTCAGAGCGTGGAGAGGGGCTGGGACGCTGGGACTTACTGGATTTTTCAGTCGTGATGTAACAGCTTCCCAGTATAGTGTTTCCCATTTAAAACTCCCTCTTAGTTGCTATATAAAGGTCTCGCAACTTTGGCGTGCCACGTGGTCTGTTGCAGCGTCTCCCTGGCACGGCCCCGCTCCCTCCGCCAGCAGGGAGGCCACGGCAGAGAGCGGTTCTCCCGGCGTTACGGTGCTTTGCATCCCTCCGCACGCCCGTTTCACGGCCGAGGATCTGCTGGCGCGGCCCACGCTCCCGTGGCAGAACCCTTTGGTGAAACGCGCGCAGTCTGAGTCGCTGCTGTTCCGGAGAGCCGCGCCGTACCAGGGGCTGGCCGATCGCGCGCTAGTAGTTGCGGTGCAGGATTTACCCCTCTTTCATGAACTGTGGTGCTATCTCAAATACACATTGCTACATGATAACCGGCAGATGTTCCTGTTCCTGGTAGCTAGAATAAATTTTGCATCTTACTTTCAGAGGCGTCTTTCTATCACTAATTCAGAAGCACTTTCCTTCAACCAAAAGAAAGAGAGAAAAAGGAACTGGCATTAAAAGAAAACGTAAGAGCACACTCCACTGCCCAGCATCTGACCTCCTGCCTTGCTGCTTCACCCCAGCCACTCAGCTTTTTCTTTTTCTTTTTCCCTTTTCCCTACTTCATGCTTTTTGCTACTCTGCCCTGGTTTCAGTTTGCCCTCCCGCACATCTCCCATCACTCCCTCTCATCTGGAGGACGGCAGCTCTAGGTCATTCACCCCTTCCTCCCTCTAACCCACTTCCCTGCCACAGCGTAGGTCCTCGCCTCCGCCACTTGCCCAGTAGCCGTGCCCCTTTCCCTCAGCCGCTTCCTTGCCTGGACTGGCGGGCAGGTTGCACAAGCGTCCTGGCTGCATGTCTGAAGCCCTCTTGCAGCAAGGGGGGGTTCTCCCCTACCCCTTCCTTGCAGCATGGCAGGTGTCCTGGGGGAAAAAAATCACTTCCCTGCCAAATTGTTGGCTGCGGCTGGAGGTAAGAAGAGTTTGGGGGTTTCTTCTCCGGTGGGACGTGGGAAAGGGGGAAGAGGGGGACAGCAGCACTGGCAGATTGTGGAGGTTGGCCGGAGCGGCTGCTGTTGCAGAGCAGCCTGTGCAAGCTGGTGTGTGAACCCTCTCACGTAGCAGGGGCATGTCTTACTGTGCTTGGAAGTAGACAGCGTCCCGAAACACTGGCACCTTCCTGTGTCCTGCACATTCCTCTGGAGGCAGTCACGCCTGCAGGCTCCTTCCCCGAGGAGTTAGTACCGCTTAGAGCCGGCCGCGTGTTCATCCTGACGGGTGCAACCAGCTTCAGCCCTGAGAAAGATTGCCTTGTTCTTCCTTTCTCTCTCTTCCTTTCTCTTTCTCTCTCCCCCTCCCCTTCTCTCCCCCCCCTTCCTAACTGCCCCCACCCTGCCCAAGAGGCTCTGTCTTTCCAAGATCAGCCTTTCATTTGGGGCGATCTCAGCTACTTTGTGATTTCTCCTCCTCCTCTCTCTGAGCTGGCACTTGCTGTCCTGCATTGATGCGCGAGGCTGGGGCTCTCCCTTGACACCACTCGCTCTCCCTTGCAGGGAAGCAGAGGGGCCGCTGTGCCAAGGCTCTGAAGGGCGTGTGTGACCCCGCGGGCGTGATCAAGATCAGCGACGACAGCAGCACCGACTCCGACATGGGGCTCGAAAGTGACTTCAACTCCTCCCCCGAGTCCGTGTTCGAGACGGACGACGTCATCTTCGTTGAGCACACCTACAACGGCTTCACAGCTGAGGACAGAAGTAAGCAGAGCAGCAGCACGGGGTGAGCTCCTTCCTCCCTGAGGGGGAGCTGGGAGTCACGGCGCCCAGTGCACGGGAGCGCAGCTGGAGCGGCCGCCCGCCCCAGCGCCCTGCGAGCACGGACAGCGGCAGATCGGACGTGACCCTTTTGGGGGGTGGCTAAGGGACTGCAGAGTCAGTGAGCTGATGTGAGGAGACTCTCTAGGTGTCGTCTTCGAATGACGAAGCTCCTCCTGTGCTTGGAACAACCTTATGATCTTGGCTAGATTTTATCCCGTGGTGGCCAAACTTGGGCTCGTGAGGTTGGTTCGCCTTAACCTGCTGTGATCAGTGAGCAGGAAGAATTTGCCCTGCGTGCTCCTTTCCCCACCAAACCAGGGGGAAGCACAGAGGGAATTCACTCCATGCCCAGCAGCATGTATTGCAAGTCGAGGTGTCTTTGCCTGCTCATCAGATAGTGCCCCCAGCAGCCCTTTGGGGCAACTTTCCCCCCTCTCTGATTGCAATCACCAGGTAACTCTAAACTTTTGCATTTTACGTTGCAGGTAATTCTCACATGCTGCCTCCCCAGAAAGAGACGCATGTCCTGAGAGAGCTGGAACAGGTGGAAAAGATGAAGCAGGACCTCCTAGCAAAAGTAAAAGCACTGGGCAAAGAGCTACCTCTCAATACCTTGGATGAACTCATCAATCACTTTGGGGGCCCGGAGCACGTGGCTGAGGTACTCCTCACAGTCTAGAGTAGATTTTGGTGGCACTGGGTGACAGGGAAAGGGGCCAGCAAGGAAGGTTCCTGCTGGGAGAGGGCTTCCTCTCCTCCCTTGCACTCTGAAAAAGCTGTTGAGGATTGACTTTCTAAACTGGCTTGCTGCGCCGCGCAGGTCTCTCCCCTCTGCTAACAGCCTCTCCCTCTCCTGTGCGGTGTGCAGATGACGGGGCGCAAGGGCCGGGTGGTTTGCAGACCTGACGGCTCCGTCATGTTCGAGTCTCGTGCAGAGCAAGGCCTCTCGATAGACCACGTCAACCTGAAGGAGAAGGAGCGTTTTATGAAAGGGGAAAAGGTGAGTCAGGTTCCAGCTAAGGAAACCTCCAAACGTCTGCACGGGAGCGAGTACGCCGAGAGGGGAAGGAAAGGGAGGGTGCCCTTGCACGCTTGTGCCTTGCCAGCCTCAGGCCAACAAGGCTCTGCGGCTCTCTGTCTGTTTGACCTGCTGGAAGGTGACGAGGAGCCCTGGCTCCCTTCGTGGGCTGGGGCTGCCGCTGTGCTTTGGGCTGTTTCTTGAAGCGGTTTTGCAGTTGTCCAGGACCCTCGCTCTCCTTTCTCACTCGTTGTCTCTCTCCCTTAGCTTGTAGCAATAATCTCCGAGGCCTCCAGCTCAGGTATCTCTCTCCAAGCAGACAGACGGGTGAAAAACCAGAAGCGCCGGGTCCACATGACGCTGGAGTTGCCCTGGAGCGCAGACCGGGCCATACAGCAGTTCGGTGAGGGCTGGGTGTTCCTGGTCGCTGCCCCCTTCCCCTGAGCGTGGTTCAGAGCACGACGCCTCGGGCAGCCCTGGGAAGGAAAGGCGTGCGTGGCTGCCCGAGCCAGGCTTGTGCCGCAGCCGGGGCGGGTGTCTTTAGCTTTCTGAGCTACGGCACCTTGCAGAGCACAGTGCTCCCGTGTTTTGCCGGGATGGAAATGCAGACACAAGGCAGTTGTGACTGATTTATCTTGTGGGGAAGGTTTGTGTTGGCTTCAGGAGTGATTTGCAGCATGGGAAGGGGGAACCCTCCCATACGTGTTAGCAGTGTGTCCTCATGAAACACGCGGCGGTGCCTGGGGATTTCTGTTCTGCCCTGGGGAGGCTCTGTAGGATGGGGAGGGACAGTTCCTCAATACCTGAGCAGAAACGAAATAATGCACATCCTAGCTCCCACTGGGGAGTCGCTCCTCAGCCCCAGAGGGTCAGGGCTATAAACTCGACTCTGCCAAGGTCTCAGCAGCACCAGGGCGATGAACGCGACTGTGCCTCTGTCCTTTTCCCCCAAAGAGAGATCTCCTTTGAAAACCAGCACGACACGGAAAGTTGTTTTGGCTCTCCCACCTCTTGCTCAGCTTCCCTTCCCGTACCAGCCAGCCGGTACCAACCTCTCCTTTCACTTCTGTTCTCATATCCCTGTAGGTCGAACGCACCGATCGAACCAGGTCTCTGCTCCAGAGTATGTCTTCCTTATCTCTGAGCTGGCAGGGGAGAGGAGGTTTGCATCCATCGTGGCAAAACGGCTGGAGAGCCTAGTAAGTGCCCTGCAGCAAAGAGATTAACGTGTCAGTTCCAATTCCCTCTGACGAGCTTCCATTTGGGTGTTCCCACGGCGTGGCCAGTGTAATTAGTACGGGGGATTGCATCACCCCTGACTGAAGGCATTGCAGTTGTGGAACACGGGCGGCTTTTAGCAGCCTGGGATTTGGGAAAGGAAGTGAAGAATACGTAACCAAGGCATCAGGAGGAATTTCAGGGAAGCAGAACCCAATTCCAGATGCTGGAATTCCCCCACTGTTACAGGAGCATAAACCCATCTGTTTCCGGAAAGCTGATGAAATAATTAATGGAATAGTTAATTTGTCTCTGTTTCATTTTTCTTCACTTCTGATAAACCCCCAAATACTTTGGTAAAGTCTCGATATTCCAGAGGAACACTGCCTCCCCACAGCACGTTCTTATCCTGGCCTCTTCCGAGACCTGGCTTTGGCCATCCTTCCCTGGTGTTTTACAACAGCTAAAAGTAAGGGCTCTTTGCTTGTCTGCCTTCCTAGGGTGCCTTAACTCACGGAGACCGACGGGCCACGGAATCCCGAGACCTCAGCAAGTACAACTTTGAGAATAAGGTAACCTGGGGCTGCTCTCGGGTAGCTCAGCCAAGGAGGGGGTGATGTAGGTCGCAAGTGCCTTCAGTGGAGGCAGAGCCGGGAAGATCATTGCTGGCATCTACAGGCAGGATCTGGCCTAGCACCCAGCGCCCCGCCTGTAGCCTCGCCTACCGCATGCAGAACGGAGTTAATAATCAGTTAATAATCCGTTAATAATCAGCGTTGTGCATCTGAGCACCACGCTGGCGAGAGGCTCGCGGTCCCACGGGGGAGCCGGGAAGGGCGCTTGGGCCTCTGCCCCCAAGGGAGCCGGTGCCAGCGCCGGGGTGCGGACGTGCAGGGTCCTGTACCCTGGTCCCGAGGGACAGGGGAGGCCCCTGACACACGGCTTCCCCTCGGCACAGCCACCAGGTCAGCGGCCTTTCCTGGCGGCGACGGCTTTCTCTGCAGTGCCAGGAGTGTTGTGACACACGCAGTCCGCTGCTGGGCTGCCAGCGCAGGGTTGCCCCACGCGTGATTCCTGTCTCCTTTCACAGTACGGGGCTAAGGCGCTGGACAGAGTTCTCTCCACTATCCTCAACCACACGGAGAACAGAGTTCCTGTGCCCAAGAGCTACGACAGAGGGGAGGCTGCGTTTTTTCCATGGTAAGAACATTATCGGCTCGGGGGTTTCTTTGCATTTTGGTGGCCGGGTCGGTCTCTGGTTTGAGATGCTTGAAGAACCGAGCAGCAGGCTGGAGCAGAAGGTCAGAGGGAGGGACAGTACCCCTGGCGTAGCAGCTCACTAGTGAGCCGGGCAATTGGCCACCCAGGTGCATGTCACCCTGCCAGAGGCGGGGGAAACGGGCCTGGGACAAGCTTAGAAATAACGGGCACGGCTGGAGGGGAAGCAGCCCTGCAGGACTACTGAGGAGAAGCTTAACCCTAAAATGCACAAGCTGTCTTCTGCCCTTCCAGAAATGAAGCAAGGTCTCATCTCTGTGGGGATCTGCTGCAATCAGATGAAGTATGGCACCGTCGCGGTGGAGAAGGGTACGTGTCAGGCTTTTCCTGCCCAGCGTAGGGGAGAGGTGAAAGAGGCGGGGTGTCACGGCCCACCCGGCCCATCTGCATGGGAGCGCAGCCCGGAGGGGTTTGCTGTGCAGCCGGGGCAGGGTGTTTGCCTCGAGGGGAGGTCCTGCGGGGATTAGCCCGCGCTGCAGGTCCCATTTCCCTGCAGCAGCCCGGCAGCTGGAGGAGCAGCCCTTGGGCCGCTCTCTTGTGCGTCAGTGCTGTGCTGCCGTCGGGGAGGGACGCTGGGTGGCTTGCTGGGTGGCTCTCCTTGGGAGCGTGCTGGGGGGGCTCCCTGCCCAGCCACGCCACGTCCCCTGACCCGCCACGCTCTTGCAGACTGCTCCATCACCAAGTTCCTGAACCGCATCCTGGGGCTGGAGGTGGACAAGCAGAACATGCTCTTCCAGTATTTTTCTGACACCTTTGACTATCTGATTGAAAAGGACAAGAAGGAGGGCAAATACGACATGGGCATCCTAGGTATGGAGAAAGAGGGGTGGCCAGACCTCTCCCTGCTGCACCCCTGAGGTTCTCTGCTCCTCCCTGTGCTGACCGATGGCTCTTCCACGGCCACGGCCATCTCGGGCACTGCGGTGTCCCCACACCGCACAGATCTTGAGACTCTTGCAGGGAGAGGAGGTGGTACGGGAAGATGTGTCTTACAGCAGTCTTTTCTCCTTCTACAGATTTAGCCCCAGGAGTGGATGAGATCTACGAGGAGAGCAAGGAGGTCTTCCTGACTCCTGGGCACCCGCAGGACGGGCAGGTCGTGTTTTATAAGGTAGGCAGCCTGCACAGCTCTCTCTGCAGTCCGGTCTTCTCCAGTGCTTCCCAGTCTGGGGCTGTGAGCTGTTGGGTCTCTTCCCCTGCCCTGTGGCTTTGTGTCATGTTTGAGTCACATCTGCCTTGGCCATGAGCAGGTGACCGATGCTGGGAGTTACGGAGAGGAGGCAAGGAGAGGCCCTGCCCTGCCCCAGGGCTCGGGGCTGCCATACCCGTGAGGGCAGTCTGGCGGTGGCAGCTTCTAGGCTGCAGCAGCGCCAAGTTTGTGCCGAGGGTGTGATTGCGAGACAGACAACGATGCACTTGTCCTGCGCTCTGAAGTTACAGAGTCCCTCTGTTTGTTCCTGTTTAGATCAGTGTCGACAGAGGCTTAAAGTGGGAGGAAGCTTATGAGAAGTCACTCAAACTGACAGGATCCTTCGATGGCTTCTACCTCTCCTACAAGGTGGGTCCCTGGGCTCTGCCAGGGTGGCACCTCAGCGTGGAGGATGGCTCCAACGGGAGAAGGTCCACCATGGCTGTAAGAGGTCTATGCCGGACCTCTTGCTGGGGGCTGGGAGATGCCTCCAGGAACCTCCATCCTGGAAGGAAGGGGGTTAGTTCGGAGAAATACGGGCTTGGGGAGAGAGGCTGTGACTGTAACCATCGGCTCTACCCCGACAGATGCGAGGCAGCAAACACACCTGTCTGCTGGCAGAGCAGAGCCGTGGGAAGAACTTCATCCTCTACAAGCCAAACATTGGGAAGCAAAGCCAGCCTGAGAGCCTGGACAGTCTGCAGAAGAAGTACCGGCGGGTAGGTGGGAGCTGCAGCCCTCCAGTGTGGAGAGAGGGAAAAGCCTCCTTCTCTGGGCGGGGGTGGCTTCGGAAGGACATTTGCTGTAGCCCCCTCGCAGCTCCTCGTAGCCCTGTTGTGGGCTGGGCGGGGATAGATAGTGGCAGCACCTGGGTGCCCTGACTCCCAGCCCTGGATTTCAAGTGTCGGCTGCACGTTGGACAGTGGAAGATCTCTAATGCTGTGTGTGTCTTCTGCAGGTGCTGCCCGAGGAAGCCAAGGAGCACTGGGAGAGCAGCTACCACTTCTCCTTGAAGAAGTGTAACCATGCCGTCTGGTAAGGCACCTGCAGCCCCAGCCTGCCCTGCCCTCCCCAGGGCAGAGCTGGCGTTGGGGAGAGGGTCCCTGGCTGTGGCAGCGGGGCAGGACCACGCCAGGGAGGCTGGGGGGGGGGTCCTGCTCTGCCCTGCGAGCCTGTGCTGAGTCGGGCGGTTTTCTCCCGTTTGACCTGAAGGAACAGGAACTGCAAGCTGATCCAGGAGGGGAAGGAGTGCTTCCAGGGCATGCGCCTGCGTCACTACTACATGCTGTGTGGGGCCCTGCTGCGGGTCTGGAGCAAGATCGCCAGCATCATGGCAGACATCACCAACACCAGCTACCTGCAGATCGTCCGCCTCAAGACCAAGGAGAAGAAGAAACAAGTCGGTGGGTGAAGTGCTGGGAAGGGGAAGGGGAGCAGGACACTTTAGGAGAAGGAGGAAGGGGTCCAGCTGCCAGTGCCAAAATTCCCTTCCTAAGCAGGGCCGTGTCCCAGCCTGCTTAGGTGACCCCGTGGGAAGGGGGGGAGCCGGGGCTCCCCTGACGTCTTTGGGCACCGGGCAGAGGGTGTGAGCCCCCTCCACGCCCATGTGAAGCGGTGCCGTCCAGCTGCTTTGCTCTGGTTGCAGTCCCGTCTCCCTGCTCCGCAGCCCGGCCGAGAGACGAAGCAGGCTGGGAGGGCGCTTGAGGAATGGGCCCCGGTGCTGCTGCCCGTCCCTCTGTCGCCACGGTGCCCCGTCCCTTCCTGAAGTGCTCTGGGGACTGACGCACCTTCCTCCCCTAGGGATAAAGATCCCCGAGAGCTGTGTCCGTAAGGTGCTGGAGGAGCTGAAGCGGATGGACGAGAACGTGAAGCGAAAGCACAACCGACTCCTCCAGGCCCAAGAGCAGAGCCTGCAGTTCTCCCTGCCGCTGTCCATCCTGCCACAGTCCCTGGACCTCACGCAGACGGGGCCCGGGCACTCCCGGCACCAGGACGAGATCCTGGACTTGACCTACAGCCCTCCCGGCAGCGGCATTCCCGACGTGGTGATGAACCCAGAGCCCGGTGCGTTGTGCTTCCCCTCGGAGCCCGTTCTCCAGCCACACCAGCAGCACAGGTTACCCTTTGGCTTCAGCCACCCTTCGGCCTTCAAGAGCCCGGCCCCCGTGCTGGAGGGGAGCGTGCCTCTGAGCTCCTCGCTGCACGAGCACCTGCCTCTGCCTCACCCGGGACCCTTGCAGACGCTGCAGCAGCAGCAGGAAGATTTTGTCCAACAGGATGGGAATATCAATTTTAGAGAGATCCTGGAGGACATGCTAAGGACGTTGAATGGGGCCCCCCAGGAGAACATACTCCCCCAGGAGCGCCAGAGCGTGATCCAGTTCAGTGGGCCTTTCCAAGACTTCTGAGAGCCAGCTGGGCACGCCAGGCGATGCTCGGCCGCCGTGGATCCGCAGCCTTTGGTGCAGAGGTGAGAGCTGGGGAGCCCCAGCTTTTCTACTGGTTTGGACTGACCCTTTTGTTTTTGAGGGAAGAAAAAAAACCTATAGTTCCTTAAAGCAAAGTTTATTTATATATAATATACAGTCAGGCATGTATAGATTTGTATGTAACATGCGCTTGGGGGGAGTTGAGTGCTGCCAAGTTCAGCTGATCTGGCCTGATGGGCTCTGCTGCGTTCGAGTCCCGCTCAAGGGTCAGTGCCCGTGTAGGACTGAGGAGAGACGCCCCCTCCCCTCTGCCCGTCCCCCTGCAGACTACTGACTTTCCAAGCTGGGTCGTGCCTTCCCCAGCCCTCCAGCCCAGAGAGCTGGTCCCCCCGTGCGCTGGCCGGCCAAACTGCCTGCATCGGCTGCTGCCGCTTTCCTCTTGGGCTGCCCCAGCGCTGCTGTGGACCTCGAGGCTGCTCTGGAGGGCTGGGGCTGAAGGCAGGGGTGGAGGGGAAGGGAACGCTGTCCCAGAGGAGTCGGGAGCCGCTGAGCTCAGGCGTCCTCCCTCTGCGCAGGGCTGAGCAGGCGTAGCTGAGAGAAGCAAAACTGCGCCTGCTCTGCCCTCCCCGGGAAGGGACACCGGCACCTCTGGGGCTGCCCGAGCTCCGCAGGAGAGGGCAGGAGCTGGCTGCACCCGCGCCTCCTCTGTCGGTGTCGTGGCAGAGCTTGCGTTTGGCAGAGCTCGGCCACCCTGGGACCACGGGGGCTTCCCCGGAGCAGAAGGGCCACGCGTCCCACCAGCCTGTCCTGCACTTTAGCCTCGCAAGGTCGCTGTGGCCGGCCGCGCTTTGTCCGACTGCTTGCTGTGCGTGGTGTCCTTTCACCCGGCCGTCTCAGCAGCCTGTTCTGTAGGGCTTGTCCTTGGCTGGGCCATGGACGCGGGCCCCGGTGCCTGGATCTGGGCGACCCAGCCCTGCCCACCGCTGACCTCGGTCAGAGCTGCTCCCAGGCCCCAGAAGGGAAGAGTTCCCTGGTGAGCACCGGGGACGTGCAGTATCGCTGCTCGTGCTGCAAATTCAACCTCCGATACCAAAGAGCAAAGGTTCTGCTTTGCAAAGCACTGCCCCAGACGACCCACTGCCCCTTGGCCAGGAGCGGCTGGGCGAGCTGCCTTCTCCCCGGGACGGGGGCAGCCTCCGGCCGCTTCCGTCCCCGTCCGCTCCAGCAGCACCTCACCTCGGCAGGCCCCGGGGAACCTCTCTGTTGTTTTCTCCCTTAAGGAGCCTGGCAGGGAGCTGCCTGCTGGCAGGAACGCTCCAGGCCTGGCAGCTCCTCCCCAAGCCTCCCCTCTGCTGTGTTTCTTTTCTCTGCCTTGAGTCATCGAAGTATTTCCTAGAAGCGGCACCGGGATGTTTTCAGGGCAAGGATGCGAGACCTTCCCTGGCTGGCCCGGCCCTTCCTCGGAGAGGCCCCGGGGAAGGCGGTCCGGCCGGGAGAGGCCCCTGCTGGGGTCCCCCATGCCCTGACAGGTCAGTCTTGAGGGGGCTGGAGCTCTGCAGTGCCTGGCTGAGTCCCCTCCTCCAGGCAGAGAGCCTTGACCCCCCCGTGTCCCCCCCCAGGGCTCAGGGACGGGCCGAGCACCCCGTTTGCTGTTGGGACGTGCTTTGGGTCAGCGTCCGCAGCGTCCGTGCTCCTGCCGAGACGGGAGCTACCTTCCCTGACACATTAAGAGCGTGGACCTGCCCGCACGGTGCACGTGTGGGCTCGTTTTGGAGGTTGCTGTGGTCGCTGCCCTTCGTTCTGGGGGCTCGTCCTTGCCCCCCGCCCTCCCCAGTGGCATCTGCCTCCCGCCTGGCCGGGGTCAGCCCTGCAGCCGGCGCCGCTCGGGGCTGCGTTTTACTGCATTCAAGGAAACCTCCTTACCTCAAAGTTAGCATCACAGACGGGGAGCCCCTGCCTGCCCCCGCCCCGGGACCCCGCTGCTGCCCCGAGAGGTTTGCGCTTTTCCCACGGCTTTGCTCACGGCAGCCACGCTCGCCGCGGGGCCGTCCGGGGATCGCCGCCCTCTCGGGGTGCCACAACAGCCTTTTCCCAGTCCCGAGCAGAGCGGGGCTCTCCCCTTCCCCACACCCTCCTCTATTTAAAGTATGTCCCAGTCCACACCACTCGTGGAGAGGCCCCGGCTTCGCCCGCGTCCCGGTTCGTTCGCTCGGCGCTTGCCGAGTTCTCGGCAAGGAGAGAAAAGGACGCCGGGAAAACCCATTTCAGAGAGGCTTAAACTCAGGAATAGCGAGGAGGAGTCCTCCCACGAGGCACCCTCCGCCAGCCACTCCTCCGCCGTCACCCGGAGCCTTAGCTGGTGGCTTTGACGTTAATTTTAAAATTACACAATTCTCCCTCCCTGGTCTCTGGCAAGACAGAGAGCACCTTCAAGGAAGCCCTTCCCTGCCCCGATCCTGTGTTTTTGTCAGGGTTAATAATATGTAACAATATCTTTTAACTAAATTATTATGCAGTTGTCCTACTGATTGTATGTATTTTTAAATGAGTCCCTTTTTTTCTTCCCTTACACCTTTTTGTTAGCACTTTTTAATCTGCTTGTTGTTTGCCTTTGTTTTTCTATGTGTATTTATAATTAATTGGGATGTATATATGTAAAGAGATTTTTTTAGAATATGTGCCTTTGACTAATAATTCATGAATTTTCTACTTGCCTCAGAAGGATCATTTTTCATTCTGCTCAGTAAAAATGGAAAGGAAGCCACATACGAGATTTTCTGTAAGTCCCAGCTCTGTCTGTCTGTCCAGAGGTGTAGACCTGCCCCAGGATCCCATCTGGGACTCGGATCAGGGTAGGGAAGCCGAGGGCTGGGGTCTCCCTCCTGTGGCCCCAGCTCGGTGGCAGTTGAGGACCGCTGGCCTCGAGCGGGGCCGTGCGGAGGGGGATCCTCGGCCCTGGGCGAGGCCGCTCCTTCCCGCCTTTGCTGGGGAAAACACAGATAAAGGAGCCACTGTTGTGTCACTTGCGCCGGCCGCGGCGCCGGGACATCTCGCCCAGGCACTGCCGGCCCCGCTCTGTCCCGGCGGGATGGCGGCGAGCCCGGGCGCTGCTCGCCGAGGAGCAATTCGCACCGCGCCTTGCGCAACCGCGGCTGGGCGTTGCGGCACTGCCCGCAGAGCTCACGGCGAGAGCGAGTGGGGCTGTGGGGCAGCTCCCGGGGGGCCGAGCGGTCCGGCAGGCTGGAGCGGGCGTCCCGGCATCCTTGGTGTGCCGGGCTGCGGGCACGCGGGGGGAGCAGGCTTGCGGGGGGACCCCGGGGCCCTTCCCCACTCCACCCTTGGCCCTGCGTTGCGGACAGGGCTGCCCTGCGGGGGCAGAGGTGTTAAGGGGAGACCCAGCAGCTCGCCCAGACCCTGGGGAAGAGGCAAAGCGCGAGCTCTCCCTGCCCACGGGAGACGCCGGCGCTGCGCGGGCTCGGCCAGACAAGGCTGCGCCTCTGCAAGCGCCAAGCTGCAGCCGAGACTCCCCGAGGAGGATGGATGCGCCCGTGGTCCTGCACGCTGCAGACGCGGCTCCGTGAGGCGTTTCACCGTGTCCCAACACGACTCGGTTTTGTTTTGCAGTAATTGCTCCTGGCTGCGGCTTGCGCCACTGCTGGAACAGGCCCCTCGGCTGCCCTGCGCGGGCCAGGAGGGCGGCATCGGGGCCGTTCCCAGAGAGCCGGGTCCCAGAGGGGCCCCGCGCGCCTGCGCCAGCCGCTCGGGAGCATCAGCTGACCCAGGATTTGTGTGCAATTCCCCTCTCGGCGCTAATGAGGATTATCCCTGCTGGGCTCGGGAGTTGTGTAAGCTCCTGGCTCCCTGGAAAGCTCTGGGCTCGCACCAGGAGCGGCACAGCAGATCCAGCCCTCTCTGCCACGCAGCCAGACGCAACCGGTCGTTTCTAATACGTTTATTGCAAGGGGACGCTGGATCCTGCGTCTTCCCCAGAGAAAAGGGCTGCCCAGCAGCGGCCGCCGGCCCCGTGAAGCCTTCTTCCAGCAGGTGCACGCCAAATCTTCAGGTCTGCCTCACCAGCAAGCTGGTTTGAAGGCAGACCGTCATGGGGCTGGAAGAGGAGACGCCACGGGGCAGCGGGAGGGCTGGCGCCGGGTCTGAGGGACAGTGCAGGGGGGAGATGAGCAGCTCTACAGGTAGGCAGGCAGGTCCTTCTCGATGACCTGGGAGAAAGAGGGGAGCATCGCACTTTGAGAACTCCACTGCCCCAAAACTGCCCTCCCACCCCAGAGGGGCGGCTGGGAACCACCTCCCCCCGTGCTGGGCACCCGCTTTCCCGGTGCCACAGGCAGCCCCCCCGCAGCGCAGCCGTGCCCCTTCTCCCCCCGCCAAAGGGGGACGAGAGCCGGGACGCGGCAGCAGAGCCTGCTCTGGAGCTGCTCAGCCCCGCGCCGCCGCGTCAGGCTGCGCTGCAACACCAGCCGCGCCGGCCGCAGACTCACGTAGGGATCCTCCATCGGGCTGTACCTCTTCACCACTTGGCCCTCCCGGTTAATGAGGAACTGTGGAAGCGAAGCAGCACCCAGGTGAGCGAGCCCAGCTGCAACGGGGGCTGCGCAGCCCCGGCAGAGCGGCGGAGCAGCTGCGGGAGAGCGGCTCCCCCTCAGCCGGTCACTGCCCCTCTGGGACCGGGCTGGAGGTAATGGGGTGGGGGGCCCCGGGGGCTCCAGGATGGCGCAGGAGCCCCTCGGGACGCCCCTACCCCGGCAGCCAGGGCAACCGCACGGAGCGGAGCCTGCGCGCGAGCATCCCTCCTCCCCGCAGGACTCCCCACCGCCCCCCAGGAGCGAGGGCGCGGCCCGGGCGAGCCCGGGGGGAGGCAGCCGTGTCCTACCTTAGTGAAGTTCCATTTTATCGCGCTGGGAAAGAAAAAACAGGAGTGAGACTGCGGCAGAAGAAAGCCCTTGCCCTTGCTGCAGCCAGGCCTCCCTGCCCGCCGGGGCGGCTGCCGCAGCCCCCTGCCCACACTCACTTCCCCAGGGTGCCTCTTCCCTGGGGCTGGTCCTTCATCCACTTCCAGAGCGGGTGGGCGCTGTCCCCGTTGACGTCGATCTTGCTGTACATGTCGAACTTCACACCGTAGTTTTCAGCAAATGCCTTAATCTGCGCGTTGTCCCCGGGCTCCTGCGGAAGGCAAGAGAGGGACAGGGAGCTCTGCGAGGGGCCCGGGGCCGCGCGGGGAGCCCTCGCCCCGCTCCCCCACGTACCTGTTTGCCAAACTGGTTGCAGGGAAAGCCCAGGATGCGTAAACCCCTCTCAGCGTATCTGGCGTGCAAGTCAACAAGCTGAGTGTAGTTTACAGCGGTTTTTCCTCATTTCGAGGCCACGTTGGTGATGATGCAGACGTAGCCCCTGCGGAGAGGGGTCGGCTCAGCAGCGGCGGAGCGGGAGAGGCCCGGGCGAGGCGGGACGGTGCCGTGGGCCGGCCGCGCCCCCGGGTTATGCAATCGGTCGCCCCGCTGCGGCTCGGCGCCGCCCCGGGGCCCTTTGAGCCGCGTTCCCCCCCCGCCCGGAGCCCTCGGCCCCGCGGCCCAAGGGCGAGCGGCGCCCGGCCCTTCCCCCCTACCGGTACTTCTCCAGGGAGACGTCGTTGCCATCGATGTCTCGGGCGTGGAAGTCATAGATGGCCTTGGCCGAGCGCCAGTCCTCCGCCTGGGCGCACTGCGGGGGCCGGGAGGGGCGTCAGCGCCCGCCGCATCCCCGCCGCGTCCCCCCCCGGCCGGGGGGGGGGCCCGCAGCGACCGGGGCCGGCGGCTCCGCGCCCTTCGCTTCCCCGGCCCGGGGGGGGGCTCCTCCGCCCCCCGCTCCGCCGAGCCCGGCCGGCCTCAGCCCCCGCCGCCCGCCCTGGGCGCCTCAGGGCCGCCCGGGAGAGCCCCGGCCCCGGCAGCCCCAGCTCCCACTGCCCCGCAGCCGCAGCCCCGGCCCCCACCTCCCCGCAGCCCCGGCCTGACCCCGGCCCCGGCCCCCACCGCCCCGCAGCCGCAGCCCCGGGGCCGCGCTCACCATGCTCCGCTCCCGGCCCCACGCCGCCGCCCCGCACCGCAGCGCCAGCCGCGCCGCCCGGCCCCATCCCATAGCGCCCCGCCGCCCCCCCGCCCCTCAGCCAATCGGCGCCCCGGACGCCCGGAGGCACCGCCCCCTGCGGCGGCGCAGCCAATCATCGCGCAAAAAGGCGTGCCCGACCGGCCGATGGATGGGAAGCTGACCAATGGCGGAGCAGGGCGGGCGGGGCGGCCGCGGGGATGTTTATCGGCGGGGCGGGCGAGACCATGGGGGCGGGGGGGCCGGGGCAGACCACGGGGCCCGGGGCGGGGTCCGGCGGCGGGGCGCTGCAGGCCGGGCCCCCCCGCGGCGGCCGTTCCCCTCCTGCCCGGCGCTCGGGCCGCGGCCGGTCCCGGCGGGGGCGCGGGCAGCGGCGGAACGGCCCCGCCTGCGGGAGAGGGACCCCGCCCCCCCCGCCCCGGGCCGGCGGACTACAGCTCCCAGCAGCCCCCGCGGCCGAGGCCCCCGCGGCCGCCCCGGCGCCGCCTGTCGCCGCGCGGGCCGGCATTGGGGCGGGCGGCCCCGGGGGCCTGGGCGGCGCGGGCGGCGGGCGGCATGGACGACGAGGAGGAGACGTACCGGCTGTGGAAGATCCGCAAGACCATCATGCAGGTGCGGGCGGCGGGGCCGGGGGGGCCGGGGGAGCCTGGCGGGGCCGGGGGGGCCGGGGCCGGGTCCCGGCGGGGGTGCGGGGCTGCGCGGCGGCCTGGCGGCGGCGGCGGCGGCCGGCCCGGCCCCGGGGCCCGCGGCCGAGGTCGCCTGACCCGAGGGCGCTCCCGGCAGCTCTGCCACGATCGGGGCTACCTGGTGACTCAGGACGAGCTGGACCAGACGCTGGAGGAGTTCAAGGCGCAGTTCGGTGACAAACCCAGCGAGGGCCGGCCGCGGCGCACCGACCTGACGGTGCTGGTGGCTCACAACGACGACCCCACCGACCAGATGTTCGTCTTCTTCCCGGGTGAGCGCAGCCCCGGGTCCCTCGGGGGCTGGCGGGAGGGACGGCCTCGCGTTCCCGAGGGGCGAGGGAGACTGTCGGTAACCCCGGGGCCAAATCCTTCCCCAGAGGAGCCCAAGGTTGGCATAAAGACGATCAAGATGTACTGCCAGAGGATGCAGGAGGAGAACATCACCAGGGCGCTGATCGTGGTACAGCAGGGCATGACCCCCTCGGCGAAGCAGGTACGCAGCCCCGGGAAGGGAGGCTGCCTTCCCGGTCAGGGCGGCTGTGGGCCCTGGGCGCTCTGCGTGTCCGTCTCCCAGCGCTGCTTTAGGTTAATAAAAGCCCGGGATTTCCTTCCGGATGAAACCTCTCGCTAAAGCCTGCTGTGCCTCCGTCCAGGCTCTCGTTTAACGTGCAAGTGCATTTAACCAGAACAACCGGTCCTGGTTCCGCAAGAACAGCCGGTGGCCCCTCGGTAGTCAGAGGTTGATGAGAGACGAGAGGATATTTGCCAGCGGTCAGGAGATCTCTGCGCTCTTTGCCTGCGTAGCTGTGTCTGCGTGAGCACGAGCAGGGCGATTCCACGCCCGCAGTGACCGGGGTTTATCGAGGAGCAGACCTGAGCGCAGGCAGGGTTGTCCCGGAGCAGCGCCGCGGTCTGACAGCCCTTTCCCGTTTCAGTCCCTGGTAGACATGGCTCCCAAGTACATCCTGGAGCAGTTCCTGCAGCAAGAGCTTCTGATCAACATCACAGAACACGAGGTGAGCCGTGTCGGGCAGCGGAGCGAGGGCAGGATGATCGCTCTTTTGTGCAGAGCTGCGCCTCGGGCTGCTCCCAGAGACCTCTCGGTTGCTCAGTGACGCCCTCGGAGTTTTCTTCCTTACAAACGTTGCTTCTCCCGCTGCTGTGCGGAGCCGGTCGCCTTCTTTGCTTTCTAATCGTACAGCCTCTCTCCCCTGTTGGTTGCAGCTGGTCCCGGAGCACGTTGTCATGACAAAGGAAGAAGTAACCGAGCTGCTGGCCAGATAGTATCCTTTGTGTGCTCCTTCCCTTCCTGCCCGGGCGCGACGCTCGGCGCGATCCTTGCTTTGGGCTGAACACGAATACCCCCGCCTGCGACGGTTTATTGCTTTGTTCCACGAGCTGTGGTAACGAGCGGGCACCGGGGCCGGCGGCGCGTTCTGCCGGGGAGCTTCTCCTTGACGCCCTGCGCAGTAAGCTGAGAGAGAACCAGCTCCCGAGGATACAGGCCGGGGATCCTGTGGCCCGGTACTTCGGAATAAAGCGGGGTCAGGTAAGAGAGAAATAGACTCGTGCAACAGTTCCCCGCGGGCAGGGCACGGAGCTGGGGTCCTCTGCAGCACTTCAGAGCGCTCGGGGACCGGAAGGTTTCTCTTTCAAGCGTAAAAGCTGTTGTAGGTTCGGTACGGGCGTGCGTAGGCTGAGCCAGGAGACAGCAGCCGGTTCCTGCTGAATCGGCTGCTGGCAGCCAGCAGCTGCGACACCAGCCCCAGGCTCTGACGCCAGCCCCAGGCTCTGTCGTCTCCCCTGGCCCCCGGGTGGCACTGCCACGCTCGCCCCCAGCTGAAGCAGGGAGCTCGGCACCAGCCGCCTCCATGGCTGCCAAGCGCCGTGGCTTTACAGCCACGCTCTCTGGGGCTGAGCGCGCGCCCGCCTCGGGCAGCGAAGCCCCGCAGGGGCGACTCCCTCAGAAGTTCCTTCTGTCGGCCCTGTAGGTAGTGAAGATCATACGACCGAGCGAGACCGCGGGCCGCTACATCACCTACAGGCTGGTGCAGTGATGGGGAGCTGCCGGGTAAGGCGGGGTACGAAACCCTCTGGCTGGCGGAGGGCTTTGGGCAGCGCCGTAGACTTAGGCTGGGGCTTTCCAGGACTGACCTGAAGCGAGCTGCCTCCAGGAGATTAGCTCAGAACTTTAAACTGTTTGTGGAGGGAAGGGTTGGCGGGAGGACAGACCGGAGCAGGGCTTAAGCAGTCCCTTGCCTCAGTATCCAGCGTTTCGGACGTGCCCGTCGGCGTTCGGGGCGTTGCGGGGCTCGGCCTCGGGAGCGCTCTGCTGAGGGAGGCGTGAGGGGATTCGCAGCCCGAGTTCTCTTTCTTCCAGGTGTGGAAGAGTTGTGTGACACCTCCCGCTCTTCCCATCCGCTGGCAGTGTACGGACACTCGGGATGTCTGCCGTTTCATAGATGGCCAAGAAAATTCCCTTTCCGCGTTGCCTCTGTGCAGTTGTGTTACCTGGCCCAATGCCTTGTTTTCCAGCACGGACTTTGCTGTAGCTCCGCACCCTTCCCTAAGGACTCGTGCCTGAAGTGACCTGAAGCAACTGATTTGTGCAGGGAGGAAGCGAGTGGAAAAAGGCTTTTGCTTTCCTATTTTATTTATAGGATCTTATTTTTAATAAAGGTTTGTACCCCCGCTGTTCCTCGCTGGCGCTGTGTTTCTCAGCCTCTCCCTGCACCAGAGCCGCCTGGGCTTTGCAGGTTCCTGTATTTCTCATCCGTGGAGGGCGCCTTGCTGTGGGCTCTGCTGGGCTCTCCCTCGCGGCTGAGCCAAGGCCTCTCCCTGCAGAGCTCGGATCGGCTGCCGTGCGCAGTCCCGTCGCTGCGGTTCAGGCTTACCTCATCGCTTACCTCATCTGCCCTACCCTCTGGCCCTTGTTTGGAGACCTCGGAGCTCAGATCGCGCAGCGGAGAGTTGCTCATCGCCCCCCAGTCGCTTTCATTTTAATCTGTTCCAGGTCTCAAGGGTTTTAAACTTCAGTTTACTTGCTAGAAATACTTGGAGCGCTGCCCTGCGCTGCTCAGCCTCCTGCGGCCGTGGGCGTAGGAGTCTGGAAGACTGACGGCCGGGACGGACACGGGTTGGAACACACTGGTTTTATTTACTCTTTCGGACGTATGTACATCTGAACACGGCAAAACGCACGTAACGCAGCTTCATACAGCAGTGCAGACGTCGTAACAAACACGCTTTTCCCACAAAGCTAATAACCGAACAGAAGGGTGCCTGTTACCCTGTGGAGCGCAAGCGTAGCTTCTGTCCCTTCCCTCACTCGCTCTCGCCTCTCATCCATCCTCGCAAGCACACGCGGTACCGCCCGTGGTAGCAGTGCTGGCAGCAGGGGCCGGCGCCTCCCTCCTCCTGCTGCCCTGGGAAGGACCCGCGGGAAGAACCCACCCGCCCTGCTGCAGAGCGCAGGAGCGAGCGTCCGCAGGCACCTCTGGCTCTTCTTTGGCTCAGCTATAAACGACCGAGCTGTAAATTAACGCTGGCTTTGTGTACCTTTACCCTGCTGCGCTGAGACGCGTTCCGACGAGCCTCGGAGAGCTCTGGGCGCTGCAAAGCCCGGGCTCCCCCCGCGCTGGAGCCTGATCCTCTGCGGGGTCAAACACCCGCTCGATCGCCCAGCTCCGCGGTGACGAGGCGCGTACGGCCCTCCGAACGCCGCTCGGTGAATCTTCGGCCGCAGCATCGCTCCCGCTTCGCTCACGCGGCTTCCTTGGCCGGAGATCCGCCTCTGCCTTCCCCCTCGCCGTCCCGCTGGGGCGGACGCGGAGCCGGGGCGGCGAGGCCGGGGCGTGAGCAGACCGAGAGACGATCTGGCGTCCAGCGTCGCGCTGAGGAAGGGCCTGGCTAATCGCTAGGAAGCAGCTTTGGATTTGTGCAATCTCGGGAGCCGCGGGCTGCGCGTCGCTCGTGCGTGAGGTGCCCTGGAGAATCCGGCCCGGCCGGGGGCTCTCGGTCCTCGCCCGTCGCGCGCCCTCCTGGGCCGCGGCTCCAGGGGCACGCAGGCAGGAGCGCAGCTCAGGCACAAGCAGGGTAATAGAAGGAAACAGCTTTCGCCTCTTTCTAAGCTTCAAATCTACTCGTTTCTCTGCTTCAGTGCAGAAAGTCTCATCGGTTTAAAAAAAAAATAGGGTCTTGTTTAACCCTTTAAGTTCCTTTGCCAGCAGAGGTAGTGGATTCATGTTGAAGGGTTCTCTCTTTACAAAAACAAAGCCTCTTAGACTGGCAGGGGCTGCGACTCGGCTGAGGCCGTGGCGGCCCTGAGGAGGAGGAGGCATCTCCCCTCGGTGACCTGCTCTCTGCCCGGCTCCAGCTCGGGGCAGCTGGAGGAGCAAAGGCGTAGGCCTGCACTTGCAGCTTGGATTTTTGGAGAGCAAATGTCTCTAAAAAACAAAAAAATCCCTGAGAGATGAGGCAATGCTCAGGAGCGGGCAGCCAGGAGAGCCCGGACCCCGCAGCCGGGAGAGCCCGGACCCTGCAGCCGGGAGAGCCCGGACCCCGCAGCCGGGAGAGCCCGGACCCCGCAGCCGGGAGAGCCCGGACCCCGCAGCCGGGAGAGCCCGGACCCCGCAGCCAGAAGAGCCCGGACCCCGCAGCCGGGAGAGCCCGGACCCCGCAGCCGGGAGAGCCCGGACCCTGCAGCCAGGAGAGCCCGGACCCCGCAGCCAGGAGAGCCCGTCCCGAGCTGCGCGCAGCCTGCGGGTTGCTCTTTGCGCAGCTCCTACCAAGAAGAAAAATGCCCGTAAACACAAGCAGCGATGCGAACCTCGTCGGCCGAGCCAGGAAGGCACGTCGCTCGCCGAGTCCTGTGTTGCTTAGAAGTGCTGAGGCAGTAAATTCATCGCTGGACTTTGGGTGCCTGGTGCAGCCAGTTATAAAATAAACGTCCCTTGCGGGGCCTGGCAAACAGTGCAGCTGTGGCCCAAAAGCCGAGGCCAGCTCTGTGCGAGATGGCGCGGGTGGCTTTTACCGGCTACTCCGCGCTCCTCTGGCCGCGCCGTCCCTTCCTGGTGAGCTGGTCCCCAGGCCGGCAGCCGGCCCGCGCGCGCGGTGCTCGGCGTTGTCCGTCTGTCCGTGCGGCACCCGCGCCTTTCTGCAGCGCCCTTCTCCTGCCCGCTGTGGGGGAGCTCTCCCTGCGTCGCCTCACGGCAGCCTCCCCTCCCAGCCACAGCCAGCGAGGATGATCAGAGCCTTTGACTCTTCCTATCTCGATTTCTGCAGCAGAGGCGTAGGATCAGGGAGCGTGGCAAAAACGAAGCCTGTGACCTGGCACGGGCACGGCAGAGCCCTGGGCTCCTTCCCAGGCCAGAGCGACAAGCGAAGGGTCTGCCCTGCTTCAGCTTCAGAAGCGTGAGCAGGGGCTCCCAGCAGGCGAGGCGGGCTGGCCCGCTTCTCCCCGTCGGGAGCCAAGGGGCTCAGGGGTTTTGTGTGAAAGCTCCAGCCAGGGAACAGCGAGGACTTGCCTGCAGCTGACACACCGGACCCCCCTGAGCTGCCCGTGGCTCCGTGCTGTCCCTCCCACCCCTCAGCATCACAGCTTTGCGAGTCGCTACGCCTGGGTAGTTTCTGGCTTTTGCGCCTTTGCCCTGTCCCAGCGTCCGCGGTATTTTTTATTCGGTGGCTTAGATAAACAGGGGCCGCTGCTCGCTGCCTGGCTCGCGGCCGCCTTGGCGCCTGGCTGCCAGATGCTGGGCAGCGGCAGGCATGGACGCGTTGTTGGACTGGTTTGTGTTGTAGTCCGTGTTGGCAGTGGCAAGGCGGCTCTCGGGGTATTCTTCTGCATCGCTTTGCTCTCCTGCGGGGCTGCAGCAGCGGGGAGCGGGGCCCTCCGCGTCTGACTGGCCCATGCTGCAGCTCCGGCTCCGCTGCCCCTCGCTCCCGTCGTCACAGCACTGAGCTTCGTCTGTGCTGGTCTCGCTCTCCTGTTTCGTTAGCTGGGTTCGTGGGCCCCCGTCCGCGGTGGCCAGCAGCTCCCCGCTGTCCTCCAGCTCGGAGTCGGAGTCAACGGAGCGGTCGCCAGGCTCTGCGGGACGGAGGGAGCCCTGTGTTACGCTCTCGCCCAGCACCACGGCATCAGCGGGAGCTTTGTGCTGCAAACTTGTGCTCTTCAGGCCAGGGAAGGGCTTTGTGCTGCTGCCGCTGGTGACACAGCTCGGACCTGTGCCGCTGGGGAGGAGCCACCCGGTGCCTTTCCCTTACCTGTGAAGGAGTCGGCGCTGTAATCCAAATTCCTCTTCTCTGAAGGCAGCTCCAGGTAGGGGCCGCTGCCGGGAGGAGCTGCGGGCTGGGAGCCTGCGTTGGCCTGGGAGGAAGGGGTACGGTGGTGAGGGCACGGAGGAGAAGAAAACCCTCATTCACTGAGAAATGGTTCCAGAAATCTCATTGTTCACGGGAGAAATGCCAACTTCTGTCCCGGTGTAAAAGCGCGTGGGCGCCATCCTCCCACCCCCGCCTGTCTCACCCACCGACGCTGTTCTTTTGGGGCAGAAAATCACTCGCAAGTGGAGTGGGGATGCACATGGGGACGTGACGAAGCGAGGCAGGTTTTCCAAGAAAGGCAACAGCGTCGGCCAGACCCGTACCACGGCGCGGCACAGTGGGGATGGGGAACGTCGCGGGCGCGATCCGCAGGGCAGAGCGCGAGGCCGGGGCCCCGCTCGGGAGCGGGTGGGGGTCTTAGGGCTGCAGGAGGGTGCGAGCAGGCTGCCTTGCTAGGCTCCGCGTCCCCTGAGGGTGCTCCCGTCCCCAGGGGCTCCTACCAGGTCAGAGCAGCTGGCTGCCTCCTCCTTGCTGTCTGCGCTGTATCTGCTGGAGTCGGCCAGCACCGCGGTCTCCTTGTTCTCAAAGATGGTCGAATAGAAGATGATGAGCGCCTCGATGATGCGAGCTTGGTGGGGATAATCGACCAGCGAGGACAAGGAAATAGTGGCATCCGTGGGCCTTGGGCGCATCAGCGTTGGCCCAAAGACGATGCCCAGGTTGCTTGAGGTCATCTTGTTGTCCTGTTCCACTTCCACGATCCTGGGGAGGAGGAGGAGGAACTCGTGAGAGCAAGCAGGGAGAAGGGGCGGGCGGACAGGCGCCCAGGCTGGATGCGGGGCTGGCAGCGCAGGCGTCCCCTCTCGTGGCACGCACGAGCTTCGTGAGCGGCGGAGGAGTAGCTGCAGCCACGGATCCACCTCCCTGCTCCTGGGAAGGGCTGGGCCGTCCCCGCTGCCAGCGTGGGTCCGGCGGGGAGGCTGCACCCAGGGAAGAAAGGGAAGGTGCCCCGGCACCCGCGCGGGCTCCGGACCTGCCCTTCTCACCTCCTCAGGTGCTGCAGGAGGTACTGGAGCGTGGCCATGTTCTCCCAGGGAAGCTCCTTCAGCAGCTCCTTCAGCTTCAGCACCAGGTTCACCACCACCTTGTCGGTGTCGGCTCCTTTGTCCACCAGCTCAGGGCCCCCTTTCCCGCTCTTGCCCTTGGCCTCGCCGCCCTGTAAGCTCTCCTTGGCCAGGCCCATCAGCTCGTTGTACATGCGGAAGGGCATAATGGGCTCCGGCAGCTGCAAGCAAGAACAGGGGAGATGGGTGCTGGAGGGCTGAGGACACCCGGCGCCTTTCTACAGCAAGGAGACGTCCCCAGCGCTGGCAAAGCACGCTGCCCAGCGGGAATCTTTATTTATCCATCCCCTGAAGGGGGTCAGTCCAGCCTCGGCTGTCCCAGCCAGTTAGTGCCTGCGGAGCTCAAGCAAAAAGCAGCGTTTGATCAGCCCGCGGGTGCTCTCTGCTGGATGGGTCCCTCGGGGTCCAGGCTAAGGGATTCTCTCGCTCCCCCAGAAAAGCCCTGCCGGGGTGGGCGCAGCAGCAGGGTCCCTGCAGGCAGCAGGCGGAGGGCAGGAATAAAGGCGAGGGAGGAATGGGTCTTGTTGCTCTCGGGGAGAGGCAGGATGTGATCGGCGTAGCCTGCAGCAAAGGTGGGGCTGTGGTTAGGTGGAAACTCTTGCTTTGAAGTGTGTACGAAGCAGCCGGAGCAGCATGTTAACAAATTGGTGGTTTTGCATGGCTGGCCATGTTTTCGGAGTGGCTTAAACAGATGGTTTTGGGGACAGGCTGCCTCTCACAGCGGAGCAGGGTCCCCCCGTCCAGCGCTCTTATGGAGGGACTTTAAACCCATTTCTCTGCTGTGAGACGTTGGGTTGCGGCTCGGGACTGATTCTCCCTCTCTTTCCACTCCGCTTTTCTTCTCTGGAGAAACCGCGGAGGCAATTCAGGGCCCTTCTCTCTGTGCAGGGCACCCAGGGACAAGGCTCCCTCCTTCCGCCGAGCCCCGTTCTCGGGTTAACCGAGGGAGCCCTTCTGCCTCCAGGCAGGGCAGCACTAAAGAGTTAAGCGGTGAGGCTGCAGCGCGAAGGAGAAGCTGCTTCCTCTCCTTCTGCCCTGTGGTGGCTCGTTGGAGGATGTGGGCGATGCCGCTTGCGCTGCCAGTTTTCAAGTTTGCGCGTTGGCATTTGCTGGGGGTGGCGAATGGCTGGGAGCCGGGCAGAGCGCCCGGCCAAGCCCGCCGCAGGGCGACCCGAGGGGCACGGCGCTGCGCGGGGAGACGCGAGCGCAGCCCCGGCTCTGCCGTGCGGGGCGACCTTTGCCGGACCGCTTCCCTTTTTGGGTACCTGCTTCCCCAATTGTGAAGGGGAGGGAGGATTCGGTGCTTCTACACGTTGTTTTTCTGCGGATACGAGTGCCGCTGCTGCAGCGGCGATGGCGGGGAGTTGTGCAAGGGCTCACCGAGAGCAGGAAACCCGCAGCCAGCTCGGAGCAGGCGCAGCGTTGGGTGCTCACGGTCCCGGTCCCATCTCCACCGCTGACCCACTCCCAGCTGGGAGGGACCCGCTCCCCACCCACGCCGCCATACAGTTATCAAGCCCAGTTTGTGCAGCATTACTCCTGCCCGAGGTGACTCGGCGACGCCAGGTTTGTTTCTGGGAAGTTCGCTCCTCCGGCCGCCTCTCCCCTGCCTCCCCCCAGCAGAAGGCATCACCGTACCTGGCGCAGGTAGAGCTTCAAGACATTGCTGATATCATGAGGGGAGGCCTGGGACAGCTCCACCAGCTCCTTCCCATTCTCAAATGCCTGGCAAAGCTTCTCCACGCGGGTCTTGACACCGTTCACTCGGTAGATGCCCTGCGAAAGAGAGAAAAGTGGAGTTGAAGTGAGGAGAGGTGCTTCTCTTCGTGTTTGCACGAGACAGTGAGCTCCCACCCTCTCCTTTTGGGGCTGGAAATCCCTCTCAGAAGTCGTTCTGGGACATCCCTGTTTCGTAGGAAAGAGGGAGGCAAGAGAAGTGAATTTCCAAGGTCAGAGTTTGGGGTATCAGGGCCAAGTTTATCACCGGGACTTTCTGCCTTCCTGCCTCCAGTGACCTGAGAAAGGGGTCTGTTGGGTTTCACGCAAAGGCAGAAGAACATTTCAAGGGAAGGCAGCGGAGCCAGCTCAGCTGAAGAAGAGGGAAGAGAGAGTGCGTCACCTTGGTTTTCAGCGCCCGCTTCTCAATCTCAGAAATGCACTTCTTGATGATGAAGGGGATGCCATCTGAGCTACTCTGAGAAGCCTTTGTGAAGTCTTGCCCAAAAAGCTGCAGCTTCCCTTGGAGTTTCTTGTGCCCGCACTGGATGGCCAAGGTTTCCAGACACTTCTTGTGGCAGGCCAGGTAGCACTGGAAAACACAGGGAAATGCGTGGAGGTGGGAGACAGCACCCTGGGTTAGCTGGAAGGGCGGCCACCGAGAGACACCCGGCATCGCTCAGAGAACGAGGAGCTCGTTGAGCAGGACGGCAGACAGGAAAAATGCCTTTCTTGGAGGCTGCAGGACCAACGCAAAGCACATGGACCCCTCCCCACAGCGGCCGCTTCTCCCAACTTTACCTCCTCGCATTCTGCTCCCTGGAAGTAAACGTAGCTGTTGCACTCCCGACACTTGGAAGGGGTACGGAGCTTCCGCAGCCGATGAGTCTGGGCAGCCTTGGATAAGCCAACGTTTCGGAAGGGCCCCGTTGGAGCCGTCATCTCTGGTGTGATCCCGTTGATGCCTACGAGCAGAACAAAAAGAAATGCAGCTGCACCCTGGCTCCGGAGGAGGTGAGGTTAAGCAAAGCTGGAGCAGAGGGGTCGCTGTCACAGAGCAGACACCAGCTGGATGTTGTTCTGCAGCAGCATCGCACATAACCCGTACGCTGAGGCGTACAGCCCTGGCTCATCTGTTCCCACTGGTCTGAGCAGAGCTCATCCCTTGGTACAGGCAACGCCGTGGGGCTCCCCACGGGGACGCCGTCAGGCAGCCTCCCAGCAGCCGTTCCGTTTGCCTCCAGAGCTACTGGATTTGGGAAAAGTCAGCCTGCGGTTAGCTCTGCCACGGCGCGTGGGTGCACAGCAGGGCACCGGTCACCTCCTGCGCTGTCACCTACTCTGCTCAAAGGGGGTGGCGTTCTCATCCTTCTCTTCCAGCTCTTCGCTGGAGGACACGGTGCCGTTGGAAGACAATCGCTGGAGTTTATGGCTGAATTCAGCTGCCAAAAGAAAACCCGCAAGCCACTGAGATTACGGGCACAGTTGTTTCCCTTCTGCTGAGCTCTGATGCTCGTGGCTGATTCCCACAGCAAGCAGCCGGGCGCCTTGCGCGGCTGGGGCAGCTCTGCCTGCGGGGAAGGAGAACCCGGAGGCAGCCGGGGCCGTGCCTGCCCGCGCAGCACCTCGCAGGGAAGCGGGCTGCAGCCAGAGTAGTGTAAAGGTTCAGTGGTCCCTCATTGCTCCCATCCCATCCATTCCATCCCATCCCATCCCATCCCATCCCATCCCATCCCATCCCATCCCTTCCATCCCGTCCCATCCCGTCCTGTCTCGTCCCGTCCCATCCCATCCCGTCCCGTCCCATCCCATCCCATCCCATCCCATCCCATCCCATCCCATCCCATCCCATCCCTCCCATCCCTCCCATCCCATCCCGTCCCATCCCATCCCATCCCATCCCGTCCCGTCCTGTTGGAGACTGGGAGCAGAGCAGTTATTGACAACGCAGTGCTGTTACAAGGCAGATAAAAAAGGGAAGTGGCAGGTCCCACCTAGCTCCGATGCTCTGGTTTTGGGCTGGCTGTATTAGAAGGGGAAGGACTGCCTGCCCTGGGCTGTTCCAGTACCTACCTGTGTTGGAATCCAGGCTGCTGTCACCTTCAGTGATGGAGGTTGGCCAGGATTTGTGGACCTGGTGTCCCCTCCCACCTGCGGAGGAAAGCACATCGTCCATTTGCGATCGCTTCCTGCGTTCAGGGGAAGAACGCGGGAGAAGAGCCCAGGCTCTGGGAGACGCTCAAATGAGTGAGGGAAGCTGCTTGGCGCCTGTTGACGGGCTGGTGAAGGGGCTGGGGGGTGATGCCTTCAGTAACGCATCCAGCAAGGGAAAGAAGAGATGGGAAGATGGAGAAGGGTTTGTTAGGTAGCACTAGCAAAAGCAAAAATCCCCCACGGATCTGATTTTGTGTCCTTCGGGAAATTCAGCTTGCGAGGCTTCCAGCCTGTGCTTCTGCTGCAGAGAAGCCCCCCTCGGTACCCGTGGAGGTCCTGCTTCGCTCCTGACCTGGGAAGGACGCAGCCTGCTGCGAGCAGAGGCTCCTCTCCGCTCCGGGCTCACCTCTCCGCTCAGCTGCCACGGCCCCGCTTTGCTGCTCCTTGGCTCCTGCTCCTCCTTCCGAGACGCTCCCGTCCTTGGGCAGCCCGGCCCCGTCAGAGCCGGCATTCGTTGAGAAGTCATTGGCATTGAAGCTGCCTTTCCGTGTCCGAGTAAAGGGGGACCTGGTGGGTGAAAAGAAGGGGAAAAGGGAACGGCTGAGTGGATGAGAAGGAAGGACACCTGAAAACCTTATTCATGGCTGCTATCCCCCTGTCTTGGGATTTACAGTGCTCTGTCTTAGATACTAGATAGCCTGTCCCATCCATCGGAGGGTGTGAGAGGAATTCCCAGCTGCTCCAGCCCCAGCTTCCCCAGCAGGAGCTGCCTTCGGGCACAGCGAGAGCATGCTGGCTTCTGCGGGGGACATAGTGCCCGCCCAGGGGAAGGCTGCCAGCGGGATGAGTGTAGAACAGCAATGGTTTCTCCCTCCCCTTTCCTACCAGGCGTTTTGTGACACGTAGGGCTCGAAGTCGTATTGGATGTCGGGCTCGTCTCCTCGCTGCAGCTGCTTGACGTGAGAGGCGTATTGCTGCCCGGGGTCGTAGAGCTTGCTGCTCTCGCACAGCGTCTGGAAGTTGACGGGCAGTGGAGCCGTCTGCATGTGCATGATCTGGTAGAAGGAGATGGTGGCCTAAAAATAATGTAGAGAAAATCAGGCATGGGCTTTGTGAGGCGACATACACGGAGGAGACGGGGAGCTCCAGGTTAGGTGAGAAATCAGCACAGAGCGGTGCTTGGGCTGCAGCCTTGAGCCTCGGCTTTTCAGAGCACAGGGAGTGAAGAGAGCTCTACAGCCGCCTGGAGCTCATCCGAAACAGGAGCAGGTAAGGCAGGTCTGCTGGGGAGGCAGGTCTGCCAGGGAGGCAGCTCTGGACCTCTCCTGAGAGGGCACGGCCACCCCCCGCCCTGGGGGCCACCCCGAGCAAGCCAGCCCCACTCACCGTCTTGATGACCTGGTCGCTCTGTTTGATCACTTCGTGGATCTGCCGCAAGGAGTTCACCTTGGTATCCTCCAGCTCCTGCTTCTGGGTATTTGCATCCGCAACACAGGTCCGATACGTGGCCATCGCCTCTTCTGCCTGCGAGTTGGGAAAGCAAGAGATGGAACCAGTTCGCAGGTGAGAACAGCTCTCTGCACCGGACCCCGTTCCTCTGGGCATTCCTGCGCCGTGTCTGAGGGTCCGCGGGGAGCTCGGTTCGGTCCCCTTAGCTCAGGGCCGCCCCTGTACCAGGACAGCAAGGAGCGAGAGGGTTCTCGCCAGGCTGATGCTCAGCCGGAGTCCTGAGCTGTCGTGTGCCTACCTTGTTCTTGGCTTCCTCCTCCAGCCGCCTCTTCTTGTCCAGGGTTTTGGTGGTGATGCCGCTGGTGGTGTTCTGCTGCTCTTCTTCTGCTTTCACTGCCATGTACTTGGCCTTGTCGTGCTCCTCGCTGCGCTGCATGTATATCTGCTTGGCCTTGCGCAGGTTGACCTCTGCCTCTTGCTGCCAGTGAAAGCGGTGACCCAGGGTGAGGACCGAACTCTGCAAGGGGATCGTTGTCCCCCGCAAGCTCCCCAGGGCCCCTTTCCCGGCCCCTGCGCCCCGTGTTTCTCCAGCGTCCCCAGCACAGCAGAGGCTACTGGAGAGGGGCAAGGAGTCCAGCGTCCCCGGGGGGACGCGGCACAGCGGCACTGCGGGGCTTGGGGAGCGCAACCCCGGCCCCTGCGGCTGTTACTCACCAGTTTCCTCTGCGCCCGGTGCCACTGCTCCTTGATCTCCTTCCTCCGTTTTTCATGTTCAAGGCGTCTCACTGTTAGCGGCTGAATCAGGAGGGAGAAACAAGCCCCAGGGCGGTCTGAGCTAAACGCTCGCTGCTCTTCCCTTTGCAAAAGGCTTTGCAAGGAGAAGGTCCCTGGGGCGGTTGTTATCATTCCCTAGCACATCTGGGCTCGGTTACAGGGCGGGTTTGTGTCATGGACAAAAATCTGCAGCCTGGGAAGTGCCAGATGCAGTTTCCCTCCAGACTGAGCTAAGCAAGAGCCACGCTCTGCAGGACATCAGTTCCCTCCCCGGCAAACCGCTCTGGAGAGCGGCTGTCCTCGGGAGATGGGCGCAGCGCGGGCTGGGCTGGCGGCGGGGTGTGGGAATGCCGAGAGGCCTCGGATGAGGCAGAGATCGACAAGGAGGCGCTGGTTGATTTGCCAGACCTGGGGGGCTTCTCCCAGACCCTGTCTCCAGCCCCCAAAGGACCCGGCAACTGGCTGAGAGCTTGGGCTCATTGATCTCCTGCGGCCAGAGCAAAGCTGGGGAATGCCGAGCTCCAGCGGCGGCTGAGCCAAGCAGCAACTGGATTCTGGTTTCTGGAAGAGCTGCCCATGTCAGAAGGACTAAGGAGACCGCCAGCGTCCCTCGCTGCCCAGCCGCCAGGGATGGGGACATCCTTCCTGGGGAAGGTGGCATCTGCTGCTCCCCAGGGACAGGGACCTCAGAGACCCTCTCCACCCTGCTCCAAGTCACCCAGCTCAGGCCCCAGCCTGTGTCGGAGCACCCCTGTGTGCGCACGGGTGAGTCTGCGCCGCCTGGTCCTCTCACCTGGAGGAAGGTCTGGTGCTGCAGGGTGCTGGCAGCCTGCAGGACCGACGTCCCGTGCTCCATATCCTGCTCCAGGGCCAGCAGGTAGATGGACAGGAAAGGCATGTTGGTCTGAGAGACGAGAAAACACGCAACCCTGAGCCCCAGCACTCCGGCATGAACCAAAGGAGACGCATCCTCCAGTGCGGCATTTGGGGAAGAAGGGCGAGAAGCTCAGCTTGGCTGCCTGCTGCTGGTGAAAGCCCCGTCCTGGACCGAGACGGTGCGGTTACAGGCTGCCAAGAGACTGCTGGGGGGAGGCTGGCGGGGGCTGGAAGGGCCCCTCGGTGTCGCCTGCCTGGTGCCTGGGCTGGAGAGCAGGGGCCGGGGCTCGGCTGGCGGGCGAGCCTGCCCGGGCTCTGCCTGCGGGCACACCCGGCAGGGCCGGGCAGAAATAGCGGCTATGAGGGAGCAGCTTTGCAGGGTCTCAGCATTATCCTTCGCTTCGGTTTGGATGCGTGAATTTTGCCAAGCAAAGAGCTTTGGAGAGCTGCACGCTTGCTCTCCCGGGCAAAAAGCCGGGTCACACAAAACAAGGTCTCCAGGGCCGCTTGCTCCTGATGCAGCCCGACAGCCTGGACGCCGGGTGGCCTTAGGGACGTGCGGACTTGCCTCCTGACTGATGGTTTGCTTGCAGCTGTTCGCCATCTTCTGAAGCCCTTTGGCAAACTCCATCTCTGCAAGAACAAAGTTGGAAGTGAAAAGACATAGGAGACACCAGGATTTCCCTGCTGATTGGGTTCCTTTGGAAATATAAATCAAGAACTTCAGGCGCGAAGTTCGCCACTGCCCTTGCGATGCCCGACTCCCTCGGCCTCGTGCACGTGAGCGCAGAGGACCTCGACCCGATGCTGCTCCGAGGGGTTCAGCCCCGCTGCGGAGAGGACCCGCCCGCCGTCCTCCCCGTCTCACCCAGCGTGGTCCGTTTCTCCAGGTAGCCGATGAGGTCCTTCATGTACTTGGAGATGTTTTTGGCGTACTGGAGGGCAGCGTCCACCCCGCCCTCGCAGCGCTGCAGCATCACGTCCACTTCCTCGGCGGGAGGACGGCCTGCGGTGGGACGAGGGGGACGGCGGGGAGAGAGAGAGGAGAGAGGCACTGAAGGTGCTACTGCCACTGTGGTCGCTGGCCCGCTCCCTCACATGCCTTCGAGTCCCCAGGAACACCGGAACAGCCAGGAGAGCCCCAGGACAGCCTGGCTCCGTGAGCTTTCGGTGCAAACCAGAGTCTGCCTGCTTACCCGTGTCGTAGCTTTCCATGCCCGCAGGCATGCCGTCTCCTCCAGGCCCGGGGATCCCCCCGTAGAGGCTCTCCATAGTCTTTGGGAGTTAGGAAAGAAAAGGGACTGGTCAGAGACGAGGAAGGGGAGTAGTTGGAGGGGCTGGCGGGTGGAGGGAGGCAGAACCCCGGAGCTGCTGGAGCCTTTCTGCTCCTGCTGGAAGTCTCCTGTGCCCAGCCCGTGGCCCACAGGAAGGCCATGAGCTAACGGGAACGTCGCTGGAGAAATACCTTGCTCTGTGCACGCCCCAGAGCAGGGCAGAGCTAAGGAGAGCAACCAGCACTGAATTTTCTGCCTCTGCTGACAGAGCTGTGCCATCCCCTCCCGAGCCACCTTGCCCTTTGGCTCGAGCTGCCAAGTGGCTTCTCCTCTCCTTGGGATTGCGGTGAGGACGGGAGCAGGCAGGCAAAGCCTACACGCAGCTCCGATGGGCTTGGAGGTGAGCTGGGAATCCCACGCCTGGGGCTGGGGCTCAGCCCCTTCCCGAGCCGGGTCTGAGCACCCCGGCACGTCCCAAGACGCGTGCGATGGGAGCGGGCATCGCTCACCTGGTTCTGGTCGCTGGGTGGGATGGAGAGGATGGTGCTGCTGTCCACCTCCCCCATGAGGAACTCGGACACGCTGTGACGAGAGGAACACAAGGGGGTTCAGCAAAAGGACGGGCAGTGACAAGCAGGGCTGTCACCCAGCAGCACCCGACCCGCGTCCGAGGGTCCGGGCGAGGGCCAGGGCAGTCGGAGCTGCAATACTGGTTTCAGTGGGGATCAGCTCAGCTCCACATGATGAGGTCCTGGTAATTCAGGCGGAGGAGCAGAGCCTGGCCCAGCACTGAAGAGGGGCTGGGAGATGGAGCCTACGGGCTCGAGCAGGCGTTGGGGTCCCGCCTCGGTGCTGGAGGAATTGCTGGTGCGAGCGGCAGGAGGGGTGAATCTGCCCTCCCAGCAGGGTCCTTCTGGTCCCCAAACCACCCCAAACCAGCCGCCGCTGCGGGGCTGCGCGTGGGCGAGGGGACGGGGCGAGGGGCGGGGATGTGTCCTGGCTGGCGGGGGCAATGGGGTCCATCAGGGACCTTCTCCTGGCCAAAAGTCCCTTACGTGCTGCTGAAGGACACTGCGATGGTCTCCACGGCCTTCTCGAACTCCCGCTTGTCCGTCTCATTGTTGGATTCGTAATGGAAACCTGGAAACGAGGAAATGCGGAAGCCCTGTCGCTGCGAGCGCCTGTCCCTGTCTCAGGCAGGAGAAGGTCCTGCCGGCTCCTGCCGGTCTCAGCCCTGCGGGGTGGCTGGGGCTGGGGCTGGGGCTGGGTCGGGCTGGAGGGAGCAGTGGGGAGGAGAGGACCATCCCGATGGATGATGGACTTTAGCACAGCATTTCTGCCCCACACTTCCCCTGGGACTGACGTCCCTGCCAGCATCACTTGGCTCACATTTCTGTTTACTCCCATTACCCAGGGCTGCTGGAAAAGTGCTGCTGACCATGGACCTGTTCCACTGCCTCCGCTCTTACAGCACCTCCCGAGCCCCCTGCTCCAAGGCGGGATGGCTTCCTCCAGGAGGGCTCTCGCCCACGGCTGAAAGGGGAACCGCCGGCGGCAGCGGGAACCGGCGCAGAGGGTGCTTGGCAGATGCCCAGGCCAAGGGACGCTCGTGGCACCTTCGCCGGCGGCCAGGGCTTCTGGGCAGACCCTGGTGCCGTTCGGGTCGGCTCCTCTGGGGTGCGGGGCCGGTGAGCTGGGTGGAGGGCTGGGATCTGCCCCCACCCCTCTGCCCGGGGACGCGGGCGGCCTGAGCTCGCTCCGTCCCGGCCCCGCGTGGGGCCAGCCCCACGGCAGACCTCCTGCCGCCCGCCACCAGGCTTCCTGTCCCCCGGCGGTTGCTGTTCGGTGTCCAGGAAGCGGCACGGTGACGCAAAATGTTGTGATCTGCCTGCGGTTAGCGCAGCCGTCCCCCTCCCCGCTGGTGTAACTGCGGGCGGGAGGTGGTGCCCTGGCCAGGATCTGGGCTCCGCAGACCCCGCTCTTATAAACACGAGGTGCTGCCAGGAGCGGGATCTGATTATTTAAGTGTTTTTCCTCCAGCTGTGTTTGGAACCCCCCAGGCAGGGATCTGGGCTCTGTCATTTCTGACACTACATCGTCCTTAAAACTAAAACACAGCAAGCAGGCGATGCTTTCGCCCTCTCCGCCTGTCCGTGGGGCAGCTCCGCTCCCGGCAGCCCCCCCATGGGCTCCCCAGGCCCCGCACGTCCCGGCATGGGGCAGGAGGGGAGCGGGGCAGCGCTCCCAGCCCCATCGTCTCACCCTTGACTTTGGAGATGAGGGTCCCGGCGGCCGTCAGGGTCTCCAGGGTGTTGAGCAGCGGGTACTTGCTGATGACCTGGCGCAGGATGCGCAGGGTTTCACCCAGGCACTCGTGGGCCAGCGGCCGCTGGGGCTCCTTGGGGTCTGCAAAAGAGGGGGGGCTGAAACAACTGCCCCGCGTCCCTGCCCTCCGGAGCCTCCCACCCACCCCCTGCCAGCCACGTCCCGGGCAGGGTCCTGCCAGGCTCCCAGACCATGCAGCCCATCCCCTTGGCTTTGGGGCTCCCCAGGACTGGCACAGCCATGTCCTGCTTGTCCGGCCCCTCCATCCCTGCCGTGGCTACACCAGCCGGCGTGTCCCCTGCCCGGCGCGGCGGCAGGCCTGGGGCAGCCCGACCTTTCAGGCATTTTTTCCTCAGCAGTAATTTTTTCCCTTGAAAGCGGTTCGGGAATTTCCTCCTCGTTTCCTTCCCTTCCTCCCCACCGGACGGGCACTCCCAGCCAGCGGGAGGGATGCGGTAGGTCTGTCCTGCCGCCGTGCCCCGTCAGCCGGGCTCACCGTGTCCTGCGGGATCCTTCCCCAGGAACCGTCCCCTCTGCGGGCTCCAGCCACCGGCCTGGGGTCCGGCCCCGCTCCCCGCCAGCCTGGGGCTGGGCGCTGGCAGCCTTGTTAGGAGGTGAGGAGCCTTCCGTAGGGAAGCGCTGGGATGGGAGCCTGGCACCCGCTGCCCAGCCGGGCAAACCCCCTCCCTGCCCCAGCCCCCAGCCCCCAGCTCGGCTCGGGAAGGGGTTTCCTCGGCTTCCTCCCCCATTTCCAGGCCCCTTCCGGAGTGGGAAGTGGGGAGACCAGCGGTGCTGGGAATGGGGCTGGGAATGGGGCTGGATGGGTGCAGGGGACTCTCCAAGATCACGGCTGCATCCTGCAGATCAGCCCCAACCTCTCCCCTTCTCTTTGCCGGCTTGGGGACGGGATCATCCCTGCTGTCCCAAACCAGGTCCAGCAGTAACTGCGGACCCCGAGCAGGGACAGCAGCGGGACGGTCGCCGTCCGGCTCAGGGATGTTTCCTCCCTGCCCTGCAGTGCCCAAACCTTCGCAGGGACCTGGAGGCATCGCCCCCCCGGCAGCGCAGACCCCAGCCACGTTCCCACTGGCCCAGCTGCGGATCCGGCCGCCGGGGCCGTCGGCAGCGGTGCCGTGGGCTGGGCGCTGCCGTTTTCCATGGCAAGTGGGGATGCGTCAACATGTTTGCAAAGCCAGCGCCGAAAACACGGCATCATGTGACCCCCCCCCGCAGCCCCACCTCGCCACAGGGACCACGAGATCGCTGCCGTTCCCTTCGCCTCCTCGGGCAGGGACGCCCGCCTGCGGCCCCGCAGCCCACCCAGCCCCGCGCCCACGCCGGGGCATCGGCCCCATCCCGCCGGCCGCCCCGGTGAGGCTGGTCCGGCGGTTTGGGGGGCCGTGCCCGGTGCCCTGTGGGGCTCTGGGGGCCCTGGCAGGCAGCTGGCACCGCCGCGCTGTAAACAGGAAAGCGGGCGGATGAAAATAGCTCGCAGGCAGGAAGCCGCGTTATCCTGGCTCCCGCCCGGGGCTGCTGTGGCTCTGCACGGTCCCCCGGGGGTCCCGGTCCCCTCCCGACCCGGGCAGGGACCCCCACCCTCGGGCCCGGTCTGTTCCCAGGGAGGGGATGCTCCTGTGCTGTCCCCGTGGCGGCGGGTGGTTTGGAGCTGCGTGGGCAGCACCGGGGCTGGCGGGAGCCAGGGGCATCCCGGCACTCACCGTCGCGCAGCACCACGTCCCGCAGGTTCTCCAGGGCGTCGGCGAAGCGTGCCACGTCCGTCAGCAGCTGGGAGATGTCCTCCGTGTCGATGAAGGGGCCCTCCGCGCCGTCCAGGGGGCTGTAGGACGTGGGGGTCTTGTGGCTCTTGGGCACGGGCCTGGGGCCGCCCGCGGTGAGGGGGAAGCCGGCGGCGCTGGCATGGCGGCTGAGGCTGGTGGGGCGCTTGAGGGTGCCCACGGCGCTGGGGCTGGTGCTGAGCTTGGAGCTGGCGGGGGGCAGCTCCCCCAGGCCGGAGCCGGGCGCCTCCAGGCAATCCTTGCGGGAGAGGTCCTGGGGAGCAGGGATGAGCGTGAGGCCCCAGCAGGCACGGCCAGTGCCACGGGGCACAGCCGGGGCCCCACCTCGGGCAGGGAGAGCGCAGCACCCCGGGACCCCCCGCCGCCAGCCTGGAGGGCCGGGCTGCTGCCTGAGGGGCTGGCGCCAGCCCCGCCGTGGTGCGGTGCCTCAGTTTCCCCAGTTAGGTATCCTGGCAGAGCCTGCGCATCCAGCGCAGCTGCGGCGCGGGGACGAGGCGTAGCCCTCCCCGGCATTGCCAGCTCTTCGGGGATTCGGGATGGGGGCCGGCAGGGATGGTCGGGGCCGTCCTGTAGGGCGAAGGCAGCGACTCCGCCGGCAAGAAAACGACAGCGGAGCAGCAGCTGGCAGGGTTTGGGCACTCGTCTGGCCGGGGCCGCCATCCCCGCCATCCCCGCCATCCCTGCCATCCCTGCCGTCCCCGCCATGCTGCAGGCAGCCCCCAGCAGCTGGCATTGCCCAAGGCTCCCGGGCTCCCGGCGGATTAACTGCCCCCAGCACCGGGGTTTCACAAGCAGCGTCGGCTCGGAAACCACAGGCCAGGAGCTGGCTCAGCCGTCCCGTCTGCCCGCTTAACCCTCGGCCCGGCCAGCCCCTGTGGGTCCGGGTTTGTCCAGGGGGGCACACGATGACCGTGTGGGTGACACTGCCTTGTCCCCACCAGCACCCACCGTGCTGGAGCTCCCCATCCCCAGGGGGCTTGGGGACCCTGGCACAGCCAAACGACAGCAGGATCGGGCCCCACACATCCCTTCCTCTTTTTCAGCCTCTCCCATCCCCAGGTCGGGCACGGCCCCCGTCCTGCCCTGCCCGGGATGGGGCAGGGACGGGGGCAGGGACGGGGACACCTCCCCGGCCACTATCTGGAGACTTGGCAGATATTTTAGGGACAGAGGGAGCCCCCAATTTCAAGGGGTAAAATCGCCCCGAGGGAGGGGCTGGTGCCAGCACCTTCTGGCGCCATGCACCGCGCGGGGCCACACGCCCAGCGAGGGTCCTCGCAGCACGGGGAGGGGGCCTGTGGCCACCCTTGCCCCTCCAGCAGCTCCCGTCGGTGACCCTCAGGCACCCGGGTGCGACACGAGTGCGCTGGGTCTCAGCATCCCTGGCCGGGCACTGGTGGCTCGGCGCTACCGGCTCGGCGGGGCCGGAAGCCGTCTGCGGTACCAATGGGGCAGACAGCGAGCTGGCTGAGAGCATGAGGCTGCCGTGGGCGAGAGCGAACCGCGGCAGCTCAGCCCCACGCTGCCCCGGGGCCGGCCGGACCACGGCGGGGCTGCCAGGGCTGCCCAAAGGCCCCCACCCCAAAATGGCTGGAGCCAGCCCAGCCCTTGAAAACCCGTCCCTGTCGCCTCTGGGGTGCAGCAGCCCCGGAGACCCCGGTCCCTCCCCAGCGGCGCCCGCGGGGCGCACCCGGCCGTACCGTCAGCCACACGGCGGGCGCGTGGGGCAGCGAGTCCAGGGAGCGTTTGGGCGAGTGGGCTTTACGCGTCCTGCGGCGCCCCGCCGAGTAGGGGCTGTAGCTGTTCCTCCCAGCCGCCCGGCCGAGCATCCCTCCGTCCGCCACCCATAGGCCCCTCTCCCGGGGGATCGGGGAGGAGGGTGGGGATGGGGACGGGGATGGGGACGGGTGTCCCTCGCTAAGGAGCCGCGGGCGGGCTCTCGGGCCCCATCGGCCCTGTCTCGCCAGCCCCGTCTCGCCCCATGCTCTGCGGGCTGGGGCGCGGGCGCAGCGCAGGCGCGGGGCGGGCAGTGCCAGGGTGCGCAGAGGAGCCCCGGCCGCCGGCCAGCCCCACGGAGGCGAGGCGCTTCCTCCCGCACCCCTCCAGCACCGGGGGGGGTCCGCAAGTAAATAAATACATGGCAGAGCCGGGGCTCCGGGGCTGGCCGAGCCCGGGCATCCCCCTGCTCCCGTCCCCTGGGCAGTTTGGGGGTTTCTCTGCCCTCCCCAAACCCTCGGCCTCAGGCCCCACCGCCGGGCTCCCCTGCCCCTTGCCGCAGCCCCCCGTTTCCTCCCCCGCCCCGCTCGCCCTCCTGCCGCCCCAGGCGGCTGCTCCGTCCCCCTCCTCTGGGGCAAAATCCCCCCCCAGGCCCAGTGAGCAGGGTCCTTCCTCGGCTCCCTCCTCTTCCTCACGGACCCCCTGGCCGTACCCAGGTCCCCCTTCCCACCCTGCGGCTCTTCCCAGCAGCTCCGTGGGTGCCGTGGCCCCACGGCCCCGTGGCCCCGTAGCCCCCACTCCGCCCGGGGGGGGACGCGGGACACTCACCGGCAGAGTCTGCGGGATGGGGCTTCCCGCCCGGCTCTTCTTGGAGATGGAGGGGGTTTTCATCAACTCCCGCTTCTTCCGGGAGAACATGGTTCCCGGGGGCGGCCGAGCCCCTGCCCTCGGCGGCCCCTCGCTCGGCCGCGGTGCCTGGCTGCCAGCACCGCGCTCCTCACCGCGCCGGCCACATTCGCCGGGGCGAACTGTCAGGAGGGCGCGTGTGACGCCGCCTTATTTCCTCATCGGCTTCGCAGGCGAACCTGAAACAGGAAAAGCCAAATGTGCACCCAGGGCGCGAGGCCGGGGGGAAGGGGGACCCCGGCCGCCCCCCGGGGCCGCGGGGGGCTCGGGCCCATCTCCAGCCTTGCAGGAGGCGGCAGAGAAGACGCCGGTGCTCTCGGGGGCGGTGGGCTCTTGGCGGCTGTTTGCAGGGGGGTTTGGTGTTGCACCCCATGGCTGCATGGAGGGCTCTGGGGGACAGAGAGCCCCGCGCCGTGGGACCGGGGCTGACCCCCATGGGACCCCAGGCCTCTGTGGGGTTTACCCCTCTTTGGGTGTGTCCGTCAGTCCAGGGAGGACGAGCTCCGTCCCACGGGGCGTTGCTGGAGGCCCCGGGTGTGGGGGCGAGTGGGATGCAGGGCTCCAGGCTCCCACCCGTGGGATGCTCCGGGCTCTGCCTCCCCCATGGGCTCGGTGGCGGTGCCAGGACGGCCCCGGCCCCAGCCACCCCGGGGTCACTGCCCTACCCCGGCCCCCAGCCTGCAGCCTCTGGGCGCCCACGGCCGCCCACCCGTGACTCGCCCACCCACGGGGTAGCGCAGCCCACGACAGCCTGTTCACCGACGGGAGCACCAGGCGGATGAACCCCGGGAGCGGGACGGGACGGGACGGGACGGGAGGGGCTGGGCCCCCCCGGGGCGCCGGTCCCGCAGCGTGGGGACCCCCGGCCGGACCCCGCCAGGGGCGGCCTGGCGGGGGGAGCCCGCTTCGTCCCCGGGACCCCCGGGGCCGCCTCTCCTGGGCCGGCTGCCGGCCGCGGGGCGGGGAGCGGCCGGGCCACGGGCACGGGCACGGAGCCGGCGGCTCCCGGGGGTCGGGGCGAGGGGAGCGGGACGGGGGGTGCGTGGGTGGGGGGTGCGCGTACGCGTGTGTGTGAGCGTGCGTGTGCAGGGGGGCGCCCGTGGGTCGGGGGGGGTGCGTGTGCGTGTGTGCGTGTGTGCGTGTGTGTGTGTCTGTGTGTCCGTGTGTGCGTGTCTGTGTGTCCGTGTGTGCGTGTCCGTGTCCGTGTGTCCGTGTGCGTGTCCGTGTGTCCGTGTGTGCGTGTGTCCGTGTGCGTGTCCGTGTGTCCGTGCGTGCGTGTCCGTGTGTCCGTGTGCAGAGCGGGCCCGCGGGCCGGGGTGCGCACGTCTGTGCCTGCTCGCCCACGGGCGATGCACACGCGTGTGCCCGTCTGTAGGTGCGTGCCCGTGCCCCTGAGTGCCCGTGGGTGCGGGGCTGTGCCCACGCGAGCCCGGGGCGGCCCCGGCCCCGGCCCCCCCGCTGCCCCCGGTTCCCCCCCCGGTCCCCCCGGTGCCCCCGGTGCCCCCGGTCCCGGTGTCGGTGTGCGGGACCCCCCCCCGCCGATCCGGCCGCTCCTGCCCTTATTTGGGCATTTCGGCCCCGTCCAATCAGCGCGGGGGGGCCGGGCCCGCCCCCCCCGCCCCCGCCCCGCCGCCGCCGCTCCCCGCTCCGGTGCCGGCTCCGCTCCCCGCTCCCCGCTCCCCGCTCCCGCCATGAGCAGCTCCCAGTTCAACAAGGGCCCGTCCTACGGCCTCTCCGCCGAAGTCAAGAACCGGGTGAGCCGCGGCGGGGGGACGGGGGGCCCGGGGCCACCGGGCAGGGGCGAGTCGGGGGACGGGGGGTACCGGGGCCACCGGGCGCTGCGGCTCCCGGTGCTCCTGGGGGCCCTGCAGAGCCGGGCATCCCGGTGCCGCTGGGGGGTCCCGGCTGTATCCCGGGGTCCTGGAGAGCCGGGGGGGGTCCCGGTGCACCCCGGGCATGTGGAGCCCGAGGGGTCCCGGTGCCACCGGGGGCGGAGAGCCGGGGGTCCCGGGAGGACGGGGGGTGCCGGGGTGGGCTCCCGGTCTGGGGGTGCCCTGGCCCTGCCCGCGGGGTCCTGGGACGGTGTCTCCGGGGGACCGGGGCTGGGAGGGGTCCCAGGGACCGGCCGCCCCGCCGACCCCCGCCCGGGCCCCCGCGGTGGCCGCTATCGCCCCCCGCCCCCGGCAAACCCCGGGGCACCCTTCCCGTCCGCACCCGGGGCTGGGGGCGATGGCCCCGGCCCCCCACGGCTCCGGACACCTTTCGCCGCTGTTCCCCGCAGCTCCACGTCCCCGGGCGGGATGCTCGCACCCGGCCCGTGCCCCCGTGGCCCTCGCTGGGGCTGGGGCTGGGGGCCCCGGTGGGATGCAGGCAGGAGCAGCCCCCGGCTCGCGCCTGTCCCTCGGAGCCCGGGACCCTCAGCCAGGCGCGTCTGGGGCACCCTGGGCCGCCCAGGCCTCGCTCGCCCGAGCCACTGTCCCGCAGAGGTGCCGCGGGGCCGGAAGGGGAAAGGGGAACCGGTGCCTCCGGCCGGGCTGTTTACACCCCGAGGAAGGAGAGCACCCTGCCTGCCAGCACCCTCCTGCCCGGGCAGGTGAAAGCTCCCCTTGACCCCAACGCCGAGGACGGGGCTGGGGTGCTGGCGAGCAGCGCTGGCTGCGGCGGCGGGGGCCCGGGGGTGCTGCCAGGCCAGGGGCAGCGGGGGGACACAGCAACCCCTTCCCTCGGCCGTGCTCCCTGCACAGCCCGGGGCTGCGCTCGGGGCTGGGCTCTGGGGACCGCTGCCACCCCGGGCGGTGGCACGGGCAGCGGCCGCGGTGCTGGGCCGTGCCTGACCCCGGGCGAGCAGAGGTTGAGCCGTGGTCACCCCTGGCCCCGGGGCAGTCGGCCGGTGGCCCCGTGTGGCTGCGCCCTGCCCAGGGACGTGGGAGCTGCCCGGACAGGGCTGGGGCAGGCAGGAGAAGGGGTGCTGGGCTGCTGCCCGCACCGCTGCCAGGGCTCGGCCGCGTGTGGCTGTGGGGATGCGGCGACCGTGGCCGCGGCTGGGGCTGGGCTCTCCCTGCCCAGCCTCGCAGGGGATTTACGTTTCATCACCGAGCAGACGGGCCCCTGCTTGCATCTGGGCTGGGCTCAGCAGCGCTGAGCGGGTGGACACGCGCTGGAGCCTCGCCGCTGCGTGCTCTTGGGCGCTTCAGCTTGATTCAGCAAGACTTAAGCCAGTTTAACTGCCCTGGTGCGTCTGCTGGAGGCTGACATCACCAACTGGGAACCAGTTAAACCAGTGGCAGCTTCCCAGTCCGTGCAAGCTCTTGCAAACTGGGCTGTAGTGGGATCTGGTCCCCTCTGCCCCCTCCCGTGCCCTGAGAAACCCCCACGCTGGCCGTGGGATGGAAAAAGGAACTGCATGGGCTGCCCACGCTCCAGAAAATCAGGTGGTGGGAGAGCGGGATCCCCGGGCCGGGACGCGCGCGGTGTCGTGAGTGTGACCCCGCTCGGCTGGGCCGTCCCCGCATCCCGCGCCGGCCGAGCTTCCCCTTGGGGGCCGGGGCTGTGGGGCCGCAGCCCAGTGCAGCCCGGGGGCATGGCCGGTGTCTCCCCACCGGGCAGCGGGGCCGGACCATGCCCATCCTGTGCCAGGACCTCTTGGGGCTTGCAGCCGTGGTGCGTACCAGGACCAGGAGGGGACGGGATGGGTGAGAGGTCGGTGGCTGCCTTGCGGCCATCCCCAGGTGCCGGCTGAGCACAGGAGGGGCTGGGCTGGGGCAGCGACGGCACTCGGGGCTCCCAGGCTCTTCCCATGCAGCCGCCCCCTTCCTGCCCCAGGCCCGGGTGCCTTTTCCTTCCCTTGCCGGCCAGGGCCGAGGCGATGCTGCCGGTGATGCTGCCGGCCTGGGCAGCTGGTCTCCATTTGGGAGGAGGCGGCCGCATTCCTGGCATAGCCGCGGTGACCGAGGAATCTGCGGCAGTGTTCGGCCCCGCCGGCGGGGAGAGCATCGCTCGGCCGGGACCCCCGGGGCTCGGTGCCGGGCTCCCGCAGGCTCCAGGGGACAGGGAGGAGAAGGCCCTTGGCGGGGGCATTTCCCCTGGTCCCCGCAGGCAGTTCCTCCTCATCCTCCTGGAAAGGTTCAGAAGCTGCCGTGTGTGAGGGCACCGCGCTCCGCGGGCTCGCGCCAGACCCGGCCACGCCAACACTTGTGTCCGACAGCAGCATCGTGCTCATGCTCCCGTCCCCGTTCCCGTGCAAAGGGCACAGGCAGGGGCACGGGCAGGGGCACGGGCAGGCGCAGCCTGGCTGCTCTTGCTCCCCAGATTGTACATATAGATGGGCTAAAACCAGCCGACGGACGGGGATGTGGGAGGCTGGAGGCAGGGGAGATGCCCTCCCCGTGATGGGGTCACGCTGTGGCTTTACTCCCAGCCGTGGCTCTTGCCGCCTGTCAGCACCGGGGGGGGTTCCTGCGCCCCATGAAATCGTGGCTGAACAAATATCCTGGGGCCGTCCAAGCTGCCCGCTGCGCCCACCTCGCCCGCTGCGCCCACCTCGCCCCCGGCTCCCTGGGGCTGGGGGCAGCAGCCAGGCCGTGGAGTGCGCTCACCGCCCTGCAGAGGCTGGGGACAGGGTGCCAGTGTCCCCAGCGCTTCCTGGGGACGGTGTTGGGACTGGGCTGCTGTCCCCAGACCTCGCTGCGGGTCTGTGCCCGGGGAGGGGGAGCCGTCCCCCATGAGGGGTTTGGGGTGCACGCCGGGGCCGTGCCTGAGCTGCCCCCTCGCCGTCCCCTCCCAGCTCGCCCAGAAGTACGACCCGCAGAAGGAGGCCGAGCTGCGGACATGGATCGAGAGCGTCACGGGGCAGCAGATCGGGCCCGATTTCCAGAAGGGGCTGAAGGACGGGGTGATCCTCTGCGAGTGAGTCCCGCGCTGCTCACCGGGAGATGCCGAGCACAGCCCCTTGGCCCCCGCTCCCTTCGGATGGGGACGCGGGCGACCTGCCCTCCGGGGGCCCCCCGCCAAGCCCTTGGGGTGGGAAGGGTGGGCTGGATCTGGCCATGCCCGCAGCGGTGGGACCCGCCAGAGGTTTTCTCTGCGGTGCTGCTTGGCCGGAGTCGCCCCCAAAGTGCCCATGGGGGATCCCCAGGGGCCAGCAGGGACCTGGGGGGGGAATCGCCCCGTGCTTGCGGGGGAGACCTGGGCCAGACCTTCCCGAAAGGAGCCCGTGCCCCGCTGCCACCCGGGGTCTCTGCCCCGCCACAGCCCCCGCTCCCCCCTGCCTCCCTCCAGGCTCATGAACAAGCTGCAGCCCAACTCGGTGAGGAAGATCAACCGCTCGGCTCAGAACTGGCACCAGGTAGGTGCGGGCAGCCCTGCCCGCGAGCCGGCCACCGCAGAGCCCCGGCCCTGCCCCGGCCCCTCCGCCGTCACCCACCGGGGTCTTACCCCTCTCCCCCTGCCCCCAGCTCGAGAACCTCTCCAACTTCATCAAGGCCATGGCCAGCTACGGCATGAACCCCGTGGACCTCTTTGAAGCCAACGACCTCTTCGAGAGCGGGAACCTGACGCAGGTGCAGGTGTCGCTGCTGGCGCTGGCGGGCATGGTGAGTGCGCGGGGGCGAGTGGCCTGGGAGGGGGTGCAGCCCCGCGGGGACCGGCCGGGCAGACCCCCAGCTCGAGGTGCTGCCCGTGGGACCCCACGGCTCCCCCTGCCCAGGGAGAGGGTGGGAGGCCTGGGACCCCCGTCCTTCCTCACCCCCCCTCCCGGCAGGCCAAGACGAAGGGGATGCAGAGCGGCGTGGACATCGGCGTGAAGTACTCGGAGAAGCAGCAGAGGAACTTTGACGAGGCCAAGATGAAGGCTGGGCAGTGCGTGATCGGGCTGCAGGTGGGCTGGCCCCGCGCGTGCTCCCGAGGGCTGGGGTGCCGGGTGAGGGGGCCCCGGTTTTATCAAACCCTCAACGCCCACCGCCGTGGCTCCAAGCACGGCTGGGGGGACCCGAGGCTCAAGGTGCCTCGAGTGTCCTCGGGATCTGGGACCACCTCGGCTCCGTGTCCGAACCCCGGCGGTCGATGGCCAGGAGAGGCGGTGCCTGGGCTGGGTCGGGGAGCGCTGGCTGTGCCCCCCGGGCTGCGGGGGGACGGGGAGGGAGGAGAAGGGACGCGCGCAGGGCAGCGCTCGGTCTCACCGGACCCCCTGGGCAGATGGGCACGAACAAGTGTGCCAGCCAGTCCGGCATGACGGCCTACGGCACCAGGAGGCACCTCTACGACCCCAAGAACCAGATCCTGCCGCCCATGGACCACTCCACCATCAGCCTCCAGATGGGCACCAACAAGTGTGCCAGCCAGGTGAGCGCCCGCGGCCGCGGTGGGGAGGGACGGGGGGGAACCACGGCCGAGCCCTGCTCCGTCCTGTCCTTCCAGGTGGGCATGACGGCTCCCGGCACCAGGAGACACATCTACGACGCCAAGATGGGGACGGAGAAGTGCGACAACTCCTCCATGTCGCTGCAGATGGGCTCCAACCAGGGCGCCAACCAGAGCGGCCAGGTCTTCGGCTTGGGCCGCCAGATCTACGACCCCAAGTACTGCCCGCAGGGCAGCCAGGGCGAGGTGGCCAACGCTGCCTGCGACCAGAGCGGGGACCCCCCCCGGGTACCACTACTACCGCGAGGAGGAGGAGAGCTACTGAGCGGGACGTCACCCAGCCCCGTCTCGCACCATCTCATGTACAGACCCCGCTGCCAGCGACATTCCAGCCTCTACTTTCGTCATTCCCTCTTTTAAACTTTCTTTTTTTTTAAATTTTGAAAGGAATCTATTTTTCTGAGCAAGGAAATAAAGACCCCATTTCTAGAGAAGAGAGCGGCCGTTTCCCGCAGCCCGCGGGCGTCCCCAGGCCCCAGCGCAGCCCCGGCGTTTGCGGTGGGAAGGCGGCGGACGCTCCGGCGCCGAGGAGCGGATGGTGTCTCCTCTCCCGCAGCCAAGAAGACGCGTTCCCCCCCGGTGCCCACCGCGCCGCCCCTGCGATGCTCTGCCGCGGCAGCGCCCGGGTCCCTCGGCAAGGAGGGGGGCAGCCGCCCCCGGTGCCGCTTCTCGTCCCCGTGCCGGCAGGAGCCGTGGGACGCAGTGGGAGCACGGCCGGGCGAGACCCGCAGGCGTGGGGAGCCCCAGGCACTGCGGGGCCTCGGCGCGGGGCCGGGGCGTTGTGTGAGTGTGCGCGCACCGCCAGCGGCCTTGCACGCTGCTGGGATCTCTAGAAGCGAAGCTGGAAATGCCTTTTTTGCAGAATTCGTAGGGACCAATTTTCCGAGGCCGCAGGGCTGGGTTGGGGCGCGGCACACCCGGCAGGCGCCCGGCTGCGGCTGGGAAAGCCGCAGTAACTGGATCGCCCGGAGGCTGGAGCCAAGGCTGACTCCAGGGGCCGCATCCTGCACCATGGGGCCGTGCCCGAGCGCCGGCAGCTGCCAGGGCAGCGCGCGGGGCTGGGGATGCTGGCGCACGGTGCAGCCCCTTGCGGGGCCCATCGGCATCTTCGCCTCGTGGGGTTTTTAATGCAGATGCTCTTATATTGAAACCTTTTTTTCAAAAAAAAAAAAGCCTCTTTAACTTAAGGAGGAGGTGGTTTCTGGTGCAGGCTCCTTGTGCCAGGGCTCCAGCCGGGCCCCCCCGTGCCTGGGGGCTGGGAGCTGCCGCAGACCCGGGCAAGACCCCGGAGCGCCGGGGCCGTGGGGCAGAGGCTGCGCTCCGGGGGCCGAGCCGCTGCGTGTCCCCGGGGCCAGGGCGCCGAGTGGGAGCTGGGAACTGGCCGTGGGGTTAATGGTGTTGCTGTGTGCTGGTCCTGAGCAATAAAACCCTCCCCAAAGGACAGGCCATGCCGTGCGGTCAGCGCCGGGGCTCAGCACTGCCCTGAGCGCCGCCGAGGGACCTGCAGGACCCAAACCCGAGTGGTGCCCCCAGGAGCCCCGCGGGCTGAGTCCCAGGGGTGGCCCTGGGCTCATGGCCCCGGCCGTGCCTGCGGGAGCCCTGTCCGGGCAGGGATCCACCTTTTGGGGTGAAACGCTGTGTTTCAGGGAGCCGCGCTCCCCACGCTCGGGCGGCAGCCGCCAGCCTGGCGTTGCGGCCTGCTGCGCCCAGCGCAGCTTCGCTCCCGGGGGGCTCTGCCCGCGTCGCCGCCCACGGTGTCGAGCTGCCGGGGTTCACCACCACAGCGTGACTCAGCGGCCTCTGCCTTCGGGACCCTCCCGGGGCCATCGCTGCCGCCCAGCACCCCAGTGCCACCCCGGTGCCCCCCGCCGCGGGGCTGTCACAGCCGCGGGGGGCCGGGGCGCTGGTGGGGGTCTGGCCCTGGGAGCCCGGCGAGGGGCTGCAGGGCGGGTGGGAGCTCCCCTTGCCCACCGCCCCGGCGGGCGGCTGTGGGGTCCATGGGCAGCGGGGTGGCCTGTGCCCCCGGGGGTCTCAGCCCAGCCCAGGCTGGGCTGCAGCGCCCATGGCGGGGGCTCTGCCGCCCCGGGGGGCTCCAAGGGTGCCCACCCCAAGGGTGCCCACCCCAAGGGCGGGGTGGGGCGGGGTGGGGCAGGGCAGGGCAAGGGCAGAGGCGGGGGGAGGGGGATGGGGACGGGCTCCTGCCCCCCCCCCCCCCCGCGCCGCACGGGCCCTTTAAGACCCGCTTCCCATGACGTCACGCCCGCGGTTACTTTGTAGCGCGGGGAGGGCGGGGTCTTTTAAAGGGGCCGCGCCGTGGCGGCGGGAGCAGGTAACGGGGGTCCCGGGCCGGGGCGGGGGGTCCGTGCCGCCGGGAGCTGCCCCCGGCCGGGCTGCGGCTCCGCAGCGTCCCCCCGGGGCTGTCCCCGTGTCCCCCCGGGCTGTCCCCATCACCCCCCCCGGGTCCGTCCCCACGTCTCCATCACCCCCCGGGGCGGTCCCCGTGTCCCCATCACCCCCCCGGGGCGGTCCGTGTCCCCCCGGGCTGTCTCCATCACCCCCCCGGGGCCGTCCCCGTGTCCCCGTCACCCCCCCGGGGCGGTCCCCGTGTCCCCATCACCCCCCCGGGTCCGTCCGCCTCCCCGTGGCTCCGCACCCCGCCCAGCGCGGAGCTCGGTGCGGCGGGACCGGGGCGGGGGGGCCGGCGGCCGCCGTGCTCCCGGTCGCAGCGGCGGGGCGTGTTTTCCCGCGGGGGGTGAGTGTGCAGATTCCCACGCCAGTCCCCTTCTGGGAGGCGGCTGCTGGAGGACCCCGGCGTTTTGTGCTTGGTTTGTCCCGAGAGGAGCCGCTGCCCCCGGCCGGGCTGAGGCTCCTCCGGCCCGGCAGCCCCGCAGCATCCCCCGCTCCCGGTGCAGCCGCCTCCGCCCCCCGCTCGGCCGGCGCCGGGTCCCCGTGTGCCCCGTGGGGGGCACGGCTCTGCCCGAGCCCCGGTGCCCCTCGGAGGAATCCTGCCCCGGGACCCCGCTCCGGTGCCGCCCGTGTCCGGCCCCGCGGGCCCGTGAGCCGGATTTCCCAGCCGCGATCCTAATCCCGCTGGCTGCTGCCCGCTTATCCCCGCTGCGCCCGGGCACCCGGCTTAGCCCCGAGTGCAGGCAGAGCCGGCAGCGGGCAGGCAGAGCCGGCAGCGGGCAGGCCGTCGCCTGCCTGCCCTCCTGCCCGAGCCCCGGCCGGGGGTGCCAGAGGTGCGAGGGCAAGTGGGTGAGTCTGCAGCTTTGGCCGCCAGCCCGGGGTGACGGTGGGACGGGCAGTGCGGGTGGCCCTGGGGTGGCCCGAGCTGGCGATGGCCCAAGCTCGCGGTGGCCCGGGGGCAGCTCTGGAGCTTTCCCGGGCCGGGGTCTTCACTGGGCAGGAAGCTGCGACTCCGGTCGTGCCGCCTCTGCCTGCCGGGGCTCGGCACGAAGCCGGCCCGTGCGGCTGGAAGGGGAGGCTGCCGCTTTGCTGCCGGGTCCCGGGGGCTGCTGACCCTCTGGCCCCTGTCCAGGGGTGGGCAAAGTCCCAGGAGCTGGCTGGGCACGGGGGCTCGCTGGGGACGGGGCCGGAGCTGTGGGGGCCCCAGCACAGCGCGGGGGGCACCTGGGTGCCTGAGCTCACGCCTCAAGCCCATTGCACGGGGGCAATTTCCCCTCCTGGGGCGCTGAGGGTCTCACCAGAAACACCCGACCCCGCTGCCGGCCTGGCCACGTCCCTCCCACGGGGAAACTGAGGCACGGGCAGGTCCCAGGCCTCCCCCCGGGCTGCCCAGCTCCCCAGGGCTCGGAGCCGCTCCTGTAGCCGGGGCTGCTGGGGCGCCCGGCTGTTCCCCGTGCTTGGCGTGGTCTGTGAATCGGGTTCATCGCTCCTAAGGCAGCGCTGACCTGGAGGGACTTGCAGAGCTTGTGCCCTGTTTTGCTGCTTTTGGTTTAGAAAGGAATGAGATTTGAGGGCTTTGCTCTGGAAAGGAGCTTTGCTGCGGGAATGCCGGGCCGGCTCCCGCCAGCCCCCCGAGCTCAGCCGTGTGCCCGGCACTTTGCCCGGTGTGCGAGGAGCCCCGAGCCAGAGGGAAGCGAGAGCCCGGACCATCGCCCCCAGCTTGGTGCTGACCGCCCGCTCTCGCCCGCAGCCGGAGCCGAGCGGGGCGCAGGGCACGTGCCCCCCGCGCCCCCGCCATGGCCGTGGGCACCCAGCTCGGGCTGCTGCTCTGGAAGAACTTCACCTACCGCCGGCGGCAGCGGGTGAGCGGGTACCCGGGGCAGGAGGGCGCCCAGAGCCGCCGGGTCCTGGCACGGCGGCAGGCAGAGCCCTGGGCACCGATGGGGACAGGGACCCTCCCAACCGTGGGTCTCCCCCCAGATCCAGCTGGCCATCGAGCTCCTGTGGCCCCTCTTCCTCTTCTTCATCTTGATCTCAGTGCGGCAATCCCACCCGCCCTTCAAGCAGCATGAGTGTGAGTGTCCTGTGCCCCCCAGGGCGGGCAGACCCCCGTGTCTGCCAGAGACCCCCTTGCGTGGGAGCCCTGCAGGGCCCTGGGGTGGCACTGGGGGGGGACAAACCCGGGAGCCAGGGGCTCGCTGCTGTCTCCCGCTTGGGTGTGTGCGTGGCCCCAGGGGTCCCGTGCTGCCCCCCGGACCTGTCTCCCCCTCTCCCGCAGGCCACTTCCCCAACAAGGCCCTGCCCTCGGCCGGGACCCTGCCCTGGCTCCAGGGCATCGTCTGCAACACGAACAACCCCTGCTTTCGGCACCCGACGGCGGGAGAGGCCCCCGGCGTGGTGGGCAACTTCGACGGCTCCATGTGAGCGGCGGGGGGGCGAGGGGCTGCGGGGCCTGACCGGGCAGTGGGGCTGGGGTCTCACTGCCCGCCCCGCGCCCCCGCAGCCTCTCCCGCTTGCTGGCCGAAGCCCGGCAGGTCCTGCTCCGCGTCGACGGGCAGCGGCTCCTGCGCAGCTTCGCCCGGCTCCTGCCTGCCCTGCGCCAGCTCCGGGGGAGCGGGGCTCAGCGGAGGGGTGAGCACCGGGAACGGGGGGTGCCGGGGAGCGAGACCCCCCGGCTGACCCCTGCGCCCCCCCAGCCCTGCCGGTGAGGGACTACCTGAGAGAGAACGAGTCCTTCTCGCGGTTCCTCCGGATCAACACGTCTCTTCCCCCCGCGCTGGTGGACGAGCTGATGGGGGCTCGGCTCAGCCCCCGCATCGTGAGTGTCGGCGCGGCGCCCGCTCCCAGTGCCCACAGTGCCGGGGGCTGCGGCGTGACCGGCCCTCTCCCGCCAGTTCTCCCTGGCGGGCACCCGCCTCCCGCTGAAGGCCGTGGTCTGCAACGCCTCGGAGCTGGGGGGCTTCCTGGCGGGGGGCGACGCCGCCTCCACCCAGCGCCTGCAGCGAGGGCTCTGCGCCCTGCCCGGCCCCCAGCTCCGTGCCATGGAGGGCTCCTTCCTCTCCCAGCTCGACCTCCCCCGGCTCCTGGTGGTGAGCCCCCAGCCCAGCCAGGTGCTGGGACGCACTGGGTGCTGGAAGGCGCTGGGGCAGAGACCCCCGGCCACTCCGGAGGGGCTGTGACCCCCTTCCCATGCTCCCCTTGCAGGAGCAGCTGAGCTCGGAGGTGGGAAGCATCACTGGCACCGTGGAAGCCTTGGGCACCTTCCTGCGGGATGCAGCATCCCTGATGGAGGAGGTAGCACCCCGCTCCCCACGCAAGTGCCCCCCACCCACCACCGTGCACCCCAGCGGTGCCCCGCTCCCCACGGTGTCCCTGGGCATCCCTGTCCCCCGCAGCCCCGCTCTGCTCCCCATCCCGCTCTCCCCAGGTCTCCTCCATGACCAGCCTTGCCGAGCTGCGGCGGGAGCTCGGGGCGCTGACGGCCCCCAACGCCAGCGCCTCCGGCTCGGGCGCCTTCGGGGCCCTGTCGCGCATCGCCTGTGGGCACCCCGAGGGCGGGGGGCTCAGGATCCCCTCCCTCAACTGGTACGAGGACAACGACGTCAAAGCCTTCCTGGACCGCAACAGCTCGGAGCGGAGAGCCACGGACCCGGGCAGCGCCAGCAGTGAGCGGGCTGGGCTGCGGGGGGCTCGGCCAGGGGCTTGCTGGGCACAGCCCCCCGGGGCTGCCCGGGAGGCGGCGGGGGGCCAGTGGTGGGGGGCTGGTGGCGAGGGCTCGGCTCTGTCCCCACCCAGGTCCCTTTTGCCGAGAGCTGCTCCGCAGCCTGGAGTCCAGCCCCCTTTCGCAGATCTTCTGGCGGGGGATCAAGCCCCTCTTCATGGGTAAGATCCTGTACACGCCGCCCGGCCCCGGCCCCGACAGCATCATGGCCGAGGTGAGCGGGGGGGCTCCGGAGGGGCTGGGGGGTCCCACCCCGGGGGGGTCCCACCCCACCCTGGCCCTGCCTCACCCCCTGCCCCGCGCAGGTGAACCGGACCTTCCGGGAGCTGGCGGTGCTGGGGGAGGCGGGGGGCGCCTGGCGGGAGCTGGGACCTCGCATCTACACCTTCCTCAACGGCAGCCTGGAGATGCAGGTCCTCCGGGTGCGTGACCCCCAGACCCTCTCCCCCTCGGGGACCGCGCTGCGGTGGGATGCGGGATCGGGGTGTGGCGGGGTGCAGCTGGGGCTCCTGGCCAGGAGTGGGGTGGATGCATTGCCCCGCGGTACCCTGCTGCTGTGCAGGAGGTGCTGCTGGCCCCGGGGACGGCCCAGCTCCTGGACGGGTTCCTCAACGGCACCTCCTGGAAGCTGCCGGCGCTGGCTGAGTTCCTGGCGGGGCCGGCGGCGGGGCCGGGGCTCACCTGGCACCAGGTGTACGCCGATGCCGACATGGTCCTGAGCACGCTGTCGCAGTTCATGGAGGTGCGTGTCGCTCCAGCTGCCCGGGCGCGCTGGCTCCCCGAGCCCCGCTGAGCCCTGCCCGCCCTGCCTGCAGTGTGTCTGCCTGGACAAGATCGAGGCGGTGGCCACCGAGGAGCAGCTGGTGGCCCGGGCCCTGGAGCTGCTGGAGGAGCAGCAGTTCTGGGCAGCCGTGGTCTTCGAGCCCCCCACCAACGCCACGGCCCCTGCGCTGCCCCCCCACGTCCGCTACAAGATCCGCATGGACATCGACGATGTCACAAGGACCAACAAGATCAAGGACAGGTCAGGATGCCGCCCCTTTGGTCTCTGCGACCACCCGAGCAGCCTGTGCCCATGGTTGGGGGGGTCCCCCTCCCAGCACCGTGCTCTGCCCCCAGGTTTTGGGACCCGGGCCCCGCGGCCGACCCCTTCAGCGACCTGCGCTACGTCTGGGGGGGGTTCGTCTACGTGCAGGACCTGGTGGAGCAGGCGGTGGTGCGAGTGCAGACCGGGGCTGCCCCGCGGACGGGGGTCTACGTCCAGCAAATGCCCTACCCCTGCTACGTGGACGACGTGTGAGTGGGGAGCGGCCCCAGCCCCCCGGGACCCTCGAGCGACCCGCTGCTGCGGGGGACGGGGCTGAGCGTCCCGCAGCATCGCTGCCCTGGGGCAGTGGCGCGGGGCTGGTCCGTGTCCCGGGTGTCCCCTGCCCGTGGTGGCCCGGGGCGTCAGGCTGGAGGTGGAAGGGCTGGTGCCATCTCCCCCAGGTTCCTGCGGGTCCTGAACCGCTCGCTGCCCCTCTTCATGACGCTGGCCTGGATCTACTCGGTGGCCATGATCATCAAGGGGGTGGTGCACGAGAAGGAGACGCGTCTCAAGGAGACCATGAAGACCATGGGGCTGAGCAGCGGGATCCTCTGGCTCAGCTGGTTCCTCAGCAGCTTCATCCCCTTCCTCCTCAGCTGCGCCCTCCTCGTCCTCATCCTCAAGGCAGGTTGCAGGGCACGGGGGACAGCGTGGGTGACATGGGGAGCGCCGGGGCTGGGAGCCAGCGCGGGGTCTCTGCAGGCTCCAACCTGCCTCAATCCGCAGCTGGGAAACATCCTGCCCTACAGTGACCCGGCCATCATCTTCCTCTTCCTCGGCACCTTCTCGGTGGCCACCATCAGCCAGTGCTTCCTCATCAGCACCTTCTTCCCCCGCGCCAACCTGGCCTCGGCTTGCGGCGGCATCATCTACTTCTCCCTCTACCTGCCCTACGTGCTGTGCGTCGCCTGGCGCGACCACATCACCTTCCCGCTCCGCGTCCTCGTGGTGAGCGGCCGTGGCTGCCCCCTCCCCGATGCCCCTCAGGTGCCCCAGGCGGGGGCTTTGGGGCTGAACCCCCCCGGGCCGGTCTTTCTGCCCACACCGCCGGTCTTGCCGCCACCAGAGCCTGCTGTCGCCGGTGGCCTTCGGCTTCGGCTGCGAGTACTTCTCCCTCTACGAGGAGCAAGGGGTGGGCATCCAGTGGCACAACCTGGGCACCAGCCCCGTGCCAGGAGACCCCTACAACTTTGCCATGGCCATGGGGCTGCTGCTGCTGGACGCCAGCCTCTACGGCCTGGCCACCTGGTACCTCGAGGGCGTCTTCCCAGGTGAGCACGGCCCCCCCGGCCCCCGGCAGCCGCCCCAGCCCCGGCCCCGCTCAGCCCCCATCTGCTGCAGGTCAGTACGGGATCCCCAAGCCCTGGAATTTCCCCTTCCTGAAGAGCTACTGGCTTGGAGAGCCGTCCTTGGCCGGGCACCCCCCGTACCCCACCAGCCCCCTCACTGCGCCCCAAGGTGAGCCCCTGCCCACCCCAGAGCTGGGCTCGAGCCCTCCCACCCAGGTTTTGCCGCCCAGCGGGGTTCCTGCCCCATGGCAGGGGGTCCTGCCCTCCGTGGCGAGGGTCCTGCCTGGGACGTGACCCTCCGGTGGCTTCCAGTGCTGGTGGAGGAGCCGCCTGCCCAGCTCCAGCCCGGCGTCTCCATCCGCAACCTGGTGAAGATTTACCGCAACAGCAGCCGCGTGGCCGTCAATGGGCTGAGCCTGGACTTCTACGAGGGGCAGATCACCTCCTTCCTGGGCCACAACGGGGCCGGCAAGACCACCACCATGTGAGCTGGCGGGGCTGGGGGCTGCCTGGGGGGGCCGCCTGGCCACGGCTGGGGACAGGAGCTGAGCCTGGCTCTGCCCTGGCGCTGTCCTGACCTGGGTCCCCACAAGACCGGGCTCTGAACACCCTACGTAGAACAGGGCACCCCGGCCCCGAGCACCGCTGGTCCTGCGCTCCGTGACCCCCTTTCCCTGCCGCTCCCCCGTCCAGGTCCATCCTGACCGGCCTCCTGCCCCCCACCTCCGGCACTGCCTATGTCCTGGGCTGGGACATCCGCTCCGATATCGACAGCATCCGCAAAACCATGGGGATGTGTCCCCAGCACAACGTGCTCTTCGACATGTAGGCAGGGGCAGGGCAGGCGGGGGGAGCGGTGCCGGGGGCTGGCGCGGGCAGGGCTGCCCGCCTCACCCCTGCCCGCCCCAGCCTGACGGTGGAGGAGCACGTCTGGTTCTACGGGCGCCTGAAGGGGCTGTCGGAGGAGCGGGTGAAAGCGGAGATGGAGCAGCTGATCCAGGACACGGGGCTGCCCCACAAGCGCCGGGAGCAGACCAGGAACCTCTCGGGTGCGTGTGGGGGTATGACCAGCGCCCAAGCAGGGATCCATGGCCCTGACCCCTCCAACGCTGCCCCTGCTGCCCCGCAGGCGGGATGCAGCGGAAGCTCTCGGTGGCCATCGCCTTCGTGGGCGGCTCCCGGGTGGTCATCCTGGACGAGCCCACCGCCGGCGTCGACCCCTACTCCCGCCGCAGCATCTGGGAGCTGCTGCTCAAGTACCGCAAAGGTCAGGGCTGGGGGGACCCCGCTTCCCTCTCCGTGCATCTGAGCCCCCCAGCAGAGTCTGTGGGGTGAGCGGGGAGACACGCTGGTGGGGGGATGCCCGCAAAGGGGGGTCCAGCCCGCTGCCTGCCCCCAGGCCGCACCATCATCCTGTCCACCCACTACATGGACGAGGCGGAGCTGCTGGGGGACCGCACCGCCATCATCTCGCAGGGCCGGCTCTGCTGCTGCGGGTCCCCCCTCTTCCTCAAGGCCAGGCTGGGCACCGGCTACCGCCTCACCCTGGTGAAGAGGGAGCAGGTTGGGATGGGCGGCAGCACCGGCGCTGTCCCCGGCACCACCAAAAAGGTGGGTCCCTCAGCCACGCTGAGCATCAGCCAAAAGGGCGGCTGGTGCCTCCGTCCTGGGTATCGGGGGAGCACCGAGCGCCGGGCTTGGGGCCGGATCCTGCCGCAGGGTGCCAGGCTCCGGCCGCCCTTTCCCACAGGACGGCAGCGACTCGGAGCACAGCAGCGACACGGGCCTGGGCAGCGAGCGGGGCAGCGAGGCCAGCGCCACGGGTGAGGGTCCCGTCCCTCCCTGCGCCCTCAGCACGGCGTCACCCCCCGGGTGCTCCCCACGTGTCCCTCATCGGCTGGGGGGGCCTGTGGGCGCATTCAGCTCTTGGCCCCCCTGCGCTGGTGGGGCAGAAGGGGCTCCCTGCCCTCCTGCCCCCGCAAACCCTCCCGGGGACCCCAGACCGGGGTGCAGGGCACACGCCAGCTTTGGCCAGCTCCTGCGCTGGCCACCAGCTCCTGCCCCAGGTTTCCAGCCCTCCCCGTCCCCCCAGATGTGGCCCAGCTGTCGGCGCTGATCCAGAAGCTGGTCCCCGGCTCCCGGCTGGTGGAAGACATTGGCCACGAGGTGCTCTTCGTCCTGCCCTACAGCGGGGCCAAGGACGGGGCCTTTGGGGACCTCTTCCGTGAGCTGGACGCCCGCCTGGGGGAACTGGGCATCTCCAGCTACGGCATATCCGACACCACCCTGGAAGAGGTACCCGGAGGAGCTATGGCTCCGGGGGTGCCCACCCTCCCTGGAGCCCTGCCGGGGGCTGCCCGCGACCTGGGGGATTTGCCTTGCCGGGGCGGTGGGCGCTGGTGGCCGTGTTTGATGCCAGCCCCCTCCCGCCCTCAGATCTTTCTGAAGGTGGCCCAGGACATGGGGGTGGACGCTGACACGGCAGGTAAAATCCCTCGGTGCTGGCTGGAGTGGGGCTGGGGGGGAGATGCTCAGCAGCCTGGAGCAGAGGGATGCGGGTGTCCCCAGCACCCCATGTGGCCCTCGCCCTTCCCAGGGCTGGGGTCCCCGCTGGGAGCACCCATGGGTGCAGGGAGGTGTCAGGCTGCGACACATGTCCCACCCTGGCACTCTCACCCCCGTTTTGTCAGGCACCAGGGGAGGAGCAGCCCCCGGCCAGGGGGGGGACATGGAAGCAGCCGACGGGGAGCTGGGTAAGGACGGGGGGAACTGAGACCTGGGACCCCTGAGCTGCCCAGCCCCTGCTGCTGGGTGCCCCCTGCCTTCACCCCCTGGGCTGGGGCTGGGGCCATGGCACGTGTCCATCCGGGCACGTGCCCACCCCAGCGGGCATCCCTTTGGGCAGGCATCCCTTTGGGCGGGGGGAGGCTCAGGGACACTTGTGCGGCATCACTCCTGCCCGGTTGGGCAGGGCGAGGAGCAGGGACGGTGGCGGGTTTGGGGGAGTCCAGCTCTGCGCAGGGGTTGGGATGGGACATGAAATCCCAGGGGATGTATCCAGGCCCCTTCTCCTGGAGACAGAGCTGGCGTGGGGGCAGCCGCGGGGTCTGGAGGGGCTGCGATAGCTTGGGGAGCCGGCTCTGCGCTGGGTCGGTGCTAACCCCGGCCGGGCAGGCGCCGGCACGGCTATAACCCCTCTTTCTTCTCCTTTGCACTGAGCCCAAGGAGCCCGGCGAGGTAGGAGCTGGGGACTGGGGGGACTGGGGGGCTCCCGTCGCGTCCCTGCAATCAGCGCCCCGTCCCCGCTGGGGTGGGGGGACGCCTCTGCCAGCACACCGTCCCCCGCACGCCACCCGGCACCAGCCCCTGCCCCTCGCCACCGGCTCTGCCGGGGCTGGGGCCAGACCCGGCTCTGCCCTTTCAGCGGAGGAGCCCCGGGAGACGGACCTGCTGCGCGGGGCGGCCGGGCAGGCCTGCCGCAGGGTGCGGGGCTGGGCGCTCACCCGCCAGCAGCTCCGCGCCCTCTTCGTCAAGAGGATGCTCCACGCCCGACGCAGCACCCGGGGCTTCTTCGCACAGGTACAGCTGGGGGACGGGGCCGGGGCCGTGGTGCGGAGGGGATGGGGCAGGAGGGTGCGGAGCCGGCCCTGACCCCCGGCCCCCGGCAGATCGTCCTGCCCGCTGTCTTCGTCTGCATCGCGCTGCTCTTCAGCCTCATCGTGCCGCCCTTCGGGAAGTACCCGCCGCTGCGCCTCCAGCCCTGGATGTACGGGCAGCAGTTCACCTTCTTCAGGTGTGCCCCCATCCCCGTGTCCCCCCGTGTCCCCCATCCCCTGTGGCCGCCGGCTCACTCCCACATCTCCCGGCAGCAACGACGCCCCGGGGGACCCCGACACGGCTCGGCTCCTGGCCGCGCTCCTGGCCGAGCCAGGCTTCGGCACTAAGTGCATGAAGGATGCTGGGGAGGCGTGAGTGCCTGCGCCCCGCGGGGCTGGGGCTGGAGGGGCTGGGAGGGGGCAGCTTGGGCTTGGCCCCCGCCTCGGTGCCTGCCTCTCCCCCGGGAGCAGCCCTGCCAGCCGGTGCCGTGCCGCGGGACCCCCAGCCATCCCTGCGGCAGGGGGTGATGGCAGCCGCAGGCAGGGGCAGGTCCCGATGCCTCTGGCTCACAGCAGGCTGGTAACGGGGGTCTCTCTCCCGGGTGCCCAGGATGGAGCCGTGCCCCCCAGCTTCCCACCCCGCCGGCTTCTCGGCCCCGCCAGCCCCGCCGGCCCTGCTGGAGGCACTGCGGCGGGGGAACTGGACACGGGCCGAGCCGTCGCCCCCCTGCCGGTGCAGCGGGCCGGGGGCTCACAGGATGCTGCCCGACTGTCCCGAGGGGGCCGGGGGGCTCCCGCCGCCCCAGGTAACCCCCAGCCTGCAGCAGGGCCAGCCCGGCCCTGGGACACCGGAGCTGCTGGCTGCGGGTGCAGGTGATGCTCTGGGGAGGCCAGCGGGGCTGTGTGTCCCTCCAGCCTGTCTGTCCGTCCCCCCAGGTGCAAAGGGGCACGGGTGACATCCTGCAGAACCTGACGGGCAGGAACATCTCCGACTACCTGGTGAAGACCTACCCCCAGATCATCCGCCAGGGGTGAGTGCTGGGGCCGGGGACACCGCGGGGGCACCGCGGGGAAGACGGGGCAGGGCTTTGGCACAAGCTGCTGCCATGCTGGAAGCAGGGAGGGACACTGGGGACCAAACCCAGCCAGGGCTGGAGGCAGCAAGGACACCGCAGGGTAAGGGGGGAGCGCCGGGGGGGCTCGTGGCCGGGCGGGCAGGCACTGCCGTAATGTCTCCTCGGGGGCGTTTCTCCCCCCACCCCATTTCTTTCAGGCTGAGGAACAAGAAGTGGGTGAATGAGCAGAGGTGAGCCCAGGGAGGGGCTGGGGTCTCGCACAGATGGGGTGAAGGGGCAGGAGCTCCCCTGCGGAGTTGGGCAGAGCCTGAGCAATCTGCAGGCAGCGTCCTCATCTGGGCAACCTCAGCCCGTCACTGCGTGCCCCTCGCCGTGGCCTCTGGGCAGGTGGATGCCCAGAGCAGGGTGGAGGGGCTGGGAGGGTTTCTATGGGATGGCAGCTTCGGAAGTGCCCGTCTCTCCCCCACAGGTACGGTGGCTTTTCTCTGGGTGCCGGCAGCTCCCAGGCCCTGCCGTCGGCGGCAGAGGTGGACAAGGCGGTGCTGGAGCTCCGGGCGCTGTTCAATGTCACCCCGGTACGGCCCCCCCGGCTCGGCTCCGGCATCCCGGTGCTGGCCCGAGCCCGCCGCTCACCCTGTGTTCCCACACCAGGGCAGCCCCTCGGATCGGCTCCTGGGCAACCTCAGCCGCTTCATCGAGGGCTTGGACGCTCGCAGGAACATCAAGGTGCGCCCGGCCCCGGGGCTGGGGGTCCCGCAGGGGCGCGAGCTGGGAGGCAGCAGGGAGCACAGCACCCGGGGCCCCATCCAGGGCTGGAGCAGCTTGAGAAGGACCAAGCCCAGCCGAGGCTGGAGGGGAGCAGGAGCCCAGAGGGGAGCAGGGTGCTGTGGGCGCAGCCAGCGGCGGTGCCGGGGTGGGTGCCGGGGTGGCAGGGCGGCTCTGAGCCGCCGGGCTCCCCTGGGCTGCAGGTGTGGTTCAACAACAAGGGCTGGCACGCCATGGTCTCCTTCCTCAACGTGGCCAGCAACGGGCTGCTGCGTGCCCGGCTGCCCGCCGGGACCGACCCCACGCTCTACGGCATCACAGCCACCAACCACCCCCTCAACCTCACCAAGGAGCAGCTCTCGGAGGCCGCCCTGTGAGTGCCGGCGACGGGGGTCCCGCAGGGCCCCCTGTCCCCGGCTGAGCCCTGTCCTCCACGACAGGATGGCCACCTCGGTGGACGTGCTGGTCTCCATCTGCGTGATCTTCGCCATGTCCTTCGTCCCGGCCAGCTTCGTGCTCTTCCTCATCGAGGAGCGGGTCAGCAAGGCCAAGCACTTGCAGTTCGTCAGCGGGATGAAGCCCGTCACCTACTGGCTGGGCAACTTTGCCTGGGACATGGTGCGGGACAGGGATGGGGACAGGGATGGGGACAGGGATGGGGTACAGCTCCCGGGGGGACAGGTCCCATTTGTGACCCCCCCCGGCTTCTCCGTGTCTGCAGTGCAACTACCTGGTCCCTGCGCTGCTGGTCATCCTCATCTTCCTCTGCTTCCAGCAGAAGTCCTACGTGTCCTCCGCCAACCTGCCCTCCCTGGTCCTGCTGCTGCTGCTCTACGGGTGAAGGGCCAGCGGAGCCCAGCGGGGGCTCAGCCCCCCGGGGCTGGACCCCGGGGAAGGGGGGGCACAGGGGGCTCTGAGCGGGGCTGGGGGCAGCCCTGGCTCGGGGGGTCGTGGTGATGGGGGTCGGGTGCCGGCTCGCCCTGCCGTGCCCCCCGGGACGGGAGGTGCCCCTCGGCCAGCCCCTGCCTCTCTGCCCCTCCAGCTGGTCCATCACCCCCCTGATGTACCCGGCCTCCTTCCTCTTCAGCATCCCCAGCACCGCCTACGTGGCCCTGACGTGCATCAACCTCTTCATCGGCATCAACGGCAGCGTGGCCACCTTCGTGCTGGAGCTCTTTGTGGACCAGGTGAGTCCCCGGGCTGCCCTGGACCCCCGTCCCGTCCCTGTGGGGCCGGTGCCAGCCCCCCCACCCCTCTCCTCGCCACCCCGGCAGAACCTCAACAACATCAACCGCATCCTGAAGAAAGTTTTCCTCATCTTCCCCCACTTCTGCCTGGGCCGAGGCCTCATCGACATGGTGAAGAACCAGGCGATGGCTGATGCCTTCGAGAGGTTCGGTGAGTCCGGGGGTGTCGGGGCTGCCCCCCCTCCCCAAAGCCTGGCCAGCGCGGGGGCCCTCCCCGGCGTCCCCCCCCCCTACAGCCCCTCTCACTGCTCGCAGGGGACAAGCACTTCGTGTCCCCCCTCTCCTGGGATCTGGCAGGGAAGAACATGTTCGCCATGGCCGTTGAGGGCATCATCTTCTTCCTCTTCACCCTCCTGCTGCAATACCGCTTCTTCCTGCGGCTCGGGTGAGAACCGGCCATGGGGCGGCCATGGGGCGGCCGTGGGGCGGCCGTGGGGCAGGCAGCCCTGGAAGTGCCCTGCCGCTGTTGCCCCCAGGCCGCGGGCTCTGCAGCTGCCCTCGCTGGGGGAGGAGGACCGGGACGTGGCCAGGGAGCGGGCGAGGGTGGGCAGCACCCCGCCGCACGGCCACCTCCTGCTGCTGAAGGACCTGACCAAGGTGCGTGCCGTGGGGCCGGACCCTGCCCCGTCCCTCGCTGCGGGGCCCCGGCCTCTCCCAGACCCCCGGTCCCGCCGGCGGGCGATGGGTGGGGAGCACCCAGCACCGCCTCGGCTCTGCCGCGCAGGTGTACCGGCGCAGGAAGGCTCCGGCGGTGGACCGGCTCTGCGTGGCCATCCCCCCCGGGGAGGTGAGTGCTGGACAGGCGGACAGATGGCACCGCGGGCAGGGCCGGGGCTGCCGTAACCCTGCTCTGCGCCCCGCAGTGCTTCGGCCTCCTGGGGGTGAACGGCGCGGGGAAGACCTCCACCTTCAAGATGCTGACGGGGGACACGGAGGTGACGCTGGGGGAGGCCTGGCTGAAAGGGCACAGGTGGGGGAGACGGAGGGACCCCGCGGCCGACCCGCTGCTCCCCCTCCTCGTCCCCGCAGCACGCCTGCTGTCGTCCCTGTCCCCACCCTGCGCTCCTCCTTGCCCTCGTCCCTGCAGCGTGCTCGCGCTCAGTTTCGTCCTCATCCTCGTCCTTGCAGCGTGCCGGTCCCTATTCCCGCAGTGTGCTCAGCCTCGTCCCTGTCCCTGGAGCTTGCCCCCGTCCCCGCCGCGTGCTCAGCCGTGTCCCCATCCCCGCAGCGTGCTCACCGACCTGCAGTCCGTCCACCAGCACATGGGTTACTGCCCCCAGTTCGACGCCATCACGGACCTGCTGACGGGGCGGGAGCACCTGGAGTTTTACAGCCGCCTGCGCGGTGTCCCGGAGGAGGAGACCTCCAGGGTAGGGCCCGCGCCCCGGCCCCCCCATCCCAGGGGACCCCCATCCTCATCCCCGCTGCGTCTCTCGCAGGTGGCTCAGTGGGGCATCGCCAAGCTGGGGCTGGGGCCACACGCGGACCGGCCGGCGGGCAAGTACAGCGGGGGCAACAAGCGCAAGCTCTCCACGGCCATAGCCCTCCTCGGCTCCCCGCCCATCATCTTCCTGGTGAGTGGGGGCGGCGGGGGTCCCGCGGCAGCACCTGGCCCCTGCCCGGGCTGACGCCGCTGCCGGGGCCATGGCAGGATGAGCCCACGACGGGGATGGACCCGCAAGCCCGGCGGTTCCTGTGGGACTGCATCCTCAGCGTCATCCGGGAGGGCAGGTCCGTGGTGCTCACGTCTCACAGGTGAGCCCCCCCTCGTCCTGGGGTCTGCGGCACCCCGGAGGGGAGCACCCCTCTGCCCCGGGGCACCCCAGAGCCGAGCACCCCTCTGCCCCTGGGGGACCCCAGAGCTGAGCACCCCTCTGCCCCCGCGGGGCCTCACGCCTCCCCCCCGGCAGCATGGAGGAGTGCGAGGCGCTGTGCACCAGGATGGCCATCATGGTCAACGGCCGGTTCCGCTGCCTGGGCAGCGTCCAGCACCTCAAGAACAGGTAACGGGACTCGGGGCTCGGGGAGGGCTCCGGCAGCCGAGGGGCAGCCGCCCTGCGGGGACGGGGACACGGCCGGTCCCTGCAGCGATGCCCCCCTCTCCCACGCAGGTTTGGGGACGGCTACACGGTGGTGGTGCGGGTGGGCGGCCCTGGGCCGGCGCCGGTGGAGAGCCTGATGCAGCACCGCTTCCCCGGCATCGTGCTGAAGGAGCAGCACGGGGGCCTGCTGCAGTACCAGCTGCCCTCCCGCGCCGGCTCCTTGGCCAGCGTCTTCAGCGTCCTGGCAGCCCACCGCGGCCCCTGCCACATCGAGGACTACTCCGTGTCCCAGACCACCCTCGACCAGGTAACGGGACGCGGGGCAGGAGGGCGCGGGGGCCGGGGTCCCGCCGGTGCTGCCCCTCACCCTGCCCTCCCTGCAGGTCTTTGTGCACTTTGCCAGGGAACAGAGCGACGAGGACCCCGGGGGGGCCGCGGCCCCAGGGCAGGATGCGGCCCCGGTGGCGCTCAGCCCCGGGAGGAGGCTGACACCGTTCCTGGAGGACGACAGCTACCAGGAGAGCGCTGTCTGAGCGGGACCCCACGGACCCCCTCCCCAGCCGTCACCGCAGCACGACCGGGGGGGCCCGGGGCTTCTGGCCACCCCGGACCCCCAGAGCGGCACGGGGGCCTGGCCACCTCCCTCCCACCGACCCGGGGCCACCGTCCCAGCGGGTCGGTCCGGGCACTGGGGAGGGTCAGTGGCCCCAGCTCCCCTCGGCGGGGCTGTGCCCGTGGGGGGCTGAGCTGGACGGGGGTCCCGCCCGGGGCCGGGGCTGTGCCCGTGGGGGGCTGAGCTGGACGGGGGTCCCGCCCGGGGCCGGGGCTGTGCCCCTGGGGGGCTGAGCTGGACGGGGGTCCCGCCCGGGGCCGGGGCTGTGCCCCTGGGGGGCTGAGCTGGACGGGGGTCCCGCCCGGGGCCGGGGCTGTGCCCCTGGGGGGCTGAGCTGGACGGGGGTCCCGCCCGGGGCCGGGGCTGTGCCCGTGGGGGGCTGAGCTGGACGGGGGTCCCGCCCGGGGCCGGGGCTGGCCCTGGGACCCCGGCTGCCGGAGCAGAGCCGCTGTAAGAGAGCGATGAAATAAACGCCGCGGTACCGCCCGGGGCTGGGCCGCCCTCGCAGCGCTGCAGCCCCGCCGGGGCCGCGTGGGGCGCACGGAGGGCGGGGGGCGGCGGGGGCCCTGCGCCGGGGGCGCGGAGCAGCGGGGGGCCCTGCCCTGCTGCCGCCCGCAGCCCCCGCCCCGCGGAGCGGCCGGAGGTCAGCCAGGGTCTTCCTCGCCCCGGACCGTGCCAGGCAGGGGCCGGGGCTGGGTGGGCAGCGGGGTCCCTGCCCGCCACCCTCCCGGGGGCTCCTTCCCCTGCGGGCAGGGGTCTCACCCCCTCGGGGGACCTGAGCAGGGCCGCGCTGAGCCCCCCGGGCCGGGGGGGCGCAGAGGTTCCGGGCTGCCCGGCTCCCCCCTCGCTCCGGGACCCCTCTCCTCCGGCAGGGGGGCACGGACCCTTCCCCCCGGGGCTCTGCCGGGCCCGCTGCGCGCCGCAGGAGGGGGGTCCCCGGCACCGGGGGGGGGTCCCCGGCAGAGGGCGGGGGCCAAAAAAGGGGTCCCCCGGGGTGGGGGGTGCGGGCGGTCCCCAAAATATGGAACGCTTCACGAATTTGCGTGTCATCCTTGCGCAGGGGCCATGCTAATCTTCTCTGTATCGTTCCAATTTTAGTATATGTGCTGCCGAAGCGAGCACGAATGCACCCCTGCCCCCGGCGGTATTTGAACCTCTCCCTATTCATAACTTCGGGAGCACGGCGAGTGCCTCTGAGTCCGACTCCCGCGCCTTTCCTCACAGAGTCAACCCCCCAACCAATTCCTCGTTTCTCTACTCGAAATCCTCCTTTTTCTGAGAAATTTTGGCCTCCCCGCGCCGTGCGGGGCGGCGGCTGCGCGCGGTGCATGGCGGGAGGGCTCCTACTTTGCATCGCGGGGCGGGGCCGGCGCCTGTCCTCCACCGTCCCAGAGTTCCCCGGCGGCGCTCGCGCAGGCGCCTTGCCGCCGTCGTCGGTGCCGGCGGAGGAAGATGGCGGCGGGGCGCTGAGGGGACGGGACCGGGCCGCACCGCGCCGCGCCAGGAGCGCCGAGCCGAGCCGAGCCGAGCCGAGCCGAGCGAGGCGCCCGGTGCGCCCCGGGCCGTGCCGCCCCGCCCCGGTGACGGACCCCCCATGGCCGCGGGGCCGGCCCAGGAGCCGCGTCCCCGCTGGGCCTGCTCGGGCCGCGCCGCTCCCGGGCCCCGCCGAGGCAGCGGCCCGCTGAGCCCCGGAGCCTGGCCCGAGCCCCGCCGGGCCTGACCCGCCCGCCGCTCGGGACGCGGCTGCGCGCAGGAGGCCGGGGCGGCGACCCCGGAGGAGAGCGGGGCGGGGGCAGCGCCTGCCCGGCGCCGAGCAGCGCCCGCGCGGGGCCTCTCCCCGGCCCGTCCGGGGCAGCGCTTGGCTCTCGGCCCCCGGAGCCCTGCGGAGCGGCCGCCGAGCCCCGAGCCCGCTCTGCGGAGGGGGAACGGCTCCTCCGGCCCGGGTCAGCGCCGCCAGCGCCCTTCGGCTGCCGGGCTCCCGGCCGCAGGCCTCAGGATGTCCGAGAACCAGCCCAACGCCAACAACCACCACCCGGCCAACAACAACGGGGGCGGCGGGGCCGCCGGGGGCAACAACCGGGGCGTCCGCAACCCCAACCTCAACCAGAACCCCTTGATCAATGTGCGCGATCGCCTCTTCCACGCGCTCTTCTTCAAGATGGCAGTGACCTACGCTCGCCTCTTCCCACCCTCCTTTCGCCGCGTCTTCGAGTTCTTCGTCCTCCTCAAGGTGAGGGGCAGCTCTACGGGGGCTTCGTGGGGAGGAGCGGACGTTCCTCTCGCTACTTGCAGTCGGGCGCTAAGGCATAGATTTCCTTATAAACGCAAAAAAGTTTGCCTCTGCTAGAGGTCACAGCCTGTGTTTGGGCCACCTACCCCAGGCTGCCCACCGCGTTCCCGCGGGCCTCTCTGCTGCGAGAAGGACATGAATAGTTGTAACGATCTGCGGTGGTCCCCACGCCACCAGAGCTCTGGTACCAGATCTGGAAATAAAAAGGCAGTCACTGAGCCAGCTTGCTGGGCAGCCAGGCTGGCGTGGGGCAGGGGCGTGAAAGGTTTCTGTTTCTATTTCCAAGCAATCCCTCTTTTTGGGTACATTGCCTACGTGAGATATTTGATTGTTGGAGTTTTGCTGGAGTCTTGTCTTTTCGGGAAGCGATTAATGCACAACCCCATTTTAACCCCGTTTCCTTTTAGCAGTCGGCACCCTCAGCTGTGCCTGCACAGTGTCACACCTCTGCGTAACGGGGTAAAACCCCGCCTGCTTTCTTGGTGTGGGTGCAGGGTTGGAGACCCACAGCGGGGCCTGGCGGTGTCTGCGGGGTGAACTGCCCGTAGGTTAACCCCTGCACCGCGGCTTCCAGGGCGCACGCTGACGCTTCTCGCCAGCACCAGTGTGGGAAATCGGAGTAAGGGGAAGGGGGGAGAGGAGCTTGCCAGGCGACAACAGCGCGCTTCTCCTCCGAGTTTCTAAAAGTCAGACGCTTAAAGCAAGAAAACATTTAGGACAACTTGTCTCATACTGCACATATACATTTTCTCCCCTCCCAAGAAATGTTTAAGGTTTTAACATCTCTGGTTTTTTTCCCTGTTGTATAACTGGATTCAGGCAGACTGGAACAGGGATGGTGCTAACGGCGAGGCTCTCAGGCAGAGCGAGTGGTCCAGCTGGTAGCGGTTCTTGCTGCTGTCTGCTTCTGAGCAAAGCACTCTCGAGGAATTAAGAGTGTTCGCAGGCCACCTGCAGCCTGCTCCCACCCGCGGGGTTAGGAGCCAGCCAGACTTCAGCCCGGTCTCGGCTCTGGGCACAGGGCACTGGTAGGAGGTGAAGTCAGACACCGTGGTCCCGCGCGCTGCTGTTCACGGGGTCCCGAAGCCGCTCGTGGTTCTGCTGGCTTCGTCGCGGCTCCTCCTGTGACGAGGGAGGTGTTTCTGATTTACCTTCCCTAGCGTCTTCCTATGCAGCTCCTCTGCAGATGCGATGTTTACCAGTCTGTTTATTCATAGCAAATAGGTCAAGAACGAAACGTAGCGAGGACAGCTAGTTTAATGGGGAACGGGCATCTTAACGCAGCTGGAAAGGGAGCGTTTGAAACTCAGCCGTACTGCTTACTGTACCAGCGTTTCTCAGAGCTTTCAGCTGCGAGCTTTGGACAGCGTCGGGTAACATCGTGCTGGATTTGCCACCTCCACTATAGGGAGCAAACTTTATTAGTCCGCTTTGTTTTGCTGTGACTTTGTAGCTGTTCCTTGGATTGAGCCAGGGCGAGGGGGTGGCGGTGCTCCGCGAGCCCAGCCTCGGCAGGCCAGCTCGGCCTCCGCCGGGGCAGAGCCCGTACCTCTCAGCGGCGAATGCGGAGCTGGCGGTTCTGCCGTGGGTTTGCCTTGTCCCGCTCTTGCGGTGGGTCGTCTTTTGTTGAGGTTTGCTTTACTCTGCCTTTGTAAAGTTGGGCAGTATGCTCCGGGCTTCAACGGGAAACGCTTTGTGCTGGGGAGGGAATGGTTGAAAGCCACAGATGCCTTTCTGTTTCCTTCAGTATGCTTTGGAGCCTCGTCACACGTTGGTGCTGTGTTTGCTTGGTTTGCCTGCGGTGCGATGGTTTTGGGGACGGTGTTGGTTTGCAGGACCTTACAGGCGCCGGGGCCTGTGCGTGACCTGCGCTTTCAGCAGGACGCGTGCGTTGCACAGGTATCGGGGGCAGCTCTGGTCGTGTGAACAGAAGGAGCTTGTTCGTGCTGCTGTCGCTGCTGTGTTCCCCTGTTGATACCATAGTGCTGAAACTGCCTGATTCTGGGCTGCTTTATTGTTGATGCAGAGATGACTGGGGTTGGAAAGCATAAAAGCTCTTGTCCACTTGCAAATCCACTTGTCCAAGTTAACCCAGCGTCTTTATGGGCAAAGAAGAGATGGTTAAAACTAGGGAGCCTGTAAACAGGCCGAGGTTGGTTGGGCTGATGGTCTCTGCTCTGTTTCTTGCTGTGTGTAGGCTCTCTTTGTGCTCTTCATCCTGGCTTACATTCACATCGCCTTCTCCCGCTCGCCCATTAACTGCTTGGAGCACGTGCGAGAGAAATGGCCGCGCGACGGCATCTTGCGGGTGGAAATACAGCGCAACTCAAGCCGAGCCCCTATCTTCCTCCAATTCTGTGGTGTTGAGAAGTTCCCAGGAATGGTAGTTGAGTCCACAGCTGAGGAAGAGGAGGAGGAAGAAGAGGAAATGACTGTGGATATGTTTGAAAACAGCTCTATCAAGGTAAAGACGTGTTCCTTGTGTACGCAGGAGATGGGAACCTGGGGGTCGGTTTGGGGGGAAGTGGTTTGTTAGAATCTTAAGTATGCCGCTGTCCCTCTGTGATCCCTCGGTCACCTGGAAGCAGAGCGTGTTCCTTGGCTTTTCCCACATCTCCACGTTAGCCATTGATGGTTTAAGGTAGAAAGTAAAGCCTGAGAAAGTGGCCTCTTCTGTCCTCCTTTTGGTGGCGGAGGCCTTTGCCGGGGGCACAGAGGGAGCACAGAAGATGGGAACTGAAGCGACTGCTAACACGAGTTTCCCTGCCACGATTTTCCAACAGTTTGAGCTGGATATCGAGCCCAAGGTGTTCCTCAAGCCATCCCGGGTGAGCAGCACTGAGGCGCTGACCCACAACGAAAGCCAGGAGTTCTCGTTTAGTGAAGCGGCCACTAAAGGTATGCAGCCTCTGAGGGAGACTGTGTCCGAGTTTGAGATGCTAGCCAGAGCAGGTAAAGACAACTTACACTGCTATCCATGCTCTCTCCTTCCCCCGCCCCGTGCATCTTCCCCGCACGTCTCATTCCTTCTGGCTTCTCTGGGCACGTGCATAGTAACCTTAAACGTCTTCCCTGATGCATTCACCTGTGGTTAATCTTGTCGATACTAACACTAGATCCACAGCGCGATCTTCCCTTCGGCTGGAGGGAGGCGGGGAGTCGGGGGCTGTCTGGGCTGTAAAATTTGCTGGAGCCTCTTGCTCTGGCATCGTGTTTCTGCGGTGATCGGTGCCAGATATCTCGGATGAACGCGAACCTCCCTCTTCTGAGCAGCTCGCTCGTCTCTTGAGATCTGCAGGGTTCCCACTGACGGCGCACATTCCTCCTTGCATTAACAGGGTTTGCACTGTATTTTGGGCCCCTGAGTCAACACCAGTACTTGGAATAGCTAATTAATCCTGAAAGCCACCGAGCAAGTTTTAGTGGATTGCGAGATACAGCATTGCTGCTCTGCATCGTTCAGGGTATCATCCTGCTTTATCCCTCCCCTTGTTCCAGCACGACTTAAGCTGCTAATGCCTCATAAACTCTAGAGGGAGATTTAGTGGCTTTGTATTATTTCAAATGGAATTCCAGTGTTGGAAAACTTCTGTTTCTAGTGGTTAGGGGAGGAAATCCATTAAAAAAGATGGATGTTAAAATAGAAACGTGGCAATTGGATTCTTATTTAATTTGCCTTTTTCACCTGCACTTTTATCCCTGGAAAGACTGGAATTCTTTGCTCTTCAGAAGTACTGGGTGTTGTAGCTGTGCAGGACTGCGAGACTGGACACTGCAATGGCACTGTTCCCTTGGTCTTGCGGTGGTTTTGCTTGATGCTGATCCAGAACTTGTTAGTCCTGAATTTAAGATCATTCAGTCGCATAAGACTAGAGAGCAGTAAATATTTTTGGTGCAATACCTTTATTAACAGTTGCCTAAGTTCTGTAAGAGTCACGTTGTACAGCGCCGTGTGCACTGATGGGCTGTGCCTTGATTTTCTGAACGCCTGGTTGGAAACGATCCAGCAGCGTGGCGGGAGAGAGAATTGTGCTGCTTCCTAACGTAGTTAAAAAAGTCATGGGTGCCAAATACCTGTTTTTATTGTTTTTCCAGGTTTCTTGTGCTGTAAGTACACCAAATTTGATGTTTAGACAGAGTATTTTACCATGGAGAATCGTTTTATGATACAAAGGAAGTAATTCTTTTGTTAATATTTAAACACTTTATTTCCATTTGAGCTTAAAACTGTTTTATAATGGCAACAAAAGAGGAAACAAACACACCAGCCTGTGTTTGCTGCCCAAGAAGTGGGATCAGAGGTGGGGGAGTAAAGCGGGCATTTCTGTCAGCGACGTGTCGCTGTAAGGGACACTTCTTCTAAGTTATTGTATCTGTTTAATTTTTTTGCTGTCTTGTTGTGCGATGCCTGACAGCTGCCTCCCCTCGCCTCTGCAAGCTGCGCTGTGACAGTTTGAAAGAGCAGGGATTAAATTGCTTGGCTCTGACTTAAGCCGGAGGTTTTGTCCTTTCAGGGACGAGGTAGCAAAAAGCATCTATTTTGAACCTTTCTGAACAATAAAAAAAAAAAATCAAGCGAACTTCAGGCTCCAAAATTTTTTTGGAAAGCCGTAATCGCTCCTGCCTTTAGTTTTGAGATTTGTAATTGCAGCAGTGACCTCTGTCTCCGGAGAAGTGCAGTGCTCTTGCCCCGTGGAGTGCTGGCTTGGTGTTCAGCGGGTGTAGAGTGCATTTTCCTGCTGTTTCCTAAACAACATAGAAAGCAGAAATTGAACAGAGCCAGAACAAGTGGTCTAGGGCTCAGCAGGCAAAGATGCGGGCAGATTCCGGAGAGCGCTCGACAGAGCTTAGAACCACTGCCCCGAAGCTTTCCCAGAAGTTTCACGTTAAGGGCTGATGCCAAGGGAATGTGCTGCAATTTCAAAGAATTTGTATTGATTTGTTTTAACTTGATTGAAGGAAGCCTGGAGCCCGTGTTTGCAACTGATTCTCTTTTCCAGAACGTGGTGGGAGGGAGGGAATCCGGGGTGCTGTTTCTTCTTGGTCATTGTTTGCAAGCCCTGCTGTTGAGCCTCCCTTCCCGCCCTCTCTCGCAGTGTGGCCGCAGGAAGAGTACATCGTGGAGTACTCGTTGGAGTACGGGTTTTTGCGCCTGTCCCAGAGCACTCGCCAGCGCCTCAGCATCCCCGTCATGGTGGTGACTTTGGGTGAGTGAGGGAGCCAGCCCACGCTGGTGCAGGGGTGGGCAAGTGCTCTGCAGAGATACCTACGCGCCGTTTCCTCTTTAGTCTTGTGGAAACTATTTATAACAGCTGATGGCGCTCATTTTCTGCGTAGGAGAGCTTCTTTATGGAGCCTTTATTGCTTTAGTAGGTCATACCTTTCCAAGAGGAGTAGTCTGAAATGGTGGACCCTGTTTCCGTGAGCCCTAATGTTGTGTCCAGTGGTTTTCTCATGGAGGAAGGAAGAGCCTCGTGGCACTGAAGATCTAGGCTCAGTGCAGAGCAGCAGCAGCAGCGCAATGTTAGAGCCCAGTGGCGAGAGCGATGGTGCATGTGTCGGGGACGATGCCGAGCAGATCTGCTTGGCACTGTCTCAACGTACTTCTGTGCCCCTGTTAGCACCAGCAGACCGCTTTCCTGGAACAGCGTTCTCTTCTCCTGGCATTTGCTCTGTTAAAACCTGTCCAAGTCAGAAATATGGTCTCAGACTTTCTCATGCCTGTGATCATAATTGATCTGTAACGAGCTGTAGTGCAGCAATCAGGCAAGAGTTCATTACTTGCTCCTAATCAAACCGAAGTACAGCTGGGCTGGAGTATTACGCAGTGATCCCGCATGGGTAATGGGCCGTTTCCATGTTAAATGTCTATTTACTGACCTGGGGTTTCCAATTCAGCTAGGCAAATGCCTTCGTAAGTTTCCTAGTAATTTACCGAAAAAATATTTGTGTTCATGTTTCCTGTTTTGCTTAGGTTTGGGTTACTTTCACAAGCTGGTCAGTGTTTGTACAGCAGAATGCAGTACCAGCCTCCTGAGATGGAACTGAACAGCCTTCCTTAGTGCCCAGAGCTGTGGGGAGGCGTTCGCCCGTCCTCCACTGCAGAGGACGGATGGGGACGGTGGGCCCCAGCGGCGTCACGCTGAGGCCAGCGGATGGCTAAAAAGTCCCGGCCTGGCCCTCTGAGTCTTACCAGAACTTGTTTCTCTGGGCCATTAGCTGGGGTGAGCCTAGGGAGATAGTCCAAGCCTAGAAGGCAGACTCCCTTTATGTCTGTGCCAACAGAGAGTATGACAGCCCTGATGTAATTCTTAAGGCCTGATTGACGTGAGCATTTTGACAGCGTGGCTGGATTTGTCAGGGTGTGACATTTTCCCTCCCAGTCCTGCCCAATTTAGTTATACTGCCAAAGGTCCGAGCGCAGACGCAGGTCTGCTGGCAAACGTGTCCTTCTGAGTGATGAGAAGGCTGTGCTTGCCTTGCCGCCTCTGTGGCTTAGGGTATGAGCAATCTGAATGGGTTTTTTGTCTTCTCTCTAGATCCTACGAGGGATCAGTGCTTTGGGGACAGGTTCAGCCGCCTGTTGCTGGATGAGTTCCTGGGTTACGATGACATCCTGATGTCAAGTGTCAAAGCTTTAGCTGAAAATGAAGAAAACAAAGGTAAGGCTTGGAGGAATTGCTTTCAGCAGCCTTGCAGAGCAGTTGATGTTTTTTACGATGGATGCATGAATATCATCTTCTGACTATTGATTAATCTCTATGCAGGGAACAGTTCCCTGTGTTATGTAGGGATGGTATTGTCAAGGACAAAATGAAATGAGCAGGAGGGGAGAGATATCTGCAAACGTGATTTCCTACTGCCTTATTGCACTGCATAACAACGAGAGCGCTGCCGTGAGGAGGTGTTGCCATAAATTTGCTTTAAATCCTATTTCTTTAGAAGGCACTGGAAGTTTGTTCTTCGTTTGTGGGTTAATCACACTGAGCTTGTGGCTTTTTTTTCAGGTTTCCTTCGCAACGTGGTGTCTGGGGAGCACTACCGCTTTGTCAGCATGTGGATGGCTAGGACTTCGTATCTGGCAGCCTTTGTCATCATGGTCATATTTGTAAGTCGACAGGAGCCAGGCGTTGCCTGGACTCTGAGCGCGGTGCTGGTCAGCGTACGTTTGATGTTACGGTACAGGCCTGAGCGCGCATCTGCTTGTAAAGCTAAGCTGATGAGTACGAGGTTCTACTCTGGTTGGTTTTTTTTTTTTTCCTAACGTGGGTTCTTAAAGTCCTAGAAGTGAAACAAACGGAGGAGGTGAAATAGAATGAAATAATGGGGTTTTTGTCAAAAGGGAGACTCAGGTTCGAGAGTCTCTAAGTGTAGTTAAACACTCTGGGTGCCAAGGCACGGGGTGCAGAAGTTTGTCCTCTGAGACTTTTAAGAACAGGTCTAACCAATTTGCCAGGAGTGATCAAGATAGAACAGAGTCTGCTGTGATTACGTGTGAGGTGATTACAGATGAACGTTAGACAAGGTCCCAGGTGATAACTAAGCCTGCGTTCATAGTCTTGGGTGACCGTCTCCCTTTGTGTCTGACCGTCCGCTGATGCGGCTCCTTGCACAACAGTGCTGCGGCCAGTGAGAGAGGAGGAAATGAGCGCTGGGTGACCGTTGTCGGCGAGGCATCACGAGCTGCTGGGAGGGGCACAGATGTAGGACGGGAAGAAACCCTAGTTCCAGCTCTGCTGCTGCTGTTTGGTTTGGCCCCTGCTCAAATATTCAGAATCGGTCTCTTTACAAACAAGTGACTGACTGTCTATTTCACTGCAGTAATACAAAGATTAATTGCTGTTTGTGAAGTCCTAATTACTCTGTGGGAAATGGGTCTGCATAGCTCAAACTAACAAACGTGGGATATGCACAGCACGCCGTGCAACACTGCAAGCCCGAGCTTGCCTCTCCAGGCCTCTGCCGTAGCGCGATTCTGACAGTGACTCCCTGGGCCTGTGCGGCTCTGACGCTGGCTTCTGTTCTCCTATTTCAGACTCTGTCCGTTTCGATGCTGTTGCGCTACTCGCACCACCAGATCTTTGTCTTCATTGGTAAGGATTTTCTGAGGGATTTAGGGCGTACTGGTCGCTGCCTGCTCCAGCACAGTGTATCGTGTATATACTCTTGACTGTCGTCATTTAGAAGGGTCTTGCATGTAGCTGCGCAGGGAACGTATCCCCCCGTGCCCCCGTCACCGTGCTTGCGAGAGCTGTTCTGTCTCCTGAAAGTATCGGGGACGGTGGAGTTGGGAGCGTGGACTTCACTGCCCGTCACGGTGCTCTGAACGGGGAGGAGCGTGGGGGTGGAGGGTTCTGTGGCCCCACATCAGCTTTGTGTTATAGGGCCTTTTCCTTCTTGCAGTTGACCTGTTGCAGATGCTGGAAATGAACATGACAATCGCGTTCCCTGCGGCTCCCCTCCTCACTGTCATTCTGGCTCTAGTAGGTAAGGACGTTGGCTCGCTTCTTGTGTCCGTGCAGCAAGTCCCTTTGGGATCTGCAGAAGGTGTAATTCCCTGTTCTGGCCGCGGCAGGTGGTTAGTGTGTCCGCTCATACAAGGCGGAAGGCTCTGGAATTTGATGGCGCAGTGAGCTGCATTGTCCTTCTGGGTCCCCTGGAAAAGCAGTTTATTTGGGAATTGCATAAACTGAAGCTGTGTTTGACACTTTAGTTCATTTCAGATTCGTGCTTCCTGTGACCACGTTGCGTTAGTACAATTTGAATTTAAAAAGCAAACAAAAAAAACCCCAGAAATCTGCGCTGTCCGGAGCCAGCTGATCCTCTGGCCTGTGTCGTGGCCGCAGTCAGCAGTGAAACACGTTTGCCCTTAGCTGCCGCTGTGAACAGAGCTGATTTATCCTGCCGTGGTCTCTGCTGCAGTCACGCAGCCCCAGCTCTGGCCGTGACTGGATTCCTTCACGTGCCCCTTCGGGAAGCCCTTGCCGATCTGGCGTCTGTGCGCTGCGGCGTGCTGATGTCAGCCACCCTCTGTCCTGTAGGTATGGAGGCCATTATGTCAGAGTTCTTCAATGACACCACAACTGCGTTTTACATCATCCTTATCGTGTGGCTGGCTGACCAGTACGATGCTATCTGTTGTCACACCAATACGAGCAAGAGGCATTGGCTCAGGTAAGAGCTCGCTCCCGTATTGCGCGTTCTCACTGCGTGTCCCCTTCCTGGTGGGAGAAGGCTGCTTCAGGTCCTTTCCAGCCCTCCCAGGCCGGAGGGCTTCCACTCTTGAGAGCTTCTGTACGTCCCCTTGGGAGCTGCCCTACCTGCCGTAGCATCCAAAGCGCCATCGCTTCCACCGTGGGTCTCGTGCCTGGGTCTCAAGAATCGCCTCAGTCCTTTGCCTGCCCTTTGCTTCGCCCTGTTGAAGACCTGTTCATAGCCAGGCAATTCTAATTACCTGTTAATGGGAGTCTGCACCACCCCGTGCAAAGTGCCCCAGCTCAGAGTGGAGTTAGGAGTAGAAAGAAGCTCGCGTTTGTCCTGTCCGTTGACGTATCCTGATATTTATTGCCTTTCTGTCCAGGTTCTTCTATCTGTACCACTTTGCCTTCTATGCTTACCACTATCGATTCAACGGGCAGTACAGCAGCCTGGCTCTCGTCACCTCGTGGCTCTTCATCCAGGTGAGTAGCTGCCACTTCTGCTGCACCTCGCTGCAGCCAGCCGCACGCGGGCCGTGAATTCGGCCCTGGTCACTCCGTCCGCCTCAGAGGGGTCTGGCTGCCTGCAGCTCAGACTGTTACACTGCCGATTGCTCACGCTGCCTGTGCTGTTAAAAAGTGAAGGAAATCAACTGTAGTTGGTCTTTATCAAGCTTCTTGTCAAGCTGAGTTTGAGCAGCAATCTTTATTTATATGAGAGATTGAAATAATCCCTGGTTTGGAGATGGAACAGCAGAAGGAGGCTATCGAACAGCAGGGCTTCTTGGCCGCTGGCTCAAATCCAGCCACCTGACTGACAGTAGGCTGATGTCAAGTGAGTTCTGGAAGGTGTTGGGGAAGGATTTCTATCCCGTCTTTCTGGAAGAAATCCCACTGAGGATCTCCCGTGCAGAGGCTGAGGAGCTGGCCAGGTCTGTGCAGTGGCGGTGCTGGCAAGACCAGCTCCAAATTGATGTCTCCGGTATCCCAGTTCAAGCAGACCTTTTCCGTCTCTGGCTGTTGACCTGACCGCTTTCTCTGCTGCAGGATGGAGACAGGGAACTGAGGACGGGCCAGAGAAACGCCTTTACCCTTGTTCTCGGCCCTTGAAAGGGGAGGGGGGGTTGTACTCCATTGCCTGTCTTCAGAGAGAAGCTATAAAAGCAGCTTTTTTCGTAGCAGAAGGGATAAATCTTCCCAAAATTTCAGGTAACCACTTGGCTATCAGAGCAGCCGAATTCTGCAGTCACTGTCTTTACAGCGAGAGGAAAGCGCAGTTTTCTAAGGTGTGCCCCAGGAGTGACGCCTTTCCCTTTGCCTTCTCAGCATTCGATGATTTACTTCTTCCATCACTACGAGCTGCCGGCCATTCTCCAGCAGATCAGGATCCAGGAGATGCTGCTGCAGAACCAGCAGGTGGGCCAGGGGACGCAGACGACGCTGCAAGACAACCTCAACAACAACACTACAGCTGCGCCCGTTGAGGTGGGGAGCCGCCGGCCCCACCTGCCCGCCGGCCCCTCCGGGGAGAGCAGCAGCCCGGCTGCCCTCACGCCCAGCGAGGCCTCCAGCGTCATCGCCGCTGCCACAGCCGCTTCTGTTGGCAGCGATCTGAACTGGGTGGCCGAGACGGCCGCCATCGTTACGGAAGCCTCGTTTCTCTCCGACCTGAGCGCTACCCTCCTGGAGCCAAGCGTGGTGCACGACGCCATGGCCAACGGGAGCCCTCAGGATGCTGCCGCTGCCTCCAGTTTGGTTGCCCGCATCAGGGTCAGCAGCGACCACCCGGAGACGGCCATGGGCTCCATCACCATCGAAGTCACTTCAACATCCGTGGTGGCTGCGGCAGATGTTCCCCCCGCCGCAGAGGCGGCACCAGCTGCGCCCCTCGTCCCGCCGCAGGAGGAGGGGGCCCGCGTCCCCAGCCCTTCCCTTCCCGAGCAGACTGAGGCTGTCGAGGGCTCGGACAGCCAAGCAAAGCCTAGTGGCGAGAACTGCCTTGCGAACAGCAGCGTGGCAGAGACCCCTCCAGCCTTTGCGGAGGACGCTGATCAGGACAGACGTGCGGGTCGTGCTCTTGGGGACCGGGGGGAAAGCGGCCCGTGCCCAGCACCGGCGGAGAGCGCGCCTAGCTCCAAACCTGGCTCGGAGCCGGACTCGAGGAGCCTGTCTTGAGTCCCCGTTACTGTAATTCTGGACTGCCGGGAAGGCATTTGGATTTCGTTTGTTACTATTTCTCACTTCACCATCATCCTTAACCCATGAATTCCTCTTAGCAGAGGCAGAGCAGCTGGGATAGAGAAAAGGTGCTGCAGTGAACTCCCCTGGGAAAAGCACGCCTGCGCTTGGGTACGAGAGGCTGGTGTGCGTGGGACTGCCGGCAGGGAGGGACGAGGCGTCGGTCCCCGGGCCTGCGAGGCTCGGTGGCCTCGTGCCGCGGCTGCGGGCGAGCTGCCTGCCTGCTCGAGCCCTGCAGTCGGCTCCTGCCCCAGCTTTTCCCTGCCCCGGCTTTGCCCGCTGCGGTCGCGTTTGCAGTCCAGGTGCTGTTCACAAGTGTGCGCTGGTTTGTGACAGACCGCGTGTGTGTGCGTGGCAGCTTTTGGGTTAGAATAGCGGCTGCATGTGAACAGGGAGAGTGTTTTCAGACGTCCTTGGGAGAGCCCCAGAAGGCAGAGGAGAAACCTGGTAAACTTTCCTTAAGGGGAAGAGGAGCTTAAGACCTTCCCCAGGCACTAGATCTGCTCACAGCAGGGCAAAGCTGGGCAGTAACCAAAGCAGAAACTGCAGTTCAGCCCCATTTTTTCTGTCCTTGAACTTCCCTCGGTCAGTGGGTTTGGGGGGTGGAAGCTGCCGTGTCCAGGTTAGAGCTTCCATCCCAGGAGAGGTGCATTTGGCTGGGCTTGGAAGCAGCGGGGTGGGTTCCTGCGCTGGTCGGCCCTGGAGAAGTGCCGCTCCGTCCGCCGCCGGCGACCCCTGCGCGGGCTTTGGGAATTTGGCCTCTCCGAGGGGCACGTGGCCAGCACAAAGCGGGACCTCCAGGAATATCTGCTGGGAGCTGATCTGTAGCGTCGGTGTCTGTGGCGACGTTCGGAACGAGGAGGACAGCAGCTCTGTCTCTGTGCAACTCTGCTTTCGGCACCTGCCGCTGTGAGTGACGTAGTTTGCTTCTCAGTGCCTTGTCCCTCCGGTGGGACACGTTTGCATTTAAGATCAGCCCCATCCCAGAGGAGAGACCGGCTTTTCACTGGCTGAGCTGTTGCATGAGATGGTTTAGCAAAGAACCAAAACACTAAAGCCACGACATTTCAGCTAATTTTCCCTCCTTTCCCCCGCAGCGGAGGCGAGGCTGGCTGCACCCGACGCCTCTGCGATGCAGCTGGCTGACCTGGTACCGCGGGGCTGAGCTGGGGGCTGCCCCCGAGGGCCGGCTGCCCCCGAGGGCCGGACCCGGGCGAGGGTTCGGCTGGAAGGAGGGTTTATGCTTGTCGGTGGAGCGGAGCGAGGAGCGCGTCGCGTCTGTAGGGCTGAGAGGCGGTGGAAAAGGGCGGCGCTGGGAGGTGATGCCCTCTGCTCTTCGGGGGGAGCTGGGGGCTGTAGGCCTGTCCCCCACTTCGGCCTCGTCCCCCCTCAGCCGAGCAGCGTCTGCGGAGGGCTCTCGCGTGCAGTTCGGTGCTTCCAGCAGGAAGGGGTTTCCCTGTCGGCACCGTGGGGCTCAGACCCCACCGCTTCACTTTCTCTGCCTTTCCCACCCAGGTAGCCCCCCCCCTTTGTTTTTTTTGCCCCGAGGAGCCCTGGGTGTTGCTGTGGGGAGTGGGGGAGCCTGCTCGTGGCCAGCTCGTCGCATCCTTCTGCAGCCAGCCTTCCTGGGAAGGGGCCCCGTGGGCGACTGGCTCCCCGCCTCCGGTGTGGACGTGCCAGAGCGCAAGGGATAATCGTAGGCTTTTAAGAGGAGAGGGTGGGTGGGAGGGGAAGGGGGGAGACAAACCAAATGACTTGATGAATGAAGAGTAGAGTTCATTTTATTTAATTAATGTACAAAATGTATTTCTATGTAATAAATATTATCTCTAACAGCTGCTGTGGTGTCCTGCTAGCAGTTGTGCTGGGTTCCTGCTGGAAGGTGAGGTGTGAGGATCCCGGGGCGCCGGCGTCCGCGCCGTCAGGGCTGGGGGGCGGTGGCCGCGCAGGGAGGGCCGAGCGCGAGTCGCCGTCGCGCCTGTGCTTGCCGGTGTCTGTGCGAGGGGAAAGGCCGCAGGGAGGGAAGATCTCTTGCTGCGCTGTTGCCCCGGTCCGTTGCCGCCCGCAGTTGGGCTGTGGGATGTTGCATCTCCTCCGCTGGCAGGGGCGAGGGCAGGGCGCTGAGCCTGCAGGCATCCACGCTCTGCGCGGGCTGGGAACCGCGCCGGGGCCGTCCACCTCTCGCCGTCCGCCCCGGGAAGGCTCCGTGTCTGTCTGAGGTGGCTCTGGAGCTCGGCACGGCTTCGCCTCCCTGGAGCCGGCTCTCCCGGAGGGGAGGTTTGGGTCTCGCCCGTCCTGCGGCCGCGTCGGTGCACTGCGGGACAAGGGCTACTCACCTTCCTCCTCCTTCTCCTCCTGATCGCCGCTGTCCTGCAGCGGGGCCGGGGGGGGCCGCGCCGCCATGTGCCTGTGGAGGAGGGAGCGGAAGGGTTACCCTCGCCCCAGGCCCCGCTGCATTTAGGTTGCAGCTGGAAGGGAAAAAGCAGGCTTTATTTTTCTCCATCATCTTTATTTACAGGGTTTAAAAACAGAGCGTTGCTGAAGGGGCTGCCGCAGGCTGCCCCGGTACAGGGGCGTCTCGCCTCCCCTTCCCCCAAATAACCCCTCGGCGGAGGAGGTGAGGAGGAGCCGAATGCCCCGGAGCTGGGGCCGGGGCCCCCACCGCCATCCTGCCACCCCACCGGCCTCTCTCCCTCCGTCCCCCCTCTCCGCTCCGGGCGAGGGGAGCGGGTGACGGCCGCCCTGCCCGGCTCCCTGCGGAGCAGCCCCTGCTGGGGGGCTCCTCGCCGCCCCGGCCCCTCGCCCTGCCTCACCTCTCCTCCCGGGGCTCCTCCGCGGCTGGCGGGGCGGGCAGTGCCCGGCCGCTCTTGGCTGGGCCCAGCATGGCCACCAGCTCGCTCTTCCTCACCAGGGCCGCGCACAGCCGGTCCCGCATCTCCTGGATCTTCTCCTCCAGCTCCCGGAGCTCGCTCTCGCCGGCCGCCCTGTCCGGGGGCCGCGGCGCCCGCCCGTTCCCGGGGTGCCGCAGGGACCCCTCGCCCTCGGCGGGGGCTTTGTCCAGCTGGAAGCGCACCCGCCGCGCTTCCTTCCTTCCCCAGGGCTGCCCCGCCGCCCGCCGCGGCGCGAGGTGGCACCTTTTTGGGGAGGGATGGAGGGGTTGAGCTGGGAGCTGGAGGGTCCCTCCGTGGCCAGCGGGTGCCCGTGGGGAGGAAGAGGAGGAGGAGGAGAGCGGAGCAGGCGCCCAGCCCCGGCCGTACCTCTGCTCCAAGCTCAGCTGCTGGCTTTTCTGCTCCTCCGTGCCCGTGTTCAGAGCCCGGTGGATTTTCTGCGGGGAACACGGGAAGGGTGAGATGGGGGCGGCGGTCCGGGGCTGGCGGAGGGCAGAGGCTGCGCAGGGGAAGAGGGAGCGGCGGCACGGGGCGGGGGTCCCGCCGGCCGCACCTGGCTGGTGTGCAGCCAGTAGTTGAATTTCTTCTTGCGCTTGATGCGGGGCAGGACGAGGCGGTAGAAGACGTGCTCGCCCAGCGAGGTGAGCAGGGAGCCGCTGAGCCCGATGCAGAGCAGCACGAAGAGCCCCGAGAAGTGGTAGATGCCCATCTGCAGGGTCTGCGGGGAGAGGGGGCGTCGGCCGGGCTGGGGGGGTTCAGCCTCCCAGGGCCCCCCGAGCTGAGGGCCCGGCCGCCCGCACCTCCGTGACGGCGAAGACGCGCTTGCCGCAGGGCACCATCTTGTACCACTTGTCATGCAGGAGGTCGATGAAGCCGGCCGACTTGTAGCGGCTGATGAACTCGGAGATGTTGGAGGTCAGCGGCGAGTTCTGGGGGAGGCCGATGCCGTAGCCTGGCCCCGGCAGGGGAGGGGGAGAGAGCGGCAGCGCTGGGCCGGGGGCACAGCCTCCGCCACGGAGCGGGCACCCTCCCCGCCCGGCACGGCCATGGCAGGGCATGGCCCCAGCCGCAGCCAGAGCACACGCGCACACACACACACACGCACACACGCACGCACACACACAGCCCCCCACCCACCGCAGCCCCCCCCAACCTTCAATGGCGAAGGGTTTGCCCACGGTGAGCAGTTTGCAGTCGGAGTCGATGGAGACCTCGTAGTCCAGCAGCGACTTGTCCATGATGAAGGCGTTGAGCTTGGGGGGCTCCGTCCTGCACCGATGCAGGGGGGCCCTCAGGGAGGGGGCCGTTCCCCTGACACCCCTCCCTGGGGTGGGGGGCCGTGTGTGTGCGGGGTGGGGGTGCACAGGCTGCAGGGCTGGGGCAATGTCTGCCCTGGGAGGGGGAAAAAGAGGGGGACCCCCCACGCCCTCCCTGCCCCTCACTTGAGCATGGTGACGCCGGCGGGGGTGGTGGGGACGTTGTAGCGCCGCATGTACTCGTGCATCTCGGGGAAGCTCTTCTTGATGTACTCCTCGGCGCTGCTCTCCCACACCGTGCCGAAGCGGAAGCCCTGCGAGGGGTGATGCAGCTGGAAGGAGGCACAGGGCATCAGGACCCCCGGCCCAGGTGGGAACAGCCCCCGGCTCCCTGGGGCCACATCCCCGAGCCCTGAGCAGCCCCGGGCAGGGGGGTCTGGGCAGCCCGCGGAGATGCAGCAGCTCTTGGCCGCCGAGGGCAGCCCCAGCATGAGCACTGCCCACTTCTCCCCCCGGCCCTGGAGCTGAAGCCAGGCTTAAACACCAGGGTGGGGGGACACAAAGCTTCCTGGGGGCCTGCGGAGACCCCCACAGCCTCAGGAGGGGCTGCGCTGCAGGACCGGGGCTGGGGAGACCTTTCACGCCCGCCCCAGCAGGGATGGAGCAGCAGGAAGGACAGACCCCCCCCGCCTCCCCTTTCCCTGGACCTCAGCCCCGGCTCACCCCCTCTGGAGCAGCCCAGCCACTCTCCTACCTTTGGGTCATGGATGCCCGAGAGCTCCTCGAAGGTCTTGTCCCCCACCATGACGGCCGCGAGGTTGGCCGTGTAGCTGGAGAGCACCAGGAGGCAGAAGATGGCCCAGAGGTTCATGAGGAAGCGGCCGGTGCAGCACTTGGGCGTCTTGCTGGAGACGGTGCGCCCAAAGAGGATGGCGTAGCAGAGGTTGAGGGCTGAGGAGTAGGAGAAGATCTTCATGCGGTTGCGGCCGTGGGGGGTCATGCCGTAGGGGCTCTTCCACTCGTACAGGGTGAGGAAGAGTGCCGTCATGTGCAGGGCCACGAAGATGCCCACCCACATGGTCCAGTGCAAGGGCCACATGAAGGCCCCGATAGGCGACGCCGTGTCCTTGGTCCTCACCAGGATGCCCAGGCTGGTGGAGAAGAAGGGGCTGGTGAAGTCGATGACTTTGCTCCGCGCCGAGTTGATGCTGAAGGAGGTGACGGCCATGTGGGCCGTGCCACTGAGCAGGTCCCCCACCAGCCCCGTCCAGCGTCCGTTCTTCCAGGCCCCGTATTTCCCATCGCCCACGATGTAGAGCTCAAAGTCGAAGGGCACGTCCTCGGCCAGCTTCTCCAGCAGGTCGATGCAGTACCCGTAGCAGCACTTCTTGTACGCCCGCGGCACCGAGCCATTGTCGGCGCCGAGCTCCTCGAAGAGGGCGTCCAGCACGGCCGAGTCGTTGGTGCCGGGGTCCAGGCAGAGCTGCCCAGCCGGGCAGCTCCCGTCCTCGTCCGCCTCCCTGGTGAAGACGAAGGGGTGCTCCACCAGCGTCACCACCCGCAGCCTCACGCGGGCCCCCCCGGCGCCCTCGCCGGGGCTCTTGCGCTGGCGGTGGCTCTGCCACACGCCCTCCTCCAGCTCCAGCTTGCCGTGCCGCCAGGTGCCCACCGTCACCCAGGTGGGCTCCCCCCGCGAGTCCCGCCGCAGGCTCCAGACGCGGTACTGCTGCTCCGCGCGCACCAGCGTCGCGTTCTCCATGCGCACGGGCCCCGTCCGGCCGTGGAAGGACGTGTTGGCCAGGAACCTGCAGGGAAGAGGGTGTCACAGCTCCGGCATCACCAGCTCTGGGGCCACGGCCGGGAGGAGCGAGGGACCAAGGGACCAAGGCACTGAGGGATGGGACTTGGGGATGGGAGCAGGAGGAGCCTGACTTGGGTGCAGACAAGGGCAGGGAGGAGCAGCAGGATCCGGCCCCACTGCCCTGCAGCTCGCCGCGCCGGCAGGGCCAAGCATTATTAATATTTATAGAGCCACTGTGCTCGGGCAGCATTAGGGAGCTCTGAAGTGACGCGTCCCCCGTGCAGCCGGCACAAATCGTGTCCTGGGAGGGCAGCGGGGACTGGGGGGCAGCTGAGCCCCATGGCGGCGGCTGCACACGCTGGGGACTGCGCTGGGCTCCCCCCAGCTCTGCCCTCGCCCCATCCCGGGGCTGGGGCACAGCCCCCCCGTGCACCCCGATACGATGGAGCCGAAAGGGGCACCCACAGCACCCTCCTTACCGGGAGAGGAAGAGCCCCGAGGACTCGGCGCCCGCCCGGCGCTTGTCGTTGCAGTTCACCATGGTCTGCAGGAGAGCCAGGTCGGGGCGGACGCGGGCGGCGCTGGCGATGGCCCGGGTCACCAGCTCCACCGCATCCTGGATGAAGAGCTCCAGCGGCGGCTGGTTGACCTCCCCGTAGGCCAGCAGCCCCAGGGGCAGCCCCTCGGTCTGCAGCTCGCCGGCGCTGAGCGGGGAGCCCAGCATCCAGTGAAACTCCTGCGGCAGCAGCCCCAGCTCCTCGGCCGCCCGGAAGATGAGCCGAACGCGCCGCAGGTCACAGCCGAGCACCAGCACGGGGCTGGAGAGGGTCCTGAAGCGCTCCCCGTGCTGCCGGAGGTAGCGGGTGGCCCCGGGCTCGTCCACGTAGCCAAGGTCCAGGATGGTGCGGAGGAAGAGCTGGGAGCGGCGGGCCCAGAGGTCGAGGAAGCCGGAGACATCCCAGGGGTGGCAGAGCAGCAGGTTGGTCTCTTGCCAGTCGTTGGCCTGCAGGACGCTCACCAGCACGTCCACCAGCGTCTCCAGCGAGCTCTGCCGATCCATGTGGAAGTGGAAAGGGCTCTGCCGACACACAGGGGTTGTGGCTGTGCCCCTGCCCTGCTCCTGCCCGCGGGAAGAGCCCAGGGGCAGCACCAGACATGGTCCCTCCCGCCCTGGAGCCACCCCGTGCTCCCTGCCCGCTCCCAGCCCCGTCCCAGCCCGGGTAGATGGTTCCCCCAACCCAGGGCTGGCCGTGCACCCACCCACAAAGCCGGAGCGGTGCCCAGGGACCGGAGGGAGAGCCCCGGGGAAGAGACCCCTGTGGGCCCCCCGGCTGGGTGGCGAGAGGGTTCGTGGCCAACCGAGCAGCGGGCTGTGCATCCCCCTGCCCGCACGCCCAAGGGTCTTGCGCTGCCCGCCGGGCTCTGCCCCAGCTCCCTGCAGCCGGCACGCTCCAAGGACGCGCCGCTCGCCAGGCAGTGGACGGGCACGCGTGGTCCTGCCCCGTGGGGTCACCTCTGCCCAGGCGCAGCCCGGGGTCAGCGCGCACGTGGAGGGGCCCAAACGCGTACGGCCCTGTGCGGAGGTGGTCTGTCCCCAGAAGGGACCGGCTGAGGGAAGGGAGAGGGACAAATCCAGCCCCAGGACACGGGGCTGGGACGGGTCTCGGCTTGGCAGGGTTTGGGCTGCAAAGCGTGGCACCGGTGTGTACGGACATCGCTCCTGGGCGGCACAAGGGACTGCGGGGATCCAGCGCCAAGGCACGTCCCCGGAGCCCTTCTGGGGCTGGACCGGGGTCAGACTGGGGCTGGGGGGGCGTGGGGCTGCCGGAGGAGCCAGGGAAGTGGCCTTGGAGTGGGAGCTGGGATGGGGCTGGGATAGAGCCAGGCAGGGGGCCAGGAGAGAGATGGGATGGGGGCTCAGATGGAGCTGGGACAGAGCTGGGATGGAGCCAGGATGGGGCTGGGATAGAGCTGCGATGGGGGCCAGGATGGGGCTGGGACAGAGCCAGGATGGGGGTCAGGATAGAGCCGGGATGGAGGTGGGAATGGGGGCAGGATGGAGCCGAGATGGAGGGAGCCGGGATGCAGGGAGGATGAGGGGCTGGGGTAGAGCCGGGATAGGAGCCGGAATCGGGATCGCGATCGGAGCCGGGACTGAGCCGGGAGCGGAACCCCGGGGACAGAGCCGGAATAGAGCCGGGATGAGGATCGGGATAGGAGCCGGGACGGAGCCGGGACGGGGAAGGGACGGGGCGCTGCGTCCCGGCGGCCCCGGTCCCCGCAGCCGCGCCCCAGCGTCCCGGCCGGTGCGGGAGCCCCCGGTGCGGAAGCCCCCGGTGCGGGAGCCCCCGGTGCGGGTCTCACCTGCGCTCGGAAGGGCAGCGGCCCGCGGGTGTCGAGGAGGCTGACGAAGGGGATCTGGAGGGCGGCGGCGAGGAAGTCGAGCTGGAGCAGCTCCCGGCGGGAGCGGGGCAGCGCCAGGACGGCGGCCACGCCGCGCACCACCAGCGCCCCGCAGAGCCACCGCGCCAGCGAGCCCGGGTCCCGCAGCGCCGGGGCCCCCGCCACCACCTCCAGGCTGAGGTTGTAGGGCAGCGCCGCCCCCCCGGGGCCGGGGCTCCCCCCGGGGCTCCCCCCGGCCGCCCTCGCCAGCGCGGCGCGGAGCCGGGCGCGGCCGGGGGCGGCGGGCGGCAGCAGCGCCCCGAGGCGAACGGCGGGGCCGGTGCGGGCCAGGACGCGGCAGGGCTGCGGGTGCCCCCCCGCCGCCCCCAGCGCCGCCGCCAGCAGCCAGAGCGCCCGCAGCCCCGCCATGCGCCCCGCCACGGCCCCGCACGGCCCCGCCGCTCTGCGCCCCGCCGGGGCGGGCCGGGGGCGGGGGCGGGCGGGGGCGGCTCCGGGCGGGTCGGCAGCGCTCCCGGCTCGGGACCCCGCCCGGCTCCGCAGCCCGCCTGTGCGGGCAGGGACCGGCAGGGGCGGGCAGGGACCGGCGGGGGCGGGCAGGGACCGGCGGGGACCGACGGGGGCGGGCAGGGACCGACGGGAGCGGGCAGAGGCCCGGGGGCAGCGCCGGCCCCTGGTCCCGGCCAGCGGCGCCCGCCCCGTCCCCGTCCCCCTCCCCGAGCCGAAGGGCCCGGGGCGGCCCCCGCAGCCCCCGCAGCCCCCGCCGGGTCAGGCCGGGCACGCCCGCACCCCCCCCGCCGGGCTGGTGCTCGCCCACGCCCACGCCGGTCCCCGTTCTCCCCCCCCCCGCACCCGAGCGGGGCCCCCCCCCGCCCGGTGCCGCCACCCTGGGGTCCCCCGGCGGGGAGGGCGAGGTGCCCCGGCACCCCCGCGGCTTCCAGGGGGTCCCAGCGCCTTTTGGACCACCGGGACCTTCCTCCTCCTCCTCCTCCTCCTCCTCCTCCTCCTCCTCCTCCGGCCGGGCCGGCTGCCGAGCGGGGCTCGGGGCCATAAACTGCCCCCCCCCCGGCAAAGGCCACGGCCGGAGCCCTCCATCCCTCCGCAGTCGGAGGCAGCGTAGAAGCGGGGGTCCCGGGCCCGTCCCGCTGCCCGGGGAAGGGGCGAAGGGGCCTGCACTCCTGCGGCGCAGCTCTGGGGCCTTCCTCCGCGGGGGGACAGCGGGGTCACCCCCCCTGCACCGGGGAAAGGGGGGCACGGCCCGGCTACCGGGAGCACAAACATCGGCAGGGAGCAGAGAGCCTCTACTAAATTAATAAGAAAGTGAGCAATGGAGCCAAATACCAGCTGGCAAAAACTATTGATCACCAGACAAATTTAATGAGTCACAGCTAATGAATTCCCCGTGCTGAGATGGGCCCGGAGGGGGGGAGGCCATGGGAGCAAATCCTGCCAGGCACGGGAGCGCTGGCAGCCCCTTGCTGGGGGTGCTGGTCCCCGGAGCAGGATCCCGACCACGGGGGTGAACAGGGGCCACCAGGCTCCGGGCATGAGCCAGCCCCAAACCCCGGCCTCTCCCCGGGTGCAGCACAGGAGGGGGCTCGCAGGGAAGCCCCATCCTCCCTCCTGCTCTGCCCGAGCTCAGCGCCCCGACCCAAACCCCACTGGTGGAACTGGGAGAGACAACTGGGAGGGAGGGCTGGGGTCTGGGCTGGGGGGGGGGGCAGGCTGCCACCCCCCGGGGGGGCCTCGGGGCTCTCCCCGCAGAGGGACCTGCTCCCACCGCAGCCCCCGCGCAGCCCCTGGCTCAGGCTGCTGCTCCCGCTGCAGCCGGTAACGTTGATCCAAGCTGTCGGGGGAAGGTGAGGAGCAAGGGAAGAGCGAAACGCCGCTTATTAAGCTAAAAGCATTATCTAAGCATCTGGCAGGAGCGCGGTCTGCACGGACGCTTGCCTTATTAAAGTGCACTTTAAATCAGCTGCGCTTACTTCTGGTGTATTAAACAGGGCGGCGCGGTGGGTGCGCACGGGGACGGCCACGTCCCCGAGACCCAGGGACCCCCCTCCGGCCCCGTGGGGAAGCGGTGGCGGGTTACTGAGCTCGGTGGCCACCAGCGGGGTGTTAAAGAAAAACCTCAGGCATCTTTCACTATAAAAAACAAATCTTTTATGTAAAAAATAAACCTAAACAAAACCCACAACCCCCGCTGCCATGCTCGTGACAATACAAAAGGCCGATTCCCCAGAACACCGTGAAAACAAAGTAGCTGGATCCAAATATATATAAATTGTCAACTTACGAGATTGGAAATAGCACCTTGCTGGCCCCCCGCCCCCCCCGAAGGAGTCAGCCCCGCGCCCCAAAACCACCACCCACGCCCCGAGCCCACGGACGCCCGCAGCCCCTGCCCTCCCGACCGGGGCGGCGCGGGAGCCCCGGCTTCAGGCTTCGCAGCCCAGGGCCCCCGCCTGTCCCCAGGCAGCACCGGCGCTGCCCCTGCGCAGCCCCCGGAGCAGGAGCTGCTCAGCCCCCGCTGCCACGGGAGCGGAGCGAGCCCCCAGCGGGATCCCAGCGATACCGAGCAGCGTTTCCCAGGGCGGGATGGGCGGAAGGGGTCTCTAAAAATCCAATCTCAAACCGGTATGAAGAGAAAAAACACTTTTCTGTCTGCACTGCAGGGTCAAGTAACAAAAAGAAACAACCAAGGGCCAGGGGAAGAGACGGGGAAAGAGCAGGAGCTGCGTCCTGAACCCCTCCCTCGGAGCCGGTGCCGCTCCTCCTGCAGCCGGCCGCTCCGAGTCTGCCCCTGCCGGCACCGAGCAGCGAATCGGGGTGAAAACGGTCCCTGTGTTGTCCCGCACGCAGCAGCCCTGCAGCCCCCGCGCTCGTCTCAGTCCCGTGCCATCAAACGGACGCCAGGCCGAGCAGGCAAATGCTCCGGCGCGCGCCGCGTGACAGCGCTGGCGAGGACGCGAGCCAGGCGCGCTTGCCCGGCTGCGCGTGCAGGTGCCCGAGGGCGGGCTGGTTCTTCCCCAGGAGCTGGGCAGGGAGAGGCAGAGGGGTGCGAGGGCAGGGGGTGCCTCTTCATTTGGCTGGTTTGGTGATGATGCGAGCGGAGAAGTCAAAGAGGTTCTTGTTGATTTTCCGGAGGGTGCTCACCTCCTCTTCCAGCTCGCTCACCTGGATCGTCAGATGCTCCTGGTCTCCCACCAGGTTCTGCGACAGAAAAACGCGACAGAAAAGCTTCAGGCGCCCGGGTCTCACCTCTGGCAAGCGGAGGCGCGTGCTCCCCCGACAGCAGCAAATCCCAAACTCTTTTGTCCTCTCCCTCCTGCATCTCCCACGCAAGCTGCAGCCCCTCCTGCCAACCCCATCAGCGAGTTCCGGGCTCGTTCTTCCCCCCCAGCTTTGCGCGGCCCCTAAGGACCGCTGCAGCCGAAGGGAGGACCCCCCGAGGGACCCGTACCAGAAGGACGCGATTCCCCCGCCTCGGAGCAGCTCTCACCTTTTCCCTTGTAGAGTACATCTGCGAGTACATCTTCTCAGCCTTCTCCAGGTAGCTCTCCCCAGACTCCTGCAGGGACCAGAGAGGAGACGGTGGTACAGAAGACCCAGGCCCTCTCCCAGCACCCCCGGGCAGGGTTCCCCGCTGGAGTAGGCAAAGAAACCCCCCTGGCTCCCAGCCCTGCAGGCCAAAGCAGCGACTGAGCAGAGCCTCCAGCAGGGTACGGCCAGCGCTGTGGCACTGGCAGAGCCTGGCTGGAGCTGCAGCCCCCTTCAAAAACGGAAGGCCTGCGCCCAGGGCTGGTCCCCTCGAGCGTGCCTTGTGCAGGGGTCTGCCAAGCTCCTCTCCCAGCGTGGACAGAGCCCTTTGCCTGCGCAGGGGGAAGCGCTGGGCTCGCCATGCCGCCTGACCGGCTGCAGGACTGACATTTCCAAAGCAGCACCCGAGCTGGCCCCGCACTGCCGGCGTGCCATCCCTGCCACCGAGCAAACAGCCCCTCCTGGACCGGCTGACACCTCCCCTGCACGGGGCTCATCAGTCAGCCATGGCAGGGCTGTCGCTCGCCTGGGGACAGATGCCGGCAGAGAGACCGGGGGACGGACGGACCGGCACGGCAGGCAGCGAACCTGTGATCACGGACGGTTCAGGATGCCCCCCTGTCTGGGGACGGCCACGCTGGGGTGACTTCAAAGGGACACCCTGCGCCCCAGCCAGGACCCTGCTCCGCTTGGAGACCGTGGTCCGGGGGCTCCTCTCCCCTGGCCGAGAGCAAGGGCAGAGCCTGCCTGCTGCCTGCCCGCAAGGCTCCCGCCACACGTCAGTTAACCGGGCAATTCCACTGCTTGAAAAAACGGCGCGTGGGGAAGTTCAGTAGCATGGGGGAAGGTCAGAACAGGCCGTGGAGCTGCTGCCCATCAGCAGCGGATCAGCACCGACCAGCCACTGCCGCTGGAGGAGAATTTTGCACCCTCTGGCACAGACCCCCCGCCCGACCCCCGTCTCCCCCTCCCCAGCAGCCTGCTCATCCCCGTACCTGCTGGTGGAGCCCGAGGCGCAGCGTCACTCCCTCGCTCCCCTGCTCGTCGTTGCTCTCGGTGCCGTGGAGGTGTTTGCTGAATTTGGGGAGAGGCACGCTGGGTTTCCCGTCCGGGTTGAACATGTTGGCTGGGGCCAGCACTATGAAGGCGTTTGTAACCGGACCTGGGACGGGACGAGAGGAGGGGACAGGTCAGACTTCTCCCCTCCGGTGGGGCTGCCTCCTGCCGGGCGCCTCAGCCCCAAGGACAGAGCACAACCCGTGGCGCAGGCAGCTGCCGGGACTCCTGCCTTCCTCCCCAGCACCCGGGAAGAGGCAGAGCCCCTCTCCCCGACCTGGGCGGTGGGGAGCAGGGACGCGGCTCGGCAGCCTGGGCCCGGCAGGGAGGAGCGGGGCGGCCCGGCCGTCCTCCGCAGAGCCAGCCATCCATCAGCGGCTGCTGCTCTCGCAGCCGTCTCCTGCAATGATCTATCACACGCTCTCGTTTGGCAGAGCTAATGAGCGCTTTAATTACTGCATTTACCCACACAGGCTGCTGCTTTCTATCAGCAGCCCCCTCCGCCCCCCCTCCGAACTCGTGCTCGCTGGCGAACTCCCACCGCTGCCCCCCACGCCCCAAAGCTCTCCCCGTCAGGCACAGCAGCCCCCCAAGACCCCGCGCTGCCTGCCGCACGCCTCCAGCGGGCTTGTGTGCGAGCAGAGCAGCTCCGTCGCCGCTAATAAATCCCCGACCATCCATCTTCCCCCGGCCGAACTCGACAGCGCGAGGGAAAGGTTAAAAGGATCCAGATGCACCTGAGCGGAGGCAGGCTGCCGCAGCGCCCGCCTGGCCTCCCCACCACAGGCAGCGGGGAAAGGCGCAGGACGGGGCTGCGAGGGAGGGGGCCCGGGGGGGCCTGGAGCTGCCCGAGGCTTTCGGTCTCTCCAGAGGAGATGGACAAAAGCACCGCTGATGCAGACCAGGGCTCCCTCGCTCCAGCTAGACCAGAGCCTGCTCCGAAGCCTGACCCTCCCAGGATCCAAGGCTGGATCCTGCTGGCAAAGCAAAGGCTCCACCGAATACTGGGTCCAGCAGCTGCTCCGCCAGCAGTCCCAGGCTGGTCCCGAAGCTGCTCTTTGCCAACACTGTGCTGTAACAAACCATTTGTTTTACTCTTGCTCTCTCCCTAAAGACAAGATGTCTTCTGTTTCTTACGAAAATATCCATTAGTGAGATTACCACTGCTGGTTCACTGGCTCTTCGAGGAGCAATTTGAAAGGAAGGGACAAGAAAGGCAGAGAGGAGAAAATCACACGACCTAGCCCACAGATCCCCGGATCCGGTCACCATCCAGGCACAGAGCCGCAGCCACTCTCAGGCTCGGTGCAGATCCAAGTCCCATCCAACCCCACCTCATCACAATGGCTCGGGCACCAGGCGGTGGGTGACACCCTGCCAGTGTGGGCAGAGGGACTGGACTCAACTGGGGGAGAATAAACAACCCAGCTCCGGACACTGGTGGCTGCCAGCAGGACGGGCCGGCTGGAGCATCCCCGGGGCGGCCTTGCAGGAACGAGCCCCTGCGGAGGGCGTGTGCCAGACGGGGTTGGCAGAGAAAAGGAGGGAGCTTGTGTGACAGGACAGGAACCACGGCTCGGAGGGATTCTGGGGCAGTGCTGGCAAGAGAACTGGGGAGCGCTGGCCTCCCCGTCCCAGAGGTCCCCTGCTTCCCCTCGGAGCGGTGCCAGCCGGGCTGGGTGACCGGGAGCAGCCCTGCCTTGCCCGGCACAGTCACGGCTCATTACCCGAGGGCAGCAGCCCGATTTCTCAAAGTCCATCCGCCTGCCCATGCTCTGCCTGCCCGCCCCCGTCAAGGACGGGCAAACCTTGCTGGAACAGCCCCCTGCATCTGTCCTGCCTGCACAGCCACGCTCCCCTCGAGCCCTGAGCCACGCTCCAACCTCTCCGATCTATTTGCAGCACCATCATGTGGGGAGGGCAGTGGTTCCTGCCTTGCCCCCAGCTACCCGCTCTGCCCTGCGAGCGGAGGGACCTTGCTCCCCCAAGCACATCGGGCCGGAGGTTGCTGTCATGTCAGCCGCGGCAGAAAAGCTCACATCATCCCTGCCTTGGGAAGGGAAAGGCTCAGGGAACGTGCTGGAGGGGCAAGCAGGGCAGCAGCAGGGAACAGACCTTGCTGGGAGGCTCATGCCGCTGCTCGGAGAGGCGGCGAGGAAGGCCAAGGGGAGGTGACGACCCGCTGGAAACCAGCGCTGCAGGGAACCTGCTGCCCCACTAAGACAGGGCGGCACGGCTGCTGAAGAGAGGCAGCGCTGGGACAGGAGAGCCGCAGAGCCCCGGACACAGGGAGGCTGCGGGGAGCCTGCGCTCTGTGCCGGGACCCTCCGCCTATGGTACAGCTCCCCTGGATCGCAGCTCCCGGTCCGCAACACAGCTCCCACCCTGCTCCCAGGCTTAGATTAAGAACGCAGCAGCAGCAGGGTGGCACTGGTGCCAGGGCTGCTGGGGAAGCCAAATCCCTGCCTGCAGGAAGAAGCGAGGCAGCAGAGGCTGCAGAAAGCACCCGCACCTCATGGCCCTGGCACCCAGCGGCACGGCCAGCCTGGTCCTGCCCCTCACGGGAAGAGCTTGTGTCCCTCTGCACTCCCCTGCAGCCTCAAGGAGGGTTTTAATGCCTGGCTCGCAGTGAAAGCTTGGCCCCCCCTCCTCTGATGACTCACACAGCTCAGATTTTGTCTGCTTTCACCCCTCTAGTGCTAGTGGAGCACGGCTGGATGGGCGCTGCAGTAGGTCCCCGTTAGAAACGGTCCTTGGCAGCAAAAGGAAGACAGACAAGGGTCTGGAGGCAGCCCGGCTTTCAGCGCCTGCCCTGGGGCAGCAGCTTGCCCCGCTCTGTCCAGGGGCAGCATCCCAGAGGAACAGGGTCTGACTTGCACCACTGTCGCCTTCTGGGAGGGTTTTAGGCAGCGCCCAGAGAGCAGCGCTGCCAGCCCCTCCAGCGAGAGCGGTGTTAAGAGACCGGAGACCACCACGGTCATAAAAGAAATCCACCGTTAGCAACAGCTCAAATACAACAGGAGGGTTAAATCATCGGCTGCTCTGAGGCACCTAATTGCTGATCTGAGCCTGTAAAGGTTTGTTTGCATGGTTTATCAGAGCCATTAGGCTGAAATCCCAGACAACTGCTTATATTGGATTCTCTTCAGGCCTAATGAGCTCATGGGTGCGCGTTGCTGGGGTCACAGAGACAGTCTCTTCTCCAGACACATCCTCCCCAGGCGTTAGGGTGCGTGTGGGGCAACTGCTCCCTTTGGAAAACAAGGGGGAAGATCCTGGACGTCCTCAGCAACAGGGTGAAATCCGTGACTCACTCCCTGACAGTGCACAGAGGGGTTGTTAACAGACACGGGCAAGGTCAAAACATTACTCCAGACAGCTAAGGCGTCCCTCTAATGCCTCTGCCCTTCCTGGAGCTGTGAAGCAAGCGGCAGAGAAATGCCTGAAGTGCCCGGGGCAGCATCAGAAGGGCAGAAGTGAGACAGCAGTGGCCTTTGGCAGTTGAGGAGGAAAGGATCCCGGAGATAAGGGCATGCCTACCTTTGTGATTCATCGTCTTCAGGCACTGCTTGCTCTGGATGTCCCACAGTCGGACTGTTTCGTCATGTGAGCCGGAAAGCAACAGGGAGCCATCCGTGGAGACCGACAGACACGTCACCTGGTTCCTGGAATGGGGAAGAGGAAGTTTAAACTCAGGATGACCCAAGGAGTGCCAGAAACTGGTGAGGTGGGCAGACGGGGGGCGATGAAGTGTTTGGCAGGTATGTCTGGTCCCTCACCTGTGCCCTTTGAAGACCTTCCCGTTCTCCTGCTCTGTCTGGAAGGTCCGGTCTCTCTGGACCGGCTGCAGAAATGAAGGAAGGGAGAGAGCGGTTTAAATTCAGGAAGCCTGAAGCCAGCAGATTCATCGCTGTGTCTGAAGGGGGCAGAGGAGACACGGGGGAACCCAGGCCCTCCCGCGCCCTGGCAGGTCACACCAGTAACATAGGCAGGGAGGTGACAGGAGCTCAGGGTGCGGCGCCAAGGCTGGGCATGGCAGCGCCGAGCGGATCTGCAGCCCCGCGCACTCACCCAGGCGCAGAGGTCAACCTGGAAGATGGATCCGTCCATGCCGCCGCAGAACATGTGATACTCGGAGAGGTCGAGCGTCACAGCCATGATCCCCACATCGAAGAGGACAGAAAGCAGGAGCTCCCCAGATGAGATTTCCCAGAGCTGGAGTGAGAGGGTTCAGGAGAATTAGGGGCTTAAATGTTAGCGGCAGGATTGGAAGAACGCACTGCTGCTTATCAGCACCTGCCCGGCGGCAAGCTGGCAGCACGTACCGGCATCCCTCCCTCCTGCGGATGGGGAAACCGAGTCCAAGGCACAACCGCGGCAGAACCCAGGATCGGCCTCTTCGTGACCGCGAGACAACAAGTTTCCCAGGCAGCTCCGAAACGGCCTTAACCCCGTCCCGTGCCCGTCCTGCCCCCCAGGGCAGACCCCTCCCTGCAGGGCAGGAGGAGCAGGCTGCGGGCTCTGGGCTCCAGCCTGCTCTGCTCCCTGCCCTTCGAGACTAAAGGACATCAGCGAGGGGAATCGGAGCTGACCCCAACATTCCCCAGGAGAAGAGGGACTGCAAAGCACGCGAGGCCCAGCCCAGCCCCAGGGCAGGTGCAGAGAAACTGCTGGTGTTTGGAGAGGCAAAGCCCATTAGGTCTGGCAGCTCTGAGTCATCACGGAGACAGCCAAGAAATTCAGCTACTGCAGCCCTCACGCACAGCTCTGCTGCAGCCCAGCAGAAACTCTGCTGTCACCCTCTGGGGCCTGCGCACCTCTGGGACTCCTGTTCGGTGGGGCTGAGCCGAGCCTTACCTTCGCTGTCTGGTCAAGGGAGGCCGTGGCAGCTCGTGCCAAGGGCCCTCCGAAGCCGCAGCACAAGTCCGTGATGGGGAGGCTGTGTCGGGACCACACGTGGCGAGGGTCAGGGATCTGGGAGGGCTCTGCCTGCAGCACGCTGTAGGGGAGAACAGAGAGATGGGCTGGCACGGCAGGTCAGCAAGGGCAGCGCTGGGGATGCCAGAAAGCGGCCGCGAGGAGAGCTGGCCAAGGCTCCGCTTCCTCCGGGATGGCTCTCCTGGCTGCGAGGACCAAGCAGGACACAGCAGCACATGCGATACCGAGGACAAGGGCGCTACTGAGCTCCCCATCCCAGAGGGGACAGAGACCTCAGCTGCCATTAGCAGCGAAAGGGCACAATCCACTCTGTGTCAAGCAGGGAAAAGAAGTCAGAGCCACATGCCACAGCCTGGGGAACTCAGATGAGACACTAGGAAACACCTCTCTGGCAGCGAGGATAACAAGAGCGGAACAGCCGCCTAAGGAGGGCACAGACTCATCACCACCAGCAGGCTTTACCAACAGCTTAGGCAGACGGGCTTAGGCAGAGCTGATTCCGCCTCCAGGAAGCGGTGGCTGATCTCTTGCTCTAAGATTCCTCGCCCAGGTGCTCCCTGTCCCCCGCACGAACGGGCCGAGACCTCCCCGCAGGCCACCGTTACCTGTAAAGGTTCCACACCAGGGCCAGGCAGTCCTTCGCCCCCGAGAGAAAGTGGCTGCTGTCGTCGGTAAAGCAGAGGCATGTGAGGTCCTGGTAGTGTCGGTTCAGGATGGCCAGGAGGTTCCCGTTGGAGACCTAGAGCAAGGGAAAGGGCAGGAGAATATTAAGGAAGGAGCACTGAGATGCCCCGGCATACCGCAGCGCCCTGCCCTCGACGGTTGTGGGTGCAGCAGCACCTGCAGCTCCATCCCCAGCTGGGCGTTGCTGTGCCAGGCGCGAGCAGAGCAGAGTCCCCACGCCGCGGAGCCGTGCAGAACGGGGCGGTGGCAAACGGAGTGGAAAGGCAAGGTTGTGCCAACCACACAAGCCTATTTGCACCTCACTGATGGCAACTGACACGATCGAGGTGCAACCAGTACAGCCACATACACTTATGACCAAAGGTAAATACAGCAGAAGACAGTTTGAAGAGGTCCTGCCAACGTTAACTCTGGAACCTAGTGATGCCAGTGCCATTTCTCTGGTCAAGACGCAAGCACATAGTAAAGATTTCCTGTTTACTGTTAATATTAATCTGATGGCTTCTTCCAACCTCCCACAACATCTATCGCGATGGCTGCGGGGGTTACGAAAGCCGCAGGAGGCTGCGTGCCGCCCCAGGGGTTGCTGCACTTCAGCACGGCTGCACGGTCTCAGGCCAAGGGAGGCTTTAGGGTGGACGAGGAGTTCCCTAAACCCGGAGCTTTCCTTGTTGAAAGGCAACACCGCAAAGAGGGAGGGAACTAAGGAGGCAGCGAGGGAGCCCCGTACAAAAGAACAGAATCAACTCCCTCTCGTTGTCTGAATTACACCTAAAAATAAACCCAAACTGCAATTCAGTGGAGAACAAGTGGTTTCACAGAGAAGGCACAAAACTAGGGCTCCCGGGCCCATTTCCAGCTCCACGATGGTTTCCACGCAGCCTCTCCAAGGTGCCTGTTCCCTCCGCCAGGAGGACAGTGCCGTCGCCCACTCCAGGCAGACGCTCGGAAGCGTTCGCAAGGCAAGGCTAGCGGGGGGGCAGCCGGAAAGGGACGCGTTCTGCAGCTGAAGCAGAGCAGAGACCGGCTCAGAGCATCACGAGAGCAACTCCCACTTGCTGCAGTCTCAGCCCAGCATTCCTTGTGAGGGCTTTTTTTCCCCGACATTGCCACAAGCGCATTTTAAAAAGAAAACTCTGATGAATTAAGACAGAGCTGCCCACATAACAAGGCTCAGAAACATCCCCCAGGAGTGAGAGCCTTCCAGGTTAGACATCTCGGTGTTTAATCCCGGGGCTCAGAACAAGCCTGTTCTTTTATTTGCTTGGTGAAGTGCTTAGAACGGAGTGTAATCCCCACGTAAACACACCACTAATTAAAAACAGAAGGATGATGACCAGAGCACAGCAGTCTCTGCAGACATCCAGATCACAAGTCACATACAAACATTAGGCTAAAACGCGGAAGGAAAACTAGGTCCTGCGTTTCTGCTCTGAGGGAGCAACATCTGACCCCCGAGGCATCTGCAGCAGCTCGGAGAGAGAAGGAAAGCACAGACCAGGCCTCATCCAGCATCTCCCACCATGATTCCTTTCCCTCCCTGCTTTGACGAGCTGCCCCATGGTCTGCATGCCCACGGAGGCCGCCGAGCAGCCAGCCCCAGCCCAGGGCAACACAGAGCCCAGACCGCACCAGCAACAGCTGTAACGTACACGACCCAGCAAAGCCTTCGCCCGCCGTGGAGCCCAGATAACGTGGATTTCCTGACACCTGAGGGGACAGGGGCACTCGCTAGCTGCAGAGGACGCGAATCTCTGCACCCCTGCTCCCCGTGCCAGCCGGCAGCCCCCTTACCTCCCACAGGTAGATGCTCTCAGCAACCCCAGCCAAGATGTAGAGCCCGTTGGGGGAAGCCGTCAGGCAGGTCACCGGCCCAGGGCATATGATCTTCTGCTGGAGCTGGTCCTGGGGGCAGAATGAACACAGGGACCCTTCAGTAGGGGCTGGAGTACGGGAGGGAGAGAGAAACAAGGCCCTGGTTCAGTTGAGACCGGCCCGTGGGAGAAGAGGCAGCTCAGGCAGCGTCTGACGTGCTGCGGCTGCCTGCGTTCGAGCCGTGCCCTCAACCCACGTCAGCGCTGCTGCGGTTCGGAGATTCAATGCCAAAGAGGAAGATGATGGAGGAGCACAGTCCATGTGTGCAAATCACATCGAACTGCTCTGCATTTTGCTGGTTTTGTTGCAGTTGCCTCGTGTTTAGCCCTGCAGGGAAAAGGTAAATTCCCCTCCCACCCTCCTCCACCCCCAGAGCTCCAGCCACACGCAGCAGAAGGGGTACCGAAAGGCAAGGGATCTGGATGCAGTTATGCTCCACAGCTGGGGAACCCTGGAGAGTCAGCAGAAAACAGGCTCAGAGATTACAGCACAATAACACTGATAAAAGATGAAAACAAGAGGATGCGAGCTCACAGCCTGGGAGAACAAGCAGCAGGTCCGAGAGCAGCTCCTCACAGCTCGGGGGAACTGGAAAAAACAGACCCTGGGCTGTGGCAGCGAAGGGGCTGCGTGAGCCGAGACCCCCGGGCGGCTGCTGCTCTCTGCAGCAAAACTGAGGGGAACAGCAGGGAATGGAGAAATTACGGCCGTGTTTGCTGCTGCCTGCCCTAGTTTAAGCGCAGGCGGGATGCAGGAGGAAGGGGGACGGCTGCGTAGGGACGGGTGAGGTTTGTCCGGCTGCTCCCATTTCTGGCTGGCAGGCGCAGAGAGCGGACGGAGGCGACGGGAGGCTCAGGGGAAGCAGGCCCAGCCATGGGGCGCCCGCGTCCCCCGGGCTCTGCCTCGGCAGGGACGATCGCATCCCCGGGCAGCCCCGGGAGCCGTGCGGCTCCTTCCCAGCCTTGGGAAGGGGAGCCGCGGCGGGGGCGCAGCCTGGGGGGGCACCGGCCCGGGGAGGAGCCCACCAGCCGATTCCTCCCGCAGAAAACACCTTTCTTGGTGGCTCCACTGCGATCGGCTGGGACCCCCGGGAAGGGAGCCGGGACCCCCCGGGAAGGGAGCCGGGACCCCCCGGGGCGGGGAGGGGCTGCAGGCAGGACCCCCGGAGAGGGGGGGCTCTGGGGCATCACTGGGGGTCTCTGCGGAGAGAGGGGGTCGGGGGTCTGCCCGTGGTGACGGGGGTCTTATGGAGGGGGGCGGCCTGGGGGTCCGACCATAGAGACGGGGGGTCTGTATGGAGAGAGAGGCCCGGGGGGGCCTGACCATAGAGACCGGGGGTCTCTACGGGGAGCGGGGCCCCCGCCACAGAGCGGGGGGCTCCGGGGAAGGAGGTCCTGGCGCGTCCCCAGAGGGACGGGGGGTCCCTCCGCGGGGCCCGGGGGCGCCCCCCGAGCCGAGGCCTCCCGGGCCCGCCCGCCGCGCCGGTACCTTCCTCTGGAGCTCCCAGACGTTGATGTAGCTCTTGCCGAGCTGGGCCCCCAGCAGGTGCTCGCCGCCCAGCAGCGCCAGCCCGCGCGGGCCGCTGTTGCCGCCGCGGTAGCCGGGCAGGGCGGAGCCCGAGTGCAGCTCCCAGACGGAGCAGTTGCAGAGCGGCCCGGCGGCGTCCGACACCAGCGCCACCTCCATGGGCGCCGCCATCTTCGCGGTCCGCCAGGGCCAGAGAGAGCGCGGCGGCCGCCTAGAGCGCCGCCCTCCCCCCGCCCGGCGGCGCGGCGCCGGCCAACCAAGAGCGGCGCCGCCGCGGCCGCGCGCCTGCGCGGGGCGGGAGCCTCCACAGCGCCCGCAGGCGGCCGGAAGCTCAGCAGGGCCCGGCCCGGCCCGGCCCGGGATGGGGGACCGCGGGCGCCCCGGAGCCCCCCGGAGCCCTGCGGGCCCCCCGTGGGCCCCCCATGGGCACCCCATGCCTCTGTGAGCACCCCATGGGCCCCCCATGAGCACCCCATAGCTCTGTCAGCCCCCTATGGGCACCCCATGGGTCCCCCATGCTGCTGTGAGCACCCCATGGGCCCCCCATGAGCACCCCATAGCTCTGTGAGCCCCCCACAGCTCTGTGAGCTCCCCATGGGCACCCCACAGCCCCGTGGGCACCCCGTGAGCATCCCGCAGGCACCCCAGGGACACCCCGTATCTTTGTGGGCACTTCACAGCCCTACGTGGGGGGCCCATGGGCACCCCACGGGCACCCCACAGCCCTACATGGGCACCCTACAGTCCTATAGGGACTCCATAGGGCCCCCACGGCCACCCCACAGCCCTACGGGCACCCCATAGGGACCCCATGAGCACCCTACAGTCCTATAGGCACTCCATAGGGCCCCCACGGCCACCCCACAGCCCTACGGGCACCCCGTGGGGACCCCAGAGCACCCTACAGTCCTATAGGGACTCCATAGGGCCCCCACGGGCACCCCACAGCCCTACGGGCACCCCACAGCCCTACAGGGACCCCATGAGCACCCTACAGTCCTATAGGCACTCCACAGGGCCCCCATGGGCACCCCCACAGCCCTACGGGCACCCCATAGGGACCCCATGAGCACCCTACAGTCCTATAGGCACTCCATAGGGCCCCCATGGGCACCCCACAGCCCTACGGGCACCCCGTGGGGACCCCATGAGCATCCTATAGTCCTATAGGCACTCCATAGGGACCCCACGGGCACCCCACAGCCCTACGGGCACCCCACAGCCCTACAGGGACCCCATGAGCACCCTACAGTCCTATAGGCACTCCACAGGGCCCCCATGGGCACCCCCACAGCCCTACGGGCACCCCATAGGGACCCCATGAGCACCCTACAGTCCTATAGGCACTCCATAGGGACCCCACGGGCACCCCACAGCCCTACGGGCACCCCGTGGGGACCCCATGAGCATCCTATAGTCCTATAGGCACTCCATAGGGCCCCCACGGGCACCCCACAGCCCTACGGGCACCCCATGGGGACCCCATGAGCACCCTACAGTCCTATAGGCACTCCATAGGGCCCCCACGGGCACCCCACAGCCCTACGGGCACCCCATGGGGACCCCATGAGCACCCTACAGTCCTATAGGCACTCCATAGGGACCCCACGGGCACCCCACAGCCCTACGGGCACCCCGTGGGGACCCCAGAGCACCCTACAGTCCTATAGGGACTCCATAGGGACCCCACGGGCACCCCACAGCCCTACGGGCACCCCATAGGGACCCCATGAGCACCCTACAGTCCTATAGGCACTCCACAGGGCCCCCATGGGCACCCCCACAGCCCTACGGGCACCCCATGGGGACCCCATGAGCACCCTACAGTCCTATAGGCACTCCATAGGGACCCCACGGGCACCCCACAGCCCTACGGGCACCCCGTGGGGACCCCAGAGCACCCTACAGTCCTATAGGGACTCCATAGGGACCCCACGGGCACCCCACAGCCCTACGGGCACCCCATAGGGACCCCATGAGCACCCTACAGTCCTATAGGCACTCCATAGGGCCCCCACGGGCACCCCACAGCCCTACGGGCACCCCACAGCCCTACAGGGACCCCAGGGCCACCCCACGGCTCTATAGGCACCCCCTGAGCACCCCACGGCTCTGGGACCCCCCGGACACCCCCAGGGACAGAGACCCCAGACAACACAACTTTTTTTTTTTTTTTTTAATATTTCATCAACTTTACAGGGTTACAATTGTCTTAAATATTCTGAAGTTTAAATACAATCTGTATAATAATGTTATTATAAAATGTAAACTTTCAGTGTTTTTATTTTATTTTATCTTTTTTTTAATAATCAAAAGTTTCAATACCTGAATGTTTGCAAAACTGAAATATTTCACCGGGGGCCCGGGTGCGCCCAAGGCCGCCGCTCTCAGAGGTAGAATGTGGTTTTTATTCTTTTTCTTTTTTTTGTCTTTTGTGTTTTTTTTCTTTTTCGTTTTTTACCTGAGTTAAGATATGCACGCTGGGTAAATGCATCTGCAGCTGTGTCCGTTCCTTTTTTCTTTCCAAACCCCAGAGAAACTGATTTAGGCTTTTTTTTTTTTTTTTAAATCGATATGCAAAAAGAAAAATAAAGTGGAAGGTAATATGCTCTCAAAAAAAGGGGGGAAGGAGGGAGGAGGAAGGGGGGGAATAAAAATAATTAAAAAAAAAACCAACCAACCCAAAACAGTGACTGTACAAATGCAAAAACTCGCTAAGAAAGTCTAACACCCACCCTGGGCACGAGAGCCCCCGGGATTTCTCCCTGCGGGGAGCTGGATCCCAACAGCAGCAGGAGCCGGACGGAGCCCCCCCAGGCCCCCAAGGGACGGGGTCCGTGAAGCCACCAAGGGGCATTTCCAGCTCTGGAGGGGGGGGAAAAGGCTGGGGAAAAAAAAAAAAGGCTGGAAAAACCCCAAATCCCCTGAGATCGCCGCTTCCCCAAGCAAAAAAAGGGAGGGAGGGGGGCGTCCCAGCAGCACGGGACCCCCCCGGCACCCGGGGAAGGGGGAAAAACCCTGTGCTCGAGGTCGAAACCTGAGGAATTGATACCGAGTTGGGGGAGGGGGTGTTTCGGTATCGGGTCGCGATTGTGTCTCACGCAGATGTGGGTGAACGTTTCGGGGGGGGGGGGGCCCAAAAAAAGTCTAAAAAATTGCAAAAACCTGAAACCTGACCAGCTGGAGAGAGAAGGATGCTTAAAATAAACCCTTGGGGCTGCGGCTGCGGGATGCTCCGGTCCCGAAGGATGCTCCACATCCTCGGGGACCCCCGGAGCACCCCGCAGCCCCCCGGAGATCCCCATCATGGAGAAGGGCTCCTGCATCCCGTTGCTAAACTGGGTGTTTTATGCCGGTCCCCTCTCGACCCCCCCGCCCTACGCCGCCCCATCCTGCTCTCCCCAAGCTGCTGAGTTTTGGAGGAAAATATGCCCGGACTGGCTCTGCACAGCAGTATCATGGGGAGGGGGAATAAAAATAACGATTTGCTACCACAGCCCGGCTCCCGGCCCCGCTTTCCCCCCACCCCGTGGGTGGGATGCAGGGGGGAGCATCGGCCCCGCGGTAAAGCCCGCATTGCCGCGGCGGTTTGATGCCGGACCCCCTCCCCGGCGCTGGCTGGGGGCCTGGGGGGGGCGATGGCTTTCAGCTCCATTTTCTCTGCTGAGAAAATAAAGCAAGAGCCCGAAAGCAGCGGGTTCCCAAGGATGCGCCGGCCAGGTGGGATGGGCAGCGGGACAGGCAGCGGGACTGGCAGCATGGCCCCCCCGGCATCCCCAAATGCGGGCACAGACCCCCAGCCCCGAGACTGGGGAAACTGGAGGCTGGGGGGTGCGGGCAGGCTGCCCGTGCCGGGGGCTGCCAGCTCTGCCCGCTGCCGGCATGGCCCCGCTGGGACGGGACCCCCGGCCCCGCACAAACCCCAGGGTCTCGGGGCGCCCGCGGGGGTCCCAGGGGAAGGAGCAGAGCTGGACCCGGCCACCGACAGCAACGAGAGGAGAGCAGAAAGGAGGTTACGCGGTTTCCAAGCTCCCGTTTCCCTGATGAACACTAATATATATCATTTGCATGTTAAAGTTCGATTCTTTTCTCTTCTTTTCTTTTTAGAGAATAAAATAGAAGCTATTTACAACAAAACAATCAAACAACAACCTCTTAAAATCCCATATAGTGAGTGTAGTTCTCAAAATAAAGGGGGAGGGAAAAGGATCTAAATGAATAAAATATCTCCCGATTTCCAATTTTTTTTTTTTTATCTTTTTTTCCTTTAGAGAGTGCCGGGGGGTTTCACTAAAGCTCGCGTCGGCAGGCGTCCGTGCGTCTGTCTGGAGGTAACACGAATTAAAAAATAATAATAATAATAATAATAATAAATGTACAGTGCAAAGTGTGATGTGAGTGAGGTAAACGGTCCCGGACCGGCGCGGCGCAGCGGGATGGCCGGCAGCTCCGGCAAAACCCCCGGGCTAAAGCTTTTCTCCTCGCAAAGGAAAACCCAACCAACATGAGAACAAGGCCGGCCCCGGCCAGCCCCGGCGAGCCCCCGGCCCCCCGCGCCCCGACCACTGCCGGGCGAGGGCCGGCGGGGCGAGCGCTGCCCCTGCCGCGGCCACCGGCGCTGGCGAGGGGCGAGGGGCCGGGGGCGTTAAGGCGAAGCGTTGGTGGAGGTAGAGCTGGGGGGCACGGCCAGCCCGGCCGGGGCCGCGGGGGGGGACGCTGCCGCCGCCGCCGCCGCTCCCCACCCCGCCACCGCCACCGCTGCCGCTGCTCCGGCTGCCGCCGCTGCCGCCATTGCCTTTGCTGTAGGCAGAGGAAGGGAGCGAGGAGGAGGAGGAGGAAGAGGAGGAGGAAGGGCCGGGCGTCTGGGCGAACAGCACACCTGGGGAGAGAGCGGGGGGCTGAGCCGGGGGGGCGGCAGGGCCGTGCCAACGCTGCCGGCACACACCACGTCCGCAGCCAAAAACGGGGCGAACGCCAGAGGAGCGAGGCCGGGTGGTGCACGGCGGTGGAGGCTGCTGGGGACGGCAGGCGCCAGGCAGCCCCCGGCCCGCGCCGGCGGCGGGGGAGCCCCTCACCTGTGTAGACGATACCGTTGATCTCAACCGACATGCTGATGCTGTTGGTGCCGTTGCTGCTCAGGCCGGTGGCGGAGTCCTGGCGGTTCTCTGCCGGGGGAGAGCCGGGTTACGGACCCCGCCGGGACCAGGGGCCGCGGCGGCTCTGCCGGGGCGGGGGGCCGGGGCCGGCACTGACCTGGCGAGCGGGTGCCCTGGCTGTTGATGCGGATGCTCATGGGCAGCTGGGCCGTCATGGCCAGGAGGTTCTGCTGCAGCGCCCGCTGCATCAGCCGCTGCTGCTCGTCCGTCACCAGCGCCATCTTCTTCTCCGGGGGCTCCCCCGACTCCAGCTTCTCCCGCAGCTGCTCCAGCGCCACGGCTTGGGCGGCCGCCGCCACCTGCACCGCGGCCGCCTGGGCTGCCACCACGGGGTGGCCGGCCAGCGAGACGGGGAGCCGGCTGGGCATGGAGATGGGGATGGGGGAGTCCTCCTCTGCAGGGGCAGAGCGGGCGGTCAGGGACGCGGGGGACAGGGACGGACGGGTGCCACCACCCCGGGGCGTCCCCGGCCATGGCACGCCAGCTCGGGGCCCCTCTGTCCACACCGGGGGCTGCCCAGCACCTCCTGCCCCTCCAAGGGGAGCCAGAGCCGGGTGACCGGAGTCAGGGTCCCTGAAACAAGCCCCAGTGCCCAGAGCGCGGGAGGGGACAGGACTGTGACCCCCCACCCCGCGGCGCCCAGCTCTGCCCCTTTCAGGGCTGCGTCCCCGGTGCCGGGAGGGGGCTCAGCCACGGCCTGGACCCTGCGGCGGCCATTACCTTTCTTGATCTTCTGGACGGGAGCGATGGACCCGCCGTTGGTGGCCGAGGCCAGCCCCAGCGCCGGCACCGGCAGCTTGGGGGAGGAGAGGAGGCCGTGGGTGCCGCCGGGCGAGTAGGTGAAGAGGGAGCTGCCGAAGCCCTGCCGGCGGCCCTCCCGCCGGTTGCTGTCGATGGCCGCCTGCAGCTCGTTGGGGTTGCTCAGCCCTCGCTTCTCACATTCGTAGGGGTACAGGTACTTCATGTACCTGCCGGCGGAAAGGGACGGCGATGGGGTGGTGACGTGGCGGCTGGGCACCCCCCGCCCGTGTGCCGCCCCCTCCCTCCGTGCCACCCCTTCCCTCTCCACCATCCCGGGGCCGGGGTGCCCCAGCATCCCGCACAGGGCAGAGGGAGCGCGGGCAGCACCGACTCCGCTGGAGTTGCCCCCTCCCCAGCCGCCCGCACCGCGCCGAGCCCCCGCCGCTCACTGGGTGCGCAGGGTGAAGGCAGCGCTGGTGATGGAGGTGGGCAGGTTCAGCCCCTTGGTGATCTCCCGCCACAGCTTCTTGTTGATCACCTCCACCAGGCCGCCCTTCTCCGTCACCAGCGTGTACAGCATGTACAGGTCCAGCACCTGCTTGGCCATGATGGGGATCCGGTTGACGGGGGTCCCTGGGGAGCGGGGGGAGGAGAGAGCGGGTCTGGGCTGCTGCTTTCTCACCCCCGGGGCAAAGGCGGGGGAAGCCGGCGAGACCCCCCTGCGAGGCAGCCTGGGGGCCAGGGGGCTCCTGCTCCTCCCTTCCCTTCCGCCATCCCCATCTTCCCCCCGCGGGACCCCCTGCCTCGCCGCCACCTCGCTGCGCATCAGCCCCACGCGCAAAGGAAACAGAAACTCGCAGTTTTCAGCCACAGCCCCCGAAACGGGGCACGGTTTCTCAGGCTGAGGTCGGCGGCACCCGGCAACACGAGTTATTTATAATGGCGGCGGCGCTTCCCGGCCGCGAGGGTCCCGCCGAGCCGGCGGCCGCACGTGCATGGGGGGTCATCCCTCCAGCGACGGGGAAGGGGCTGCAGCACCTCCTCCCTCCCGGGGGTCTCTGCCCTCCGGCGGGCAGAGGGGGCTCAGGGAGGACCCTGGCGGGACGCAGGCAGCTCCGGCAGCGCTGGGCCAGCGGCTCCCCGGCCCCCCCGCGCACGCACACGTGCTTCCCCCAACGCATGCCTGACAAAAGGCTGAAGGCAGCGATGCGTCAGCATTTCCAGCGCTGTTTTCCACGCAGGAACCAGACCCTCGACCGGGCGAACGCTTCGCTTTCAGCCCTTTCCACCCCCTTGGCCCCCGGCACCCACCCCCTGCCAGCCCGGGCAGAGCGAGAAGGCAGCGGGGGGCTTCGCCCTTCGCAATAACCCGGGGAAAGGAGAGCGGCGGGAGGCAAAGCCCAGGAGGGGCCGGACCCCGCGGGGAAGGGGCCGCAGGTCCCAGATGCGATGGGCGCGGGGAGCGGGGCTGGGCGAGGGGGGCCGCGGGCGCCGGTGCGGGATCCAGCCCAGCAGGTTTGACCTCGCTGTGCAAAGAGGTTAAAAATTAACCAGCGGCCCGGCCGGAGCTGTGACCTCAGGGTTGTAACGAGGGGCGAGGAAATGAGCCCCTGGCCCCAGAGGGAGCGGGGCGGGCGCGTGGGGGGGGCTCACCTCGCTTCTGCATGAAGCTGAAGAGGTCGTCCAGGAACTCCTTCCTCCTGGGGTCGCCATCCAGCTCGTACAGCTGTGCAAGGAGAGGAGAAAAACGCTCAGAAACCCCCTTACCTGTGTCCCCCCGCCGCCCGGAGAGCCCCGACCCTCCCGAAGCAGCATCCCTGGGGCTTGTGCCCGCCGCCTGCGCCGTTCAGCTCGCCGTTTGGCTCAGGGGGCCCCGGCATGGGGCCACGGGATCCCGAGGGTCCCTGCGGCTGGGGGCTGACCTGCGCCCATGCCCTGGCAGAAGCCCCGGGACGGCAGTGCCATCCCCTGCCTGCCCTGCTCAGAGCTCGGCCCCGAAACACCGGTGCCGAAATCGCGGCGCTGCCCCACGCCTCACCCGCCGGCCGGAGCGGCTCCCGTGCTGCAAGCACCGCCATCGGCCCCCGGCTCCTCCCGGGAATGCCGATCCCGGTTATTTTTAGCATCCACCTTGTGCTCAGCACAGAGTGGAGCAACTCTTCGGTGCGATCCCTCCTCCGCACCTGCAGTGCCGGAGGGAGCCCGCGAGCTCATGTGCCACTGCGCGAGCTCGTGTGCCGCGCTGCCAGCTCCTGTGCCACGGCACAAGCTCATGTGCCGTGGCGCACGCTCGTGCCTGCCGCGGTGTGCTCAAGGGGGGTCCCTGGGGGTACAGCCCTGGCAAACGAGGGCCATGACGAGGCGAGGAGGGTGCTGAGCTGGACCTGGTCGCAGGACGCCCTCCCGGCTGTGGCACGCCACTGGCTGCCGTGCTGCCCGGCAGAGCCTGCTCCCCTCTGCCCGGCGAGGCCGGCGCTGAGCATGGTCTGCCCCAGCGAGGCTTCGCGCCCATCGGGCAGCGGCCGTGGGGCTGGAAGCCTCTCTTCCTGCAAGAGCGTCTCCCCCTCAGGCCGCCGCACTGCTCACGACACGGCTGCCGGAGCAAACCCGGCAGGATGAACCGCACCGCGCCGCACCGCGCTACGCAGCCAGGACATGTCTTTCTGAGCCGGGGCAGGCAGACCCAGGCAAGGCTTCTGGCACAGCCGCGCCTCGAGCACCCGGTTCTGCTGGGGCAGCTTTTGTCGGGACCCCACCCCACGCCCGACAGCCCGGCACATTCCTGCCTGATTTATGGCAGCAGGATCTGCTGGCCTGAGCGCCGCGGCACGCAGGCAGGCACGCCACGCCGGCTCTGCCTCTCCCCAGTGCTGGCAGCCGAAGCCCAGCACGGATTCTGCCCGGAGGCAGCGGCTGGTGGATAATCCCCCCCCCCGGAGGGGTGTCAGAGCAGGGGCCGCGTGGGCAGGAGCTGCCCAGACGCCATGGGGATGGACGCCGCAGCCCTCGCCCCGGCCCTGCTGCCCCCGGCCCCTCGGTGCTGAGTGGCTCCCGCTTTTCTCAATGACAACTTTGAACAACTGCCAGCAGAGCCGCAGCCGCGGCGGCCGGGAGGGGGCTATAAATATTACCACGTAGCTCACCAGGCACGCACCGCGGGGCCGCCGACCACGCGGCGGCACATCGGCACATTAACCGGGTCACCGATACGCCCGCTCGTCCTGGGGGCATGCCCGGCACGGCACCCCGGTGGCACTGGGAGCCGTGGGCGGCCGTTGCCCTGGCTGCGAGCGAGGGGTATGAGCCCCCTCCTCCCGCTGCCCCCCAGGGAGGATCCGGATCCCGCGGGGCTGAACTCGCCCGCCGGTGCCGATCAAAGGGATCAATGGGGCCGCGCGATAAGAGGGGCAGGGCGCTGCAGGAAAGCCATAAACCCCCAGTTCCCCTGGAAACCTCGCAAGGCTCGCCAGCAAACCCCTGGGAAGGGGCAGGAGCCGCCACCGCCGGCCCAGGCTCCCCAAAGCCCCTCTCCCGCCCCAGCGAGGGGCGCGTGTGCAGGGGCGCCCGGAGGGACCGCAGCACAGAGGGAGCGGAGCGGTGACCGCCGGCAGGGCAGGGACAGGACGCGGCACAGCGGGCACCGCCGCGGTTTTTCGGGCTGAGCCGCGCAGGCTGCTCCCGACCGGCCGAGGGATGTTGGGCCAGCGCCAATCCAGCCTCCCCCGTTTCCTCGAGCGGCTCTGAAAGCCACACGCAGAGAAAGGGCTTCCCCAGCACCCACCGCTGCGGCACGATCCTGCAGGGTGCTGAGCCACCCTGCCACCCACAGGGCTGCACTCGAGCCTGCGGCTCCACCGCCCCTGGCACCCACCACCGCTCACCCCAAGCCTAAACCCCCCTCGCCCCGTTAACCCCACTAATGGGGCGACAGCCCTGCCTGCGCAGCAGGAGCTGCGGCAGAGGCTGCAGCCTCCCGGCACCGGCGCCGCCGCAGAGGTGCTGCACCACAGCACTGCGGGGACCCCCAGCATCGCGGGAACCCCCAGCACCATGGAAACCCCCAGCCCACGGAGCGGCACCAGCGCCGCTGCGGGTCCTGCGTGTCAGATACAGGCGCAGCAGGCGGTGCGCCAGGCGGCCGGGGGATTAAACACAGACCCAGGGAGGGAGAAGCGCCATGGTGCGGTGGAGCTGGAAAACCATCGCCCTCCTGCTCGGGAGAAAGGAAAATGTGAAAAACCAGAAGTGCTGGCAGCATGGGGCCATGCCCCCGGCGCTGGCAGGGTTTTGCCCATCCCCAGGGAGAGCTGGCAGCGGCGTTGGCCTCGGTCCCCGTGCCATCCCCAGGGCCTGGCGTCCCAAATCGCAGCGGGGCACGGGCACGACCGGCCAGCACCGAACACGGAGCCGTCCCGGCGCAGCGCCCAGCGCAGCACGAGGGGATCACGAGCAACCTATTAACCTGCAGAGCTCTAAAAATCGATTAGCCGTTTATGAAAACATCGGTTCATTCAATTTTTATAAAGCCAGCTCTTAAATAAAGCCGCTCTCCCCCGGCTGCAGGTGGGAGCTGCGGCTGCGTTTGGGAAGGGATGAACGCGCCGGTTCATTTACTGCTGTGACCCCCTGGCTGTGAGCCCCCCCGGCCTCAGTCCCAAGGGGAACGGACGCGTTTAAGAGGATGAAAGAAAATTAACCGTCAGCTGAGGAAAGCGTGCGCCGGCCAGGCCGCGGGGATTAGCGTCCTTCCACGCGCCCCCCACCGCCCGCTGGCCCCGGTGGTCCCATGCCAAACTCGGCCGGCTGTGGCCACTCTCCCCCCGCAGCCGGGACAAAGCCACGGGGGGCTACCAGGGCCGGTGAGCAGAGGGAGCCCCGTTCCCGCCCGGCGCCCTCGAGGCCCTGCCGGCACACCCAGCCGCGGCTGACGGGCAAAGGACATTTCGCAAGCTGCCGCTTGTGGTTACTGGCGAGATTTCGACAGCTCCGCCGCGCTCAGCTGCCGCTCGCTGGCCACCGCCGCCCCGGAGCGGGGAGAGGGGCTCAGCCGGGCCAGGGCTCCCCCGGCTGCACCCCCAGGAGCCCCCCGGACCCTCGTCTGGCTCTGCCGACACCAGCAGAACCACCCGGCGCGAGGGCAGCTTCCCAGGGAGCTCGGCCAGCGGTGCCGCGAGGCAAGGACGTGCTCCACTGTGGTCAGGACGTGCCCTGCCTGCACCGCGGCGGGCGCCGCGTGACCAAGCAGCATCCGCCGAGCTGCCCCCGTCCCCCCTCGCCCCCCGGGCACAGGCAGAGACGTGGAAGGGGGCAGAGACGAGCGACTTCCAGCAGCCCCTCGCAGGATTTCCTTGCATTGACAGCGTCCCGCGTTCGCGGGGACACCTCGCTGGCAGCCTGCGGCGCTCCCACGCTGGCGAGGACGCAGCCGAGGAGCCGTGCACCCCGCAAACACCAAAAGGCAGCGTGGGCACCGTAGGAAAGCTTAGATATTGGGTCTCAAAATAAAAATTGAGGAACAGAAACATGTTCTCGTTTCAGCAGCGTGCGAAACTGCACACACAGCCGGGCTCGGCACGGACCGGCTGCTGCTGGCACCACCGGACTGAAATCAGCAGGTGCCGATCCCCGGCTGGTGCCGATCCCCGGCTGGTGCCGACGGCCTGCCCGCCACGCTCGAGCACGGCTTCTGCTCGGCACAAAGCACGGTTCCTCGTCGGGGAAGCGTGGGCGGAGGCGGTGAGGCTCAGTGCAAAGGTAACGCCGGCCGCCGGGCAGCGAGCTGCAGGGAGAGGCTGCCCTGCCGCCGCTGACTCAATAGATTTACATTTCATAATTAGGGAGGCCGCAGGGAGGTGGAAACGACTTAATCTGTAACGCAGCTGCCCCGAGAATATCCTCTTACCATGGGGAGGCCGCCCGGCCACGCCGCCCCGCTGCCGGGTCCCCACGGCGAGAGCGCAGTGCCAGGGGATGCCGTGGCACAGCCGACCCCAGCCCGGCCAGGGGGATAGGAGATGCCCCCCACCTCCCCAAGAGCCCCCCAGACTGGGGGATCCGGCCCCGTGCAGCCAGCGCTCCCAGTGCTCACCCAGCACAGGGCAAACGCCCGGCGCCACCGGCACGGCTGGCTCTGTGCCGCGGTGCCCAACCCGCCTCGCCGCCGGTGCAGCCCCCATCAGCTCCAGCCCCCCGTCCTTGCGGGCGGCTGAGGACGAGGTGCCAGATGGCCATTGCCAGCAGATATATAATTAAGTGGAGGAGGAATTAGGAAGGTGGCGGGTGGGTGGGCGGCGCTGACCCCGCACCCCAGTGCCCCGGCAGGATGCCGGCCCGGCGTTTGGTGTGGATGACCGGATTAACGTTTCAAACCAGATTACAGGAAAATCCCAACCCGTTGGTTTTCAAAGGGCTGGCGGGGAGGCGGCCCCTCGGCAATGCCAGGAATGCAGGAGAGAGCCCTCGGCACGGGAGCAGTGCGTGCCGGGGGTCCGCCGGGAGGGACTGAGATAACACCCCTCCGGAGCAGCCCACCGCCCTGCTAACAGCCCCCCCGAGCTGCGGCCAAGGAGCGCAATTAAAGCAGGGAGGGGAAGCGCCATTTAACGAGGCTCCAAGAGCGCAGCCCTGGTAATGCCGGGGCTTACGCCGGAGCCAGGCGAGTCCCCCCATCGGCAGGAGCCCCCACCAGGAGTCACAGGGACCCCCCAGCCAGAGAGCAAGGGTGTGCGGGGCTGGGTCTGCAGAGGAATCCGTGTCCCAGCCTCCCGAGCCAGCATCCCGCGTCCGAGTCAAAAACAACCCCCCCCCAGCTCGGTTCCGGGTTTTCAAGCCTCGGGGAATAATTTTCAAGTTTCTTTTCCATCGCCAGGAAGTCTCGGCACTCTCGGCTTTCCTCCCTTCTCTTCGAAACCGGTTTGGGACGTGCACGCCGTGAGCTGGGGGGGGGACAGACCCCCCACGGCCCCAGCAGCAGGGACGGGGGGCTGGTGACTCCTCCGGCAGGGCCGACCGCCTCGCAGGGGCTGAAAAGGCCTGATTTTCTGTGTTTAGGGAAAAAAATACAACAAAGGCAGGCGCAGGGGAGAGCCCACCCCGGTGAGGCGCCCACGGCAGGTAGCAGGGCAAGCGTCCTCCCTGATTGATTCCAGGCGGGCGGCGGGCGGGGAGGGGGCTCCTCTCTCTCTCTCTTTTCTTCCTTCCTTCCTCCGAGCCGCCCCCGGGGACGCGTCCCTTTGTCCCGCTGACAGCCGAGGGGCGATGCCGGGAGCGGGAGAGACCGTGCACGCTAACGAGTTATTTAATGAAGAATAAACACGCGGGTGGTGTTTCCCGTCCTGCTCCCGGCCGGCGCACGCAGCCCCCCGGCACGCCGAAGCCAGGACCTGCAGTCGGGGGGGGCACTTATTCAGAAAATGAAAGTTATTTGTAAAAACGGGAGGGAAGGGCTGGCGACGAGCCCCGAAATGAAGTGTTTCGGGTGACGCTGGTGAGGTGGTTTCCCATAAGATGGTGGCTGAGTCAGGGCTGGGGGTGCCCGAGGCCCCGCAGCCCCTTCTCAGGGCCGGGGTCTGCGCAGCCCCCTTCCCCAGGCAGCGCCGTGGCGGTGAGCGGGGGCAGCGCCAGCGCGGCCCCCCTGGGCGCGGGGGCATTGGGTTTGCTGGGGACGATTCCTCCCGGCAAAGGGAGATTCCGGCCCTGGCACAGATCCCGCCGCAGATAAAGCGCTCAGCTTAGGGACGGGTCACCTCTCGCCGTCCCCATCCCTAATCCCCTGCAAGCCCCCCCAGCGCACGCCCTCCCCTCGGGAAGGGGCTGCCAGGGGGCTGGGGCGGGCGCCCCCTTCCCAAAACCCCAGGGGCGGCCCCCCACCACCTCGCTCGCCAGCTCCGAGGCCGGCCGAGAGCGGGATGGTGCTGCCGGGAGCCTCGGGACGAGGCCGGCTCCTGCCGCCGATGGCCGAGTCCACTGACCGGCCCGGCAGGATTCCTGCCACCCGAATGCTGCCGGGGCCGCCCGGGGCGGGGGGCCGCTTCTGCGGGGGGAGCCGGGGAGGGGGCCGAGGAGCGCTGGGCCCTCGCCGCCGCGCTTCCCGTCGCCGCTATTGTTCCCGCTGGTTCCCAGCATTGTCCCCTCCGCGGGTCGGCACCGCCCGGGCTGGGACACGGCCCCACCGCAGGTGCCTCTCCCCACCGGTGCCCCCCTCCTCGGGCTGGGGGCTGCGGGACCCGGTGGGCGGCAGATCCATCGGCGCTCCTGCGGCACAGGGACAAGCCCAGTCCCGATCCCCGGCCATCGCCGCAAAGGGCCGAGGGTCCTGAGACCACCCGGGCTTCCGCCAGCACCCGCAAACCCCCCCGAGCGATACTGCAGCCGCATCCTGGCCGCGGTCCCGTGGGAGCCACCCCACCAGACGCGGGGCAGGGGACAGGGACGAGCAGGAGCCCACAGCACCGCGGGCAGCGTCCCATCCCAAACCGAGCCCCCTGATGGGAGGGGGGTCCCGTGCAGCCCCCGTGCCCGGCCCCGCCGCCTCTCCGGCCAGGCTGGCGGGAGCAGCCATACGGGCGACCCAGGGGGACGTGGGCCGGTGTCAGCGCTGACATGGCGGGTGTCACCGCGCCACGGAGGGGGACGTTGAATGGGCGAATTAGTCGCCGTTTAACCTCCCTGACCCCCCATTGTTCGCGCACCGTCGGCCGCCCTCCCCACCACGCCGCGGGGCCGCTCCTGCCCGGCCGGCCGGCAGCCACCGGGATGCTCCGTGTGGATCCACGTCCACACACTGGAGCCGTCCCGGTGCAGCACGCTGCTGAGCCCAGGGCGACGCTGGCTCCCAGGACGGCTGCGCCGTTGCTGTTTTTCCCCTTCCTGCAGAGGAGGAAGCGAATCCTGCTGCAACTGCATTTCAGATGACGGTTTCAGAGGGACCTGCTGGGCGGCAGCTTGCCCGGCTCCGGCTAAAACAAAAACCGGTTCAGTGTCTGAACGCTGACGCGTGGCACAGGCAGCCGAGAGGTCACCGCCGAGGGGCCGGGGGAGGCGGATGGGAGTCAGCCGGGCAGCGGCGGCTCTCCCGGCCCTCACCGCCTGCGTGCCGGTGCATGCCCTTGACACATGCTCGCTATCGCACCGGACCTTGTGCAAATATTAATTCAGTGGAGTCAGGCAGTGTTGGGAAAGCTCGTCCCAGGGAGCAACACCCAGGGCCCGGCTCTCATGCTGCTGGTGCAGCTCCCTGCCACCAGCCGGGCGGACCCCGGGTGCGCGGCCGAGCCGGAGCCACACAGCACGGACCCGGGGAAACCACGGCCAGAGCAGCAAAGCTTTTCCCAATGAAAAAGAGGTGCAAACCCTGGCGAGCCCCCGCCTCGGGCTGTCCCTCCCCGCGTGCCCCCAGACCTCCCCGTGGTGACACCCAACAGGGCTGGCAGGTCGAGACCCCCGGGCAAGGACCCGACCCGGGTGCGGGGGCAGCTGTGCGGGCAGAAGCGGCAGCTTCGTGGGCCCTTGCAGGAGAGCCGGGGTTTAAATTCCACCATATGTAAATGATCGCCTTAGAAAGGGGATCGCTGTAAGCCAGAGCAGATGAGTCACCCGGGGCTTCCACCGCCCGGCCGGGGATTTGTCTAATTGCAAATCTGTTCCTGAAATGCGAGGTCCCGCACCTCCGTCCGCCCGTGGGACGGCCGCTCCGCCGACCCTGCCAGCGGTCCCCGCCGCGGTGGGGGTCCCGCCAGCCCTGCGTGCTCCGGCCCTGCCCGTGGGAGCTGGAAGAGGTCCAGCAGCCGCAGATGGTTTTGACAGGCAGCCAGCTGCGGGCCATCAGCCCTGGGAACCATCACCGCAGAGCTGCTCTGCCAGCACCGCCACCTCGCTGCTTCCTCGCGCCGCCGGTGACCCACGGTGGGGAGGGGGACAGCAGGGGACACTGACACAGCACCAGAGCGATGCTGGCTCTGGCAAAGCTGCCGCCTGACCCTGTCCCACCGCAGCACCGGAGCGGGCGGCAGCACGAGGCGGCACACCAGGTGCTGCTGCCTGAGCAGGGGTCTCCATGGTGGCTCGGGGGGACAAGGAAGCCCTTTCCTGAAGGGCCACCGTCACCGGTGACAGGGTTGCCCCCTCCCCATGGTACGCGTGGGGAGCAGGAACCAGTGCGCCTGCCCCTGCCCGGGGAGCAGAGCCCCGGCCCTGAGCAGCCCCGGCGCAGGGTGGGTTAGCACCAGCTCCGTCCGGAGCGGGGACCCAGGCACCAGCAGATCAAGTGACCGACTGGAAGGGTCAGGAGCCAAGCCGGGAGCTGCGCCCCGATCCGGTGCCCCGGCAGGCTCAGAACCCGGGGAGCGGCCGCGCGGGCAGAGCGGGCAGCGCAGGCAGGTGCGCTGTCAGGGACGTGCCCGGGGGAGAGCGGGGAGCTCCCCCCGTCCCCGAACCGCCTCTCGCCCCTGGCCCCGGCCCCCGATTGCGGCACGTCCGGCCGGGCCCCAGACCGGCTGCCATTGCTCCTGCGGTTTGGGCCAGAAATAGGGCGATGGAGCAACGCCGTGCCCTTGCCCAACCACTCCACTGCCGGGCGGCTGTTTGCTTTGCTGACAAAGGACCTGCTCTTGTCTCTGCTCTTTTTTTTTTCTTCTTTTAAATAAACCTTCATTCCTGTTAGTTCAGCTGTGCCGGAGCTGGGAGGCGGCCGCCTCCTCTGCAGCCCTTGAATCAGCCCAGGGGGCTGGGGCCCTGGGGGGCACGGGGCTCTCAGGGGGACGCCAGCGGCGATGCCCAGGCTGGGGGGAGCCAGCCCGGCTCCCGAGCCGAGGGGTGCCGGGGGGACAGTCCACCCGGGAGCAAGCCAAATCAGCCGGGCGAAGGCGCCGGCCGGGCACCTGGGACAGGAGGGACACAACCCCCGTCCCCCACCTCGTTAATTATCCCGGGTCTCACTGGGACAAACGGCCTGACGCCGTCCCTGAACGCTGGGACTGGCACCCGCAGGCTGAGCCGGCTGTGCGGGTACCCAGGCATCGGCTGGGGGAGGCACTTGGCAGCTAAGCTGCTCTCGCCGAGGAGAAGTCCCTGACCCCCGGCCAGGGGTCCGGCAGGATTACGGCTCTGGGAATGCTCCCCGAGCGCTGTGAGCCGATTACCGGGCTGGATCCCTGGCCAGGAGCACCCTTCGTCAAGCTGGACAACGGCACGGGGCGAGACAGGCAATGGCTGTGCCGGGGTCGTGGGGGAGGACGCAGCCCTTCTCCGGGCACGGGTCCACCTGCGACTGAACCGCGGCCCCCGGCGCCCCGTCCCACTCCGGTCCCCTCCTCGCCCCCGTTATCTGCTGCCAGCCCGGCCAGGCGCCGCAATCGCCTCCTCCCGGCGCAGAAGGGCCCGGCCGGGGGCCCCAGCGCGCTCCCCTTTATCTGTGCCCCTGCCACGCTGCGGCACCAGCCGGAGCAAAACTGCCTTTGGGGTGGGGGGACGGTGACCCCCGGCCCGGGGACGACGCTCGGGTGCCCCTTTCCCTGCGCAGGGGCCCCCTCGCCCTCCCCGGGGGCGGCTCATCCGCTCGGCTGGCTAATGCAATAAAGCTCTAATCAATATTTTAAAGAAAGTAAATGGACCCTCCCGCCCTTGTTAAGAGGCTGCAGGGCCCTTGCTCCTGACCCTGCTCCCCCGGCCAGCTTTGGGCTTTTTAAATAAAAATAATCCACGGGAGAAAGGGGTTTGGGGCCCCGCACCAGGGGCAGAGGGGATCCCCCACGCCTTAACCAGAGCCCGGAGCTTCTGCGTGGGGCTCTGAGCCCCGGGCTCTGGAGGAGAAATGGGCTTTTCCTCAGCCCCTCCCGCGGCTCCCCTAGGAAAATCCCAGCTTCATCTTCCCAGGACCTGCTGCGGCCCCGCCACGTGCGCGGCCCCCGATGGTCCCAAGCCGGGGAGCGGGCAGGGCGCGGGGTCCAGTTTTGGCCCTGCCGCGCCCAGCGTGCCGCCCGCCGAGGTTGCAGAGTTGCTTTCGGTTTATTTTTTTTTTTCCCCTAACCGTTGCACTTTGAAATGCCGTATCTCAAGATAAGGGCTGAGGTTTTCGCCCCCCACGTGCCACCGGCACGGTTCAGACGTCCCCATCTGGGACAGTTTAAGAAACCTCCCGCCCCCCCAAACACCGGCACCCCACCGCCGGCACAGCCGCCCCCCAGCACCACGTCAGCTTCTTAAACCCTCCGACGCTTCCTGCGAATGGGAGCCAAGACAGGGGGTTAAACATCAGCCTGGGGCACCCCAAACGGGGCACCCCAAAGGGGGCCCGGCGGCTGCTGCAGCCAGGGGGAGCGGAGGGATCACCGGGGGTCCGGCCCCCCCACGCTGCCGGCCGCCCCAGCTGCCCTCCTGCGGGACGCGGTGACGGGGTGACTGGGTACAGGCGCCCGGGGGAGCGCAGGCAGCTGCTGCCTGTTGCAGGCAGCGCAGGAAACTCCAAAAGGGGCAGAGGCAGGAAACTCCGGCCCCGTGGGCTGCCGATGCGCCCAGGGCTCACGCTCCTGGTATTAGTAGGGTGCAGTAATAGCAGTAACGAAACAGAAAGGTCAGGAGGGGGGTTCTCCGTGGGGCAGCAGCAGAGCCCCCCCGCTCACCTGCGGGGGCATGGACATCAAAGCAGGTTTTTCCCCAGCAGCCCCACGCCGATGGCAGCAGCTCGCCGGCCAGGCATTACGCAGCAGTTTGTGGCGGCATGCAGCAGCGCCGGATTTTTGGCAGGGGTTGGCTGAGCAGCTCATGCTCTGGCGGCTCGTCAAAGCCCGGCTCTCACTGCAAGCATCGCCCTCCGGAGCGGCGGCATGACGGCAAACGCCCATGGTGCGAGCCCCAGCGAGCCCCAGCACCTGGCCATGGTGCCCCGAGGGGCGGGTGCCGGGGCTCATCCCCACCCCCCCATGGCCACCCATGGCCAGCTGAGACCCCCATGGCCGAGCCCAGCTGGCTGGCAGGCCAGACACACCAGCATCGCCCCGGCCCCCCGGGGACCTGCCGTGCCTTTTGGGGTGAGGTTAGAGACAATCCCAAACAGGAGCAACCAGGCCCTGGCCCGGCCGCACAGTCCGGCATGGCAGCGCCGTGGGACAACGTGCCGACATCCCACCGGACCCCTCGGCCCCCATGACGCCGCCGGCGAGGCTACAACAGGCGCAAGATCAAAACGAAAGCGAGCCGGCCCTCGCTGCTGGCCAGCGTGGGAGGATGACATGATGGCCATTCCCCCGGGGAGCCTCCTCCTGCTCCAAAAATGCCCCTTTCCCCCCCCAAGGAGCCATCACGCCCCCGGCAGCCGCTGCCCCCTGAGCCCCCCATCGCGCCGGGGGCTCCTTTGTTCTGCTGCCTGCGCGGGCAGCGCCCCGGGTCAGCGGCCGAGCTGACCTCTGCCTGCGCGGTAGCCGTCCCCGGGGACGGGGAGGTGCCACGCGCCGGCTCCCTAACCTCCATAACTCTTCCTCACGCCCTCCCCTTCCTCCCCCTTGAACCGGGCCCCCTCCTCCTCCTCCTCCCTGACCCCCCACGGCTCAACCCGGCCAAGCCTCGGTTTGCAGGAATCTGTCCCAGATGGGTCAATAAAACCTCGCGGTGGAGGACAGGGACAGCCGCCTGGCAGGCACAGGGCACCCGGGGTTTTGGGGCAGAGATGGGCACGGGGACTCGGATGGTGGCAGTGCCCGGCCAGGGCTGTGTCCCCGGGCACAGAGGGAGGCCGGCGGGCCGAGGCCAGGCTGGGCTGTTCACCAGCACCAGCACATCCAGCGCTGAAGCCAAACCGCAGCCGCAGGGAGACCCGGAGAGCGCCGGAGGCGGTGGGGGCCGGACCACCAGCCCTGAGCCGCCTGGGGGGGACCCGAGCCTGCCTGGAGGCAGGGAGAAAGCAAGCAGTCAGCTGCCTCCCCCAGACCGAGCCCACGCAGCTGCAGCTCGGCCCCAGGAGGTGCCGGGGGGCCCGGCTCAGCCGATGCGCGCAGGAGGCCGCGCGCTCCCCGCAAGCTTGCGGGAGAGCAGAGGTGCTCCCAGTGCCGAGGAGCTCATTTGCAAAAAAAGAGGAACCCCGAAATAGCCCCTTCCTCGAGCAGCATTTCCCCACTGCAGTGGGAAGGCCCAGCGCTGGCACGGCCGCCTTTGCGGCACCACGTCCCCACGGGCTCTCCTGCGCGGGGGATACGGCCGTGGTGCACCAGCACCTAACGCGCCTCCACCCCGGCGAAGGGGCGGCAGCAGTGGGAGCAGGGGCAGGGAAGGGGTAAAGCATCCCCTGCCAAGCAGCACCGGGGCCACGGCGGCCGCCCCACGCCGACGCTCGCTGTTTACATTCCTGCTGCTCCTTCCCAGGCCGCGCCGGCCCGGCTGCGCCAGCTGGGCTGGAGCTGGAGCGCTCGGCGGCACGCGCTGGAGGGCGGCCAGGAGGAGCTCCCAGCCAGCGCCGCGCCGAGCAAACCCCTGGCCCGGGTCCAGCGGCTGCGATCCAAGCACCGGCACGCTGGCGGGCTGACGTGCCGGGGAAAGCCTCTCCCGGTCGGATGCTTCGCCTCCTCTCCTCCGCCCACGGCACAGCGGTGGCAGCCGCTTTCCTCCCCCCTCCGGCTGCTTCCACGATCAACTGCCGTGCGGGGCTCTCCCCGCCGACCCCGGGAAGCTTTCCGCTGGGAAGCGAAAGCGGGGGAGCGGGGTGGCCCAGCCCCGTTCACCGGCACAGCTCAGGGGGAAGAGATGGGGAGGGGGCAGAGGATGCGCTGGGACTCGGGCTGGTGGCCACAAGCGCTGCGGCGGGGGACTTGATGGAGACTACGGCACGGTCTGTGGCACGTCTACGGACCACTGTGGCAGCGTGGCACAGGTCCTGCAGGCACTGCCAGCCACCCAGCCCCAGATTTTCCCCTTGGATCCCAAGGGCGCACAGGTCCGGTACAGCACCAACCCAGTGACAAACAGGAAGATCACAGCTGCGGTATCAAAAAAGCCTTTTCACAGATACGAGATCACGTCCCCGGCCTCTCGCTCCCCGACGGCAGGAAGCACAAAAGAGAGAAACCACAAGAAGAAGAGGCAGCGTGGGTGCAGCGGTACGAGGGACCCACGGGGCAGAAGCATCCCTCCTTCCCCGCAGCCGGGCAGCATCGCGCCAGGGACAGCGGCCACACGCTCCGCGTTCACTTGCGCTTCCTCCACCAGCTCCATCGTGAGGCTGCCTGCATCCAGATGTGCCGGCAGATCCCGGCAGCCCCTTCCCCCTTTTGGGGAAGGGGCAGGGGCCGTCGCATCCCTCCCAAAAGGCCACCGTGCCCTGGCTGCTCCATCTGGGTCCCATCTGCTGCTGTTGGCTCCCGTCCCTTCCCCCAGCCCGAAACTCAGATGTATTTAAACATACACATCAAAGGCACCGGGCAGCCCCCGGGGAGCCCCAGCTCGCAGCACATTTCCTTCTATTAGCCGAAAGCGGGGCGCAGCGAGCTCCAGCGCCGGGAGAGAGCGGGAGCGTGCCTGCCTCCTGCCAGCCCGGCTCAGCCGGTGCAGGGAAGGTGGTAGAGGGGGCAGCCGGGGTGCTTTCTCCCTGGTTTCACTCTTCAGTGGCATTTTGGCGGTGGCAGGGGGGCAGCTCTGCCCCCAAGCATCCGCGGGGCCGGAGCCGTCCCGCCAGGCATCACCTCTGCAGTGATGGCAATCGGGAGGAAGCCAGGTCCCCACCGAAAATGGCTTAGGGAGGGTGAAGAGGAAAACCAAGAGTCCCTTCAGATTTGCAAGCTTGGGGTGTTTTTTTCCCATTGTTTCCAGCAAGAATCCTCCCAGGACCCTGCGGCAAACCCCATCACACCGTCCGCCTGCACTGGGGCCAGGCCACGGTGCCAAATGAGACACAGGATCCCACCGGAGCCACCGACCAACGTGACGGGGAGGGGGCGAGGCTGAGCCCAAGCACCAAAACCCTGGAGAAATCCCACACTTTCATAGCGGCAACGACGGCAGCTCGATCAGAGAAGAACGCTGCCGGAGGCGGCCCTGCCAGAGGCGTCTCACCGCGGCTCTCAAGGACGCAGGGACGCACGGCAGAGCTGAGGAGCGGGGGGGGACGGGCGCGGGGGGACACGCGCGTCTCGGCGGGCACCTACTTGCTTGAACTGCTCCTCGTAGGTCCAGTCGCCGTGGTCGGGCGCCGGCGGCGGGGGCTGCGCGTGGCCCAGTCCGGAGGGGAGCCGCTCCTGCCCGCCCGGCAGCCGCTGTGGCTCGCCCCGGTAGTGCTGGGGCGCCGGGGGCTTGCGGAGCAGCAGGGATCCCGCACCTGCCCGCACCGCCTCTGCCGAGCTGAGCCCTTCCTCTCCCATGTCTTCCTCCTCCTCATAGTCTTCCTCTTCCTCCTCCTCCTCCTCTTCCTCTTCCTCCTCCTCTTCGCCCAGGTCCTCTTCAAAGTCATCTTCATCCCACTTGCCCTTCCTAGAGCAGGGAGCAGAGGAGAGATGTGGTCCCACGCTAGGCAGGGGGCTGGTCCCCAAAGCCAATCCCTCTCCCCTGCCCGCCCGCCCCACGGGCGCCCCACAGCCGTGGGGCTGGGACCACCCGCCCGGCACACGGGGAAGCCAGCAAAGCCCCGGCGCACCCCGTCGGCGGGTGGCAGCCCCGCGGGGGACTGCCGGCCGCCGGCATCCCAAGACAGCAGCTCCGGCGGCGAGCGGAGCTCTGCCAGATGGCTCCCAGCCTGTTCCCTGCCCCAGCGAGGACGCGGGCTGGGAGGAGGCAGCCGCGAGGGCCCTGCATAATTTAAAGCCAGAGCAGGATCCTCTGTCACAGCCCCACGTGGCTCCCTGGGCAGAGATGAAAGGTTGCCCCACGCCAGCCCGGCACGAGGAATCACGGCTGCCGAGCCGAGCTGCCGCTCTCAGCACCTCCTGCTCCGGGACACCTGGATGGCGCTAACCCACCTCCCTGCCCCGAGCTGCACAAACCCGGCCGCCCGGCACAGCACAGGCGGCCCCCCGGCAGCCTCCACCGCCGCTCTCCAGCCCCAAAGGGAAGCCTGTGTCCCCAGCCGGCCGTGCCAAAACCCACTGGGGCCAGACCGCGTCCCTGCCCCTTCCCCCAACCCCTAAGAGCTGCTAGGCTGTGCTAGCGTATACTCACAGATCCTCCTCGTCCTCCTCGGAGCCCATCTCCTGGTGGTACCCGCCATCATCCTCCTCCTCCTCCTCGCCGCGCTCCTCCTCCTCTTCCTCGGAGGCCTGGCTCTCATCCGACAGCCCCGGGCTGGACGAGTGGCTGAGGCCAGCGGCCGCTGCCCGCATGGCGGCCAGGGCGGCCATCTGCGCCCGCTGGATGTGGGCGCTCTCGGGCTCCGCTCCTTCCTCCGAGGGTGCCGGGGCCGGATCCTGGCCGCGGCCCCGGGCTGGGGTGCTGGTGGGGGTCTGCCCCGGGGCCGGCGGGGGCTGCGCGGGGGGTGGCGTGGAGCGCTGCTGCTGCTGCTGCTGCTCCTGCTGCCGCGCTTCCAGCGCCTGCTGCAGCCGCGCGCGCTGCTGCCGCTGCAAGTTCTCCATCACCGCCTGCAGCTTCATGGCTCTGCCGGCGGGCGGCGGGTCCCCGGGGGGGGCGGGGGGCGATGCACCCGGGGGGCAATGCCCGGGAGGCGCGGGGGGCAGCACCCGGCAGGCTGCCGCGCTCCAGCGGGGCTGGAGGCCAAGGCTGGGCAGCGCCGGGGTGGGCAGCCCTGCCAGGGGGCTGCCGGGGCTGCGGGGGGCGAGGGCAGCGGAGCGTCCGCAGCACCGTCAGGCTGTCAGGGCAGGAATCGCCGCCAGGTCAGGGCAGAAGGACGTGCCCCCTGGCCCCCCTCAGCCTTGCTCCGACGTCTCCTTCGCTCGAGGGCTCCGACTGGATCCACGGGCACGGGGCCACTCGTTGGGATTAGGGTGCTGCCGCCGTCGGCCGAGCGCGCCCCAGGCAGGCACCGAAACCTCCGCAGGCTCAACAGGCAGCGGTGGCAGCCCGGCACATCGTCCCCTCCCTCGCTGACCGGGCACTTTCCAGGGGGCGGCAGCCTCGGGGTCAACACGGCGTCCCTCCGCTCGGGGCCAGGCGTCTCTAGTCCTCGGCCGGCTCGGCTTCCGGCAGGCGTCGGCGCAAACCTGCCGGGAGAAGCGGAGGAGAGGGTCAATGGAGCTGCCAGCAGGAGCTGGCGAGCAGGAAGGAGTTAAAGACAGCGCAGGAGCCTCATTAATCTCGAGCTAATGAGATAGGGAGGCCGGGCCCTGCTGCTGGAGGGGGAAGGGGCCTGCCGGACCAGATAGCCCTGCCTGGCCCTGCAGGCAGCGGATACCGGGATAGCAGGGCCCACAGATAACAGACCCGCAGGGAGGGCGCTGGGAGAGCCGCCCGCCGCGGCCCCCACGGGGGACAGGGCACGTCCCCACCCGGGGACACCAGGGACGCGCTGCACGAGGGCGAGGGGAGCGAGGGAGCTTGGCCGCTCGGATGGCAGGAGCAGGCAGCTGCCAGGGCACGACTGGCACCGGGGGCTGCACGGCACGGCAGAGGGGCCCCGCGCCCGGCGGGGTCTCGAAGCGCGGGGGGATCCGCCTGTCCCCGGGGCTCCAGGGCAGCTTCCCGTGGGACGGGCAGGCAGAGCCTCGCTCCTCGAAACCTCGGCAAACAGGCTGCTGCCGGCCGCCCCCGCGCGTCTCCCCTTCCCCGGGGGCTGTGGGTCCTCCGGGGCGACGTGGGGCTGCGAGCGGCTCATCTCTGCTTCACCCCGCCGGCACGTTACGGCCAGGCCCTGCGACACCCCCGGCACCCCGGCCTGGAGACCCCCGCAGCACCGAGCCCCCCGAGCCCCAGTGCAACCAGCAGCTGGCCCCAGTCCCCAGACGGACGGGGCTCCGCCAGCAACAACTTCGGCATGACCTTGCTGTGCCGAAGGCAGGGAGGGAGCTCGCCGCGCTGCCGCCGCGGTAGTGCCATGTACGGGCATTGACTCAGCTGGGCAATCACCCCATTTCTGCTGCCCCGGGGGCCGGTGGAGCGCACGCACCCCGGGATCCTCGCAGTGACCGAGCCGGGGCGGGAGCCGGGGCCGGCTGGGGACGCTCCCCGGGGACACGGGCAGCCCCCGCGGCGGGGGCAGGACAGCTGGCGGCACGCGGGAGCCGGCAGCTATGGCGCGATCCCGCAAATTCTGGAAAGGGGAACCTGTTTCCAGCGCGGGCCGGTGCCGCTGCCGATTGGGCGGCCGGGTCGGAGCCGCTTCCCCCGCGCCTCGCTGCGGCGGCGGCCGCATCCGCTCGCAGCCCTGCCGCGCTCTCGCTTGCGAACGTGCTGCCGCTGCGGCCGGCCCGGGGTGCTGGCTGCGCCTCAGCCGCCGCTGCCGCCTCCGCGGGGAGCCGGCCCTGGGGCAGCAGGAGCTGCTCGGCCGCTGCCCGGCCTCTGCCCGTGCCTCAGTTCCCCCTCCTCTACCCCAGCCACCTCCATCTTGCCCACGTTGGGGCAGGGACCCTCCCCTCCCTGCACAGGCGGGGCTGCCCGCGCGGGGCTGCCCCGGAGCAGCGGCCGCTCGCCGGCCACGGCCGCGCTCCCTGCCGCGCAGCCATCCTGCGCCGCGTCTGAACTCCGTCCCCTGCGCCTGCAAGAGCCACGAGCAAAACCAGAGCGAAACTCGTCCCAGGCACGTGCTCCTCCGGCCGCGCTCCGCCGTGGCTCTGCCTTGCCACGAGTCGCCAAATTACTCAGTGCCAGCACCGGTGGTGCCGAGAGCTGGGAGCAGAGCTGCCCCCTCGAGCTCCCTGGGCCGTGGCCGTGCCGGGGGAAGCAAAGGCCAAGCGCAGTCGAAGCCTGCCGGCGCGGTGAAGCCGGAGCCAGGGGACTGTCCCTTCGCAGAGGGGCCCCGGCCCGGCGGCCGCGGTGACCTTGAGCCGTGCCCCTTTGTCCCTCCCGGCTACGTGGGGCCGCAGGGGCCCGGTGCCTCCCCGCTGCGCGGGCGGTGCCGTGGGGCGCGCGGGGGATTTGGGGCGGTGGTGGCGGCACCCGCATCCCGCGGGCAGGTGCTCGAGAGCGACAGCGGCTACGCCGCGCTAAAAATACGCGGCGGCGGGCGGGGGTGTGACGGACGGGGCCTTTGTGCCACCGACGCCGGGCCCGGCTGCGGCCGGACACCCTCGCCCGCTGCCCCCGGACCCGGGAGGGGGCTCCGAGGGCAGCGCCGAGACCGACGCGAGGAGGAGGAGGACGGGGAGCCCGGGCCCGGCTGGTGCCCGTCCCCGGGGACGGACGGGGCTGGGGGGCGGCGGGAGGGACCCCGGGGTGGGCAGGGGGCTCGTCCCCGGGGCAGGGCCCGGCCCCGCTCCCGGTGGCACGTGGCACCGGCTACGCCTCGCCCGGGGCCGGTGGCCCCCGGCTGGACCCGGGGACGGGGAGTCCCGGCCCTGCGAACCGGGAGGGAACGGCCGCCCCCGGCACGGAGGGCCGGGCCCGGGCCGGGCCGGCGGCTCTCAGCCAGCCCCGGTCCCTGCCTCCGGCCGCAGCCCCGGGAGGCCGCGGGCCCTGGGCTGCCCCGGCCGGGGGCAGAGGGCGGCGGCGGCGGCAGCGTCCCGTCCCCCCGCTGGGGGCCGCCGGGCGGGGCGGGGCGCGGGGGTCTCTAACCGGCCGGGCCGGTAACGCCCGCAGGGGACGGAGGCTCCGGGCGGGCCGGGAGCGGCCACGGCGGGGCGGGGGGAAACGGCCGGTAACCGGGCGCGGGGGGAGGGAGCGCCCCGGTCCCGCCCAGCAACCGGTCGCGGGGGTCCCAGCCCGCCCAGGGGACGCGGCCGATGCCCAGTCCCGGTCCCGCCCAGCCCCCGAGCGCGGGGGGAGACCCCGACCCCCGGTACCGGCCGCAGGGGGTGTGTGTGTGTGGGGGGGTGTGTCCCGGTGCCGGTGCGGCGGCGCGTCCCCGCTTACCCGGTGGAGGCCGTGCGCCGCGAAGCCACATAGCAGCCGCGGCCGCCCGGGGCTCGGGCTGCGGCGGGGCCGGGGTGCGCTCGGTGCCCGCACGGCGGCTGCTCTCCCGGCGGGCGGGCGGCAGGGCCCGGCACCGCCCCGCCCCTTCTCCCCATTGGCTCGCCGCGCCGGCTCCCCTCCCCTTTCCGCCCCGCCCCGCGTCTTCATTGGTCCGCCGAGCCCGCCGAGCCCCGCCCCGCCTTCCTATTGGCCCGTCGCCGCCGCCGCATGCAAATACCGGGCGCGCAGCCGCAGCGCCGCCCAGCGGCCGGGCGGGGGAGCGCCGCCGTGGGGGGCGCGGCCCCTTTAAGGGCCCCGCGGCACCTCCGGTACCGCGGGGCTCTTAAAGGGGCCGCGCCCCCAGTGCTCCGCCATCACCGAGCCCCTGTTTTAGAACCCCCCGCGGTGACCCCGCCCGCACCGCCCCGGGGCGGGGCTCCCTGCGACTCCTCCCCCTCCATGACGCCACTTCCTGCGGGGACGCGGAGGCCCCGGTGCCGCCTGTGCCGGTCCGGTCCGAGCGGGGACCATGGTGGTGCTGCGGGGCGGCGCGGGCCCTGAGGAGCCCTACCCGTGAGTGCGGGGCCCCGGGGCCGGGCTGGGCCGTGGGGGCGGCTGGGGCCTGCGAGGGGCCGCCCGCGGGCCCGGTTGCGGCCTCGGCTCCATCCCCGCTTCGCCCCCAGCCCGCGGGCGGGCTCCGCTTCTCCGGGGGGGGACCCCCGAGGGCGGCGGGAGGGGGCGGCCGCCGTGCCCCGTGAGAGCCGGTGCCCCGGAGCGGGAAGGCGCCCGGGCCCGGCGGCGGCTGTGTCAGCGGCAGGAGGCTGTAATTAGGATCGGGGGTTAATTAGCGTTCACCCCGCCGAAGGTCACGGGTGCTCCCTGGGGAACCGGGCCTCGGTCCCTCGGGAGGGCCCGGTCCCGGGGGGTCCCCGGCTGGGGAGCCCTGGCTGAGCCGGGGGCCAGTGGCCCTGCGAGCCAAGCTGGGCCCGCTGCTCCCAGCCTGGGCTAGCGGGGCCCGGGACGGGGCTGCCGGGAGCCGCGCAGCCCACGATCGGCTCGTCCCGGCGGGGCTTTGCTCTTCACCGGTGCAACGGTCTGGCAGCGGAGGCTTTGCTTTGGGCGCCGGTGCCGTGTCCCGCTCGCTAAGCGATAAATAACAGGAACCAGTTAAAAACAAATCTCCCGTCGGGGAAGAAGGGGCTGCTCGTTTCTTGCCTAGAAACGAGAAGCGGAGGAGAAGCCGCTAAACTTTCTGTGCGGGGCCCTGGAGCTGCGGAGCTCCGCTCCGCGGGGTCGGTGTTTGCTCCGGTCCCCGGGGAACGGCTCTGCTGGGGCCCCGCTCCTCGGGGCAGCGGGAAGGGATCCCGACGCCGAAGGAGCCGATAAGCGGAGCTCGCCCCAGACCGGCCGCTGGCTCCTGGCCGGGCACCCGCTGCTGTAAAGCCCGGCTCTGCTGGCGCAGGCCTAAGGTCACCGCCACCTGTGAGCCTCCCGGCTTGGAAACAAATCCCGCAGCGCCGGCGGGCGGAGGCGGCAATGCCGAACGGCGGACGTGGCAACGCAGGGCGCCGAGGCGGGGTGCCAGGCCCGCGAGCACGCGCCGGGCAGCCTCGGCACCGCCGCAAACGGCCCCGGAGGCTTTGGGGAGCAAGAGGCGCGAGCGGCTCAGCAGCCCGTTCTGCTGGCGAGGAGCTGGGGTGCCCTCGGTGCGGGCAGGGGAGGCTGGGCCGGGGGTCCCGGCAGCGCTGGGGGTGCTCCTACCCCGGCGACGCTTGCACGGCTGTTTTTAACATCTTTTTTCCCCCGTCCAGCAGAGGCTGGAGGCTGAGCCTTCCTCCTTGTCCCGCTGCCCTAAGTTGGGGCTCCCTGTCTATGAAAACAGGGTAAATATTTACTGCACATTGCCTCGGACCCCTTCTCTCTGAAGGGCTTTTTCTGTGGCACAGCCATCCCAGGGCCGCGCCGGTGAGCCGTGACGGCTCCTGGTCGTGCCAGGCTCGCAGCTGCCGAGCTCTGTGTACTCAAACCTCCCGACTGCGGCCGGCAGTAAGGTGACTCCCTCTATTATTATTTTTTTTTTAACCACCTTTGTATCAAAACTTGATCCGCGAGCGCTGGTCGCTCTCAGTTTGCAGCTTGGGTTACAGCTCCCCGCCCCATCTGTTAGTCATCGCAGGGATACCTGCATCCCTTTTATTCCTTCCAAGGCCACCTCTGCTGCTGTTTTCTCTCCAGCTGGGAGGGGGAGAGGTGGGGTTTCCCCCAGCAGCAGAGGCCCCGTCACTGCCCCTGTCCAGGGGAAGGGGAAATACAAAAATCAAGGCTTTGGTGTGGGTAAGCAGCTGGCTGCCTTCCCAGGCTGGCAGGCCGCAATCGGGCGGCACAGCCCGCTCTGCCCCGGCTGCTGAGGGCGGCTGTGCCAGCGCCTGATTGCGGTGCCGGCTCTCCCAGGGCGCTGGAAAGGAGGGGACGCGGTGGGGACAGCCGTGCCCGGTGGGGGAATGGTGAGACCGTGGCGCTGCCGCGGCCGGGAGCGGTCAGCCTTGCTGCAGCGGCGCAGCTCCCCCTCCAGCCCTGCCCTACGGCCCCGTGGGGGTGGTTTGTTTTGGTGGCGTTGGTTTTCTCGCCCACCTTCTGCTGCGCTAAAGGAAATCCACACAAACCGGAGGGGAAGCTGTGATGCAGAGACCTCAGCAAGCGGGCAAAGACCAAGCGAAAAGATAGTGAAACTTCCTGTCTTCGGCGGAGTTTTAGTGAACTTTGAAACCAAAGCGGTTCTGTTAAATGCCCAGTGAGCTTCTCGCTCATCACTTGGTTTAATTTTCACAGGACATCGTCTAAGTTTTATGGCCATTCCTAAATTGTACCTGTGTCCGAGTAACGCCCTGACCATAGCATGGTTATTAACAGAAGCCGGACACCTTTGGGGGTACCCGGGAGCGGTGCAGGCTGCCTCCCGGCGGCTGTAGCTTTATGGCAGTGAAGGCTCCTGCTGCCCGTTCCCGCTCTGGGCGGTGCTGGGGTGGCCGGCGTCTGCTGGTGCCACGCAGCTGCTGGTGGTGCCGTGCGCCGGCCGCATCCCCGGAGGATGGAGAACCAGGGAAACCAGCCCTTGCTGGGGCAGGGAAGCGCCCGGCTCTGGGGTGGCGGTGGGGAGCAGCCGCAGCAGCGTAACGGTCTGGAGGGAAGAGCCACCCCAGGCCGTAATCGTATGGCCAGGGCGGGTGCTACCGCCGCCTTCGATAATCGGATGATAGGGCCCGTTGCTGATCGCTGCAGAGGCCGCGTGGCGGCACGGCTCCAGCGGCACGCTCCGGCTGGGTGCTGGCGAATGCAAGGTGCAGCGGGTGTCTGGCTGCGTGGGGCACCTCGGGGTCCCTCCACAGAAATGAATCTCTTCGCCTTGCCTTGTGTGTTGGTGGGGTTCATTACCCTGAACCTCTAGCTGCTAACACGCAGCTGCTTTACACAGACGAATCCTTGGAGCCAGCCGTGGTTCAGCAGCGTAGCGTGCCGTGAGGCTGTTGGCTGTGCCCGGAGGGGTACGGGGCCCCGTGGAGGAGGATGAAGTGCCTATTGCACTAACACTGATGGCTGATGCTCTGCCTCCCTCATCGTCCCTGCCAGGGGCTCTCCCCATGCAGCTCCCTGTCCTCGCGCTGCTGTAGCCACCCTGGGGTCTCGGGTGGGCTCAGTCCCTTCTGTGTCCCTGCAGGAGGATCGAGGACTGCCTGCCCCCGCTGGAGGACTCCCCGTCCAAGAGGTTCTCCCCCTCCAAGCGAAAGCAGTATTATATCAACAAGGCCATCCGCAACTCGGACCTCATCCCCAGGGCCAAGGGGCGCAAGAGCCTGCAGAGGCTGGAGAACAGTAAGGATCCGGGGCCGGGTGAGGGTGCTGGCTCTTCCCGGGCTGGGTCTCTTCCCCAGGGCAGGTGGCCACTGCCCCTAAACCCTCTGCTGCGTGGCAAGCGGGGGGTGCTGGGGGCGCAGGGCCTCTCTGAGGGCGCTGCCTCCCCTCTCAGGGGCTTTGCTCTTTCCTCCTAGCTCGCTACCTGATGACGCTTCTGGAGCGAGATGAATGCGGGAGCGACGAGGGAGAGCTCGCCCACTCCGCCACCCCGAGCATCTTCACCGAGGCCTGTAACAACGAGACCTACGTGGAGGTAGGCGCAGCCACCCGCCTGCTCGGGGCTCGCCGGGGCAGCCCTGGCACGGCACGTGCAGTTCTGGCAGTACGCAGTGTCCGTACCTCCTTCCTCCGACCCGAGGAGCCCTCTGCCTCCCTGGCCTGAGCTGCTGTGCCCTAGCTCCTGCCGGTGTCAGAGTCGGGGCTGGCATCTGTGCACTCAGTGCCTGGCTGCTGCTGCGTGTGCCGGGGGGGAGATCAGGTCCTGGGGCCCCTGGTCCTGCAGCCTGTGCGGTGGGGGATCTCTGGGCAGATCCTCTTGCGGAGGATCCGCACAAACGTGCGGTGCAAGGGCTGCGTCCTGCTCAGAGCCTGGCCAGGCCGGCTTAGTGGTGGCTGCTGCCGCCCCCGGCAGTGCCCGGAGCGCTGCCGAGCGCCCCAGCGTGCAGCGTTGTACCTGCGGAGCCGCTAACGCTGGGTGAGCTGCAGCACTTCCTCCGAAACCGGCCCCTTGCCAAACCCCTCTTGCTTCACGCTGCCCAGCCGGTGTTGCGATACCGGCCCTGTAACCGAGCGTTTTGAAACTCGGCTCCTCTCCGGTTTGATGCTCAGGGCTTTGGCTGCAGAGCGACCTGCGTGGTCTGTGTGCGCTCTTGGCTCTGCAGAGCTCTTCTCTCAGTCAAGCCAGGTTTAGGAAGCCTGATGTAGACCGGGGTTTGAGGCTGGATTGCACGGATGGGCTGCTGTGTCAGCACTTGGACTCCCAATAACTGCTAAAAATCCACTTTGTATGTTGGCTGAGTGTTAAATCTGCTTCTCCTCCCAAAGCAGTTGTTACAAGCTGTAATGGATGATCGGGAGCTGGAGAGACGGGGAGAAAGGTTGTCATTGCTGCGGCTCGTGTCCGCCGTGGTCTGCCTCCGCGCTGGCTGGGGCAGCGTCACAGCTGCGAGCTCTGCCCAGCCCCATTCGTTCCCCGCTCCGAGCGGCTGTTCCTGCTCTGCCTGGGCCGTCCCTGGGGACGGGTGGGTGAGGAGGGGGCTCGCGGGCTGCCAGGTGGGGCTCTGAGGGTGGCCGTGCACCGCCGGGTGCTCCCCGGCGACCTCTGCAGTGGGGCCCGGCGGCTTGTGTTGTCAGATCTGGAACGACTTCATGAACCGGTCGGGAGAAGAGCAAGAGCGAGTCCTGCTCTACCTGGAGGAGGAGGCCAGGAAGAAGCACAAGAGGAAGCTGCCCATCAAGAACGAAGACAAGTGGAAAGGTGCTGGGAGGGGACGCTGGGTGGGGAGAGCCTCTCCCTTTCCTCCCTTGCATGCGTTTTGGGAAGGGCGCTCTTCCCTGAGGGCCGCGTCCCGCTCCCTGCGCCATCCGCTCGCGGCGCGGCCGGGGGATGCTGAGCAGCCCCCTCGGGTGCTGCAGCGGGGGGTTTGTGCCCGGCAGACCCCCATGGACCCGGGAGGGTTTGCGGGAGTCGGGAGTGGCTGGGGCGACGGGCACAGCAGCCGTCCCCCGATCGCAAACCCCAAATCTCAGCACCCTTCAAACGCTCCTTTGCTGGGGAGGGCGTTGCTGGTCTGGGGGTGACTTTGCGCTGATCCACGAAGGAAGGGGGTGGCCGGCTGGGGTCCTCTGGGGCGGCTGGGGGACGCTGGGCTCCTCCCGCGAGGTGATGCCGTGTGGCTGCAGCCAGAGCTGTCCCGCGGGCGGTGGGGACGTGAGCCGTGTCTGAGTCCCTTCTATCTTCTCTCCGCCGGCTACAGAGCACCCTGCCTACACGCCCAAGGAGTGCTTCCAGCGCATCAGCCGCCGCCTGCGCTCCACCCTGAAGCGGGGCAGGATCCCCATGGTGAGCTGGGGGCTGCTGGGGGCTGCTGGGGGCTGCTGGGGGCTGCTGGGGGCTGCTGGGGGCGGCGGGGCTGGGGCAGGCAGGGCTCCGGCTGCGTGCTGCCGCATGCTGCACGAGCGGCTTCGGCCGGAGCCGTGTCCCGAGGGCTGTCCCCTGGCCTCGCGCGCGGTCACCGAGCCAGACGGGTGCCGAGTTTCAGATGAGCTCCTGGGGAATGTGCTCCAATTCTCGTATGACCTCTGCAGTGGCGGCTGATTGCAAACAGACATTCAGCTCCCCGCGCAGATGGGTTTTCCTGGCTCAGTTCAGATTTTTCTGGTAGTTACAGGACACTTTTACGTGGTTGTTTCCCAGTCTCTGCTCGACGAGCAGCAGGTGACGGGGGAATCCAGCGTGTTTGCCCACAGGGGCAGCAGGGGAGCCTTTGGGGCCTTCAGAATGGCCCACACGAGGCTATTTGGAAAAACTCAAATGCGTTTTGAAAGGGGTCAAAGTGCATAAACCGCTGAGCAGACTATTAAGCCTGAACGGAGAGGCAAGCGTGGCCTCGTGCCGCCTGGCTCGGGGAGCCGAGCTGCCACGCGCCGCCCCTGCGCCGAGCTGCCTGCCCAGACACTTGCTCTCCTGGGCCCCGGGGGTGCCTGGCTCCCTGCTCCCTCTCCTCAATGGTGCTGTTTTCCTGCTCTCTTTGTTTTCCTTGCTCTAATTAGAGTCTCTAAAAGCAGCCTCAGCTCCTCCTGCCCGCTGGCTTCTGCTCAATTTGTTCTCAAATGAGACTTGCTTCTGCTGCTTGTCTCTGGGGTCACGGTGCTCCGGAGAGCTGCATCGAGCTGATCTTTGCCTGTTGGGAGAAAAGGAGACGCGAGGCACGAGGCTTTCCTGGCTGCCGCCGCTATGAACGCGGGGGACGATGCCAGCCCTTGGCACACAAAGTGTGGAGCTGGCAGGGGACAGATTCTTCCCTGCCGCGGGGGCTGGAGAGGGGAGCTGTCTCCTTCCCTTGTGCCTTCCTGCCGTCTCGCATCCAGACTTGCCTGGGAGCTGCTGGCGGTAACTCCTCGGGAGCCGGAGGCCCTGTCGTGCTGGGGCTGTGCGGACGTGGCAGGGGAAGGCGGCTGCGGTCACAAAGTGCCTGTGGCTCTGCCTGGCCCTGGCTGGGGCAGCAGCTCCTCAACGGCAGAACGCGGGCGCTGCGAGGGGCGCGGAGCTGCGTGGGGGCCGGTGGCTTTGCCCGCGCTGGGGTGCACCCGGCGAGCGCCGGCTCCCCTCGCCCGGCTCCTTGCTCTCGCCTGTCGCCGCAGGGTCTGAGCAGGGCCCGGCCGCCGCTGCCCTCTCCTCGCTGACAGCCCCTGCTTCTCCTTGCAGGGGACGCTGGAGGGCCTGGAGGAGGAGCTGCTGGCCTTCTTCTCCGTCACCCCTCACTCCGTCTACACAGCGCTGATGGACAACAGGTATTTCTGCCCCTTGCGTGCGGGGATTCCCGGCTCCCCACGGCCTGAGCCAGCTGCCGCGCGCGCAGGCTGCTCCGCCTGGTTCCCTGCGCCCCAGAGCTGCCCCGGGCTCTGGGAGCGAAGGAGACCCCTCGGCCTCCCCTCGGCCAGGCTCGGTCACCAGCTGGGGACGCCCGCCTGGCCTGGCCCCTGCGGAGCCCCCGAGGGAGGGATGTGCTGGGGGATCCCGGCACAGGGGCTCGTGGCACTTTGTGCTCCCGGTCTGTGATCCGTGGGTCCGTGGGAGGGAGCAGGGCAGGGCAACGCTTGGGAGATGCTGGTCTGAGACGCGGCAACCCTAACCCTGTCCCCCATCTCCCCCAGCTTCGAGCGACTCCTGCTCCACGCGCTCTGCCAGTACATGGACCTCGTCTCTGCCAGTAAGAGCCTTACATTTGGTTGGTTTTGTTGTTGTTTTTCCCTTCTCTTCATCACTATCGCTCCTCTCCAGCTCAGCCTCTTCCTCCCTTCCTCCTCCCGGCCCCACCTTGTGCTGCAGCTCACAGATAACCCCGCTCTCCGGCCTCCGCTGCCCAAAGCTCCCTCGGGAGCCTCGGCTGTGGTCACGCCGCTTTGCCAGCACTACTGGCGGGTGGGCAGCATCGGCCGCTGCCGGGGCTTGAAGCCCAGCAGCCAGGGTGATGGCCAGGCCCAGCTCTGCCTGGGAGCATCCCGATCACAGCAGTGCTGCCGTTTCTCCTCTTGTTTCTGGGTCTGGATGTCTCACGGCAAGAGGCTGCTCGCGGGGCTCCCTCTCCTGCGGCTGCTGCCTCCTCCCGCAGAGAGCAGCCGTGCCCGCGCCCTGCCCGTGGGTTTCCCTAGAAGGTCTCGTTGCCAAGGCAGGGGAGGAGAGGCACTGGGCTCTGTCCCTGCGGAGGAGTCTTCACCGCTGAGCGTTTCATTAGCAGCTGCTTGTGGAAAACAGCATGGGAGCGCTAATGATGTGAAGTGGAGCCCGTGGTGCCGGCAGGGACGCGGGGAGGGGGCTGGATGGGGGGGGACAGTTGCCTTCTCTGCAGAGCACAGGGGAACCTGTGCTCGCTACGAGCCGCAGGGAGGAGGGGAGGTAGCTGGGCTGGGAAGGCCGTGTTCAGGACCCACAGCGGGGACGGAGGCGTGCTAACTGCTCCCTCTCGCCCCCAGGTTCGGACATCGAAGGGAAACGTCAAATGAAAGTGAGCAACAAACACCGTGTCTTCCTGCGCCCCGAGCTCTTGCTCTCGGACTACCTGGGGCAGATGAGCTGATGCCCCGCGGGACGCCCTGCCCCTCGCTTCGTGCGCTGAAGGCTTCCTTCATCTGCTCCTGGCCTCTCCCAGCCCCGCTGTCCCCTCGGATCCGGCCCGCTCCCGCCTCTCCCCTCGCCCGAGCGGGGCGCGGTGTGGACCAGCCCCCTCCTCGCGCCCTCCTCGAGGATCTCGTCCCTTCCCCTCCTCCAAGAGCAGACGCTGGATGGTGCGGAGCCGGGGGCTCGCGGCTGCGCCCGGCCGGCTCGCGGAGCAGCGCTGCGCTCCCCTCGGGATGCCGGGGCTCCGGGGCGGCAGCCAGCGTGGCCCTGCCAGATATCGCCGCGCTCCAGGCGCGAGGTGTGGTTGGAGCAGGTGCCTATCTGTCGTGCTTGCCCTGCTCCCCGGGTTGCAGCGCTGCTTCCCGGCCGGAGCTGCTCTCCCTGGAACTGTTTGTGTGTCTATTTATAGCCCAGGTGCTTTTAAAAATAATCGGGCTGGGCCAAAACCACCTCTGGCACTGACACTCATGGGGTGGTTTTGGTCCAGATTTTTCTGTGGTGAAACAGCTCCTCGCGGCTGCTGAGCAAACGCTGAGCCAGCGGAAGAGCCCGGGGGCCGCTGCGTTCCCGGCGTGGCGCGGCGCTATGTCCAGCACCCGCAGCTCTGCGCCCGGGATGGGGCGTTGGGCAGGGGGGCTCGGGGCCCCGCTCCGAGCCCCCGGCCGCTCTCGCCCTGCTGGTGGTTCGGCTGTTCCCTACCTCGCGCACCAGCCTGGCGGCGGTCCGGTACCTCCGGACCTGCCTGCACCACGGGGCGCCGGGCTGTTTTTAAATGTAATATAGCTGTGTTTTTTAACGTGTGCGTGTGTACGTGTGTGCTGGGGGAGCGCAGCCTGGCCCGTCGCGCCCCTGTGCTCTCTCCCGCGGGGGCAGTTTGGGGGTCTCCCCGTGTCCCCCACGTCTCAGGAGCTGCTTGCAGGGGTTTGTCGCGGCTGAGGAGCCCTGGGGGTGTCGGACCCCCGTCCTGGACTGCGTCTCCGCCTGTCACAGCAGCACCCCCGGCTGTCGGCTGGGGGTCTTCGCTGGTTGCTCTGGCCCTGGCCTCCTTGCCAGCCATGAGGACACCGACCGCCGTTAAGCGAGGGTCCCCCGGGGCTGTGCCCGCGGGGCAGGGGGACCCCCAGCACCCCCGTGCGCTGTTTGCTTGTGACTCGGCCGTTCAGGAACAATAAATCACGGTGTTCAGGAACAGCACGGGACGGTGTTTGGGGACAATAACCCAGGCCGCTTGGGAGCGATAAACCCGTGCCCAGGAGCAGCGACCCCCGGTGCTGCCGGGCTGCGTGGGGTGCGGGCCCGCAAAAGGGGGGGTGCGGGCCCGCAAAAGGGGGGTGCGGGCCCGCAAAAGGGGGGTGCGGGCCCGCAAAAGGGGGGTGCGGGCCCGCAAAAGGGGGGTGCGGGCCCGCAAAAGGGGGGTGCGGGCGGTCCCCAAAATATGGAACGCTTCACGAATTTGCGTGTCATCCTTGCGCAGGGGCCATGCTAATCTTCTCTGTATCGTTCCAATTTTAGTATATGTGCTGCCGAAGCGAGCACGGAACTCCCTACCGCCGCCGCGGTATTTAAGGTCCCAGGACACAGACGTTTTCTGGACAGGGCGATCGTTTTCTCGCGCGGGGTAAACCCCTTGTGAGCCCTCCCCCGAAAACCCCCGACCCTCGAACCCCTCGCTTCGCTTCGGCTTCACCAAAATCTCCCAAATCCGCAGGTTGTGTTGGCTGTCCCTGCCCGCGGTGGGTTCTGGGTAGGCGTCCATGCAAATTAGAGCCCGCGACTGGCGCGCCCGGCGCTGGGGGCCTCCGGTCCGGGGTGGCCGCGGCGGTGCCTGAGCGCGCGGGGCGGGGGGCGCAGGCGCGCGGCGGGCAGCCCGAAGGGGCGGGGCGGGGCGCGGCGCGGCGGGGTCCTCGCGGGAGGCGGCGCGGGCCGGTGAGTGCGGCCGCTCCCGCCCGGTACCGGACCCCGCGCCCCCCCCCCCCCCAAGGCCCGGCGTCCGTGGGTGCCCCCCGCCACCGGGCCGGTGCCCCGGCGGGCAGCCCCCCCCGCCCCCGCTCCCCCCGTCGTGAGGAGTAGGCCCGGCTCCCCCCGCCTCGCCCCCGCCGCAGGCCCGGTTCCCCCCGCCGTGAGGAGCAGGCCCGGTTCCCCCCGCCTCGCCCCCGCCGCAGGCCCGGTTCCCCCCGCCTCGCCCCTGCCGCAGGCCCGGTTCCCCCCGCCTCGCCCCCCCCGCAGGCCCGGCTCCCCCTCGCCCCCCCCGCAGGCCCGGCTCCCCCCGCCTCGCCCCCCCCGCAGGCCCGGCTCCCCCCGCCTCGCCCCCCCGCGCAGGCCCGGCTCCCCCCGCCTCGCCCCGCCGCAGGCCCGGCTCCCCCCGCCTCGCCCCCCCGCGCAGGCCCGGCTCCCCCCGCCTCGCCCCCCCCGCAGGCCCGGCTCCCCCCGCCTCGCCCCCCCCCGCAGGCCCGGCTCCCCCCGCCCTGAGGGGCGCCGGGGCTTCTCCCGGTGCGGGGCTTGTGCCCGCCCGCGGCCTGGGGGCCTGTGCCCTACCCCCCCCCCCGGGGGCTGGGGTCCCCGCCCGCCCCTCGGGAGCGGGGGCTGACCCCCCTTTCCCCGCCCGGGCGCCGGGGTCGAGGTGCGGCGGGGCCTGGGCGGGTCTCGCTGCGGGAGCCGGTGCGGCCGGGCCGGTGACCCGCGGAACCGGCCCTTCCTCGCTTCCAGGGAGGAGCGGGCGCCTTCCCCGCCGCCGCGGGGCTTTGCCGGCGGCACGATGGACCTGGCGTACGTCTGCGAGTGGGAGAAGAAGCCGAAAAGCAACCACTGCCCGTCCATTCCCTTAGTGTGCGCCTGGTCCTGCCGCAACCTCATCGCTTTCACCACAGACCTCAAAAACGAGGAGGAAAAAGGTAGGGCGTGCTTGTGGAAGGCCGGGTAACGTCTCCTGGAAACTCGCGACGCCATCGGGAACTGCTGGGCCGGGTGGCCGGTGCTCCGCTTTGACCCCGACGTCCCTCAGCTGCGCTGATCAGCACAGGAAACCTGTGCTCTTTCTTTCCCTTCCATCCCTGAGATTCAAGGGGTGTTTTGTTCGCTGGGGAGTGGTTCCCGCTCTGCTAAACCAGGGCAAGCTCTGCGCTGGCATCGGGTACCTCCCCTGCGTTGCCAAGCACAGTTGTCCTTCCCAAAATTGCTTGATGCAAAGTATTTTATGTCCTCCCCTGCGTCAGCGGAGGCTCCGTGGGTTTAGAAATGCCAGCTGTGTAGCTGGTAACGGGGACAGCGGTTCTCTTCTCTGTTCCTGTAGATCTCACTCACATGGTCCATATCATCGACACCGAGCACCCCTGGGACGTCTATTCCGTTAACTCTGGCCACACTGAAGTCATCACTTGTTTGGAGTGGGATCAGTCAGGTGAGCTTGGATCCCTTCCGTTATCCCTGCGTCCCGCCGTTCACGTGCGTGCGTTCCCTAAACCGACGGTATACGATTTGTCGTGGAGAGGGAGTTTGTCCGTCGCTTGGCAGCCACGAAATGGCTGTCTCCATTCGAACTGCGCTGGGGTGGTTTGGTTTCTGGGTTGATTTTTGGGCTGTGCCCCCTGTTTCTAACGAGGCGCCATTGTCGTAGGCTCCAGGCTGCTCTCGGCAGACGCAGATGGCCACATCAAGTGCTGGAGCATGACCGATCACTTGGCCAACAGCTGGGAGAACACTGTGGGCAGCATGGTGGAAGGGGACCCGGTCGTGGCCCTGTCCTGGCTGCACAACGGCGTGAAGCTGGCCCTGCATGTGGAAAAGGTTGGTCCCAGCTCTGCAGGGGGTCCGGTCGGGAAGGCTGGCTCAGGTCGTTAGCCAAGGGCTTGGGAAACCTCTGCCTGTGTTCCTCTGCTCTGGGCTTCCTCCGTGGCCTTGGGCAAGGCGGGTGGGGGAAGTTTTCCAGCCAAAAAGAAAAGTCAGATTCCTGGTTCCTGCTGAATTTCAGCAGGGGCTGGATGCCGCGTTTCTCCTGGCACTTCAAGTGTGTCTTCCTTAGTCCGGCGCGTCGATTTCCTTGGCTGTAAACTGGAGATAAAAGCATTTCTTTGCCTACCGGTAGTAATTCACAAGAAATATGTTTGAGGTCCTGAGGTTTGATCCAGGGATTTGGGAATGGGAGCCATATGTGTATGGAGATAAGCTGCTCGTTTAGAAACGTGTCTAATTCTGTCAGACTCAAAACGAGCAAGTCTGCCAAGTAGAAGTTACCTACTTACATTTTTTTAAACATTAACTCTTAGGGCATCCCACAGAGAGAAGCCTTTCCCTCTCTTAGTGCTGGAGGACCCGAGGCCCAGGGATGCAGAGGGTTGCACCGCGGGTTGGTGTCGGAGCTGGATTCGGCCGCAGAGGGGGTGTCGGTCTTCCAGGCTCAGCCCACATCAGCGAGGTCGGAGCTCTGCGTCCGGGGTGCTCCGAGAGCTTTGCTGATGGGCTGGGGCGCAGCTGGAGCCGCTCTGGCAAAGGGGCCTCTCCAGGGCCACGTAGCAGAGTTGGGTGCGTGAGCTCGGTGCCCTCACCTGGCTCTGCTCACCTCTGCGGCCCGCGCTGCAGCGGCTGAACGAGAGTTCACAGACCGAACTGTATTGGGTGCAAATGTCTGTGTGTTGTCGATCTTCGTTCGCAGTCTGGAGCATCGAACTTTGGTGAGAAGTTTTCCAGGGTCAAGTTCTCTCCGTCGCTGACGCTGTTCGGTGGGAAGCCCATGGAGGGCTGGATCGCTGTCACCATCAGTGGGCTGGTGACGGTCTCTCTCCTCAAGCCCAACGGGCAGGTGCTGACGTCCACAGAGAGCCTGTGCCGCCTCCGCTGTCGCGTCGCCTTGGCAGATGTCGCCTTCACTGGTGGGGGGAACATCGTGGTGGCCACGTCGGATGGCAGCAGCACCTCCCCTGTCCAGTTCTACAAAGTCTGCGTCAGCGTGGTCAATGAGAAGTGCAAAATAGACACCGAAATCCTGCCTTCCCTCTTCATGCGCTGCACCACGGACCCTGCCCGCAAAGACAAATACCCAGCAATCACTCACCTGAAGTTCCTTGCTCGGGACATGTCGGAGCAGGTGAGCGTCTGCTGTTAAAGCAAGCAGGAGGTAAATGAATAGCAAGGAAATGGCTGTTTGCTCCTCCTTTGGCTTCCCCACATGGCTCTGGAGGTGAACAATCGTGTCCTGCAGTGCCCTTTGCGTTGCTGTTTCTGGAAGTGCTGCTAGTTCAGCTTTGCTGTCGAGGGGGGTGTAACAGCTTAAAGGTTAAAAGGTCTTAAAAGCTCTGGGGGTGTAACGGCTGAGCCCTCCAGTTCGTGGAAGAGCAGCCTGAGAAGCCCCCTCCTTCATTAGCCTGATTATGCTTTGCTTTGTTTGTTTTCTGGATCTGGCACGGGTCGTTAGGGGAGCTCTGCCGGGCTGTCCGGGAGGCGCTGGGACGTGAAGTCTTTCATCTTTAGGTCTCAGCTTCAAAGCAGCCCCTCTCCAGAACACTTAAAGCTCTTGAGCTGTGTCACTTAATTTAGTAGCTTAACTCTATTTGCCAGGGGATTGATAATATGATTCTGGAAAGCTACGTGATTCATGAAGCCTAACCTCTCTTCGCCCTCCGCTGGTTAGGACGGAGTGCCTTGGAGAGCAGGGTGTCTGCTCTGGCTTCAGAGTCAGTTCAGTTCCTGCCCTTTCCTTTACGTGTGGTTGACCACGTACGTGAGTGACATCGGAGGTCACAGCTCGAGGGAGATGAGATCGTTTGTGATGTGGAGAGGCACAGGCTGTGATAACACGTGGCAGAGTTCTGCTTCTCTTTCCTTCCAGCTGGAACTAGGGACTTCACCGTTACGTATTGCTGATGCAATCCTCTGCTTTTTGCTGGTGGAATATGAACTAATTAGGGGAAGGAGCCTGAAAATAGAGAGGGAGGGGCAGAAAATGCGACGGGACAGCAAAGTTTGTGCGTGTGGTTGCAGTACGGGTTTCTGTTTTGCAGGTGTTGCTTTGTGCTTCCAACCAAAACAGCAGCATCGTGGAGTGCTGGTCCCTGCGGAAAGAGGGCTTGCCAGTCAATAATATCTTTCAGCAAATCTCCCCTGTGGGTGAGTTCCTGCACCGGATACCCTTAAAAATAGGAGCATGGTCTAAGTGAAAACGCAAGGCAGGTTCTCAAGCCCCTTATCGCTTATATGGGGTTATCCAGAATCCTGTCTTTATTTTTCAGGTGTTCTCACTCACATGCTCTATTCCATCTGTTTGCATCTTAGGCAACGAATTGCTGGTTTCAGGAAGTGGTTTAATTGTTACTTTCACTCAATAAAAGACATTTTCTGTGTTACGCTGTGCAACCACTCTTCCTGCTGAGAACCAAGTGAGCCAAGCCTTCTAAAGGAAAAAGATCGTGCAGCAAAGCTAGTTTAATCAGCTATCCAGTCTGCATGTTTTTTTCCACCTGATTTCAGATATAACAAAATCAAATCTATGCAGTTCGTTCTAGTGAAGTATAAAGGATTATTGTACATAAGGATTTTTTTAATCACCACCAGCAGAGCCTTCCATCAAAAGAGATTTAGCAAAACAAGTTATTGTTTGGGTTTTTTTTCTGAGCTCAGTAATTGTACAAATAGGGAAATATGAGGGAAATATACTGGTCTGGTAGAACGAACAAATAGTCTGGGGAGTGTGGGCGGAAATCAGCGGGGAGGCACAGCATTTTCCAGTCTCCTTGGGGAGAGGTGTCTCACTTATTTACTTATTTTTCGAAGTTGGAGACAAGCAACCCATGATACTGAAATGGCGGATTCTTTCTGCCACCAATGACTTGGATCGGGTTTCGGCTGTGGCTCTGCCGAAGTTGCCAATCTCCCTGACCAATACTGATCTGAAGGTGGCAAATGACACCAAATTCTTCCCTGGATTGGGTAAGGAGTCGCTATTGTCTTTCTCCTAAATACGTAGCTTCTGCCTGAAACTTCACCTTCATCTTCTGAACTGTAGCTGAGGTGAGAACGTGGAACAAACCACGTGAAACGCTGATAGGAGAACTTTCAAAGGCATGGTATCTTCCTAGCCGCCCCATTTAATGTCCACGGAAAGAGGCGTATCTCTGCCAAATGCCGACGCGGCCTCCAGATACAAATGTGCCTGTGAGCCCGCAGCCTTTTGGGTGCTGTGTTGTTGCCACGTGGGCTTTCAGTGGCGGCTGCTTCTCTGGGCGAGGTCTGGGTTGTACCCAGAGGAGCTGCTTGCTCAGCCTCGGTTGTCTTCCCTCCCCAGGTCTGGCTTTGGCTTTTCACGATGGCAGCGTCCACATCGTTCATCGCCTGTCCTTGCAAATGATGGCTGTCTTCTACGGCTCTTCCTCCCAGCGCCCGGTGGACGAGCAGACCATCAAAAGGCAGCGAACTGCTGGTCCCCTGGTTCACTTCAAAGCCATGCAGCTCTCCTGGACGTCTCTGGCCTTGGCTGGCATTGACAGTCATGGGAAGGTATTGTGCTCTGTTACGGGGAGGTGTTAGTTCTTCTCGTCCAGGCTCGCTCTTTATCTCTCTAAGTGGCAACTGATCATCAGAAAAGTTCTGGGAATGTTACTTCCCTGTATGATCCGTGTTGAACAAGAAGGGATGTGTCCCGTTACTGCAGGAATTGTATCTTTGGGGCAGGGATGAGCTGCGGTTGCCCATGTGTTGCGTGGTAGCTTTGTGGAACGTTTTCAGTCCGGTTCTTGATACGGATTTCCCTTTGCCTCCTCCTTTCAGCTGAGCATGCTTCGTATCTCCCCCTCCATGGGCCACGTGCTGGACATGAACATGTCCCTCCGTCACTTGCTGTTCCTGTTGGAGTATTGCATGGTGACTGGCTACGACTGGTGGGACATCCTGCTCCACGTCCAACCCAACATGGTCCAGAACCTGGTGGAGAAGCTGCATGAAGAGTACATGCGCCAGAATGCGGCCCTGCAGCAGGTCAGCGGGCGCGGAAGCTCCCTGGCTTCCCGCGGAGGAGGGTGGGCATGGTCTCGGTGACTGGGAGGGGGGAGTAGTAACTGCCAGTGCTCAGAAGACAGACGGCTCTGCCTATCTGGCCGTGCTGTCCCTGAAGACTCTGCTCGAGCAGTATTTGAGGCGTGAAGAACCTCCAACTAAGCGGTGTTCATTTTCACTAACGTTAATGGGTCTCTACCTGTTGGAAACTTCTGGTGAGATGGCGAAGTCTATTTTTGGCAGCGATTCTGGGAACAGTAGCACTGTTTGTACATGCACAGAACGGTACTCACTATTCATGTCATTCTTGTCGCAGAAACGGAGAGTAGAGAATAAAGCAGCTTGCTTTAATGAGCTTATTCTAATTCTGCCTTTACTTCTCTATTGTTCCTGGTGCCTCTCTGTCAATCAGGTCCTCTCCACGCGCATCGTTGCCATGAAGGCGTCTCTCTGCAAGCTCTCCTCCAGCACCATAGCCCGCGTGTGTGACTACCATGCGAAGCTGTTCCTGATCGCCATTAGCTGCACCTTGAAATCGCTGCTACGCCCGCACTTCCTGAACACCCCGGACAAGAGTCCCGGGGACCGACTCACCGAGATCTGCTCCAAGATCACGGATATAGGTAGCGATTGCTCATAACATCAGGCGCTGCGTTCTGAGTGCCTTGTATCAGATCGTTCCTCGTTTAGGTTCGATATGAAGCGTCACAGGCTCATAGTAACTCCCTGGGTTTGAGGAAGAGCAGGGTGGCCTCTCTTGGCACTGCAGGGACAGGGGGTGAAGTTCAGATCCATCTTCGTCCTGAGCCAGGAGATGTCTTGCTTCTGTTTCAGACATTGACAAGGTGATGATTAACTTGAAGACGGAAGAATTTGTCCTGGAGATGACGACGTTGCAGTCCCTGCAGCAGCTCATCCAGTGGGTGGGAGATTTTGTGCTCTATCTGCTGGCCAGCCTTCCTAACCAGGTGAGAGCCTGGGCTCCCGAGAATGGACCGAGAAGAGCAAAAAAGTCTGTGTGCAGTGTTGGGGTAGCTTTAGCCAAGTCGCACACAGCCCCGGTGCTCCTGTCGAAACAGGCGCTTGGGAGAAGAGTGTGAGAAACAGCAGAAATACAACATGGCCCTTTCTGTGCCCAGCTGGGCGTCAGTGGTGTAGCGACGGGCAGCTGCATTCAGAGAAGCGGGCTCAGTAGCTGCCTGCCTTGTTTAAACCTTTTATGAACCTCTGCGTGCCTCTGACCTCCACGGCATCCTCTGGCAGCGAGTTCCACAGGCTGCGTGCGGCTCGGAAAAAGGAGTTGTCTAAAAACAGCGCAGCGGTTGCAGCAGGCTGCGTGTGCGTCCCAGTCTCAGCCGGTTTTTTCCCTCTGCAGGGCTCCCCTGTGCGGCCGGGACACAGCTTTCTGCGAGACGGGGCGTCCCTGGGCATGTTCAGGGAGCTGATGGTGGTGATCCGCATCTGGGGACTGTTGAAGCCGAGCTGCCTCCCCGTCTACACAGCGACCTCCGACACCCAGGACAGCATGTCCCTCCTCTTCAGGCTCCTGACTAAACTCTGGCTGTGCTGTAAGTGTTTGCCAGTTTCCCCGAACAAAAGAATCCTTCCTTAATGTGGATTGTGCGTGAAAGGGATAATTGCGGGGCGTAACTTCTGAGTGAGCCTGTAGTGTTTAGAAAGGGCAAGTACAGCTGCCAAGTTTATTGTTTTCTGCGCCGTGTTGGCGGATGGAGGAGGAAACTGCACGCAGCTCTCTTGAACTCTAAATGAGAAATTTAAAGCTCACGCTGGTTCTCTCTCTCTGCTTCATTTTCCACTCAGGTCGTGAGGAAAATCACATAACGGAGCCCGATGATACCCTGATAGACGAATGTTGCCTCCTGCCCAGCCAGCTGCTCATTCCCAATATTGACTGGTTGCCCATCAACGATGGCATTATCAGCAAGCTGCAGAACAAACAGCTTGTCCGGCTGCAGTTTGGGAAAGCTCCCGGGCTCGTTGGTCACACTGTCTCGTCCCAGTTCGATGCCTTCGTCAGGTACAGAGACCTGAAACGAATGGTGGTGCGGTGGGAGAGGGCGTTGGCTCGTCCGCTTGCTGGTGTGACCCAGGAGCGGTATCCTCGCTGCCTAAATTTGTGTCTTAACTTGCAATGGGCTGGGAATTTAAAGTATTGAAAAGAGATGGCAAACAGAAGGGGGGGGGAAACGCTAGTTTGCCATTAGGTTCCTGTCAGCATGGCCTCGAATCCCATGGCGCTCGGTGGTAGTCAAAGCCTCTGTCATGTTGGCCACCGAAATGCAGCTCACTGGCCTGGAAACAGCTTTTAGAAAGTGATGTTCTAGAAAAGTTCCCATTCTTCTTCCTACCCAGGGCGCCCGGGCAGCCCAAAATCGATCACCTGAGGCGGCTTCATTTAGGAGCGTACCCAACAGAGGAATGCAAGTCGTGCACCAGGTAAGCAGTGCAAGCGTAACCCCGTCGGTGCAGAGGAGGGCTCGGCAGAAACTCAAACTGTTCTTTTTGCTGTTCAAAAGCTCTTCTAGTCTCTGCTTACCATCCTAGCCGGTATCCCGGTAACATTTTGTGTTAATTGTGTCTGCAGGAGGGAATGCTGCTTCTCTAATAAGGCTTTTGGTGCATGGCGCTGCCCCTTGCGCTGCCAGAAAGCCGTTGTGTTTAGGGCATCCCTAACCTGGGAGACGGAGACCCTTACCGTGCGTGCTGAAGAGCAGCGTCGCCGCCTCGAGACGGCTGCTGCTGTAGCGTTACAGCACGGTTGTTAGATTAAAAACCGTATTACTTTGCCTGGTGCAAAGTAACCCCAGCTCCGTGCCAATTAACTGCATTCGTCATTGCCGGTGCCTGAACTACATTTCATCTAAGGGCTGAATTGTGCATCATGGAATAAATACGATAGTGCTTTGGCAGGAAAATCTGAGAGCAGTCAGGCTGCACAGGTAAACGGAGACCAGAATCTGGCCTGCAGGAGTCCGTCTTAGTGACGAGAGATCCCCAGCTTGTTTTGCAGGTCTGGTCTTTAAATAAATCTACCTGTGTTCTTGGAGAGGAGCTGCTGAGAGGAAATAATCACGGTATCCATGGTGCCATTTTTGGGTCATCTTTCAAACTAGGTTTGCATTTTAAGTCCTTTTGTGCTGTCCTCTTCATCCACCCTCACAAAAGAGCCTGGATTTCAAAATAATGGTGCAGGGAACAAACTTCCATCTAATCATGGGATTGAATTAGCTTTAATTATTGGTTTTAATAGAAAGTCTCTGTAGCAGATCATTTCTACAAGATGCCTGTCTGCTGTTTCATGTATAAATAGCAGCTGGGGGCTGTTGTCTTGAAGACAGCCTCCTGTTCCAAGATAACCTCTCTTAAGAGAATTGCTCGCATGGTTTCAGCCGGTTTTCAGTGCTCGCAAACATCACCTGCAAACGCCAGAAGCTGGTTTCCTCCTCGGGTTCCTTGCTCCCCCCGAGCAGTGCTGGCTTTTCTCCGGGGCCTGGCTGCACCCCTCTGTTCCCTTCCAGGTGTGGCTGTGTCACGATGCTGAAATCGCCAAACAAAGTCACCGCGGTGAAACAGTGGGAGCAGCGCTGGATCAAAAACTGCTTGTGCGGGGGGCTGTGGAGGAGGATGCCCCTCAGCTATTCCTGAGCCCGGGGCACGGGGCAACGGCGGGCGCCAAGCAGGGGAGCTGCTCGGGGCTTCCTTCCTTGGAGGCCTTTGGGGGAGGGAGGAAGGGCAGCATCGTCCCGATGCTGCCTGTGAGACGGCGCCGAGCGGCTGAGCAGCAGCGCTGCTGCTTTTCTTGCGTTGATCTTTCTGCCTTAAAAACGAGGGGAGGGAGCTCTTTTACAGGGAGGAGCTGGGAGGGAATGGCAGAGCTTTCCCTGTCCGCCTCAGCTGGGGCCGAGGGCCTGGGAGGAGAGAGCCCGGCTGCGCGTCTCGGCCGAGCAGGCAGCGTGGCCGGGCCCCGGCACGAGTGCTTGTGTGGGCAGAGAGGTGACGGGCGGCAGCTGGGGGTGGACAAAGTCCCCGTGAAAGGGGAGCAAAGACCTGGTACCTTGTGTTCCTCCTTCGCTCCCGGAGGTGCAGCGTGGGCTGGTTCCTCCCTGTTGCCCTGCGCTTCTCCGTCCTTGCCCCTCTGATGGGAGACTTCGCCATCGTGCCTGTCCCTGTTGTAATGGAGCATTTCTTCCCCCTCCGCGGGAGCACAAGAGTGTTGCTGCCCGGAGCAAACCCCTCTGTTTGGCTCTCACTGAACCAGCAGCTCTTTTGTAAATAAAAGTTCCCTTAATTTTGTACAGAAGGTTTGCTTTGTTTTCAAACCTCCAGTGGTCTTTCGTGTGACTTGGGTCGTTCAGCGCCTGGCCAGGGCGATTGGCGCACGAACAGAAGCGAAGCAGGAGAGCCCTGTTAATTGCCTGTCCATGAGGAAAGGAGCTGCCGTCATGTGCAAAATTGGAAGGGGAAATTAATGTTTGCAAGCTTCTGTCAGGTTATTACAGACAGAAGAGGAGAAAACATCAAGTCATTGGGATTGTTGTAAGTCCCCGGCTTCAGACAAAGCCGGACCCTTGAACGTGTTTGAGGACGAGCGTTGCTGCTGCACAGCGCCGTGCCGCTCCTGGGTCAGGGAAAATCGCATCTGCCCCCTCCCCGGGCGCCCCTATTTGCTAGAAATTGCAAATTAACGGTGCTGACGGTGCATCCGCTGGACATAGCGGCCCTGGCTGCTCCGTCTTTAGGTGGGTGACCGGGCTGTCGCTGCGTGCTTGCTCCGCTCTCTAAGGCCCTTCAGTTCTTAGGGTGGGCTTTTAATTGCCTGGTTATTAACTTAATTTTAAAAGCCTCCCGCCCTCCCGTGCGTCGGGGTGTAGCTGGCTCCCTGCACAGCGCAGCTTTGGGCAGCAGAAGCGCCTTTGAGCTGTTGCTCCGGGTTTGATGGAGCGGGAACGGGGCCGGAGCAGGCAGCTGCCTGCGCACGGGGGAGCTGCCCTGGGCTCCTGCGGGGATCAAACCAGGCCGAGGGTGCTGGAGAACCGGGCCCAAACATCCGCGCTTCGACAACGCGCAGTGGGGGTGCCTGGAGCCCATCTGTGGCTTGGCCAAATTCCCAGCCACCTTCTGGCCGTCCCCAGGGAGCCCCCGCGGGAGGGAACGGGCCCCTTTTTACGCGTTCCTCCCCCTCTGGAGCTGCGCGTTCGTGTGTTAGTGAGAAACAGAGCTGGTGGCAAAGAGCTGGTCTCGGCTCCGCTTAATGTTTTGCTGTACGGAGCTGGTCTCTGCCTCGCTATTCTGGTAATTAAGGAAAGTCAAATGGCTAATTAGGAAACTGCAACTTCTTGTTAAGGCTCTTTTCCCCTGTAAGTAAAATTGTAATCGACCCACGCCCTTGTTAATCTTTTTCTCGGAGAACGCCTTGGGGTTAACGTTTGCTGCTGTTTGCAGGGAGGGGGGAGCGAGCGGCCGCTCTGCGGGAGCGTGGATGCTTGGTCCCCGCTTCGCCTCCACCCGGGCTGGAGCCCGTGGCTGGGAGCAGCTCCCTGGGCACTGGCTGAGCTCCCCGGGCGTTGGCCGAGCTCCCCGGCCACGGGCTGAGCTCCGCTGCGGCTGCACGCACAGCGAGGGGCGGAAGGTGGGCTGTAAAGTCCAGAACCGCTTTCTCCTCCTCCATCCCCCCTACGAGGGCCTCCTGCCTCTCCCTCACCCTGTGCTGAGCCGCGCTCCGGCCGTGTGTCCAGCACTCCGGCCGTGTGTCCGGCGCTCCTTGTCCGACTCTGCCCTGCTCCCAGCCTGGGGATGCTGGCAGGGTCTCGCGATTCCCTGCAGTGATGCTGCTCTCATCCTTCGTGCCTTCGCCCCGGCCCTGCTACCCCTCAGGACTGAGGGAGCCGCGTCTGCGGGAGGGCGAGGGGCTCCTCTGCGCCGAGTCCCGCGCTGGCCCTGCCGCAGGGGAACGCAGGACGAGGACCAGGGTCTGGCCAGGGCCGCGGCGGTGCCGGCCGCTCCAGGGGCTGGAGGGAGGAGAGGGGCTCAGCCTCACCCCTGCCCCTCCTGAAAACCAGCGCAGGCCAAGAGCCGAGCGCAAGCATCGCCCAGTCCGGCCCCTTTGCCTCTCCCTGGGACAGGGATCGAGGGTCCCGGCACGGACCCTGCCCGGCCTCGTTGCCCCCCGTGGGAGCCGGTGCCGCCCTCCGCCTTATCAGCCCTTTGCAGATTCTGCTTCAAGACAATGCCCCTGCGGGAGGCCCCAGCCTCGGACCTTATCGCCCGCGGCCGCGCAGCAGGATGCGTCCCCTGCTCCCCCGAGGCGCGGGCGCCCGGCCGGGGGCGATGGGCTGGGGCTGCTCGGCTGCGGGGTACGGGGATGGGAGCGGGTGCTGGGGCGTCGGCGGAGTCCACGCGCCCCTTGAGAGCCCACGCCAGGGCAGAGCTGGGGTCAAGCGCTCACAGCGGCGAGTCTTGGGGGTCTCAGCACATGGCCAAGGCGAAGGAGGGGATGGGGCTCCCTGCGAACGCGTGGGCGGCAGGGAGCGGTGGTGGGGAGCGCAGGGGGTCCTGGCCACGCCGTCCCCACGGGCTCAGCAGCTCCCCACCTCGTGCCCAGCTCCTCCCGCTGCTGCCCGCACCCCCGGGGCAGGGGGCTCCCCTGCAGACCCCCCACGGCCCCGGCAGCTCTGCAGGAATCATCATCGCTTTATTGCAGCGGGTCGCGGTCAGCGTTACGGGCACGTTCAGCAAAGCCTGTGGCTTGCGCCAGCGTGGGGGGCTGTGACCCCCCGCCCTCCCCCGGCTGGGCCCTGTGCTCTGCGAGCCGGGGGCCAGGGACCCCCTTGCCCTGGTTTCTTGCCGGTCAGCCCTCCTCCCGGCGTGGGGGGATGCTCCGGGAGCAGGTCGGGGCAGCAGCGGGAGCCCCCGAGCAGCAGCGTGGGTGCTCTGGCTGTGCCGGCAGCAGCAAGCCGTGGCGTGGAGCCGGGTCCCTGGGGACGGCTCAGCGAGTGTCTCCCTCCCCAGCCGCCGAGGCCATGACGCTGTCGATCCAGGCCGCGTACGGGGCGATGCGGGTGTAGATGGCGGGTTTCTTGTAGTTGCCGCAGACGCGGGAGCCGGCCGTGACCACCCCCTCGGCCACCCCGTTGCAGACCAGGGGGCCGCCGGAGTCTCCCTGCAGGACCAAGGCTTAGCGGCACCACCGAGGGTTTGCTGGCCCATCCCAGCCCATCTCCCGCCCCAGCCCTGGAGCTGGGGGTCCCCGCCTGCCCCAAGGCTCTGCGGGGGCAGAGCTTCAGCCCCTGGCTGCTCTCAGCCACGGGGTTCACCCGCGGGAGCTGTGGGCTGGGGTCAGTCCTGTCCTCCCTCGCCAGCCCTCGCTCCTCCCCTGCTCTGGCAGCCCCGATCCCCGGCTCTGCCAGGACGTGGCGGGGCAGGCGGGGGGCTCCAGCGTGGCCCCTGGCGTCCTGGCAGACCCATCGGTGGGTACCTGGGGACACACTGCCTTGTGCCCGTGGCCTCGTCCCTGGCTCCAGGCTCACGGAGCTGCTTTGCAGCGGCCAGCACAGGGCAAGGAGCCCCCATCACCCTGGGGACGCAGCCCCATCCTGCCCCGCAGTCCCACCCCATCGCCTCTTCTGGCTGTGGGTATCCCCCTGGCCCCAGACCCCCGAGTGGGTCGGCAGCCCCAGCCCCTGGGTCCGGCCGCGGTTCCCTGCCCGGGAATGGAGGGAGCGGGAGGCCAGGGGCAGCGGTACCTTGCAGGTGTCCTTCCTGCGGGAGTCGGTGCACATCATCTTCTCGGTGATGGTGTGGTCGTGGTAGGTGCGCTGGTTGCAGATGTCGCGGCTGATCACCGGCCGCTCCACCTCGTAGAGCTTGCCCGGCTGGCGGCCGCTGTGGCTGATGGTGCCCCAGCCCGCCACCAGGCACTTCGTGTCGGCCGCCACGTCCCTGTCCTCCCGCTGGAACGGCAGCACCTGCACGTGCGCGCTGAGCTCCGCTTTCTCCTCCAGCTGCCACGAAGCAAGAGGGGACCCGGGTCAGCAGGGGCTGGCTACGGCCCGGGACCCAGCGGGGCACGGCGAGCCCAGCCCCGACGCCGGGACTGCCCCAGCCTTGGCCGTGCTCGAGGCTTCACCGTTCTGCCCACCGCCCCTGGAGCCGCAGCCACCAGGACCACAGGGAAGACGGAGGCATTTGGATGCAGCCCAAATGGGGGAAGCGAGGACAGTCCCACGGGACAGGGAAGGGGGCACAGAGGGGACCGAGCAGCCCCAGCCTGGCCTCGAGGGCTTCCTCCCGTGTCAGTCAGGGACCCCACGGGGTCCCAAGGGGCAGAGGGATTTGCAGGAGCAGGGAGGAGGGTCCCGGCGGCCCCGAGCCCACCTGGAGGAGGAGGAGGTCGTCCTTGTTGTTGTGGATGTTGCTGCCGGGGTGGGGGATCTGGGCGCGCACGCGGTACAGGCGTTTGTGGGGCTCCGGCTCCGTGAGCGAGTGGGCGCCCAGGAGGACCTGGAAGACTTTGCCGTCCCTGGAAGAGAGGCAGCGCGTGGGGCGGGGGGCCCTGCCCTCCCCGTGGGCACCCAGCCACAGAAACAGGGTGCTGTGGGGTGCCCGAGAGCCCCCACGGGGTGCCAGGAGCTCCCGGGGGGTCACCGCAGGCGGGAGCAGAGCCCTGGTGCTCCGACAGCGGGGTCGGGGCTATGGAGCAGGATTTGGCCTGAGCCAGCAGCCACCCCCAGCGCAGAGCAGCCCCCACGCTGCCCCCCGGCACTCACGTCTCCTCGGTGCAGTGGGCAGCGCTCAGCACCCACTGCTCAGCGATGAGGAAGCCCCCGCAGACGTGCTGCCCGTCCAGCTGCAGCGAGGCCATGTACGGCCTCAGGTGGGGCTTGGCCTCGTAGCCCCCCAGGATCCGTCCCCGGGGCTGCCCTGTTGCAGGCGGGAGAGAGGCTGGGTTAGCCGGGCATCGCCCCAGCCGGCCCGGATGGAGCATGGGGCAGGGCCACCCCAGCAGCCCCCTCCCGGCGTCCCTGGACCCCTCCGCCCGGCTGCGGACGGAGGCAGGAATCGGGGGGCTGGGCAGGACCCCCACCCTCTGCTGGGGACGTCGCTGCCCCAGCCTGTCCCCATCCCGGGGTGCAGGGGGGACGCGCTCACCATTCACCAGGGCCCCCAGCAGCAGCAGCAGAGCGAGGACGAGGATGGGAGCAGAACTCAGCCCCATGGCTGCGGTGGAGCCCGGCGGTGCCTCTGCCCCGGCCGTGGGGTCCGTGGGGTCCGTGGGCTCTGCGGGGCGGATGCTGCTTGGCCGGGGCCGGGGCTGGGGCTCGCTTTTATGTCCAGCTTTGGGGCGGCGGCGGGGCAGGAAAGGGCAGCGCAGGGGGAGCCGGGGGGGTTTCCGCAGCGTGGGCCGAGTGTTTTTAAATATTCAGCTTATAAAAGGGATCAAGAGTTCCCGGCACGAACAGCGCGGGGAAGGAGGAAACAACAGCCTGTCCCAGCTGCTGGACCTGGCACCCGCGGCGGGGGATTTCTGCGCTGTTGTTTTCAAAGCCGAAATTGAATCCGGCTCTTGGCACGTGAAGGCTCCGGCACATGCGGCAGCGCCCAGGCCTGGCCCCGGCACCCCCGGACCAGGGACCCCCGCCCGGCTGCCCAGGGTTGGCGGGAGCGTGGCGGTGGGTGCCGGCTGCCGGCTCCGTGGGTGCCCGGGGCCGTGGCGCCGAGCTGAGCATCCCTGTGGGTTCGCCCTTGGGGCTGGCGAGGACGAGGACAGCAGGGCCGGCACCAGCAGCTCCTGGTGGGGGTCCCCACGGGAGACCCCTGCCCCGCGGGGAGCCCCTGCAGGGCTGGGGACGGTGGCAGGGATGGTGGCGGTGGCAGGGATGGTGGCGGGGGCGGTGGCAGCCCCGGTCCCCTCTGCCTTTCTCCCCGGTGCCACTAAGCGGAGCCACCGCCTCGGCTCCCGCCCGTCCCCGTCCCCTGCGCCCCTCACCCGCCTCGGGTCTGCCCGCGGCCCGGCCCGCAGGCTCGGCCGTGCTCCCGGGGAACCGGGCAAGGGGCTGGAGCCCACCCTCCTCCTCCTCCTCCTCCTCCTCCTGCACCGCGAGCCTTTGCAGCTCAAAACTGCCGGGTTGCCCTTGCCGGGCTGCGCAGACACCCCACCACCCCGAGCCATCGACCCGAGCCCCCCGCGCCAGCCGGCCCCCAGCACCAAGGGACCCCCGGCCGGACGGGGACACCGGCGAGGAGGGTGCTGGGACGCGGGGGCCGTGGCGCTGCGGGGGCGAGGGGTCCCTCTGCGGGGCGGCTTCGGCTTCCCGCTCTCTCCCGTGCGGGCAGCACATGGCGGGAAGGGGTCGCACCATGCGGGCGGCGGGAGAGCGTCGCGGCGCGGCCAGCGCCGGCGGTGGCCCGGTCTGGCTCCAACCGGGGATTTTCCGCAGGGAGAGCGGCTTAACCGTGGCTTCCAGGGATTCGGGATTTAGACGTTAAATACGCTGGGAGATTTCTGCCCACTTAGGGCCGAAAATGGAACAAGGGCAACGCATGGTGGCCGGCGCCGTGGCGTGGGGCCGCGCAGAGCCCGGGCGGGACCGTGAGTGGGTGGGCGGTGGGGGGGAGGCGGGGGCCGAGCGTGGGGTGCAGGACATGGGCACGGGACGCAGGGGACGGGGCAGGGCTTGGTCGGGGCTGGGATCCACCGCGAGCGTGGGGCAGCAAAGGCAGGGGAGGACAGGGCCTGGGGTGCCGCCTCCTCCTCCTCGAGGTGCTGGAAGTCCCTGGGGGAGCACAGGGAGTTGCACCCACTTCCCCAGCCCTGAATTTGGGGAGATTCGAGGCTCCAGATGAGGCTGACCCCAGGCTCCATCCCCGGTGCTCCTGTGCCAGCACCGGCCTCGCCGAGCACAGCAAAAGGGTTTGTCCCCAAGTCACCCCCGAGGCCCCCAGGATGCAGTGGTGCCCGCGGGGAGCAGATGCCCCATGGCCCCCATCCAACGGGGCCCAGGTGGGTGCCGGGGGCTGGCAGAGCTCGGGGGGGGGGCTCGGGAGCCCCAGCTTGGCAGCCCTGGGGTCACCCCAGCCCCGGGGTGGGGGAGCTCGGCGAGGGAGGGGGCTCTGCAGGGCAGGGGGGTCCCCGGGGTGGGGTGCGACCCCACGGCCCCGCAGCACACGGGGGGGGAAGGCACAGAGGCGGGGGGGACCCTGAACCCCCCGGCGCCTGCAGCGAGCCTGAGGTCACGGCAGGTTTCAGGGGCAGAGCCCGGGGTCAGCGCAGGTTTCGGGGGCAGAGCCCGGGGTCAGCGCAGGTTTCGGGGGGGCAGAGCCCGGGGTCAGCGCAGGTTTTGGGGGGCAGAGCCCGGGGTCAGCGCAGGTTTCGGGGGGGCAGAGCCCGGGGTCAGCGCAGGTTTTGGGGGCAGAGCGGCGCGGGGGGGGTCGGTCCTGCTGGCTGCCCCCCGGCCCCGCCCGCCCCTTTGTCTCGCCCCCGACCCCCCGGACCCCCATCCCCGGGCCCGCGGGGGCTCAGCGCCCCGGGAGGGGCCGGGAGCGGCGGGGCGGGGCGGGGGGCGGCGGGGAGGAGGAGGAGGAGGAGGCGGCGGCGGGGGCGGAGGAAGCCGCCGCTCCCCGCGCTCGGCCGAGGCAGGAGCATCCCGGCTCCAGGGGACCCCGCGGCCGCCGCCCCCGCCGCCCCCGGCCCCGCTTCGCCCCGGGGCGGCCGCAGCAGAGGTGAGTGGGGGGGGCGCGGGAGCACAAAGGGCCGCGCCCCCCGCCCCGACCCCCGCCCGCGGCTGCGGCTGCGGCCCCGCCGGGAGCGGCCGCCCCTGGGGCCCGCCCGGGGGGAGCCCCGCTGCCCCCGTTAACCCCCACTATCGCCCTCCGCGAATACCCCCCGCTATCGCCCCCCCGCTATTGCTATCGCCCCCCCGCTATTGCCCCCCCGTTGCTCCATCCCCGTTATCCCCCCCCTCCCTTTTTGCAGCCGGGGCTCGGTGGCAGTTTCGGGGGCTGGGGCCGGGGGCTGCCCGGGGACCCCCGTCCTCGGCTGGGCTCTGCGGGCGGCACACCCCCTCTCCACGCCCTCCGCAGCAGCCTCGCCGCCTGTCGCGGTAGTGGCCTCCTGTCGCGACAGCCGAGCCTCCGCCCCACCTGTTGTCGCAGCCCCGGCTCGGCCGGGCCCCCCGGGTTGCTGGGGGTCCCCTGGGGCGAGCAGGGACCGCCCCGGCCCGGCCCGGCTCGCCCCGCGGCGATGCCCGGGGGTCCCGGCGGGGGCAGCCCCCGGTACCGGCAGCTTCTCCCCGGTGAGCGGCGGCGGGGCGAGCCCGGGGCTGCCCGGTTCCCCCGGGGGGCCGAGAGCCGGGGGTGACGCTGCTGCCCCACGGCAGGGCGGAGGCGCAGCCCGGCGGGACCCCGGCGCCTGCCCCGGGACCATGATCCCCCCCAAGGAGAAGGCCAGGGCTCCCAAGGACAGCATGACGCTCCTGCCCTGCTTCTACTTCGTGGAGGTGGGTGTGGGGTGCCTGGGGTGGGGGGGCTCCTTGCCCGGGCCCTGGCCCTGCCCGGGCGTGGAGGGGACAGGGGCTTTGCCCCTTCCCGGCGGGGCGGCGCGATGCCGGTGCCCGTCGTACCGGGTGTTGCGGTGGTCCCGACGCTCCTGCCCCCAGCTGCCCATCGTGGCCTCCTCCATCGTGACGCTCTACTTCCTGGAGCTGACGGACCTCTTCAAGCCGGCCAAGGTGGGCTTCCAGTGCTACGACCGGGCGCTCTCCATGCCCTACGTGGAGACCAACGAGGAGCTCATCCCGCTACTGATGCTGCTCAGCCTGGCCTTCGCCGCGCCCGCCGCCTCGGTGCGTCCCAGGGCTTGTCCCACTGGGGGGGTGAGGATGGAGCCTGCCCAGTGGATGGCGGCAGCACCGCCAACAGCCCGGGCCCCCCGATCCCCCCGGGGCAGCACCCCCTGAGCTGCCGGTTCCTCCCCAGATCATGGTCGGGGAGGGCATCGTGTACTGCCTGCAGTCCAGGCTGAAGGGACGCGCCAGTGCCGAGGGCAGCATTAATGCCGGTGGCTGCAACTTCAACTCCTTCCTGCGCCGGACCGTAAGGTTTGTGGGTACGTTGTGCCGCAGCCCGGGCAGGAGCCCTGCCCGCCGCGGGGGCTGGAGGGGACGCGGGGACACCCTGGATGCGATAGCAGGAATGCACAGCCCCCCCAGGCCCCAGAAACCGCACTGGACCCTTCCCAGCGCCTGTGGGTGCCCCGGGGCTGGGGGGGCCCAGGGTGCCCTGTGTGGGACAGGGGGTGACTCCTGCCATCCCCAGGCGTCCACGTGTTCGGGCTCTGTGCCACGGCCCTGGTGACGGACGTTATCCAGCTGGCCACCGGCTACCATGCACCCTTCTTCCTGACTGTCTGCAAGCCCAACTACACGCTGCTGGGCACCCCCTGCGACGCCAACCCCTACATCACCCAGGACATCTGCTCGGGCACGGACAAGCACGCCATCCTCTCCGCCAGGTACGTGCCGGGGGAGACCCATGCCGCGATGCCAACCCTCCTGCCCCGTCCCAGCTGTGCCCCTGTCTCCTGCCCTGTCCCAACTGTGCCCCCATCTCCCCCGCAGGAAGACTTTCCCGTCCCAGCACGCGACGCTCTCGGCTTTTGCTGCTGTCTACGTGTCGGTGAGTTCCCGGCGCTGCCCGGCTCGGCTGTGCGTGCGCTGGCTCGGGGGCAGCACGAGCTCCGTGCCGCCGGGCAGCAGCGTCCCTCTCCTGTCGGCACACAGCCTCCTGTGCACAGCCAAGCTCTGCCCGACACCCGTGTGCCCGTGTTGGGGCGTGGGTGCGTGCACACCCGTGCGCACACCCGTGTGTGCAGCTTCTCACCCATGCACGCTCAGGCACTTGCACCCAAAGCGCTCTGCATGGCTGGGGACGGGGGAGGCTGCGGTGCCGTGATGGCAGCGGTGCTGGTGCCACGAGCCGTGACTAACAGCCTGTTCCTGCTCCATCGCCACCGCCACCAGATGTATTTCAATTCCATCATCTCGGACAGCACCAAACTCCTCAAGCCCATCCTGGTCTTCGCCTTTGCCATCGCCGCCGGCATCTGCGGCCTGACCCAGATCACCCAGTACCGCAGCCACCCCGCCGACGTCTACGTGGGCTTCCTGATCGGCTCCGGCATCGCCGCCTACCTGGTGGGTGCTGGTCCCTGCCCTCAGACGGCCGCGGTGGCTCGGGAGGGAAGGATGCTCAGCACGGGCCGCGGTCCCCGGGGCTGGGCTGACCCACGCTCCCCCTCCCACAGGCTTACCACGCCGTCGGCAACTTCCGCGCCCCGACGGAGAGGGTCCCGGTGCCAGCGCCGGCCAAGGATGCGCTGCGGGCACTGACGCAGCGGGGCCACGACTCCGTCTACCACCAGAACAAGTCGGTGAGCACCGATGAGCTGAACCCACAGACGCGGCTGGAGGAGGCGGCGCGGCCGGTGCCGCGGGAGAAGAACTCCCTGGGCAGCCTGAAGCGGGCCAGCGTGGACGTGGACCTGCTGGCCCCCCCGCAGCCCCATGGGCAAGGAGAACATGGTGACCTTCAGCAACACCCTGCCCCGCGTCAACACCCCCTCCATGGACGACCCCGCGCGGCGCCACATGACCATCCACGTCCCCGTGGACGCCTCCCGCTCCAAGCAGCTCATCACCGAGTGGAAGCAGAAGTCGCTGGAGGGCCGGAGCATGACGCTGGCGGAGGAGGCGGCGCAAGGCCGGGGCGCAGGGGACGCTGGCGAGGACGCCCCCCCCTCGCTCTACCCCACGGTGCAGGCACGTTCGGCTGAGCGGGCGGCCATGGGGCCCCGTGTCCTCATCCAGCCGCGGCCGGGCGCCTCGCAGCTGGTGCACATCCCCGAGGAGAGCCAGGCGGGCGCCGGCGTCCCGGCCGGCAGCGGGGCGGCCGTGCGGGCCAAGTGGGTGATGGTGGCGGAGAAGGGGGGGGCGCAGAGGGTGGCCAACCCGCCGCGCCTGATGCAGGTCATCGCCATGTCCAAGCAGCAGAGCATCGTCTCCGTCACCCCCAAGCACTCGGAGACCTCCTCCTCCTCCACCAGCTCCGACTCCTCCCAGTACCGCTCACCCTCCGAGCGGGACAGCTCCAGCATCATCACCATCGACGCCCACGCCCCCCACCACCCCGTCGTCCACCTCTCTGCCGGCAACGGGCCCTGGGAGTGGAAGTCAGGGCCGAAGGGGCCGGAGGGGCCGGACGCCTACGAGCTGGGCGAGATGGGGAAGGATTTCCGCGGCTTCCGCCCGGCCAAGAGCGCCGGCGTCTCGCCTGGCTCCTCCGTCAGCGACATGGAGCAGGACGAGCCACGCTACGGCAGCCTGGCCGCCATCCCGGGGGCGGCGGGGGGCGGCGGGGAGCGGGGGGACGCCGCCGCCGAGGGGCTGCTGGGCACGGCCAGCCGGGAGTCCACGCTGCGGAGGAAGCCGGCCGAGAGGGATGGGCAGGCGGACAGCGAGGTGGACCACTACTACAAGAAAATGCAAGCCAGCCGGAGGTTTAAGGACTGAGGCCCTGTTGCCTTCCCCGCGCCCGGACCCCCGCTCCCCTGGCCCGGCTCGGGCAGGCTCCATAATGCCGGGGTCCCTCTTTGCTGGGGGGGCGTCAGGACAGGGCTGTCTTTGGCATCGGAGCGACCAAGCGGCACGAGAACGTGGCAGAGCACGGTCGCGCCGGGCCCTGAGCCAGCCGAGACGTGTGCGGGACCCTCCGACGTGGGACCCCGCTCCCGCCCGGGCAGCTGGGAGGGCTCGGGGGCTCTGCCCCCCCCGGCCTGCGGGGCTGGGTGGCTCCAAGCACTTTTGACTTTCTTTTTCTCTCTAACACAGGTGCTGACGTTTCTGAGGGGTTAATTTATTCTGGCTCTGGAAGTGTACGGGGGGGGAATAAATGGTGCTGAAGGGCTTTGGGGGGGCTGGATCGAGGGGTCCTGGGGAGGGGGGGCTGCCATGGGGCAAGGGGTCCCGGCTCGCGGGGGGTTTGTGGGTGCTGGGGGTCCTGCGAGAGCCGCGCAGGAGGGTCATCGCAGACCCCCATCCTGTGCCGCTGGGCCGTGTTGGGGAGCGCGAGGGGGGACGGTGCTGGGAGGGGGCGGTTGGCCCAGGGGCTCTGGGCACGCGGAGGCTGTAAATAGCGTACGGGCTGAAGTGGAGGGTGGGCGTTGGGGTGGGGGCGCAGGGCCTGGGGCTGGCATGGGGGGAGCCAGGGCTGAGCTCTGTCCCCAGGAGCAGCAGCCCTGGGCTGGGGACTGAGGTTTTGGGGGGACGGGGGGGGTCTCCAGGCTGTGAATGCGTCTGTCGGGCAATGGCTGGAACTGCTGTGGTTTGAAAAGCAAATAAACACGTGGATGTTCCCCGGCTGGGCTCCTTTGCCAGGATGGGGGGGCTGCTGGTCCCACGGCTGCTGGGGGCAGGACCGGGGCTCACCAGCGAGTGCCATGGGCCGAGGGCCAGGAGAGCCCCAGCGCTGCCAAGGGCAGGACTTGGGCAGCGGCGTGAGCTGGGGGGCCCTGCCTGAGCACCTGAGCCTGCGCCCTGGCCAAGCAGCCCGGCGCCGAGGGAGGGTGTGATGCTGCTCGTGTGTGCCCCCCCCTTCCCAGGAGAGAGGTGGCTGGCCGGGGCCCCCACGCCTCTGAAATGGGCTCAACGTCCTTCTCCCCCTCCCACAGGCCAGGCTCAAGCCCTTCCAGGCTCCCCAGCCCATTAGCCATCAGGCAAGCACAAGCGATTCCGTTACTGCACGCAACGCGTGACCACCCATCGGCTGCGCCGGGATGAGGAGGGGGCTGCGAGCTGCGCTGGGTGCTCCATCGCACCCCGGGGAGCGGGGGGGCTGCATGACCCAGGGCATCGCTGCCACATGAAGCGTCCTGCAAAGCCCCGGGGACGGAGGGGCCCAGCGCACCGAGACCCCTCGCCGCCCTCCTGCCGCAGCAGGAAAATGCCGCTGCTGCAGTTTCCTACCGCGTTGCTGTGGCAACGTGGGATCCAGCACCGCGCCGGGCTCCCGCGTGTCACCACCAGCAGCGGCATGGCCACGAGGCCGGGTGACCCCCAGCCAGTGCCCCGTCCTCCCGTGGGAGCGGCGCCGAGGATGCCAACCCAAGGGCAGGGGCCGGCAGTGAAGGCGGCAGCAGCAATGCAGACACAGACACCTCATTTGGCGTCCTCTCGTGCCACCGCCTCCCCCAGACCCATCTCCGTACGGTGACGGTGAAACCCCGCACGGAGGAGCATCCACTCCCGTTTGTCACGGCTTGTAAATCACCCCGGGGAGCGGCGGCTGCCCCCCGCGCACAGCCTTCGCGGGAGAGCCGCAGCAGGGACGGGGACGGCGGGCAGGGTTGGGCAGAAGGGGTGGAGAAGCAGCCGAAGCACAAGGGAGCACAGCAGCAGAGCCGCCACGCCGCTCTTGTCCGGCGGGCAGAGCCGGACGGGCCGAGGCACGGCTGCTCGGCGGGGTTTACAGCGGCTCCAGAGCACCATGGTCGAGGCTGGTTTTGCTCCACAGCCCGCGGGAGCTGCCACGGAGCAGGGGCTGAGCCCCACGGTGCCGCCGGCGGAGCCGCCCCGGCCCGGGGTGCAGCGGCAGGGGCAGCCCGTGCCCCCTCGGAAACAGGGCGATGCGATGATGGCACTGAACTGCCGCTGCCAATTGGATTAACAGAGGATATCCCAAAGCCTCCGCCTTGCAAACATATGGATTATCCAGCATAACCCCGACTCGGTGCTGGAAAAGCCACCGAGGGATTAGCAGGAGGATTGCCGGCAGCAGCTCGCGGCGCGGGGGACTGCGGCAGGGGCACCGGTGGGCTGCGCCTGCCCGGTGGGCCGGTTGGGGAGCCAGGGGGTCCAACGCCGTCTGGCAGCAGCACGAGGGCCGTGGTGCTGCAGGCTGCCACGTCCAGCCTTGCTACGGGTGACCCGGGAAGGTGAAACGGAGCCGTCAGTGACGGCCGAGGCCGGCTGGGACGGACGCCTTGCTCCGGCAGCCTTGGGGGGGGGGAAGGGGAGATGTGGGAGCTCACATCCCCCCAGCCCCACGCCGCCATCGCCGCTCTCACGGCTCATTGCGGTGAGCGATGGCGTCACACGCCGCTTCACGCTGCCTCTGACCCAGCCGTTTCCATAGCGACTGCCAGCCCCGCACCGCTACCGCAGCCCCCGGCCCCCAGCCGCCGCCGCCTCGCTTGGGGACCCACGGGGCCCAGGAGGGAGCGGGAGCATCCTCATCCTCACCCTCATCCTCATCCTCATCCCGTTACCCCCTTCCGCCCCCACCAGCGGCACCCGCTTTGTGACCCCCTCCGCAGGGGAGAAGGTGCCGCATTAACCGCACCCCAGCTGCTGACTGCTCCTGGGCGCGGGGCATGAACACAGATTCCCCCCCAGCCTTGTGGAATATCGACATCGGACTGAAGGGGAGGCACCAGCATAGTCAGGGTCAGGGACTGAAGGAGGGATTCCTTTCCTAAACCGTGCGCTTTAGAGCCAGGCGGCCGCTTGACGACCGTCCCACAGCATCTTCATCTGAGAATCCGCAGCTTCGCTTCCCTGGGAGAGCTCCGGTGCCCAGGGTGCAGCAGCCCTGGGCGAGGGGGGTCCCGTCTCCTCCCTCTCCCCACCGCGCCGCTGGGGCCGCTTGCAGAGCGCTGCTCCCCTCGCTGAAGCCCTTTGCAAGAGGCCGAGTACACGACGGGCACTTGGCAACCCGGGAGGTCTGGCTTTAGCAAATACTGGTTCAGGCCCGGCAGCGTGAGCGGGCTGGGAAGCAGCCGGGGGAGCGCTGGCCGGGCTGGGGGCTCAGCCGCGTTCACCAAACTCACTTTCCGTACCTGGAGATGCTGAGGGCGTGGGAAACGCCAGCCTTTCGTAGGGCGTTCGTTCCGCAGCGACCTTCTCCCCCCTTGCTCTGGGCAGGAGCTGTTTGACCGAGAGCTGGCGAGAGCAGCGTGCTCCCGCGGAAAACGGCCCAGGTCTCTGCAAGGCAGCGTTTTCCCGTTGAAGACAGCTTTGGAGAAGCTCCCTCCACTGCCCTGCCCGCCCGCGCGGGCGAGAGCTGGCTCTGCGGCGCGGGAGCGCACACGGGCGCTTTCCCTCCAGCGCCGAACGCGGGCTCTGCCCCATCCCTGACCCCCTGGGCCTGGCGGCCGCGGGAGGCGGCAGCGGCTTTGGGGAGCATCCCCATCCCGGGGCCGTGCTGGGCCCCGCGGCGGGGGCGCGGAGCCACGGGCAGGATCGGGCCCCCGCAGGCAGCTGCCACCGTTTCCATGGCGACCCAGCCCATCACGCGCAGCGCCCCGCAATCGATATTGGCTTTGCCTGCAGCGAGAGCTGGGAGGCCGCAATTACTGCACCAGGCGGCTGATTAGCAATTCATTCCTCGTCCGAGAGGGACGGGGATGGGCACGGGGCTCCCGCCTGGCGGGGCTGCAGGCCTCACGCAGGGCACCGTTGCCTGGTTTTCCTGCTACGCTGCCTGCTTTTCACTGGAAGGAGAAATAAATGCCGAAGTCACTGCCCGTAGCTTTACCGCGTTTCCAGAGCACCAAGAGCTGCCCGGCCCAGGCCGGCAGCAGGCTCCGAGCAAGCCCGGGGCAGGGCTGGAGGTGCCACAGACGCCGGCGCTGCTCGGGACGCCTCTCTGGAAGATCAGGTCGCAGCAACCTTCCTGGCACGAACCGCCAACCCTATCTAGGAAACCCATCAGGACCGGGGGTGCTGGTTGAAAGGACGAGCCTCTGGCGCCCAGGAGCGGGCTCCGCACCTCCTAACCAGAGCCCTCGCCGAGCCAGGCCAGGAGCCGTGCGCTGCTCGCGCTCCTGGGGCAGCGATGCTTTCGCACAGCGCGGAGGGCGGCGAGGGAAGAGGCGGCTGTAACAAATCCTGTTACGCTCTCAAGGAACAACAGTGATCGCCCAGCGGCTCCGGCAGCACCCCGCTCAGTCGCCTCGGAGCGTCCGCACCCAGATGCCCATGAAATAACCTCGTGTTTAACATTAATGTGCTCAACGCAAGGGGAACGTGGCCAAAGGACAGAAACCAGCAGAGCCGCAGAGGCAACAGCTCAGTATTTATTCTTTCTATCCCCAAAAACACGGGGTGCCTACCCACACGCACCAGCTCGCGGACAAGGTGCAGCCCCGCGCCCCTCGGTGCTGAGCGCTGCGCGAGGCCGGCAGCGAGCGGCACAGGGTGCCCACCTCCGAGGGGCTGGGCTGCACCCCGCAGAGCCAGGCTGGGCTCGGGGGAGCGCACCCCATCTTCCCCTTCCCCAGAGTCCATCGCTTCCCTGTGAGCTCCTGCTCCCACCGCTCCCCTCCAACACAAAGCTTGGGGTAACCCGCAGGTTACCTCCGCAGCACCCGAGCACGCTCGAGCTCTGCATCGGGGAACGTTTACTTTTGGAGTTGAGCACGCAGGGAAGAAGCCAAACCTCCGCCAGGAAAAGCCCTGCTCCTGGGGGAGCTCATCAGCACCCAGCGCTGGGGGATTCGCACCCTGGAGTAACCCACGAGAACCGAAATAATCCTTCGTACCACCTCTGCCGGGGCTGCAACGGGCATCTCGGCTGCCGAGCTGGCTGCGAAGCTGCGCTACATCCAGCTGGCCAGAAAGCTTTGACACATCTAAAGCACGAAACTACAGAGAGGATTACGTCTTTGACTTGAAAGTGGGTTATTTCATGGATATTAGCTAGAATGTACGGAAAGTTTAGGAACATGGAGTAAAAAAGTGTTGGAGTGTGACAAAGGCAGAGCATCAGTCAAGGCCCCACAACCTCGTAGCTCCCAGCTCCTCTCCAGCGGCGGGGGCTGGAGCGGCCCGAGGGACCCGTGCGTCACAGCCACGCCGCTGGGCTCGTCACCCCTCGCTGCGCACGGAGAGGCCAATGGGGACGGACGCTCTGCCAGCCCAGAGCACGTGAAGAGTCAAAGTTACATAAATGAGGCAGCTGAAATTACATTAGAAGGAAAAATCAGAAGCAAAATAGGCACAATAAAAAGATAGGAAAATCAGAAGCAAAGAATACAGAAGAAATTTATTGAAAGCACAAGTACAGACTGGCCAATAACTGCTTTCTACAATCTGAACAGTAAATAATGGAGCTACAGAAAGGTACAAAGGTTGTTATAAAATAGTTTTAATTTCATTTCTTTTTGCATTACAAACATTCTTTGAAAGAGGCAATGGAATTCTGATGTTGTGTATCTTACCCTCCCCACCCCACCTTCCACAATACTGAACCTGTAATAGCTGTTATCAAAATATACAATACATCTGTTCACCATAAAAAACTGGGTTTTGCTGCCCCCTCATGTCTTACAACAGGTATAAAAAATTATAAATATGTACACCCTTTTGTTACTCACATTCTTTACATGCAAACACAGGGATCCGAAGGAAAAACCCACAATTGCCTGGGTTACAGGGTCACCTCAATTCATCTGCTCGCATTCTGCAAAACACAGAGCGCCTGTGGGTTGACCAAATCAACGGTAAAGGCCACCAGACAGGTTTCACTCCAGCAAGCCTCCTCCCAGCGTCGTGGGCAAGGCCGATCGAATGCATTTAAGGTTAAACCACAGCTGTTCCGCTTGGGTTGTGCACGGATCCTCACGGGGTAGAGTGCTGCCTGTGGCGTACTCGGGAGCGCCAGCCCAGCCGCCGGTGCTCCCCGGCTGCAGGAGGAAGGGATTTCTCACTCGGGGAGGAAGGGAGATGAGCAAATGAACTCTGCCAACTACCAAGACACCTGAATTTGCCCTCCTGAACGCAAGATGCTGGCAAGGAAACACGGAGCTTTCCGGAGCGGCAGATCACGAGGCTTCGCTAACAGGCTTACTCAGATTTAGAGGTAACTGAAACCAGCGTCTGCTCATCAGCTGAACCTTTTCTCAGCTCCGCTGGGGCAACACTTTCATTGCAGATGGTTTCACGCTCCTCAGCCGCAAGCCGAAGGCTAAGGCAGACGAGGATTACCGATCCGTGCCAGCAACCCAAGCTGAACCCTCACTCAGGCTTCACACGCTTCTCCAGCATCGTTCACATCCTCGAGTTCAGGGAGGAACTAAGAAAAGTTAAGACTTTTCCGAACACTCAGTGCTAGGCAAGTCAAGAGCTCCCACACCAAGCAAGGAAATCATAACTTGCAACACTAAGACAATTAAAAAACAAACTTTGGTCCACAATTTGCAGAAAAACCCTGAAAAAAAGTACAAGATTCTTGTTATTTTTGCATCCGAACAGGTTGCAGGTTAGAGGGAAATGTAAGGCAACATCGGATTACACAAAATAGAAGGCAGAATGGCCCGGGAAAGAGTTGTAAGCCAGAAAAAAAAAAATGGTTTTATCATTGGGAAAAAACGATCTGCTGCATTCTACTTTTAATAAATTCCCTTCTATAACTTAAAAGATCTGGGCTTATAGGTTAAAAAGGTAAAAACTTTAGCCTGGGTCTTTTTACTTAAATTCACAAGCTGTTTGTGCTTGTTATCTCAAACACTTTGCTTTAAAAATCTGCTTGAACGTGTTTTATCGATTTCATTACATTACTCATCCTCAGTCATGACCTCAGCCTGGTAACTAAATTCCTGCCCTACAGTTTCAATTACAAAAAAAAAAAATAAGTACAGTATACAAGGGTAATACCACAAAGGAGTAAATTTAGATTACGTTTATACCATCTTATCATTCTATAAAAGGTACTTAAACTATTTCTTTTGCATATAAAGAGATTAGAATATTTGGTCAACTGGAAATATTGCTAGGCACAGATGACAGCGACGGCATCAAAAAGTATAATACAAGAATTAAAACAAAAAGCTCAAATGCTGAAGACATGCTATAAGAATGATGGCAGAGCTACATTGGTCTTGTTAATCTCAAATCGGGGGGCGCGAAGGTGACTCACGTGAACACCTTTCTAAATGTGGGATATCCGGTAATTCTTCAAATCCTAGCCAAGTATTTAGATATATATATACACACACACAATTTCAACAAACTCTTAATGATTCGTCTTCACAAGTGTCCAACAGTGGTTAATTTTGTATCGTGATCAATGCTCTTGTGAAGCAGAGCCTGTTGACTCGCTATTGACAATGGAATGTGATTTGTCTTGGGAATGCTTCCCCACCCAGACCGTTCCGCTCAGTCTGAATGTTACGGACAAAGGATCTTAAATTACTCCCACTGGAAGGTTTGCGATGGCGATAAACCACAAGCAGATTGGAAAGTGGCATGAAGACACATGATACTATGCAGATTGAGACATTTCACGGACAGTGGGATACAACTGCCTCAAGAGTCGAAGCCCAATATTTTCTTTATCCACTTTGCCAGCTTCACTTGTCCTTCACTACAGGAAGCCAGAGCTCACTCATTCCCCTCAGCTCTCCCAATCCACTCCCTACAGTTCAGATGTTTTCCCCAAAGAAGTAAAGGTTTAAGGCACAGGATAGCAGATGCACAGTTAAGGTAGGATCAATGCAACTTATTTTGTGCTGGGCGAGTTGGGAGCTCCTATACACCATGCATTTTGCAAAATCCTGACTCAAAGGCGCTAAAGTGAATTTACACAGTGGTTTTAGGTCTTTCAAGGCATGGATGGGTAAAGAAAATAAAAAAGGCATCAATGTGAAACCTGATAAACTTGTTAGGATCTGCTTTTTGGGGGAGAAGGAGCAGGAGGGGAGGGGAATTTCCCAGAGCAGGTTCCAAAGTGTAAACTTTAACTTGTGATTTTTATTTGAACAGTCAAGATTGTTACCCATCACCGCAAGGTTAGCAATATGAATTAGACTTAATTTTTTTTTTTTAAAAACCGGTAAACTGATTTCTCTTTAAAAAAATAAAATCTCTGGTCTTTTAAGGTCACTTCAGCTGCATTTTTAAAGTGGCTTTTTTTCTGGAATGATGGAAGTTGAAACCCTAGTGTTCAGCCTTTTAAGGCCAAGGCTGAACCCAACAGGTTTTAAGTCAAGTCCATTTTTGTCCCACGCCTTCCAAAGCTTTAAATGGTGGACTTCGAGAAGGACACGCGCAGGTGATGATTCTCACCCAGGTCATGATTATGGAGGTCAATGAGTGATTGAATGGCTTCTTCCACCGAGCCCATCTGGATCAGAGCCATTTTACGGTCCTTCCTGACAAGACAGAAGTGTAAGTCACATTCAGTACGACCGTATGCAGAGCTTGCCTAACTCGATGCAAGTTTTCTTACCTAGCACTCAGCGAGGCCAGCAGAAAATTAACTACCCAGGTAACTGCAATATACTTTCTTTTATATGGAAGAGCACATCTATATGACGAATATGCACACCCAACCGTCTCACCCCTTCTTCATTAACCCATACTCGCCACACACTCAATCCAGGGTTACTCTGGAATTCTGTATTCCAGAGAGTCAAATACTACATTAGCGATGATTCTGCTCACCTTTCACTTCGCCAGAGTTGGAATTCAATCAGAACTAAGTGCTTCTACCCTTCTCATACTGAAAAGCCCAGTGTAAGGACAGGACATAAGAGGGAACACTTACTGGAAGAATTTGAATCCTTTGACCATCCCACCATTGTTTGAAAATAACATCTTAAGGTCGTCTTCAGTTATTGAAGGTCTGAAACAAATAGTTTTTCCAGTCAAATGTACATTGACAGACTAAATTAATCTCTACAAAACAATTCTCAGAGCCTTTTCTAAGTTCTCTACCAGTAGCTTCTTGGACTGGAAAGGCTACGAGGAACACCAGGAAGACAGGCAAGCTTTCCTCCTGCTAGCAGCAAAAAGCTGGCCGTATTTACTCTCACACTAAATTTGCAAACGTTTTTGTACTCAGTCACATAGGAACTCTCCGTGCAGGTACTTACGGAATATTGGACAGATGAAGAGTAGCAGAAGGGGGAAAGATGTTTTGGAAATTTTTGGAGCCTGGTTTCTTGAAACGATGTAGGGGAGAATTTCCATAATCCTTAGTCAGACCTTGGTCTTCCTGTCCCTCGCGGGGAAGCTGTACTGTCTGATGCTTGGACAATGTTATACGGATTGGCTTCCCGTGAAGCTTCTGACCATTTAAATGGCTCATGGCTGCAACAGTTAAAGACAGCGCTGACTACAACGGTAGTTCACAGTTTTGTTCAGACATTTAAATCCAAGCTGGAATTTCATTCTAGTTCTTCCCTGCGCAGATACATCGTCCTCCAGGAACTGCACGAGAGGCATCGTTACTCCACCTCTAGCACTGTTTGCTCTATTTTCCCTCTAGATTACCTTGCACAAACAAACCATACCTTTTCCAGAGCTGCCCCAAATCCACACTACATATGCAGGCAAGCAATTAGGTGCATGGACACATTCAGGTTTTGGGTGGTTTTTTGCAGGAGAAGAAAGTACCGATATTAAAGCTTTAATTACCCATTAGGTCTCTTAATGCTAAGAGTCTGATACTTTTAAGCTTGCTTACCAAGCTGGGCCTGGTTTCCATCAGCCATCTGAACTAGGGCATTCTCTTTCTTATTAAATAAAATCTTCACCCTCTGCACATCACCATAGACTCCTTCAAAAAGTGAGGAAACAAGAATAGTCTTAGGTAGGGGAAAAAAAATGAAGGCTCATTCAACTTAATATTAGCTAATCAATCCAACAGCAAAAACATTCATTCACAACCAGAACTGATCTCATTCCAACCACAGTTACTTATTCTGCTCTAATTAAGGAAAATTCTTATGTAGCAGAATAATAATGGAACAATACATTAAAGAAAAGATACTGGGTTTCAGCAAAAAGCAAAAAAATCTTACTGCCAGAAGACTGGACAATTTAGCATGCTATCACAATTTAAAACTCTTATAAAAGACATGCAAAGCAATAAACCATGCATAACTGAACGTAAAATAAAGGCAAACTAAATTAAATAGCAAACTAAGTAAACAATGTAAAAATGAAATTATGCATTCAAAAAATGGCAAACTGCAAACTGTACATTTTTGAAGTATCAAAAAAGTAATCTCAAATAAATGAAAAACAAGGTAATAAAAAGTGTGAATAATAACATACCGAAAAGAATAAAGAGGCATTGGGGTGTAACTCTCTTTAGAGAACAGCAGAGCAAGGCAGCGGAGGGACAGGGAAGAGGTAAGGAATCGAAGGGGAGAGCGAGGTTGCACAAATCGTCCACAACGAGGAAGGGCAGAGTCCCCGCAGGAAATGGCGAAATTGGTTGATGGATGATGAAGTTTTCAAGATGGTTAATATTGAAGGGCAGGTTGGTTTCCGAAGAGCAGGGTTTTTTTTTTTTTTTGGAAGGGGAATGTTTTTATTTTTTGTTTCAAGCAACAACAGGAAGCAGAAGTACCGTGCAGTCAGTTGGCAAAGAAATTCCGGATCAGGGGAAGAAAAAAAATTCAGGGATGGGGAGAAAAGAAAAAAGTAGCAAAAAACACAGGTCAGTAAATACATAAGGAAATATGTAGTGTTCCATCAGTCAGATTTATAGAATTCTACATACAATAACTTGTTTACAGAAACAGTTAATAGGTTTTACCTAGTGGAACACAATGATAAAGAAAAGGCATTTTTACTTAAGATATACAAGGAAGTAAGAGACAGTATCACAACAGAGTGACTTCTACAGGCTTTAATACTGAATTAAATGGCAATGGTATTCCCTAAAATTTGACTAAGAATATTCTCTCCGATTAGAAGAATTCCTAAAAAATGACTTCATGGATCAAGTCAAAAACACAGCTGTATTTGCTGCTTTAGGACCAGTCCATACCGCAATACTTAGCTGTAACAGAACAGGGAAAGCCCAATTTAGATACCAATCGCTGCCTTTAAAGCAAACGATTATCCAGATGAGCAGCTGTACCACTACAGAAACCCCTCCAAGGTCTGCCAGAAGCACGTGCTATAGAGGAACTGGGTACCTCATTGGCAACAGAAGTCTATTCCCTTCCATCTCTGTGGCTTGACCTCACCATGCGGAAACCCAAAACTGCTGTTACTCGGCCAGAAAGGCAGGAAAAGCATCTCTGCTCCCAGCGACAGCACTAACTTTGCATGCAAGCAAGAGTCCGCATTCAAAGTAAAAGTCAATGCAAGCTGAGACACACAGACTTCTTCCACTCATCATGGAAAGGAAAAAATGGGAGTAATTTCAGGTCCCATGGTTCCGATTCAGAAAAAACCTTATGCGTTATCGATCGCAGCGCAGTCACTCCAGAGAAATACTGTCTCTTAGCTAACTGGTTGTGGCACAGGTAAGTCTCTACAACACTGATTATACAGGCAATGGAAAAAGTTTCAGGTCTGTTAGTTCACAGCTTCAGTACAAGTATCAAAGTCTCTCTAGCCCAAAGATAAGCTGGATGGATAGTGAAGAGCTCATCAAAAAACACAAGGCATGAAATAACTGCTTGCTCCTACTTAAAGGAGAACTGTGCACACCGTTCAGACACTGCTCAGAGCTGTGAGCACGTGCAAGTTACAGAGGTACGGCACAGTCCTCTGTCCTGCCACTGCCATCCCGACAGCGCAGAATCGTCCCAAGAAACACACGCTGGACAGTATCACACTGGTCGAGAATAAAGATGGCAGCTCAATGCTTAAGACGTGTGTTTGAACGGCAAGCCACTGGGACCAAGCCAGAGACGGCAGTTCCTGGAATGGCGGAGGAGCTCCTAGGTAGAAAGAGCAACTCATCCAAACCAAAGCTGTATCACAGATCCTGCCATTATTTCATGCCCTGGAGAAAACAGTAATGACAGATAAAAAGAGTAGTCTGAAATACTGCTTCAATTGGTTCGTCTCATCAAGAGTTAACCATTTTGATCATTCATCACATCCAGGCTTCCCCTTTGATGCAAAAGAGGTTTTGTGGTTACTCTGACATCACTGGTAAGTTTTATAGCTTTGCCAAGTAGTATTAAACTTGTGTGCACAGTCCCACCAGTTAAAGTGTTTTTCAGCAGAGACTCATCATACTCTACTGCACACACTGGAAGATTCTACACTTTCAATCCAACAAAGAGCCAAAAGCTGACTGAAAAAACCCCCAAGATACCCATATCAAATTCTCCCATGATGCTCTTTCATTAAAGAAGATTTTTGTTAAATATTACTTGCTTTATTTTTAAAGAAACCCAAATAGTTCAACACTAAGTTAAGTGGAATTGAAAATGTAAACTGTGAGCTGTTAAGGGGTTTAGCTAAGGAAAAACTTCCAGGAATTTTGGAAAGGGAAAATGTGCAAGCACATGGCAGAGGAAACACTGCACAGGTACAAAGTCAAGCTGGCAGGGGTCCAGACACTACACAGAAAGAGCAAAGGTCCGAATGAACTCTCTCTGTAGTTCTGAATTAATGCATTAAAAACTAGAACATGCTACGGAAAAGAAAGAATGGACATGACTATTCTGTGACCCAAATGACACTATTCCATGGAAATGGCAGGGAGACTCCAAATAAAAGAGGGAGCAAGGGACAGGCATTGTAGTCTTTATGGGACAAGAGCAGGCAGGCAGCCTTTGGCTTTGAACCAAAGAAGAGCAAGATTTTAATTTGAGGTGGACTCTCTCATTTCCCTTCAGCGACTAGAGTACTGATCTGCTTTGAGTTTTAGAGCTGGCAGAGCACGTCATCTGCTTTTCTAGTTTTGCCGTTTCCTTTAGGATACAGTAGGATTTCACTTTCAATGAGTTTCAGCACAATCTGTGTTCAGAAAGTGAAAGCAGAGGTAACAGGAAGGAGAAAAAAGTAAAGTTAGGACTCCACTAACCTCAGGATTCAGATTGCTAACCAGCAGAACAGAGTTCCCGGCCCCAGCGAGGCCGGGAATGGCAATCCGTCCTGCTGCAGCCGCTGCAGCTGCTGCTGATGGGATAGCCAAAGGAGCTAGTGCTCCAGGAACATTTGGAACTGTCAGGCCTGGAAATTAAAGAATATTAACCAGTAAAGAGATTAACAGCACGTACTCTAGTGTATTCGCTGCACCAGAAGGGAGAACAGCACGCCTTCTGTAACATGCAGGTAACCATTCAAAACACAGCGACCATGTATTTTAAGAGCAACAGGAGCCTCCAATTCTGGTGCTGCAGGAAATGTTTTAATTTCTCATAGTATTTGCTCTTGCAGTGCCTGGTGCTTAACAGGTGCCTCTCAGCACTATCTTGTTGACTACAATATTTTGCGTGTTTCACAAGAAGCGGAATCAGCACAAAGCCTCGGCTCTGTCGGTGCAGGAAAGGTATCGCAAACAGTGCATCTGTAAGGGTCTTTCCAACCAGTGCATGCCAAAAACGCTTTGTTCTTTAACCATGCATATAACACTCAGATATTGTATGCTACCATCAGCTAATCTCTCCTTGAACGGAGAAACGGTTAAGTTTTATTTATAAGCACTTCTAGGTTGCTCACAGTAACATCTGGCACTTCGCTGTATTAGCCCTCCAAAGGGAAAACCTTTCCAGTTCGAGAAACAATTGCTAGTAATCAATGAAATTACTTCTCAAACTGGCATTGTCTATTTCCCAACAGGACAGGATATTAACAAAACATTAAGGGTTGACCAGTTCCACCTGTGCTTGTTTCTCATAAGCAAGGAAATTCCATCAAGTTACAAGAAAGTCAACATAGCTTGGTATGCTATGAAAAACAAAGCAAAAATTGTTTAGTCTAGCACTCTGAGTGTATTTAGCACCTAAAACCCAAGTCTTTGATCTCAGACAGTTGGCTACTTTAATAGCAATAAATATTATTATTATTGCTACTTTAGTAGCAATAATTTGTTACCTGCAACATGAGCTGTAAACTTCACAGTGCAACTGTAACAGTGTATCTAATTAGGGCCACCTTTAAATACTAGCTTTACTCAAAATATTTAGGAAAAAAAGGACAAAGATTCCTTGCTTTTGTCCACATTTACAGCTGTCAAGGTGAGTTCCCAACCTCTGCAACCACATGAGGAAATCTGAAATACAAAAAAATGTGATCTCCTCCCCATCTCCCCCCATTATTTTACATACTGCCTTTGCTGTCTCTCCCACCCTGCTGCTCCTATTTTCCTCTTGTCACTGGGATATTGCCTAGCCAGAGGTGCCGCAGCCGCACACTCGCATTCCTAGTTGAAATTATGTACTGAAATACCATTCCCTTCTGTGCCTGAATGCCAGCTTTTAGAATTTACACGACTAACCCCAACAAAAATAATCGCTACTTAGCTTTAAATCATCAAGATGCTTCAGCAATAGAAAACCTATATAAAATTTCAACTTACGAAATACAGTACCTGCAGCCTGAGGAATTGCAAAGGCAGGAGGAAAGCCAGCTCCCGCATACGGAGCGGAAATTATTCCTGGGGCACCTGGAAAAGACATACACACTATACAAAGGCACCCAATAGCAAGAAAACCCTACACTTAGCTGGAATGCCTTGATGTGTCCTTCCACATAAGCATTCAGTTGAAAGCTAAACCCCAAAACAAGCAGTAACTCAAAAATGCCTCTAATGTAACACTGAACTTCAAGAAATTACAAGAACTATTCCTCCCCCAACCCTGCTGTTCTGAAACAGCTATTAGAACACCGGTGTTGACCGGCACACAAGCTAGTAGCTCCTGGACCTGCTCAACCCCAACAGTTCCAAAGCCCAGGTTACAACACCCCCGTTACCGCCGAGTCCATGCTGCAGGCAAACAGCAGATGGCAGCCGAAGCCCAGACAGCTGGAAAGCCTTCGGCAGCCCGCACCCAAATGGAGAAGAGCTTTCAAAGCACAGCACGCACCCACATCCCTATGCTCCCACCAGTATTTTGCACCCGTCTGATTCAGTGGTTCCCCAATTTTCCTCGTTAGTCACACTGTATTCCAAAATTCTGTATGACCAAATACGCTAGGATTGCATCCCCTCCCCTTCCCCAACTGACATACGTGTCAGCTGCATTTTCCTGCTCCCGCTTCCAGAGTTCTCACCAAAAGCAGCTGCCATGGTCTGATCAAGAGAGGGCTGGTTATCCCCAGAAGGTAGGTCTGGTCGTGTATAATCTCTGCTCTTATCGTTATTGTACTTTACATTGAGACTCGTGAGCTTTGAGAAATCTATGCGCAGCGTGCAACAGGCATTGTAGATATTCTGTCCATCTAAAGACTGCAAGGAAACAAACCGTTCTTCATCCAAGATGCATTTATACTAAGACCACAGCAAGAAATTTCTGGAGAGAGAAGGTTTTACATCATCCCAGGTACCAGCGTGCATCTTCAGAGGGAGCAGGCATCTTGCTTTGTGTGGAGAAAGCACCGCTTCATTTTACCCCTTTCCTTTATTCCCCCAAGTCAGCCGTACTGCTCTCAGTGGGGAAATTCCCTCCCACTCGCACACGTGATCCGCCATTAGGGCGACGCTTGCGTAAGCCTGACACGACCACCAAATACTCCCAAAGGCTAGTTTCTAACATCGATCCTAGATTAATAAAAGCAAGCCTAAAAAGTTAAAATAATTCAGGTGTTTAGCACCGCAAGCATACTACTCACCAGTTTGGCATGCTGAGCACTCACTGGGTCAGCATATTGTAACAGGGCCTGAAATTGGTTGTTCTTCGTGAATGTAATGATTTTCAAGACTGTACCAAATTTGGAAAAAATCTGCAAGATAATATTTACGTATCTCGTTATCTCATTGCCAGTAAGTTAATTTCATATTGATCTCCATTACTAGAAGCAGAAACAAGTGTTATCCTTTCACCTTGTTAGCTTTCCAACTGAAAAATTTAAGGTTTTAAACTACACCGTGGGCGTTGTTTAACTTGCATCATGGCATCAGCCTAGAAAAACATCAGGGTGACTGAACTGCCCCCTTAATAAAGTTCTTTTGTTTTGAATTCTTACACAGGAAGACTCACGTACACCTTCACAAAAATGGAACTTTTCCAAGAATTTCAGGGATTCTTAAATGCAGTCAAGCTTGCATTTTAAACATGAAGATTAAGTTAAGCAAGCGCAGCAGACAGCAGGAACTTTCCAAGTAGGCTACTGCCTAAGTAACTCCTGGACACTGTATTTGTTCCCCCCTACCCTTGCACAAGGACATGTAGCAGCTACTTCTGCCAGACCCTAAACAGAACTTGAAGAGTTGTCTTGAAAACAAATATTTGTCCCTTGCACTGTACCAGACTGTAATCCAATTAAAATGGACCAGCAATCAAATCTCTGAAAGTCTGGCCAGATTGGGACCAAAACCAGCAGAATCTTGTGTAGGTGTCGGGGTCTCCAGAACGTAGAAACTTGACAGCTATGTTCAGAACTTGAATTGTACAGATAAAACACACATGCTGTTAGAACACAGACACTGCAAATACAACAGCTCGTTATTTGTTGCTACCCTTCCTCCAGGACAACCTTCGAGAAGTTGTGGCAACATGTTTTACCTGATGCAGAACATCTAGAGTGACAGGATAGAAGAGATTCTCAACAATGATCCTCAGGACAGGGCTCTGGCCAGCCATTGCCATTCCTGCATCTACTGCTGCAGCAGAGGCCGACAGCGCTAGGTTTCCAGACTGAACAGAATTCACTGCTTGCAGAGCTGCTTGGGCACGCTGCGGAACCAAACGTTCTGTTAGACCAACACTTCTGATTGCAGAAATACACATTCAGCTTTTCTCGAGCTTCCTATCTGCAAACCACCAGCAGAACTCAACAGTTAGAACAACAGAAAGCAATTTACTGTTCCTAAGGCTGGGGATGCAATGACTTTAGCACATTTTAAACACGGACAATACAGACCACCCCAGTCAGTAAGGGCAATGCAAAAATACAAACTAAATAAAATATGAAGTACTTATGCTGCTGCTAGAACCTGGCTCAGCATCTGCTGATGCAGCAAAACTATTCCATTGTTTAGAAAAAAGGAAAAACTAGGCTCTTCTGGGGTGGAACACATCTCCGGAATACTACAGAAGCTGACAAGACCAAAAGATTAATGCACATCTGCTCTAGGGATCCAGGAGTGAAAACTGACTTGGAGCTTTCCTGCAGAGTCCCCCTCGCACACATGACATCATGTGCTCACTGTCGTGCATCCGATTCTGGCTTTGTTAAATGCACCGAATAGCAGCATCTCATCTGCACAGCAGCAGACGCTCTGATCCTGATGAAAGCCAGCCTGAAAAGCGAGAGGAGGCAGACTGGATGTACTCAGCAGCCATCCCTGATAAGGAGGCACAAGTAACTTGAACTTCTTTCCAGTGCTCCTGTCCTGAAAGATTGCCAAGAGCAGCTGAGCCGAAAAAGGGAACTTTTTACCCTATGCAGAGCGCATCTTGCGCAGAAACTCTAGACAGCCCAAAGCCTTAAGAACTGCTGTGTTCAAGCGCTGCCTGCCTCACAGCTAGCACTTACCAGCAACACATCACGCTCTACTGCAGACAAGTTATGCCCCATCAGAGCTTCATTTTATATAAATCTTTCAAATATTAGAAACAAACGCCCTAAAGCACTAGACATTAATCAAGTCTTTACGATAGGTATTCAGTTCAACTAAAGAATGCTAAACCACTGCTGCTCACGCTCTCATATTCACATGCGTTTTCTTCCCTGACACTAAGGCAGTTTTAGCAGCTCATTTAACAGCCTGCTGAGACTTTGGATAAAAGCTGTTACAGGAGTCCTTACTCCATAAGCTAGTATGCTCTGTTTAGCGCTTTGATAGTTAGACCAAATCTCAAAACCCTCCCAGGCCTACACCAGCAGCACAAATCAACACAGCAGCAGAGAACCGTCTGTCCCTCCCACCGGTAAGACAATGTAAAGAACAAAAACTAACTGCTTGGTTTGGAGAGTTGTCTGTCTTAAGCTCCTTGTGGTTGGAGAACTGAATATAGATGGGCTGGCTTCGAAGGACTGGAGTGACTGTGGTGTAGTAGTTTACCATGGTGTTGGCTGCCTCCTCCGTATTCATTTCTATGAAAGCCTGCGCAGAAGTCAAATCCAACATCGAAATATTAGCAAAGCGGCTCACGCGAGGAGACGGCATTAACGCTTGACAACAGCGCTGCGCGACTGATAACCTTAGGAGGAACTTCCAGTTGAACTGTAACTGTATCTGATTTTCACAACTGCATTTACATGCAAGTTTTTGTACACAGAATTGTTTAAGAACCAACTGTACGTAGAACAAATGAGGATCTTCACTGTCCAGACTGACTTAACATATGTAATGTTTCAGTCTCATCCTAAGATCTCCATGCGACATATATTTAGGAAACTGGCAGTGACAGCAGTGTCAGCAAGAACACAGCAATAATCCAGGCTCCAGACACTTGTCACATTAAGCAACTTTCCATACTTCTCTAGAGAGCAGTAAGCCCACTCACTGTTCCGTACCTTTATGGTCTTCTCTACTTCATAACAAACGTAAGGGATCAGAGCAAGTCATTACATTAAGTACTTACACATAATCACACCATGCAATATATCAAAGGCACATTTTCATAATTAAGATTAAAAACATAGTATTTTAAGCGATGATTAAAGTTGGCTTGCTTTTTTACTCCTTAATTTGTAAGACAATTTTAGTTACCAAATTAGTGCACACCTTCTGCATTACCCAAGAGTGTTTTAGCTTTACCCAGCTAATTTATTGTATCTGTAAAGGTGTCCCTAATATGCAAAGTTACACTGGCGGTTACTCAACTGTCAAGCTGGCTTGAGTGAAAAAGGCCAGCTCATGTCACTGCTGTCCAAATAATTTACCTGGCCTGTAATTTAAAAACCAGGCGTAATGCTAATTATAAGTGACAACCTATAATTATGGACTTAGCTCCTTGTACAGTCTGAAAATAGTATTTTCTACAGCTCATGGGATAATCATGGAGAAGTAAAATAGTACTACGCAGAAGTTATTGACTCCTAATACATGACAGTTGTTTAAACAACTTGGATCTGGTCTGTGATGACAACCTCATGAAGTCTTTGACACATCCCTGCTTTCAATTATACAGACAATACCTGATTTTTTCCTTTCAACATTAGAAGATTGGTGACCTTGCCAAAAGGTAAGCCCAAAGAAATGACCTCTGCCTCCGTGACATCACTGGGGAGTTTACGGACGTGGATTACTCGGGATGGGACCCCAGCACTTCTACTATCACCTTTGAATTTTTTGCTGTCGTTTCCATTAGCTGTAAAAAGCAAGAGGTACTGCTTATTAGAGTGGGTTTGAAAGAATGTGCACACACTTAACCACTTTTGACATACAGTTCATGCTCCCCATCCAGTCATTACTCTCTATTACAGAGAAATTCCATAGTCCAATTTAACTAGAGTCTGAAGATACATGGTTTTTCCCTTTTTTTTTTTCAAGTTACACGATGCGAGTGATGTAGCTGAATGCCACTGCAATGGAATCAACTCTCCAGTGGCCATTTTACAGCCTGTTTACAGCGCACACCCACCCACCCACCCACATTTCTGCTTTGTGTAGGTCTAGGCCACTAATTCTAGATTGCCGCTTTATTCCTTTTCACTTTGACTGGTATTCTTGGCAATGAAGCCGCTTGAAGAGGACATCTTAAAGCAAGTGATATTACAACAAATATGAACCAGAACGTAGTTTTAGATCAGCTGGATTACACATATGGTAAAGACTGCCAGCGGCACACCACCGGAGACACGAGCTGACGCAGTCTGGCAGGGAGGCCACAGGCAGAGCATGAAGGGACTCAAAAGACAACGGTAGCTCAAAGTAAAACAATTCAAGGCACTGACAAGCACAGAGGGCAAAATTCTGGACTGCGCACCCAAGGATACTGTCTTGGGTGGGACTGCTAACCTCTAGATGGTGTAAGACTCCCAGATAGCAGCAAACTACTACATGCAGCCAAAATAACCCTCCATGAAATTCAATTGTGCTTTAAGTATAACAGTTTACAGGAAGAGGTTTTAAAATTAAGTGGGGAAAAAACAGACCTCATCATAGTATTTGCAATACTTATCAATTGCTGTTCTGTTTTTATAGGCAATATTACCTGCAGAAGAAGAGTTGCTGCTCATGATAAAGGGTCCGTTAGTAACACAAGCAGAGAAAAGCTCGTCAGATCCCCGCTGGAAAAGAAAAGACGAAAGGTAAACTGACAGCATTTTTACTAAATTCTAGTCAGGTACTCCTAAAGCAGAACAATTGAGATTAAGGTGTAGAGAGGCTGAACAGAAGTGTAAGTGAAAATACACTGACAGTGGGCAGTGAACCTCACCTCCATGATAAATTAAATATAAGTAAGATCCAATTTAGTAACTGAGTAGCACTATCCAATATCTCTTTTCAGCTACGCATTAGGAATCTCAGGAGCTGAAGCACTGCTGAATTGAAGCCACTAAATGCAGCATTGTGCATTGATATTCACATTCTCCTGTTGTATTTAACAAAGCAGATTTCTGACTACTCGTATCAGACAAGATTTTCATTCTTTTAGGTTAAGCTATAACACTGTAGTTGATCAGGACGGCAAAACATATAGGCCTCCTGGCACTCAAAGGACAGATTATTTTACTGTGGGTTACCAGGAGTAAGGAAGTCTTAAGCAAAAGCCAAGTTATCAGAAGCTGGCCAAAACTGTCAGTGTATGACTTGGCAATTATGAACGAAAAGATGTGTATTTTCCAGTTACAAGCAGAAGATGCGACTTGGAGAAACTGAGACCTGAAAGAAATGGAGCTCTTCCCCTCCCTACCCCAAAAAAGGGCAGATCAGGAAAGTAAAGCTACTAGCAAAAAGCTACTTTTCAAATTTTACAGCAGAAATAGGTCCACATATAATAATTTGGACTCTAGCACAAAATAGTCTGATCACTGGTTTGTCGATTTCTAGCCACAATCCCCAGAAGAGAAGCAACAACTTCTAGGACAACAGTACCATAAAGTCCCAGTAAGTGCATTTAAGTCAAGAGACAGACTAGCATCCCAAAGGAGAGAAACCCAAGTACCACAGGTACAACATCTTTGTCATCCCCTCCTCTATCGCCTTTCCCACTAGGAGCTGTTCTACGTTAAAGCCAGCAAAACAAAAAGCTGTGAGTAGCACAGAGTACCACAACATCTTGATTCTTTGATTTTTCTTACTGCAGCACCGTGCATTTCAACTCTACGGAGGAAGAAAATATTTCACAAAAAAAATCTATAACAAGCTATTCCTACTAGAATTAGACTACCTAAACAAAGTGGTATTGTGCAGAATGACAGAAATGTATTTATTCTAGGCTTTTTAGTAGCTGTAGGTGTAATTCCATCTATTTGCACGAAGTTATTGAATTGTGGGAGCCTGGCACTTCTCCATTCTCTGCAAATAAAGCTAAACAGATTTATGGAACAGATTACTGTACGCAACGCATGTGTTTCAATTCATTACAGCATTTCCTGTAAAGTCACCCAAATTGCCTCAACTGACCAAGACTACTCTAACCCAAGTAGGAGGTATGAAAAACACTATTAAGACGAAAGCAAACAAGACTACAAATTACTTCTTAGCACAATCTATACTTATATACATAATACAGCTTAGAATCAGTATGGCTTCGTTTCAAACAAGTTACACAGAAGACTTCAAATCCCATTGTAAACTGTGAGCAAGCAGGGTAATATAAATCCAACTTATAAAAGCATTTTCTCATCGTTTTCTACATTACTCTCGCGCAGCAATGCCACGCTAAAAGGCTTTCATCACCAGGAAAAAAGAACAGAGCTTGTCCCTGCCTTGGCCAGCTCCCACCCATCTCGATGGAAACGTACCCCGCTTCACCCTGCGGCCACCCGAAACGCTATCTTCCACCATGCCCTGGATCTGGTGGCACCTGCAGTAACAGTAGCTGCACGACAACAAAAGCTCTCTGCTCAGCTTCCCCAGCAAAGAGGCTGGAAAAGTAGGTCACACCAGAAGCCCCAGAACACCGCATTACAGACACAGGGTTTGGGTTTTTTCTTTCCCCCTCAAATCTTGAATTTCTTGTCTGACTACTCGCTGCTAGCTCTTCAAAGACAGGCTCGAGGACTTTGATGTCCTGAATACGATAAATTAGGCCAGGTTCCAAAACCGCGGTCCATGTGCTGCTGCTGGTCACCTGCAAGCGCTGACCAGGTCCCACAAAGGCTACGGGCACCCAGCGAGGTCGCCTTCTTCTAACAGGGTGTAGTAATTAGGAATAGGCCTTTTAACAGCTGTTCTAATTAGCACTCGGATTCCTGAGTACAGTGAGAGGCAAGCTAGTCTGGGAGGCTATTAGACTGAGATCCCATCCTTTTGATGACTTGAATTAATGCATAATTCCAAGGCTAAAAAAATCCACCAGTTTACTGTAAAAAGGCTCTTGTGCCTGAACCACTGCAAGCGCTGCAGGTACGGCCTTACCTTCTGCAGATACCACTGGCAGCTGCTTACAAGAGCCACCCACCAGCAAACAAAAGCCCTACCAATGCAGACAAGTGTTGGTTGGCCTCATGCAACCCCTCGCATCAGGCCCTAATTGGCCTTGAACTCGTAAAAAAGTGTTCCTAAATAACGACTTGGACATTTCTGAACATACGGAACTCCAACACTCCCAGTATGAATCAATGGGTCTGTGCAAGCACTCGGGCAGCCCTCGCAATCCATCATGGAAACGCCAGGAGAACAAGCCGCATATCTGGCTCTCATGGAGGCAACACTAGGAAACTATAAACTGGAAAACCAAACATTTATACTATTATGGAAAGAATTTAAATTTCCTGAATTTAACTTTCCTAATGGCTTGTTTAAAATAAACACTTTCTCACACATTTGAAAATTTACTTGCAGGGCACCCTGACAAGGAATGCTCATTGCTGCTGGTTTCCACATGGCGACGTTTCTTTAATGAAAGCGCAATTTCAAATCCACTCCCCTCTTATCTTGGAGACGGTCTACGCTGCCCGCTGTGACCAGAGCCAGGAGGCAGAGGGGGACGATTGTTCGACATCAAAAGAAGCAGCAGTCAATTTGTAAGCTTCCCAGCTGGAAGTACATGCAAACGAAAAGGGAACACTGCAGCAGTTGGAAAACTGTAATTATTCCAAGGTCTTTTCTCTACACAAGGAAGTTTACAGACAGTACGTACACAGTACTGTACAGTTATAGCAAAATCATTCCGCGCAGGCTCCCTTTGGGAGAATGGCTTTAAGGCGCAGACCAAGAGGAGCGTACCCAAGGCACGGAGGAGCTACGCTGGTGACCCGGCGCTGCCGTCTCACACCGGTACTGATGGCGTTGCCAAGCTTCGCACAACAGATGGGAGCTGCATCGACTACGACTCTTCATCAGCGCTCGTTCTGCCTCCATTACTGTTGGAGCTGATCTCGGATAACCACAAGAAATCTCTACTGAGGGCTGCTTTTTGGAATGACCTAACCTGAGGCAAACTGGAAACAAGCGCTCTATTAACCTGCACTCGGTATTGGGAACTTCAGCAGGAGCCCGTACCCACCGCATGTCTTTACGCTTGCGGTGACTGCCATCATCTCTTTCCAGACCCTGTCTTTTCTTTCTGTACATGTCAGAAGCCATGAATCAGCTTTAAAACCATGTTATAAATTCAAATGCTCCATACTAAGCATCCTAATTCAGTAGAGCCAGAGGAACTGAAGTGAGCCTTGTTATTTTAAAAAGTTTAGAAGAGTTTCTCACAAACAACGTAGCCATTGGGCATTTTGAATTATATTGGGAAATGCCAGTACAAAAGCTATTGATTCTGAAGTATTGTATTGTTTTATTTAAATTTAAAACTATGCAAACCCAGGGAAGGGGAGGAGGTGAGCAAAGGGCTGCTCGCCAGCATCACCCCACAACGTTTCTTTTCTACCGTTTTTACTCCCCGACTGCCATGGGGAGGCCTGGCTGCGCAGTGCTTCGCTCCAGAGGCGGTTCTTCAGATTCTGAAGTTCACATCCCTGCTCACAAGAGGCATTAATTTCTGTTGACATTTCTGTTGAGCTAATTCTTTTGCAGCTGGTATTTTTATGACAAGATTAACAGAAGCAACAGTGTGCTAGCAGTAACACTGCTCTACGTAAAATTCTTCATTTGAATTAACAAATCTCCTCTTTCTGTTTATAGAAAAGAAATACCACTTTTGAAGTCACACTACCAGATCTCACCTAGACCGGGGAAAGGCTGCTCCTACCACCAAAGTCACCAGGCAGCACGCATATAGTACCAGGTAAAACACTGCCTGGGATCATTTCTATGACCGCAGCCTCCTTTTGTCTGGGGCACTCGTGGCTACAAAAGGTCTATTGCTCAAGCTGCATTAATTTAATAAAACACCCATATTCTGTGTAGTCTTGCTATAAATACTTCTTTAGTTCCCTCTTCTGAATTAGAGAATGGAAGTCTGCTGCAAGGTAGAATTCTAATATGTTTTTTTTCCAAGTTATCTTTTTGACCACCCCCCAAACTCTAAGCCTTTTTTTGCTTTAAAGTTTTAACAAAAAAGTTCTAAGAATTTTAAGACAGTCTGGGCTTTCACAGCTTAAAAAGCAACTTCTAATTCATATGAAAACTATAAATTGTCTCATTTTCACTAGGATTGTACCTGAACTTTACCATAGTTTGGAATGAAGCCAGAGATTGTCTCAGCTTCTACCAGCACACCCAGAAGTACTACAGAAATTCTCAGCTACACCATATAATCCTTTATCTACTTAAGATCCAGTCACTTATTTTAAATGGATTACAATAAAGCGACTGCATTCTGCCTGTGCAAAAGGCTAGAAACAAATACAAACTAAACAACCATGAAAATACTAATTTCAAGACAAACAGGTGATAATAATCAACTTTCAGAAAGCAACAAGTTACAGGCAGAAAGCAAAATTAAAGCAATGGCAAAAAGACAGGGCATATGGGAAGGAAGAGGATGATGCCCAGAAAGGCCAGCAGGCTACAGGCTAGCCAAGCCTAAGGTCTACAGAAAACTATTTCTCTCCCTGGCTCGCTGAGGAGATCCTGCACAGCAGCAGCACTCCCTGCCTTTGGATATGGAGCACCTCACGCTGCGCTAACGATTTAAACAGACGAAGGACAGCAGTATCCCTCCCCGTGAGGGAAAAGAGATTTGGGAGGCATACAGGCCATCACCTAGCATGCACTTACAAAAAGCAAAGCAGGTAACGCAGCTGCACCTGGAAACCCCCCTCTGAAAATAAACCAAGAAAAATCTCTACTGTTACAAGTCCTTGGTCTGCTTCTCTTAAGCTCAGATAAAAAAAACTGTCGCAAGTCTTGTACTGCCTGGCCAGAGCATGCAAGCATCGTTCTTCTACTTCACTTTCCCTACATTTGTAAAAAGATTCTGGACCCAGTAAAAGACCACCATAATATTTTACACACAGAATGACACACAAATCATTGAGAAGCTCACACAAACCCTCTGCTCTGATGAAAGAAGCAAAAAAAATTCTTGGAGCACAGAAAGAATTGAGAGTCTCTGAAGTATGCTTCAAGGGCTCCGTACGAGTTCAGTCCCAGAGGAATGGAAGAATGTACTTTATACTTGGGTTCACAGCTCGGATCACTTTGTGAAGAAACTAATACGAGAAATCCAGTCTGATGACATCATCATTCACACTCATATTACATTCCAGCATTTTTTGCTGAGAGATTCAAGAGCTAGGAATGGAACTAAATTTAAACTACTAGGAAGAAAGATGCCAATTTTCCTTGTCTTCCACAGAAGACTCGCTTCCAGCAAGGCTCCCCTATGCTACCCCCACACGCCCCTCTTTTCCCCCCTCCTGCCTCCAACACTCTTCAGTCATTTAGAAGTAGAACAGTGTGAAAAACATTCCAACTTGGGTCCCAAACAGAAAGCGTGAGTCGACTTCTTTGTGAAAACATCTCTGAAGAGCACAGAATACGACTGCATCCTCCTTCAGTCCTCGTGAAGTCGGAAAGGTAAGAGCAACACAAAAGAACTTCAAGATCCTGGAGACCGCAGCCTCCGAGGTGGCTGCTAAGCGCGGTGTGACGCTGCCGTCCCACCGGTCTGCGCGCCGCAGCCACAAGCTCAGCGTGCCGTGTCGCTCGCCCCTCCGCTGCGCCCTGTTTGAGACGGGCAATTTACAATCCCGTCAGAACCAAGAGCAGGAGGTGGGGGAGAAATCCCTTTAGTTCACCCAATTGCTCACTGCACCCCTGTATCATTTATCAAATTAAATCCAACCCGGCAGTCAGCATATTACCCCGATACAACGAACCTGTGGTGGAGGCATGAGCTGGCAGGCTTAGAGTCCATACTTTTATTTACACTACGCTCTGTTCAGCTGGGGCCAGCAAACACTTGTCACCTACCCCTTAAGGCTTTTTAAGTTGTTATAACCTCACTCTTGTCTGGACAAGATTTAGTCTAATACCTTCACAAAAGAGCCAGCACAGTAAACTTCCCACTAAGATTCACAATAGCGTACTGGGTACGCGCACACATTTTCAGCATCTTTGAAACTGGGTTAGTTGGTCAGAGCATTGCAAAGAATTTAGTGCGTTGGAAAGTTATTTTCCTACCGTACACACTGCCACAATAGCTGGTGCCATTTCTGTAGTATACAGAGAGATCTTTGAGTTCCTAAGAGACACTAGAAACCTAAGCATTGCCTTAAAGCTATTGCTCACACAATTCGACGTGATGTTTTGCAATAGGAGGCATTACGAGCTCAAGCACACGCTGGCTTTAGAGCGAAGCCGGATCCTCAACCCACTCATCTCATCAGCCCCTCCCTGACTTTCTCAGTCTTTGCTACTATGGAGACACCCTGTGAAACAAACCTGCCCTTTGAGCAAATAAAAGGTGTGGCCATTTTAAATAGCCCAAAATTCCTAAACTCCAAGTACTGCAGTAATGCAGTCATTCTGGCTTTGTAGGGTAGCACACACCCAAGCTTTATGATATACTGTTCCCAAGTTGAAACTTAACTAGTAGTCAACCTTGAGCTTTTTAAATCATTGCAGTGGAGCAGACAGGTCCTTGGTAAAGCTTAATACAAACACTATCAGAAAGAAATACTGCTGGATGAGTCACTCCGGGAAAGTGGAACCTACGGAAGAACATTCTGTGACCCAATCCGTAAAACGGCACATCGAACATGCAGGTTTAGAAGGAACTCTACGCTCATTCAATCTCACCTAAATTGCAGTTGTGTAATAACTACAGTCTGCTTTGGCAAACACTGAGCAATCATTACACTGGGATTACCAAAACACACTTGCTGAACTAAGCACAGCATTCAACAAGTTTTCATACGAAGCTTGAAAGACAGCTATACCAGAAGCACACAGAATTTGAAATTAAATAACGCTTACTTTTCCTGCTATGAGAGACAACAAACGTGGCACCAGCACATGCACCTTCTCTAGTCTGACAATACCTGAAGCAGATGGCAGTGACTCAGAGACCAGAGCCTATCCCTACACTTGGGGGATTAAAAAGACAACGTTGAACAAATTCATGTGTTAAGTATTTTGCTAATTTTTTTTTAAATCATCACAGATTGAGGGCAAAGTAGGCCTGAGGTTAAAACAGAATATTTTCCACAGCCATTTTATTAACTGATCATTTTCTAGGAAGTCTCACACGATTTCATTTTCATCTACAACACGAGTCACAGCTTGTTTCCAAGTGCAAGTAGTTTGAGCTAGCTTCCACATAAAAAATTGGTTAGATGTGACGGAGAAACTGCTTTAAACAGATCTAATAGCTGATAAGCCTGCGGTAGCTATCCTGATTAGCATCTGTGCTTCAACCAATAGCTTAAATTCCTGTTGAACTTAAGACAGACTTAAACAGTTTTCATAACCCAACCAGAGGGCTTACCAATCGCCCCGCGAAGGACAGTTATCTATAAACTGAAGACACAGGTGCATAAAACCTGTGTGCAACACCGACACAGATTAAACCAAGCTATTTACCAAATCCAGCTGACACGATGCTTGCCAAAAGACATCCATGTACCTTGCTGCCGACATGTGGCTTACATGCGTGATCACGCCTGTTAGAGGGGCCACAAGAGCCAGCTTGTTGCAGCCTCTAACTAAAGCCATAGGAGGGGACTGGAATTTCCTCACAACATTCTTGGCCTGCTGCCTGAAGCCATAATTACTGTTCCCATGGCAAAGATCCTGGCTTGATCACAAATCACTTCTATGCAGTCAGCCTGTATCACACTCTAGCAAACCCTGTTTTAAAAATTAACTTCTCAAATGCCACAGAAGTGTACTTTTTTCCTGGAAGCATCATATTTCAAAAGGAGCCCAACTTAACCAAGAAACTATGAGATTATTCAACACCTAAACTATTCTGAGACTTTTTCAATCACCGAAATGCAACTTTACTTAAAGCATAATGACATATCACAGTTCATACTCGTTCTCGTAAGCCAGTCCTGCTCAGAGACCATTACAGCCCAAAGAGATAGTGGTATCCAGGCAAATTACAGAAAGGGAAAGGAGATACGGAGAGTGATCTCGATCGATTTACTTAGAAGAGGCAACTGCAGGGGTCAGACCCAGTACCTCAGAGTTCAAATACAGTGCCTCCATCTTAAGGCCATACTTCCTTTTTAGACAGCAATGAAATTATGGGAAGAAATAAGTCTTAAATCATGTGTTTCTAATCTGCAGGACATTCCAGAAGGCTGTGCATCAAGAGCCCCATACCAGAACTGTAATGAGCTTCCTAAACAAATTCACACACTTCAAACCGAAGAGCCTGCGCGCTGGGTAAATGCGTAGCCCAGAACGGCTACTACAATTACCATCCTGATCAAAACCAGGACATCAGGCAGTACAGCGCTCAAGTAGTAAGCCATGAGAACACCCGGGGACTACTTTTTTCTTTTTTTCCCCTGCCCATGGCAGGGGGGTTGGAACTAGACGATCCTAAACATCCCTTCCAACCCAAACCATTCTACGATTCAATGATTCTACGATTCTTAAGTTACAGAACCTAAATATAACAAAGACCTCAGAACAGTTAATAGAAGTGGGTGTGAGTACCCTTAATATGTAAATTAAGGATGGGAGAAAATCCTAAAAAAAAAAGGTGCCAGCACCCTGCCTTTTAAAATAATAAAGGAGAGCAAACTGATATATACTTTCACAAAGTCCTCAATTTCAAAGTCAGAGTGAGCAACCAAGAACACTACAGCAGGAAGACAACCAAGAGGCCACCATAAGTTACCTTTGACAATTTGCTCAACAGCGTTTTAAGTTAGAGGCACTTTTCCTACTTGTCTGAGAATTCTCCAACTTTGGGACGTTCCAGTCAACAACAGAACACTGAAAAGGTCTACTGGTGTCTCAGTAACGTACTGCCTAAAGTACGACAAGAGCTGACACCTTTTGGGGATGGTAATCTTCCAATACCTTAACAAACTGGATGGAGTACTGTTCCTACCTTCTTTGTACATACACGGCAAGAATGAATAAGTTCACACCTCAGATTAAAAACAGCTTTCCAGCTCAAATTTTCATGTCTAATTTAGAAGCTCGGCCAGCAAGCTCTCATGAGCCCAGCTCTAAGAACAGACACTAACAAAGTAGTTTATCTCCACCTGAATCTCATTTCTATGAACATCAGTACATCACAAAAGTACAGTTCCACAGCATTATTTTAAGTTATCAAGCAATTATAAAGAACATCTGCTTCTGAAGGGGGGAAATCAGTTAATCCTTGAAGTGATTTCAGTGATGCCCCAGGGATCAAACAAATGCTGATGGATGAACAGAGCTCTATCGTTGTAGTTATTTCAGCAGAGACAACGCTGAAACGCTTCTGTGATATTACAGAAGCCTTCCGCAGTCCCTTCAAACTACTTATTGGCAAATCACAGGAGGGTAGATTGAAGTGGAAGCAACACACAAAAGCAACAGCAAAATTTCAGAAGAGCCGCAGCCAATGAGGTTTTACACTCCCACAGAGGTAAGTACTTTACGAAGCGATTGATACATGATTTGATTACACAGCTTTTTGAAGCAGAGATGCCTGTACCTCTCTCCGTGCAAGAGTCCTGCAGTCAGAGGATCTTAAGGAGTACAGAAGCAGCAGAGTATGGGGAAACTGTCTGGACGTAGCTGCCCTGCACACAGCCACGTAGAGGACGCGGGCATAGGAGAAGCCTTCGCTTTGCTCCTAGCCGTGCGCAAACAGGATTCTAACTTACCTAAGCAAATCCATGACATGTATCCCATGTTACACAATAACATTAAAGAATGTACTTCTATTACATGAGCTACACTGGCATATTCAACGTCTTATTTAAACATGATCAGATAACATAGCTATGTCAAAAATAATTTTAAAACTTACCTTTATAAAGATGATTCAACTTTCCTTTTTGCTTCTGCCACTCTTTAAATTTTGGTTCAACTTTCTCAAAACCTGCCTCGTCTGACTTGACAAGAAACCTCATTTCTGATGCCCGCTTTTGTCTCACCGCTCCCCACCCCGCTGTACGACTGGCATGATGGCGGTTACAGCTCTGTCCCGTGCGAGGAGCGAAAGCACTGGGACGGGTTTTCTCCCGGCCCTCGTTTCAGACATCTGACTGTACTGCACTAGGGGCCGAAATCGCCCCCGCAGACGGGAGCGGTGAGGCACGCAATACCACATCCTGAAGCTTTTTGCGATTCATTGAGGACTACAATTACAGTTTCAGAAGCTTCCTGGTCAAGTTTAGTTATCTAAAACCACTTCTTAAAGCTGCAGGAAGCTAAAGCTGCAAATTACGCATTGTTAAAGCCAACTGAGGGGACTTTTACCTAGATTAATCAGTTTATTAGAAGATGCTGTATCAAACTGCTCTACAGAGGTCAAGGGATGACTTAGTCCACCTTTTATAATGGCTATGAACCATTAACCAACCTTATTGTCCCAGCTCAAGCCTTTCCTCCTCTGATGGCAAACTGAAGTCCTTGCAAGTAGATAGCTTTCTCAACCAGAACCAGACACTATCATGGCACTACGATTAATTAAAATTTCAGATTCTCATACAAGGAAAAGTTAGAGTAACCTTTGCCCTACAGCCATTAAATAGAGCCCCTTCATGTGTTTAATGCTTCTCAGAAACCCTAAAGCACTAACGAACATGCCTATGCTTAACAGCAGCCACGTCTAATTTTGTACTTCCAATACAAAAAGCTATTTGCTGTCTAGGAGCAAATTCTCTCTAATGCTCCTGCCTTCACTCATGTAGACCTAACAGAGGTCACACTACACAAGCTCAGCTCTACTTCAAATTAGCCCTACCACACACTGCATCACTTCACCAGCCCATTCAAGTTGCCACACGCAACCCTATTTCTTCGTTAATAATGAAGACGCTAACACCACACAATTCGGGCCATTAAAAAAGCTGTCAGATTACTACTGAGGGCCAACATTCACACACACGCTATCTAATAAAAAGAACTCGCAGAGCTGAACTTACTGTAATCCTGATCCCAAAGCATTAGCTACAATGTTCGCAAAGCAAAATAAAAAACCTTTAATACGTGAAGGAGCGCCAGTCTATCCCGCACATTCCAGTTTAACATTTCACAGGAATGAGCTTTTATCCTGTGAACACAACAGCCCATTACCACGCGCGGCAGATAAGGAGGCTCCTGTCAGCACTTTGAGTTTCAGGGCTAAGTCTGCACTTTCAAAACCTGAGACTAGAAGGGTAAAGGTCATATTTACTGTACTCACAAGAGAAAAATCAACAGCTAAACACTCAATTTTTTTTGTGGCAGAAGGATTTTTGACATATAACTGAACAGGAATTCACATAAACAAAGGAAATAAAGTTCTAAAAAGAAAAAGGACCAATTTCTCCATTGAGAAGCACTGTCTAGCACACAAATAACAAGCATGGCTTGACATTTTAGTAGGGGAAAGGGCTGTTTCTAAATGCAATAAAGTTCTTTTCTGACAGTTGATAATCAATGTCCAAATGCTAAGAGCTAAATGCTGAGCCATAATAAAAGTTTTAAATGCACATGAAACTGAATTACCTTCTGGTTAAAACCAATTTACATGGTACCAGAAATAACCCTTTAAAGCCGAAGATCTACATTTGGTGAGGCTAAAACTAGGTCAGATGCTGAGCAGTGTAAAAAGAGAGAAAAAGTGAGAAGTGCCTACCTTTGTACCAACTGTTATATCTTGGACAATGCTGTAGAAAAAAGAAAGAAAAGGATTAAAAAAGTTAGATAGGTTTGCCACAAATATCCAGCATAGTTCACAGTAGTAAGAAAAAAGCAAGTCAAAGTGCACAGTTGTCTCTGCGAGTGAGCCAAGGACAGTTTACACAAAGAAAAATTATTAGATGGTGATGGTGGAGACCCAAGACCCAGCAGTGCCAGAAAACTGCAGCTCTTCCGCTTCCTAAGTGGAGCTCGCCCTTTTTGCCAGGGTACCACAGGGGACTAAGACCACGACCCACAGTTAACGGGGCCCAGCGCCCTTCACAGGAAAGCGATGCGATTAGAACACCACCTCCGCCTAAACCAAGGGCAAAGGCGCCGGGAGTCAACGCCACCACCAGTATTCACCTCTGCAGTTCTTCACAGCCCCGTATTCGGAGGAGTAACCCCTGTAGGCTGTGAAGAGGCCATCCCTAGTGAAATTGAGTCACCGGTGAAGACGACTAATGCCAGAGGTCCAGCGGCACCACGGAGAGGCAGCACGCACCACGCCGAGCTCGGCTGCGCGCTCAGCCCAGCCCAGAGCCCGCGCCAGGCTACAGCAGCCCTCCGGCCACGCCAACGCCCCTGCGGCCAGACCAGCGCCGGGCTAACAGCACAATTAGGAAGAGCGGGGAGAGGTCCAGGCAGCTCCCAGGCTGGGGTATGCCTGCACACAAGATTCCTCTGTCAATTCTTTTCTACTTAGGGAAAAATACTATTTGTTTTCCTAACACAGATCTGAAGGAAAAAACAGTTATTAAACTCTGCCATATGTGCTTAAACCTCCTAAAATGAGACTTCCTGATTAACCAGCATGGAAAATAGTGTTAGCTGTACCTCAAGCAACTCGTGCTAGCTCTCGGCAGCAGCGAACATTACATATCACAGCATACCTCTACTTACAGCAACTTCTTTCATTGATGGAATCGGAATGACTTGCCTACGACTTGGCTTGTTGTACCTGGGTACCCTTCCAGAGTATTACAGGTCCTACATGTTCCTCTGTCTTGAGGGAGTGCTCAAGACACTCTAAGGATTTCAGTTATACCCTTGCACTGAAGATTGTATTTTTTTTCATGAACTCCAAACCACTGTAAAGCAGCAACGTAAAACCAACAGCAGAAACGATCATTTTAGATTGAGATCTATGCAGTACTGCTGTTTCAACTCCTATCTTTCAAACAGCTAACCATCATTTCACAGTAAAGGATCCAAAAGTGGCTGGCGACCAGACCCGCAGCAACGTTAAGGAAACACGGCAGAGAAGCAAAAGGCAGGGCAGTCATTCTTAAAACAGCAATATGAAACCTGAAGTACTCAAGAACAATTCTACAGAGTGATTTAATACTAGAGAACTTGCCTTTACTAGTTCTTCGTTCCCTACCCTCCTGCAACAATTCATAGCTTTTCAGGGAATTAAATACTGCTCGATCTTATTAAGTCATTCACGTTTCACCAGCTTCACAAATAAGCCGTAACACAAGCATAAGCCAGCTCAGCTCCTCATACTTCCTCTTCAAAACCAACCTGCCATGTCATCATAACCCAGCAATTTACAGCTGGAGCTACAGCCCGATCCAATGGCTGCTGCCAGGAAGCCACGCGATAGTTTCTTTTTTCCAAGCGAACTACTTAAAGAACACTGTATGAGAACGCCGGGCTTCGCAATCCCCTGGTGTCTGGTCACCAACGAAGACAGATGGGTTTTGCTGAACTTTGAGGGCCAGCAGTAATGAACTAATTAAACCCATCTGCGCATATTAGTTTAAAGAATCATAATCGCTATTAGAATCACTAATTACGAGTACACATTTCTTCGGTTAAAATACATACATTAACCCAGTGATTTGCATAACCTTGAAAAAAATATTTCCAGCAAAGCATAATAAGAACAGGGAATCTCCCAAGTTTCCAAAACTCTCGAACTTACCCCCGAGCAATTTCTCTGACTTCCTGTTCCTCTTGTGGGCCTCACACACAGGAAATGTTTTACATAAAGTAGCCTTAACAGGGGATAGTATTAAAATTATCCAAGGGAAGAGCTGCTTTATTTGCCAAGAATTATCGATTCCTGGAATATTGTTGTAACTCGTTTTATAACAAATACCACATGAAACAAGCACCAGCGGTATTTAAGAATTTTTATTCAAGAAATGTGCAATATACCTCCCGTTCTCACACACACCCCCTCGATACATTATCATATCTTAAGTTTCATTCTCTTGTCCTATGTCAACCTTAGGTAGGGGATTAAAACTTTTCTAATTTCTGAAAGAACAGGCAATAAGCCTTTCATAAAAATTATTTTTTACGTGGAATAGGATAATTCCTATGCAATAAGGGGAAAAATTAAGCAGCAGCAGTAAAACCTCTAGGCAACTTTCCAAAGCAGCATTTCCCATATGAACTCCTCACGTACTCTGACAAAGCGACTTATTCAAACGGGATCATTTGAAGAGCACAGCCAGGTATGGGTGTAGGTAGGAGAAGCAGACAGAAGCCTGTAGCCAGAGAGGCCGCTCGCTGCCAGCTAGGCAAAAATGTAAAACCATTTCCAGAGCAGCTTTTGAAGTTTCGACAGGAGACAGCTTTCACAGGGTAAACAGAACATGCACCAAGATCTTCGAAAGATAGCGGATAATGAAGACTCATATGTTATACTAAAATTTCTACGGTAAAACAACTATTTTAACATACACAGCAAATCAGCTTTCCTAGGAACTACGATGAAGACAGCTGATAACAAATCCATTTTTGTCATTAGAATGTATGATCTCACACGCTGAAGACTTTTCTTAACGATCATTCAACATGATGAGCAACTTGTTAAAAGAAGCAGAGCAACCTGAACTGAACCCTGGACTGTACGAATTAATAAGAGACGCGATTTTTTTTTTTTTAGATGAAAACAACACTGAGACGCCACCTTTCCAGTGTGTAAAAAACCCAGACATGTGACTACGCCTAATTCTCACCAGACCAGTGTGCCGAGGCAAGGAGGCACTAATTTGGGCTGCCCGTACTTAAGGCTCTGGGAAAACAAACTGCTTCCTCGGAGGCCTTCAGAAGTATTTTAACTACTGCGCTCTAGGAGAAACAAAAATCGGATCGCTAAGAAACTACGCCATACGACACAAGAGAAACATGGAGACCTCATTTCTGACAGAGCTGCCGTGGTAAAGCGGTCAGATTTAAAGCGAAGGCTTCTGAAGCGAGACGGCGGATGAGGAGGTGACTGAAGAGAAATCCACGCTGCTCTGGAAAAGCCACCCGAGCCAAAGAGGAGGGAAGCGGCACCTGGAGGAGACCCGAACGGGACAGGGGCGAGAGGAGGGGGCGAACAGCCCTGCTCCGCCGCTGCAGCCTCACCTGCGGGGCCCGGGCTGCGATGCGGCCGCAGCAGCCCCGCAGCGCTGCCGCTCCTCGGGGAGGGACGCGAAGCTTGTGCGGACCGAAAAACTGCTCACAAAAGGAAACCCGGCCGGACCCCCCCGCCCCGCTCGCCGAAGCGGCGGACAATAGGAGCGAGGCCCCGGCCTGAATCAGCTGCGGGCCCGGGCGCGCCCCCCCCGCCAGGTGCGCCCGCTCCCGCCGCCCCCGCGGGGCCGCCCCGACACCGAGCCCGGCCCCGGCGAGGCCAGGCGAGTCACGCCGTGCTCGGCCCGGCCCCCGCAGCCGCCCGCCCACGCGGCGCTCGCCGCCGCCCGCCGGGACCCCCCCCCCCCCGGGCGGGACCCCCGGCACCGAGCGGGAGCACGAGGCGCCGCGCCGGGGCGGCGGCCGCGGAGCAGGAGCCGCCCCCGCTTCCCCCCCCCCCCCGGCGAGGGGCTCTGGGAGGGCGGCCCGCACAGGAGACACCCCCCCCCCCCCGCTCCCGCACCGCCGGCGGCCGCCCCCTCCCCTTCCCGCCTCGCCCCCGCCGGGCGGCCCGGCCGCTCCCGCGGCGCCCCCCCCTCAGGTAACGCCCCAGCCCCCGGCGCGGGTCCCGAACCTCGGCCGCCTGCTCCCCCTCCTCCGCACCCCGGGCAGGGTCCGGCAGCGCTGCTCCGCGGCGCCCGGCGCGGTGCCGCCCGAGCGAGGCCCGGGCCGGCGGGGACTCACCCGTCCATTGCACAGGGAGGAGACCCGTCGGGAACGGAGTGGAGGCGCCGGAATAGCAGGAACGGACCCAACCGCTCCGTGTTATAGACTCACAAAATGGCGGCGCCGCCCGGCCCGCCTCGCCCGCGCCAACGCCCCATTGGCCGCGGGGGATGTCACCGTGACGGCAGGGGCGGGGACCGCCCGCCTCCGAGGGTTGGCGCCCTGGCGCCCCTCGCGAAGCCTATTGGCTGCGGGCGGGGCGAGGGGCGGAGCAAGGCGCCGGTGCGCGGCGCGATTCGGTAGGCGAAGGGAGACGGCTGGGAGGAGCCATCTTGAGAGCGGGAAGGATGCCGAAACGCCACACGGACCCGCCATCTTGATTGGGGGCAGGGCATGGGGTAACCGCGTTGGGCGCCATCTTGAGTGCGGGCAAGGGCCCCAACGTGCACATTGTGTTGTCGCCCGCGGGAGCGGCCCAACCGCCGCCGCCATGTTGGCTACGGGCAGGGAAGCCGCGCGTTCCCGTCCGTTGCCATCTCGAGTAAGGGAGAGCGGGCGCCTCGCCGAAATTAGGTTAATTATTTAGCACCGCCAGTCTGGGGACTTTTAATGGCGCTAGACAGCACTTAGGAGTTTTATTTAAGATACAGGATAGCTCTGTTGAATTGCAGTTAATGTCTTAAGGATAAAGATTACCCAGTGGGTGTGAGAGAGAGAGAGAGAACTTGTGAGGTAAGACATAACACCTACCTGCTCTGCTCAGGCATCAGGATAATGTTTTTCCTAAGTTACAGTCCTGACACCGTTTGCTGACCAAAACAGCTCTTTTTCCGGTCAGGTGGACCTCAGTGGTTAATTAGATAAGCGTGTTTCACTCTTAATGCGTGTCATTGCCTGTAGCTCTTATTTCTGCAGGGATTCAGGTAAAATCCACGGATTTCCTATCTTTGGGGATTTTCAAACCTCTGGAAGATTTCCTTTGCAGGTGCTGGGCTGTCTATAGTAAATTTAAGCCTACTACAACGGACTTAGCTGTGTCAGGTACTTTCTGTGGCTCCCTTAAAAATGATTGTCGAGCTTGTTCATGTGCCACACGATGAAGGCCCCTAAAAAAAATAAGGGAGAGGCGAGTGTCCGTCCGGTTGCTGCTGTGGATGTGCCGGTGCCTTTGCTTTGTCCCCGTGCAGGAACGGGCACGCGAGGACCAGGATCCTGATGGAGCCCGAGCGATCTTAGGATCATCCTCCTTTCCACCAGGACACTGCTGGTTCCTCTCCACTAACATCGTTCTGTAAAGCAGTTTGCTTCCATAGATGAAACGCTGCCCGTCTCTGTTTAAATATAGACAATATTTGCTCACTGGGAATTCTACTAGCAATTACTCATTTTCTTTGCCTCACTTGTCATAACCCTATCCGTTGACTGCAGCGCAAGAATTAATTGTCCCAGACCTCGCTACAAGTCCCTTGTGTAGCATTGAATGAAATATCAAATGTCCAGTCCACATTGATCTTGGCTTCATTAGCTGCAACCCTGTTTTGAGAGTTTCTAGGCAACATAATACTGGTCTTACTGTAGAAAGGATCCTTCGTACCTCACCAGCACACCCACTTTTGACATTTTTGTGAAAACGTTTGTACAATTCTGCCAATCCGCCTCTATTGTCAGCGGTAAACAGTAAAGCACTAATATAGATCAGCGCCACTGAGGGAAGCACCTGAGCTGTAACACAGCCGCGTCAGTGGCACATATGTGAAGGTTCAGAAAAGATTTTTAAAATATAGTGCAAATGAAATTCAGAGTCTTATCCTTGGGCAGTGTTTCTGCTTAATGTCAGGTAACTTTGACAGGTACAGACACGCATTTTATATTCTCATTTCTTTCTGAAGCGTACACTAGACACGTGAATACCGAAAAAAAAAAAGTGAAACCGTCTATTATTTTCTCCCAAACACGTATTACTGTGTTGGTTCCTACGGCCAGATGCCTTCTTTTCTCAGGGAGTGGGGCAACGCTCAGATATTTTGGTGGCCAGGACCAGACATCAACTTACTGCTTCACTCTTGTCACCATTTGTGAAATGCAAGAGCTTCCGTTGAGCTTGGATCTTACCAAGAGCTGGTAACGCTAATTTCCATGTCTCCGGTTTATTGGGCTCCGCGGCCATTCGGCCCTGGTTCCAGCAGTGAAGTTTAAAATGGAGAAAAAGTACGTTCTTACCCATTGCTACAGGCAACTAAAGGCCTCACCTGAAACCAGAGTTATTTTACTAGGCACTGCATATGAAAGGCTCAGCGTCTGCCACAGATAAGAGATTTACAACTTAGATGAGGCAAAGAATGGGAAAATGATGGGATTATGCGATCCACTTTAGAGTTGCTGAGCTGAGAGCCAGAGAGATAAAGTGATTTGATCAAAGCAGAGGAGGAATTTAACTCCCATCTCACAAGCCACAATGCACTTTCTTGAACTATGCCTATTTTAAACTATATTTCCTGTGGAGGTGTTTCACTTCATCTTCCCTTCAGAATAATCTGTTTTGTACACTGTAAGTAAGAAATCCCTCCATAGTAGAGGACGGTATGGAGACAGAATCACTCCTTTGTTTTTAATATGGGATATTTCAGTCCGCTTGTAAAGAAGCGTACCCTAAAGAAGGGTAGCCTGAACATGACACAAAGACTTTGAAAAAAATCATTAATGCTAGATACTGATCACTAGTAAGAACAATATCGGATTTTCTGGTGGCTGTTGACATTAGTTTATTGCACATGCAGATATCCCAGCTGCTTTTCAGATATCTTTGGAAAAGCAAACACAGGTGGATGCCATTGAAGAATTATTACTTTTCAAAGACCTCTCCTGTGCAGTCGTGGTCTAACTTAAAAGACTCTTTTAAGGTTCATGCAAGCTCACTCAGATTTTCCAGAGTTCCAGCAGAAATGCTGATTATGCAACATTTTATCAGACATTTTCCTGTAATACTAACAGAATTTTTTAGACGGCGTCTTTTCAGATACTATGGTAGCAAACTGACTAACGATACTATTGGGTAATGCACAGTCTTTCTCTGGGCCAAACAGGAAAATGCATTTAAGAACAAAATAATACTTTATACGTAAAAGCAGCTGGGAGAAAGACCTGCCTCTGTATATCTTTTTGTTTGTTTTGAAAAAGAAACCCACATGAAAATGGCCATGTGAAAAAAAGAGAGGAGGGAGAAGGGAAAAATTCGCATCAGCTTCTTTTGTGCAATCCAGCAAAATGGTCCCACCCTCCCCCGGGCTCCGGTTACTCACTTGCTAGCAAGGCCTTGGCGGGACACACCCAGGTTTTTCTCTTTTTAAGCCCTTCCTGCCTATGTTATCTCTTTGAATTTAAGTTACTATGCAGGGAAGAAAAACCCTCTGAAACAAAAAAGACCCTTTTCCTGCCTTTTTTCCTTTGTATTTTTAAAATAGCTCTGAAGCCTGTACTACGTTCACAGGACACTCCTCTGCATAACTATGTTCCTTTGCAAACCAGCGAAGTTTTTTTCCCCTTCTCCTTCCTCTTGCACCCAACGTTTCTATCAGTGACTTGAAAATAAGAACCCTCCTAAAATACGGTCTCTGTTCAGGAACCCAAACTGCTGTGCATAGTGGTATATCCTGGGTACTGTTTTTAATGACAATTGTTTTCCTGCAAGTTCCCCTCCTCCCCCATTATTCTCAGTACCCTGCAAGGTCCTAAACCAGGAAACGCTTTCATATATAACTTTGCTACCAGTATAGTCCCAATGAAACCTGGGGGGCGGGGGGTGTTTCAAATACTTCTTTTTGTTGCTTTTATTTATTTTAAACCCCTTTCAATTAACATAGCTGTTTTGTTTAAAAGAGTATTTGCAGCCTTAGCAACATCTTAAGAAGCCAGAACATTCTTGTGTGCATCATTCACGATGCCACATCACAGCTCTGGAAATGGTTAGTCTAAAGCTAGCAGAGCAGGAGCAAACTCACTGCTGCATTTATCGGTCCGACGAAAAGAGGCATGGGGCTTCTGATCGGCCAGTCAGTTCACACATGGCTCAAAACCGCGCAGAGCACAGGTATCTTCTCACTCAGCTCACACCCAAGGGAAGGGAAAGGAGAGGGACCAGAACGATCCCGGGTAGAAGTCATAAGCCGCACAGGCAGACAGCTGGGGATACTGGAGGAAGAGGTGTGGGTACACGGAGGATCGCTGGAGAGCTGGCTATGTTAGCTCCAGTGCTCGGGAAGAGTTCATTTCCGAACTGCACATCGGTGGTTTTACAAGCAGTACACATCGTTAGCAAGGGGAGTATTTTTTCCACTGATCCTAAGAGTTTGGCAGCAAATGAAGTATTATCAAAAAGCGTACCAATCAGTAATTGATAAATAAATTGGTTTGGAATTGAGCTTAATATACTTTGAGTATTAAATAGAAGTAAATGGTTCTAACCAGCTCACAAGTTCCCTAAACTGGATTTTTGACAGCTGTGCCACCACAGCAATTTGAGGCCTCCCTTCCAGGGACAAAGCTGAAAAGCACTTTGCAAGCAAGTATATCTGCACTCGGAACTTTCGTTAGCCTTGCCATTGCACGTTCTGATTTCACCTTTTGACAGGACTGCCAAACGCTATCTACAGGTATTTTTTGTGCTGCAAGTAGTTACATCAACTTGAAATTTTAAGTATAATCACAAAAGCTCACATTTTAGGTTTCTTCCCTTCTTTCTAATCCGTGACAAAACGAGGGACTGATCTGTGTGGTTATTCTGTTGTTATCAGTCCATGTTATTTCAGAACTTCCCTGTCTTCGCTGCTCCTCCCGGATGCTTTTGGGTGACTCATTTCCTGTGAAGGATGAACCAGCCATTTCCTGGCTATTCAGCACAGGGCTTTTTTTTTTTCTTCCAGTGGTGTGGATTAAGCTATGGTTTGATTATACCCCCCTGCAACTTCCACCAGAACTGCAACTCTTCACTGCAGCCTTCTAGATGATAAACTGTCAGCACGTGTTGCTTAGGGATCGTGGCTTGCCCCTGCTTCCTGGGCCATAGGCTCTGTGATTTTGGGGTGTGGAATTAAAATAATTACAGCGATACAGATTTAACAGTGCCATCCTTCCAGTCATTGCAACCCAGTTCTTTTCATAATAAACGGAATGTTACAAAAAGCACCACAGGGCAAAGATACTGAGCTTACAACGCATATCTAAGCCCAGAAATTCTGAATTACCTAGCAAGCGCTACCAAGATTGCATATTGGCATTTGAGAAATCCAGGTAATGCCCCTACTGGGTTTTTTTTGTTAGACACAGGCTACTAGAAGACCGGGTCGGTTTCTGTATTGATTCTGTGCTCATAATTCCAGCTCTTCCCTCCAACCTGTGTTTCCAATTTCCTGAGCCACTATTTATTCATTCTTCACATGATGACTCTAACTGTTGCGGACAGCTTGCTTCAACAACGCCGCCGAGTTAAGAATTGTCTGGGCGTTGTAATGCCACCCTGAGGTATCGCAACTCTTTCGAGCAGCTTTTTACCGCTGTTTTAAAAATTATTCTCTTAATCTTATTTCCCATCATTTCATTTGAATATTTAGATTCATTAGCCTGTCATACATCTGTAACGTTTGGGGAGAAAACCCGCACAATAGGGATACTGCCTCTTGAGTCTCAATGTAGCACATGTTGTAGGGATGATCACTGAATAATTCATGCCCTTAATGATTTATTCATGCCCAAAAGCTGGATACCTCCTCTGTGACTTTCCATTATCTCACAGAGAATGCAAGTTCCTCTTCAACCCTGCCGTCTTAGGAGTGCCAGCAGCAGCCCCTGTGTGGGCACACGAAGCGGGTGTCTGAGGCAAACAGAGCAGCGTGCCTTAGAAACCACCCCCTGCGATGTTTCTGAACCATTTCTGCTCAACAGCACATGGGAAACTCCTGCCATTCCAATGCCCTACACATCACCCTTGACACAGGAACTACAATGTAGGTGCATTTCTTTGCAAATTCTTCGGAAAGGAAGGCGGGTGAGCAGGCACGTTAAGCTCTTTTCCACCGGTACACACGTAAAGTGAGATGCCGCGGTCACAGTGCAGGATGTTCTGAGCATGGAAAACAGGCAAACAGGCCGTGGCTCCGGGATTTGATACCGTAGAGCTGATCTTATTCTCCACAGGACATTTCAGTTTTATTTCCATTGTAAAGTTACGGATTCTGAGACGAGACAATTGATATAAACATAGCAGGATTGTTGCCTGCCCCTCAGGAAACCTTGCAGGAAAGCCTGGACAAATAGCAGCAGTTCAGACTAATCTCTTTCCTGTCTAATGTGGGCTATCAAAAAATACGCCTTTGGTAAAAGCTCGTAAGACCACGACCTGAGTCTCCTGACCTAGGTGAAGATTTTGCAAGGCATTCAAATTCCATCTGTCTAGAAAGTATGAAGGATGATTCTGTGTTTCAGCAAAGTCTGCAGGCCACAGGCAACACTACCCCTGGCCGGATGGTATGAAATTTCCTAATTGTTTATCCTGTAATCCTGACTTCTTTTGTCCTTGGAATAGGCTCTACATCAGCATAATTAAAAATGTCAAACATGCTTGAGAAACTCTCCAAGTTGCTAAAAATGAATGTGAATTTCCTCCCCACAACCTCGCTTCATCTTTCCCTTACTCTGGCCTCAGCTTTACAAAGTGGTCTGTTTCCAGCCCTTCAGCATAGTTTGCATTCCACTGCCAAGAATGAACATTTATTTATACAAACAACCGTCCTTGCAAGCACATCTCCCCCTGCTATCCTAGGGCAGGGAAATAAACATAATTTCTGTTCTCCTCTGGAGCTGCAGTTCTACATTTCTTTTTTCTTTATTCAGGGGCGTTTTTTGCAATGAAAGATTAGTGCAGTTCAGTCGCTTTCCCGTGCTCCAAATCTGCTCAGAAATGGACTGGAATGCTCTTTCATTTCCTTACAATGATTTTATTTTATTACCCTCTAATGATGGTGCCAGTTTCCTGATAAACCACTTAGGGGGTCTCGATGGCTCAGCAAGCAGGTTTTCAAAGAGGTCTCGCTCAGGCTGGCACCTTGAGGGCTCTGCGTAACTCACAGAACCGGAAAGCCCTAGCGCCTGTTTCTCCCAAAAGCACACCAGTAACCTGGTTTTCCCAAGGCCGTTTTCGGGCTGCTGCCTTACACTAATTCTTCCAGCAGCACAGCTGACAGGGCAAGCGAGATCAATGGTAAATGAAACGGCAGGTACCAGGTGAGCAGACTAATGTGGACGGGAGCCTGAAGCTCATGCATTATTTCTAAAGCTTCTCCATCACTCACCTGTCACTGAGGTATTGTTCCCCGAAATGCTAGCTCCTCACCTATGTCCTCTGTCGTCAGGTTGTCTCCCATTGCATCTGCCTTTTAAATGGATATTAGACAGACGCTAGATGACTCCAGACAGGGGAATTTCATCGTCTGAGCACAGTTCATTTAAATGAAAAAAGGGGCCCTAAAAGAGATAGAGATGCACTTGCAGAGCATCTAGAAACTCTCCATTCGATGAGCGTATCTGCAAGCTGCTCGCTCTCTTACTGTACGCGCGTCAGATTTTGCTGTGTGCGAGCAGCTTCCATTTCTCAGTTCATGCAATTGTTTGTAGCTAAGAGTAATATTTGGATTTATAATATTTACAATTACCTCCACCAGCAAATAAGATAAAGTGGTTTTGTTGGGAACGCTCTTATTTGCCTTTCTAAAGCAACCTTCTAAGAAATGAAGCATTTAAGTAGTTTCTGAAGGATCCAGGGAAATGCTTTTTTAAAAAAGAACAGCAAGGTGATATTTTAGAATATAGTCCCGACACTGTCTTTTTAGGAAGAAAATGCAGACAGCTTCTTTAAATATATTGCCAAACCAAGGTCAATGAACTACTGCAAGTGAATGAATTAGGAATTTTTAGTGACTACTTTCTGTGAATCATTACTGAATATTTTATAGATCTTACCGCTTTCTTAGTAAGCTTACTGTTGCAAAGTTTGCAAAGATATATTTACTTTCGCCTCAGTATAAGGTGTCAATCTTTTTCCTTACTGTGATGCACAACGAAGGGCTGATGTCCTTTAAGAATATCCCCGTAACATGCCCTAGTACGTGCTCGGGTCTAAACGGACATTGCTCTATTCAGGAGGAGGAACATCATTACAATTAGGCCTTGCGCTGATTACCTCTTACAGTGGCATCACAACTAATACCTAGCAGGAGAGAAAAACCTCACATTGACCATGCGGCCGGCAACAAACCACCACCTCCTCCTCACTGGGCTTCCGTTCAGAGCAGGATTTATTCTCATCTTGCAGGTTGTAATATGCGTGCCTGGAGCACGCCAAAGTGTATCCTTACCGGATTCTTCAGATGGCTTTTTAGTATTTTTCGTTAAACTATATCGGCGAATGTACTGGTAGAAATTTCAGCCACATGTGAAGCGGTGTCCCATTATCTAACGGTACATGCACACGCAGAGGCACACCTCAGCACTTAGGTGTACGTAGCACTGCATTGGCCGTGTACCTTCCTCCGGCTTTGAGGATGCAACGCCCTGATGAGTGCAGTCACTCCCCTGGAGATAAGGGAGAAACGAGTGACCCCAAAAAGGGCAGGGCGTAGCACAAGGACAGCAACGCAGAGACGTACCAGCTCGGTTTTGGAACGGGCAAAATTGCGCTCCCTCTCCCCCTTCCCGAATGCTTCTTTTCAGCGTCATGCATGCAGTTTATAGGCGCTTCAGCAGTGCAGCTGAATTAAAGTCCTTGTTTCCACATTGATTCAAGAACAAATATGTCTAAATACATCTGAGAAAGTAAGAGGACTGACACACCAAACCGCTGCGTGCCTGCCATGAGGCCCGCATTGCCGTACAGGCTAATAAAGACATCATTTTCCCAGGGCTTCAGCTCTATTAAACACAAAGCTCCAAATGATTTCCTACTTGGATCAAAGATGTGTTTGTTCCAGTGCCACTTAAGTTTAAAAGGCAATACTGGGGATGAATGAAATCTCCCCAGTGGCAGCTGCTGAGGTTCAATTGGTTTGTCAGTGCCATAATTATGCAGCGGACGTCTTCTGTTTGCTGGCCCATATGTTCCTGAAGGACGTTATGCAATGGAAACAGTGCAGGCAAGCCTTGCTCCCGAAGCTAAGGGGTTTTTGCTTTGGTGGTATGAAGACTTGCTTGTGTTTCAGATGGTGAAAACGTTAAGAAATCTCACGTTCTGATTTCAGACTTGAAAACGGAGTTGCTCGTATTTGATCAAACTAGATGGAAGCGTATGAAAAGAAACAGTGGCCTACGTCCAGTATCCTAGAACTGGTCTTTTAATACGGAGACTGACCATTTTTAACTATTATTTATATAGTTACAGCTGGCCTCTGCGAGTGAGCGCTCCCCTCGGCTAACGCAAGGAGCTGTCACGGGGATCAGCGGCAGGGTTTGGTGTCACCCTTGGTGCTAAGAATAAACGCGGCTCCTTGTCCGGCCAGCCACCACCACGCAGCCCATCCACCTCCTCCCGCAGCACTGCTCATCTTGGTAGGCTGGGGTCTGGATGCTGATGAGAAATGTCTGCTCATTAAATAGCTATCTCCTTGCCTAGTACACCAAATTTTCTGTGTAACAGACGTGAGCGTGTAGTAAGAACTCCAGAGTATTAAATTAAGCATTAAAAGAACATTAAGACATGAACCTGCAAAACGTGAAGTCAGGGAGAATTGAGAGCATTCGAGATCTCAGTTGCCAAAGGAACAAAAGAAACACAATATCCTTTAGAATGTTTAATATTTAATTTGGTAAGATGCTCTGATACTAGGGCAGCGACTGCAGAGGGCGATGATGGAGAGCACCGCGCGAGGGGTGCTTTGTGTCAGCCAACAGCCAAGGCACAAAAGGCTCCTTATTTGCAGAACTGTCAATTTTATGCACAGCTACCTGGTCTGCACCAACACCACGCGTTTTCTAAACGCCATTTAATTCATACGCGTTCTTGTTAAAAACACAGCATCAGCATTGTACAAAAGAGACTCCTAACGACTGGGCTAGTTAGAAAGGAAAGAACCAGTGGCACATCTTAAATGCTGGAGATGTGTCGCTGACTGACTCCCTGCTATTCACGCACGCACCTAAAGCCAACGGGATGATTTTCATGAACTGAAACAGTCGTCTTACAGAGCTAAGTTTAATTCAGAGGGGCGTCTCCAGCTACGTTTTCTTGCTTTAAGGTCAGGGCTTAAAAAAATATGTAAGTGATAATTCATTTATTGAGAAAATACTTAATGTCATACTGCGAGTTGACCAGTTGCTTCTGCAACAACTAGAAGTCAGCTAGCAAGATTCTTCCCTCTTAAGTTTTGTCATGAGGACTTCAGTACACGTGTGGTCACCAAAGGGACAAAAAGGATTTTATGTAAACGGCAGCAGGGCTGTGGCTGTGACCCAGCCCTCCAACGCAGGCCTGCGCTCCAGAGAGCCTGGCCGTGCACAGGTAGCTATTCTGAGGTACCCGCTCAGGCTTCGGGGAACCAGCAGCCTAGGTGATTTTCTAAGAAGCCTTCACCGATGCCTTGGTCATCTGAGAGCGTCTGCTGGAAGGTCCAGTAAGAGACAGCGGGGTTTGTGGCGCAGGCTTGGAGAAAGCTTCCGAAGAGTATTTTCAGAAGTGCTTTTTGTGCACTCGGGGCAATTTCAGCAGAGAACTCCAGATCCAAACCCACCGTTGGCTCAAGTTTTGCTTGAATCTGTAGAGTGGGCTTAATTGTTTGCTCTTGCTCACACTTTGGAACGTGTGTTATCGCTGCTGTAGGACAAGGGTTGGCAACCTCTTACGGATACTATGCCAGAGTGTATTTTTCTTTTCCAAAGCAGCAGCTAGGTGTGCCAATGCTGGGTTTTGCTGCCTCTCCAAGAGGCAAAATGCCATCCATCTGTGGTATTTTTCATCTGTGAGGCTCTCAGCTCCTGCTGAATGCAGCACTTGAAGTGGGAGAGTGAAACTGGGAGCCACTGCCTCTTACTGGTGCCTCTCCAGATACTGCCGATCCCAGCTCCTGCCTCAAGCATGGCATTCAGAACCCATAAAAATTGAGTGCAGCCTCGGCGCTCAGGGCAAAGCCTTCTGCTTATTGCTTCCATCCCACACAAGGGATCTTCAGGTTGCTTTAAGATCACTTTTCTACATAACTAATACCTTCTCTCTCTCCCTTATTTCCTAGGCTTCCCCGTCCTCCAGGTGCCAGTGAGATTCTTGTCCTTCGACAGACTGCTGTGCTCCATGGGAGGCTTCCCGAAGCGTCTTGCGTGACCTTGGAGGAGGTAAGGGAGAGAGCGGCACTTCAAAACAAGGACAGTAGTAGAAAATTAAATAGGAGCAAAGGCTCCAAAGGTGGGAAGCCTGCAAGACCCCCAAATATGCTATCAGCACGGCCAGATATCATGAACTAATGAATTTGCCTGCAGCCAGGAAGCTTGGGTGCTGCTTGGTAAGATGTGTTTTGTGAGGGACAAGCACCTTGCCTTTCCATGGGCGTCGCACCCTGGGTTTCCCTGTGCTCTCCCCGTGCCAGCTGCGGGCATCTGCCCGAGAGACCCCAGCGGAGACTGTAAAAAGTAATCCCACACAGAGGGGACTTTCCCTCCTCTTTGTTTACCAACAAATTATTTCTTCTACCTCCAGGAGCCATTTACCATCACATCCTCAGCAAACTTTCATAAACACTTGAGATGTAAAAATGAGAGCTCGCTCTTTGCCTGTTGCTAGCGAGCCTGACTTCTACATACACCCCCAGAGTGAGTCACCACGGGTTTAAAGCGCTTCTGAAAAGGTGAAATCCTCAAGCCTGGGAATGAGTTGAGGTGTAGTCGTTAAAATTGTTCTGTATTGTAAAAAAGTAGGTTACTACATCTCATTGTGAACAATTATATCTAATTACAAGTCACAGGTTCACCACAAATGCTATTTAATAACAAATTTCTGCCGTACTTGACCCAGAGCGCGTTCTGAAGGAACACGTTACCTCTGGTTTGTGGATAGGTAACGCGTGATGCAGAACAGAAGGAAAGAGTGTCTTGGCTCAGATCAGACAAAGAGGAATGGATGTTAGGCCCCGACTCACAGTTCAGCGTTTGAAACTTTGGGTGCTGTGTCCTCCGGCTCACGGCCCTGGTTATTTCATTTGAGTTGAGCAGGTGGCAGAAAAAATGGTGTGTGCCACACTAGGATTTTAGTTAAACTTTAAAAGGCTGCCCCGAAGTTTAAAACGGCAATAAACACTTTGACAATAAAATTAAACAAATAAGATCTGCAACTTCCCCTTAGCACAGTGCCAAACGGGATGTTAATTCTTGCCGTTTGATATAAAAGAAATTGCATCAACAGAACAGAAATGGAAGGAACCGAGGTCCAGTGACACCCTCGTCCCTGCTCCGAGGACGGCAAACGGAGACGTTTCTGCGCTTGGCTAGGGCACCGTTACCGGTCAGCGTTTTTATGCTGTATTTTTAGCAGTAAGATAGCAAGTTTCCTATAAAGTTGGCAGGCCGAGGGGTCAGTAAATCCATGGCGAGAGCTTCCCGCTCGCTTTTTGCCGTTTTCTCTCCGCGGAGCCCCGGGCGCAGAGGCTCCCTGGCAGGAGTAAGGAAGCGCAGGGGGCCGGCGCCTTCGCCCTCGGCACAAACCCCGGGGGACCGCGGCCCCGGCGCTCGCCCCGCTGCTTGCTCAGCCCCGGGGCCGGGCTTTGCCCCGGGGCCGGGGCCGCTGCCGGCGGCGGGCACCGGGCGGGGCGGCCGGGCCGGGCCGGCGGCCGAGCACCCTCTGCCGGGCAGCGGCCGAGCGGCGGGCCCCGGGCCGCGTCCTCGGGAAAAGAAACGCAGAAGGATCCACGTTTTGCACCGTCCCCGTCTTGCTTTTGAGCCTGTTGCAGTCAGGCTCCGCGGATTAAAAGCGGTGTTTACACTGGGAGATGGTGATGTTATCCCATAGCTGGCGAAGCTTGCGCTTCATGAAAAATACCACAAACTGAGAGAGAAGCAATTAAGAGAGTAGCGAGCGCTCCTACAAACGCCTTCTTGGCAACAGACATCATCTTCCATTAATTAAGTGAAAGAAGATCATTTTAATACAAATAGCTGCTGGGGAACAAAGTAAGTTCCCACAGTCAGTTCTGTGCTGATACAATTTACTCATCCACAGCACAGGACTGAAAATAAAAAATCCCAGGAAAAGTGCAGCAGCCTGCATGTCGAACTGTTAGGGGAGAGAACGGCCCGCTCTCCCCGGCATAACTAACCCCAAGCGCGAAGCTGCTCGCAAACGGCAGCGTTAACAGGGTAACCAGCGCAATTATTATCCACATCCTAGCGTTTTCTGCCCAAGTAACAGATTTGCCCTTCGCTAATTTCAGCTTTCCCACTTCTTCCTGGGGAAGTAAAATATTAGGACCTATTTATAGAAGTTCATGGTTTTAAATTAATTTTTTCCTTTACTACAGCTGGTTTTAGTGGTTGATTACTGTTTGCTGGACCAGGTATCCTTTGCCAGCTGGCTGCGGCTTTTATTAGCTCTTTTAAGACGACTTGATTTAGAGCTCACAGTTACATTACAAGGACGGCAGCTCTGTAACGCAGACCCTCAAGAGAAGAGATAATTAGGACTCATGAAAAAAATTGCGTCCGATTCTCTGAACAAAACCGCTCTTGTTTAAGGAATGTGGTGCTGTAGGCTAATATTTAACAGCAGTCTCTCTTCTCTCGCTGAGGGCTGGTGCGTGCAATTAGACCCTGCCCTCCATCAGACATACTGGATATTATTTTCCGGGAGCATCTCTCAAAATGGAGGAATGCTGCCCTGTAGCAAGTACAGAACGTGTCTTGGGAATTGTATTTCTGCAAGTAGGGCAGGAGGTAGCGGTGGAAGGACGTGGTGCAGCAGGAAAAGAGCTGAAGAGGTGCTGAGAAGGCTCTTGTTCAGGGGAGGGGGAGGAGAGAAGCAAACATTGCAGAGAACAGGAAAAACGATGTGCTGGGAAATGATTAATCCACCCCAAAGGCCCTCGCTAAGAAGTGGTGGGACAAGCTCAATGATTTTTGGCAGCCGTGAGCTACTTCTGCTCCGCTCTCAACTCCCGTCTTGCAACCAGATGTGTTTAAGTGCCGCTTCGTCCCATTCCTGCCCCAGACACCGCGTCCCCCGGCAGCGTCCTCCGCTCCACTCCTGGCAGCACGCCCCCGCCTATATGTGCATTTTACGGCTGTCCCCTGTCCCTCCACCTCCAGTACGTGTTTCTCAAGCGAGCGGGAGCGCACAATCCATCCCGGGGAAGGGGGCGGGAGTCAAGTTTAAGAACTGCTGCTCTGTATCCTGTTGTTTTCCTACCGGGATTGTTGCAGTTTCCTGCACTGTCTTATCTGCAGCTGAAAAGCCAAAGCTCTCGTATTTACTTGTTTTGTGCGTGCCTCAGATTTCTAATCTGTGAAATAGACGTTAGAGGGCTTAAGGGAAACATAGCTAGGACTTTTACAGGGTGGAGGGACAGGAACAAGGCGGTTAAAGGGCTTTTGGTGCCTATACAATTAGTTTCTTTATTTAGTTATCCTGCTTGCATAAGCCTGTGCCTGTCAGAGAGGGTTTCAGAGCACCTTCAGCATATCGTAATGCTGCACAGAGTCCACTGCAACGTAAAAAGAGCAAGATTCAGATGTTTACATTCTCAGGTGATTCCAGGTACCTGTGTTTGACAGAATTGTTTTCACAAAGTGCTGAGTATGCTTTTTTCCCCCCCCAGGGCTCAAACTAGACACAGAAAAGTCTTAAAAGGAAATAAGTATTTCAATGCTTTTAGTCAGCCTTGAGTTTTAAGAGCTCCACTGAAATGCTGTAGACTTCTTTGAAATTACTTGGCCACATTTTCTTGAATACAGAGGTAAAATAAGCATATACTCTGCTGACGCCTAGAAAGCTTACTATGTAGATCAGATGCATGAGAAAGCAAAATCTTGTTGATTTTTTTTTTTAACTTTTTTCCTCTAGTGAGCATGAATTCACTTAACTATAGGGTATATCAGTGCACTAAATTCCCTATGGGTTAAAAAAAAAAAAATAGAAGAAAACATTTACCGTACAGCTCTGGAATGTCCTGTTTTTCTGCACAAAGGTGTGGGTCCTGCATACACAGTGTCCATTATCAGATGGGAGCCTCTCCTGGAAAGATAATTAAAACGCTGCATCGCTCACAGCCACGCGGATACGGAACCAGACACAAGGTTTCAAAACAAAATGCAACCCCCAAACCCCGACCCCCGAAGCCTCCCCCATAGGGATCCTGGTTTGGATGGAAGCAGGTAGAAAGCGTGGCAATGATCAGGATGGGTTTTTATTAATTGAAGAGACGAGAAGTATGTCAGTTCAGCCTTTGTGGGTAAATACATATTTAATTTTTTTCCGCTCAGTTGTAACTGTAAATTCAGACTCATTCTGCTTGACAGCTTCTGTGGAGGTACTGTCAACTGATGTAAATATGAGAGCAGGAGTGGGCTGAAGAAGTATCCTTAGTTCATTACCAGAGCCTTTATTTGGAACTAAATATCAAGAGAAAAAAGGCTTTTTTTCAAAGAGATCAGGAAAAGGAAGACATGTGCTCAGAGATAAGGAAAGATAAAAGCATTCCATTTAAAGACGCCAGTGATAGAAATCAAGATGTTCATCTGCCAAGTCAGTACTTTCATGGCCTTACGACCGTGCAGAGCTTCCGTTCCCGTTACCTTTTCCCACACTAACTGTAAGCACCAGCTTGTTGGCATGAAAGTTCCCTTTAGTTTGTCCAAGCAGCTCCGCCCGTTACGGAGGAATTACACAGGTTGAACTTGAAGCTAAAACTCTCTTTGGCTTCAGAAGGGGAAAAACGGTTCTCCCATAAGTTTACGTTCAGCTCTCTGAGGCACAGCAAGGCCCAGGGATAGGCTGCGAGTTCCCTGTCCCTGGAAGGTTTGAGGACAGCTTAGACGAACACCCCTCGGGAGAAGCTTGGGCAGAGCTCATTTTGCTCTGAGACGACGGCCATTTGAGGTGACTTCCAACCCTGTTTTCTGTGATTCGTTAGGAGTGAGATCACGGTGACAGCAGATCCTACACAACACCTAGATGAACAGAGGCCAAGAGCTCAAAACACATTTGCTGCTTTAAACCAGGGTTTTTTGGTCTGTTTTTTGTTTAAAGCAAGCAGCGGATTTCAGTTAGAAAATTCTTTGAAAATCCTAGCTCTGCATGTTTCACAAGCTAGCATATGCAAACAGCAAAGCATTCTAGGCTAAAATTATCTGTACTATAATTAGAAAGCCATAAGAAGGACCATATGGATTGATACTAGCGTAACTGCAGAAGGGCCTTCCAGAGCTGTGCTGCCGTGCAGCAGTTTCACCCCCATCGGGGAGCATAACCGACACGCCGCGAGAGATTTGACCTGTGCTTTTCTCTCTGACAGGGACGTTTCGTCCCCTGCCCTGTCTCCTGAGGTTAGAGAGGGCTCTTGTATGCTTTGCTCTTGTTGCCTTTTCTCTTAGGGTTGAGCTTTGCCCAACTACTGAACACTCGTTAATTGTGGGATGGGTTTTGTCCTTGTAGTCGTTACCCTGCCTCGCTCAGGCAGCGGACGGGCTCCCTCGCGCTGGGCAGCGTGGAAGCCCACGCCACTTTCACGGCTTTTTTCCCCCCCTTTCCTGCTTGGGCCAATTAAACTTTTGCCCGCAGGTTTTGCATGCTTACTCACTTAGGCGTCGCATCCAGCAAAGCACGTTTAGCTTTGGCATCAGCGGATCAAAGCATTCACTTAAAATTAGGCGGGTGGGTAAGCGCCCGGCCAGCTGCGGCCTTGGCGCTCCGCAGCCTGCCGCTGCGCTGCCCGTCGGTTCCCGCAAGCTTGGCACCGCCAGAGCAGGGCCCTGCGAACACCCTCCCGGGGGCTCCTCCCCAGCGCAGGAGCGTGGCTGAGAGGCAGTTGCGCGTCACTGGGTTTTGTTTGGGTTTGGCTGGTCTCAACCCTGCTCTGGAGGCCCCTGCTGCCGGATGGGGAGCAAGGGGGTACGGGAAGGGGGAAGGCAGCTGCCCCCACCCCCAGCCAGGCGCCTTTGGGAGCCCCGGGCCCCCTCGGGCCGGCCCTGCTGGCGGTGAGGGGGTGTGGGCTAGGGCAGGTGGCCTCGGGGAACCCCAGGTGACCCCGTCCTGGGGCCAGGCTGGAGAGGGAGAGGGTAAGGGCCTTCCACCACGTGGTTTCCACATCCCCACCTCATGTCACTGATGCTGGCCAAGCCTTGCAGCAGCCACCACGCTTCGCCCTGCACACGGGGCTGGCGGCCGCCCCTGGGCGGCCCGGCCAGTCACACTCTTACATCCCTTCCTCCAGGCAGGGCTCCTCAGCCTCACCCGGTCCCTCCTCGCCTTGCTGCCTCGTGCGGAGCCGCTGAGCACGGCCGGCGGAGGTAGGGCAGTAAAGGGCGCTGGGCATGGCCTCCGCCTCGGCTGCTGGTGCACAACGGGGCTTCTGCAGCGCTGCGGTTTCCTGCCTGGGCACTGGCAGCCTTTCCCTCAGCTTAACTAGCATACTCATGAAATAAATCCCTGCAGACAAACACCGCATTCACGGATTACAGAGCAGCCCTACATCTGTCAGCTGGGATGGGTTTCTCCTGTCTTCCGCAGCTTGCCCAGAGAACAGGAGCGTGCAGAGCAGGAGACCCGGAGGCTCGAGCGCACGCACCCGGTGAGGACGCGCACTCGCGGTGCGCTGGGCTGTCCGCACGTGCGTGCTCACCTTCAAAGCCAGCAAGGGCCTGCTCTCACCGGGAAGCCACGTCACATTTAGGCCAGAGCTGCTCAAAGAACCAGTTTAGACAAGATTCCTGCGTCCAGTGTTTTCAGTCTGCCATCTCTTACCACCACTAAATGCAAAGCTTTTAATTAATAATAGACTAAGATGCCTGGAGCAAAGACTGCCATTATGAACCGTAAATGCATGCGGTATCAGTCACATAGCATCATAAGGCTTCTTGGCTCTCTTGCAATATGTATGTTGACGGTAAGTTATGTGACTGATCGTTCTTCTCTAACCTGTTACGCAGAAATGATGACGACTTTCTAGACTACTACATAGAATGTTTCAGAACAGATGGGAGAACTTCAGATTTAGCCTCTAGTAAATATGAGTTACATATGCAAATAATTCTTTAATTAGGAAACTTCCTCTTCTTTTTACTATTCAAAAAGTCAGATAATGTCAGAATCTGAACTAGCTTCACTATTTCTGGTACTTCTGTCTCTGCAGTTCACTCCATTTGGAGAAGTAAAGATTGCTAACCACAGCCTGCGTTCAGAGTGCCAGGGCTGAAAGGAACATATCGCAGAGTCTGGCTTTTAAAATGCTATTTTCAATATTTATATTTTGTTTCAACTTTGATTGGTACGCTGTAGAGGCTAATCCTGCAAATATTTACACAAGTCAAGCTTTCTATATATAGTTCATTCGAGCTCAATGGGAGCTCACCTTAATGAAGGCGCATGTTCTGCAGTAGCATTTATTTTGGACTGAGCATTGAAAAATTTAGTTGCATCTGCTAGCCAGATTTTTTTTTAAATATATATGCATATACACACACACGCGTATGATGATTATTTTAGGTTCTGAGAGAGAAAGAAAGAATATTCAAACAGTCACTTACTGATCTCCACCTGAGAGAAGGCTCAGTCAGATAGAAAACAGCAACATGGTAAGTATTCTTTTATAGCATAAATGGTACCACAGATGATTGTTTCTAACAGAATCCATTCTAGCATTAAAAATTGTAGATTTTTAAAAAACAAGGTTTAGATATGTGGACGCAAGGTCCATTTTTTAGTTTCTGAAAAGCATCCCACAAACGACTTCTGCATATATCCGATTTCCCTTTGATGCAAGTAGTGCTACCATCTTGAGAGATGAGAGAGGTAGGAGCCCTGTTGGCCACGGGAAGCTGATTCCTGACACTCTCCCTTGTTATTTTCCATAGTGAGTACAGAACAGGCCATGGGTCCAAGCTTGCTTGGGTCACAGGACTCAGATTCGCAAACAGAGCGCTACACTTCAGCACGTTAGCCTTCCGTGAGCTGAGCTGTGGTCGCTGCTGGGGTGGTTCAGTGGGAGCGTTAATCCCAGTTGTGCCGTGGATTTAGAACACGCATGTGAACAGCCGCTCTGTCTCAGCTGAGGTATGATAAATTCTTAAGCTGAGCTACCTGATCAGGACTCAGAGCCCATAGGTACGCATAAATTATATCTATAATAAATTAACCATTCCAGGGCCATGCCCACAAACTACCCCCCAGGTCTTCAAAGTGGACAAATTTATTTATTTATTGTAAAGAATGAACAAATTGATTTTTTTAAAAGAATCATTAGAGGAATCCCTGATCTACAATTATTGCTCTATTGAGACGGGGCTAGAAACAGTCCCCAGGACTGCTATTTTATGTACATCCTCTTTCACTTACGTTATCTCCAACACATTTTTACAGAATGAGAGTGTCGATGATGGAAGATGCAGCGATGCCAGTTCACTTCGCATGGATCTCTCCAATCTTGTGACCTGGGCACACACTCATGGCACCATATGCAATCAAATCCCAGCCTTGGAAATTGTGGGTCATCCTAGCAAGGACAATTCTGTTCTGTGGATATGCGGGGTTGGACATGCGTATCACTGGCAGTGTGGAAAATTACACATCAGAGGCAGAGAAGAGAATGAAGCCACAGAAAAGAGAAGGAGGTTAGTATCTTCTGAGGCTTCATCAAGGGAAGCTAATTTAGATGAAAAGAGGTTCAGGATGACCCCATCTTTTGAGAGGGCTAAAGCAGGTGCTGTTAGCACAGGGTCGTGTAGCAGATCTCCAGGGGTCACTCAGCAGAAAGACGACACAGTCTACATAATACACGATGAACCATCACCCAGAGAAAATCAAAAAAATAGCAAATCCACGAAATCGTGCTTTGCAGCAGAGCAGCATTTGTCAATATCTGGTGGTGAGGTCAAAGCTGACAGACATAAGGTGAAGCGAGAAAGCAATGAAGATCTACAAGTCATCTCTGATGAAGAACAGTGTATATTAGACGAAGACAACCACGGAGAGAGAATCAACCAGAATATTCTGTCAGAATCGCCAGTTAAAGGTATAACTGCTGAGGTAGATCTGCAGATGCATCGCAATCAGAAGATGGCATTTAATAAGCCAACAGCCATCCAAACATCTGCCTTTTCCCCCACGGGAAAGCCACCCCTAACTCTTGCCTGCATTCTAAAGTCCCCCGTCAGCGATCAAGAGAGCCTGGACAGCAGCTTCTTGAGGTTAGGTCCTCTTAATCCTGCAAGGTCCATAGCTGAAACTTCTAGAGCAAGAAATTCCTCTGGGTCAGCAATACCAAAAGAACATTTAAAATCTGTTCCTGTCTCCAACATGGAAGCAAAGGCCCAACTTGAGTCACCCACCTCTGTGACATTCTTTGAGTTTGAAGCCACTGTAGATGTCCAGCAGCAGCTCCAGCTGAGCCCTCTTGAGCATGGCATACCAGGAATAGGCTTAAGCGGGAACGTTACCGAAAACCCTCTTGAGGAGAGTGAACCATCAGGATCCGGGCACGCACCTCATCTTTCAGCCTTGTTGAGCCCAGAGAGCAAGAAGGCAGACCATCTACCTGCACCTTCAAACCAAAGTAAGAGTCTGGAGTTTTATTCCTGGAGGGGTCTGGGGGTACGTGCTATTCATTACTTTCCCAAAATGTTAAAGGAGGGTGAGTTCGTATAGCTGCCAAAATCTGTATTGTAGCATGCAAGTCAATGCCTCCCATTTGGGGCACTCTGCTTCCACTAGAAGGGATGAAAAAGGCTCCTACCTTAAGCAATCGGCACTTCAGTAGATCATGCCGTTCACCGAGGTACCCAAATGCGTACTTGGCTGCGGCCCAGCCTTAACTACCCAGTTTGAATACTTTGGTCTTTGATTTTACTCAGTATCACCACGTAGTATGTTGGCTGTACTTAAGAGAGAGTCCCTGTGAGAAACTGGAGCCAGAGGTGGGAACTCGGGTCTCGAGAGAAGAAAACAAGAGGAAGTAACTTTTAGAGCAGTGAAACAGAGAAACTGTGGCTGAAACTCTGGCTGCACCAAAGTCAATGGCAAAAATCCCAGAGATTGCAATAGGAGCAAAGTTTCAATTCTGCATATTGAATTACATGAGCTAAACAAATTGCTTTAGTACTTTTAAGAATTTTTAAGATTTTCATACACGCTGTCCTTGGAATCCTACTGGAGTGGGGACAGTTATAATTGCTCAAACATTAACTTGCATGATACACTGCTTCCTAGGGAACTTTCAATACCAAGGGTAAGCCATGTACAGAGCATATTTTAAATGATTCAATATCATAAGAATATGCTGTTTGATGAAGATTTTAGAAGCCTAGCTTGCGGCTGTTTTAGTCCTGCTATAAAACAGACACCGTCCACACAAGAAGGAACAGCTGACACACAGCGTGTGGACGTTACCAAAATTATGCCAGTCCCTAGTGGGGAAGCCATCAATGAAGTCGCTTTAATTCATTTAATAAATGATCATGTTTCAGGATAGATGTTTATAACACACCAGAGCCTTAATGCCAGGTACATATGTATTATTTAATCTAATGATTAAACACCTCAAATAAAATGCAAATGTCCAGGTTTTTAAAGATGTTATAGTAAAACCACAAAATTTGCATCTATAATGATTCGAGTGCCTGCAGGTGCTATTCCACATTAATACCAAGTAAACTGCCGTCTAGTCAGTTTTATGGGTTTGTCTGCTGGTATCTAGGTGTAAACATTGAGGCAGATTTTTAAAATATATTTCAGAGTAAGAGTTTATGTTTTCCACCCAGTGGCTTACTGCCTTGGCTCCATCTAACTGAGAAGCAGCCCCCAACAGCGTGCGCCTGCCTTCCACACGCTCCGTGCGAGAATCCCATTTCATATTCCCTGATGCCTGTTCTCTTCCCGCAGTCCGGCCCCGTGGCCTTGTCCGTGGCACGCCGGGCGCCCAGCCTGGCCGAGCTGCCGCGGCACTGCCCTGCGGCCACGCAGGTGCTCCCCGACCGACCGCATCTCCGAACTCCTCCCCAGCTGCGGGGCAGGGCTGTACCCACGCTGCCCCCGACCCACCCCGAGTGCCTGTCCCACCGCACCAGACATTTATACCTATTTCTCTGCTGAAATAACGACCTGTCTCAACTGGCCGTAACATTAAAGAGCAGCGGCCTACTGCGGGTTCCTGCAGCGCAGGGGACTGGACAGTGTCCTTCAAAAGAAAAGAGATTACCGAAATAGTATTTTGGGGTTTATCTGTAACACAACGGGTGTACGCTCAAAGCACCGTTAGTATTCCTGAATAGACTCGGGGTTACAGACGTTCGTGTTCCTTATGAAGCCCTACCCGTACAAACCGGCACAGTTGGGTTTTGTGAACATTATTTGACTATTTTTGTAACTGACAACATATATCAGCAGAAGGGACTGGGAATTCATCTGGGAATGTCTGTGTAGTAGCCGTTTCTGCCAAGATAAATGGCTTATGGCTCAAGCGAGGCCGCTGCGTGTATTGATTTACGAGCCACTCATCTCTTCACATAGAGCAGTCAGTAACAAAACAAGCGAAAACCCCAAAACAGCAGCACAGGGATCAGCAGGATCCACCTCAGGCCAGCCACAGCATTTTAAGATAACAACTAAGCGTGTATAAAAACTCAATGCAAGAAGGGGAGTCTCTAGATGTTGGCTCTAGAATCCTTTTCAACCTACCCCTCTTCAGCCCTGGAAAAGTCACAGGCGAGCAGATGGAGCTTTTCAGCAATCCAAAGAATTAATTTCTCATGCTACATCGAACTAGGTAGATGTGGTATTGCCATAGCAACTTGAGAGTGAACCCAACTGGAATCCTGGCACTCCTTTATAAAAAAAAAATAGTATACTTTTACTCATCTGTTTGTTCTCCCTCACTATCTACCCCTAACTTTTGGTTAATGCTTTTATTTCACAATGGGAGTTCTCCTGCCCAAAGAGATTTTTGTAAAGAAGAATGCTTTGAAATATATTTTGCATAATGCAAACTATATAGTACAACACTTTGAACGTACGAAATGGATGCTGCTTAGTCCTGAGGCAGGTCACAAGATCCACGTACAGGCCAGCTCCCATCTATTTTAAGAGAGCAGAGTTTGGCCCCTGCAGTCACCACGAAATACGCGCCAGAGCAGCCGCAAATCGGTGAAAGTATATCGAGTCCATTTGGGGCTGCTTGGGCTTCGCAGCCAGCACTGCAGGCTGAGGGCTGCAGCCGCTGGTTACGTGGCTGGTCCCACGAGTGCGGTCCTACGAGCGCACTCCGAGTCAACTCCAAAATCAGCCAGGGTGAGGTTCAACGTCAGGCCGAGCCCCCCGTGACAGGCCCAGGCGCCGGTCCTCCGTTGCTGCCCGAGAAGGCCCATAGAACTTGCACCAGTGCTTTCCACATGCACACCCCGCAATGACACTCAGCGATTAAATCTCACTAGGAACTTATCCTCTCCCGTTTAAACATAATTCAAAAAGCAAGTATGTCTTAAGTGTATCTACAGGTAGCGTGCAGATTGAGCAGCCACGTGAGAAAGATCAAGGAAGGGGGCAGTCCTTTCCCTGTCTAGGCTCGTTGAGGACACAGATCTAAACTGAACTTTAAAGGAGGGGGTTTGCGAAAGGGCCGTAATCTCTGAATTACTTTTAGAAGGAAGGTGAACGTTATTCTGCATCTCCTAGCTCTCTACAACTACCTGAAAGGAGGCCGTAGCGAGGTGGGGGTCGGTCTCTTCACCCCAGTAACAAGTATAGAATGAGAGGAAATGGCCTCAAGCTGCGCCAGGGCAGGTTTAGGTTGGATATTAGGAAAAACTTCTTCACCGAAAGAGTAGTCAGGCACTGGAAGAGGCTGCCCAGGGAAGTGGTTGAGTCCCCATCCCTGGAGGTATTTAAAAGACGGGGAGATGTGGTGCTTGAGGACATGGTTTAGTGCCGGACTTGGCAGTGGTAGGTTAACGGTTGGACCTGATGATCTTAAGGGTCTTTTCCAACCTTAACGATTCTATGATTCTATGATATTTCACTGATCTCTTGTAAGTTCTTGCTGTCCTCAAAGCTGTGTCTTATCTTTTAGATGAGTTGAAGCAGTGGGAGAAAAAGAGAAACCGTAACGCTAGCGATATAAAAATTTTCAAAGACTGGCTGGTTTTACATTGCCCTTCTGAAACACGCGAGATCTATAAGCTGCCACCCGAAGACCTCGATAATTACCTGGCCTCGTTCTACAGTTCTGCAAAGAGACAGAACGGCACGGATTTTTCCGCCAGTTCTTTGCACTTCTATCAGAGCAGCATAGAGAGATACCTCAAGGAGCATAACTACGAGTACAGCGTGGTTAAAGGGCTGGAATTCCGAGCGTCTCAGGAAGCCTTGAAACTAAAGCATCAGCACCTATCTCAAAAAGAGAGAGAGGGGGAGTGGAGTATTTTGGAGAACCTGACAGATGAAGAGGTGGACAGTCTTCGTAAGAAGGGGCTTTTAAGTAAGACGCACCCTCAGGGCTTTTTGCACCTCATGTTCACAAATATCATTAGGGGGTTTGGGGCAAGTACACACAGTCAGAGCCATAATCTGTACTGGGGCCAGCTCGTGCTAAAGAAGAACGAGGGAGAGCTGGAGTACTTGGAGTGGAACGACAACCTGAGCGCAGAGGTAAGCGCAAGGGAATCGGGCCCACGTCTCTTTGCCAAGCCCGACGATCCAGATAACTGCCCGGTCGCAGACTATAAGGAGTACGCGAAGAGGAGGCCACCGGACATGCTTCATGACTACGATCCGCTTTACCTAGCGCCCAAGCCTCTCTGCTCCATATGGGACCAAACGTGGTACTGCAGGAAGTCACTGACAAAAGGCAAAATGGAAAAGATCTTGAAAGTTATTATCCAGCAAGTCAAAGGAGCTGTAAAGAAGTCCAAGAACTAAAGGTGTCCATTTAGTTTCTGCTGTGCCGCTTTTTGATAGGGGCACGTTTCAAAGTAGTCTCGAAAGGTTTAAGTGGCAATATTTAGTATAGGTCGAGGAGAACATCCTTCTCTTCAGTTTCACCTTCGAACACAAGTCATCGACAACTTTGCATCGCCTTAGCTTTCAGGCTAAGTGAAAAACTTCTGTTGCTCTTTCTATTAATGGAATTGATAATTCAGCAAGTTAGATAAATACGAGAACCTTAGGTTTCACATTTATAAAACAAGTTAATATTCTGCCGTATTGTTAATGACACGATAAAATAGCTAATGTTAACGCGGAGAGGGCTCGGTAGCTGAGTAGCTTGGCTAGGGGTTTGAGCTGCACTCGTGTTTAGGGGAGCCGACGCGTGAACAGCGTGCAGTCTGTAGTCTAAGCCTATCGTAGGAGGATAAGAACGCGCGTTAGTTCTGGCGTGGAAGGAGGATGGTGAAATGCCACGTTTGCCAGCTGCTACTCCATATCTCACGGGAACGCTTTCAGCAAGGTTTATGTTATTTTTCTTAGTGAAAGATTTGTAGATTTAAGAAGTTGTGACTGTGTTTTAAAAAGTTATTTAAATGGCTGACAGCGTTGAAAGGTTTTATGGTGTTTTCCCCAAAGTGCTAAATATAGCTACGTAAATACGCTTTGGTACACGCAGTCAGCTTTCTTCCAGCTGTTCAAGTACCACTCAGTCCATGTGCTGTCGTGCAGTCCGGTCGAGTTGTTGGGTTGAGTTGTTGACATCACCTAATAAAAGCAGGTTTCACTCGGCCCTGTTTGGCTGCTCTGCTCGTCTGTTCTACCAAGATGAAGCCAGGAAACCCAAACCAGCAGGTAACCGTTTCCCGAAACGCCAGCACATTGGCTTCTCGTGCTGGGGTTTCTCCTGCTGAGCCTGTTGTTACTCAGCGTTACAGAGCTGACCCCGAGGAGGATTTGGGCTCTTTGAAATCCGATGGAGCCCACGTTCGTGGTTTCTTAACGAGGTCTCTGTGGCCAAACCCTTTGCCAGAATTGGTCCCTTCAAGCAACGTTTAATATCACCAAATACCTTATAGATGTTTAAAGAGCCATAAAAAAAGACAAACTCACTCGAATGCTCGGAAGGCACCTTCCAGCTTTCCTCGTGCTGCCGAACGCAGACGGCGTGACGCCTGCGCAGCCCTCGCGGAAGGGCCCGTCGGCGCCCAGGTCGAGGCCAGCCGCAGCCGGAGCAAACCCTTTCCTGCAGGGCCGGGCCCTGCTCACCGGGTCAGGCTTTTCTTTCCTCTGAGCTGATCTGTTTAGTCCACACCCCACAGCTCGTTAACGAAAGGCTGCTGCCTTAAAAATCAGGTGGCACAATTAGCCAGCAGCCTTCGCTTAATCCCATCCTGAGCACATGGGCACCCCGGGTTCTGTGGCTGCAGGAGGGAGCAGAGCGACCGCGGGGACAGGCGAACGGCTGCTGCGGCGGTGGGGAGCCAGCCGCCCAGGAGCGGATCGTCGGCGAAACCGCGATCCCCGGCCCCAGACCTTGCGCTGGGATTACAGGGCTGAGCCGCGAGCGGGGCCGTGACGGCCGCGACGGGCTCCGAGGCTTCGCCGAGCGGGCGCGGCAAAGGGGAACAGGGCTCGGGAGCCGCGTGTGCCCGTGCAGGGCAGCGGGAGGGAGAGCCGCCCTCCCGCCGCCGGCGGGGGAAGTCACTCGCCTCTCTCCGCAGAGGGTATCTGCGGATCCCACTTATTTGTGTCCTACAGCGTTCTTGAGCTAAATTTCCTGTTAATTGCACTTCATGCAAATGAGCAGCATCCTCTGTAACATGCTGCGTTAGACCTCATCGAGGCTTTAACTGCCGCTCACCAGAGATCAGCCCGAGAACCGTTCCGTTCCGTAAAAGCAAGGACGTGGTGTGGGAAGTTGTGGATACCTGTCCCAGGGCACCTCTTAGCAGCCCCGAGTGCAAACCGCCTTTCCAATAATTAGGAAATTACCCATAGCGGGCTGCTGCCAGGAGCGCGTCTGCAGCAAAAAAGGCTTTTCGAAGGTGGCAGTGGGAGGACTCTGAGCCCACTTTGCACTGAGGACGGGGGAAGGCGGTCTCCCAGTCTCCGTCTCCACTGCGTGGTGACAGCGATGCCCAGTTAAACCAGGCTCGCTCGATCAGCTGGAGGATTCCACGGGCGAGCTTAGAATTGAACGTTTAGGCCTGAAGTTGGGATGAAAAGTAAAAGTTTATTTTTTAGGTAAACGCATTTGTGTATATATGTGGTGGAAAAGGATTTCTAGGAACATCTTTCTGCGGGAAGCGGGACCGAACGCTCTTGGCTGGCCAGCGGGACGCCCTCCAGCCCTGGGGCTCGCCGAGCTGCCGGCCGGGCCAGCGCGCTCCCGCGCCTGGGTGCCCCGGGCGGCCGGAGAGGCTGCGCCCCGGGAGACGGGGGCTGCCGTGATCCCGCTGCAGCCCTCGCTGCTCGCCCGTCCCCGCGCTCTGCGGCAGGGCTCGCGGGAAGGGAGGAACGCGAGGGCTGCACGTCTTCGCATCGTGAGAAAAATCACTAATTAGGGCGGAGACCAAGGTGCAAGGCGCAGTAATTTGACCAAGGCCGTGGTGAGACGAAGGGCAGAGACCCCAGGCCCGTCTCTGGCCCTCGTGGCCCGCTCCCCGGGCAGGGAGCCGTGCTGCGGTGGCCGCAGTGGCTCGGTGGAGGGGAGATGCGGACGTTGCCCGGCTCCTGCCCCTGGGGAAACGGGGCTCCTCCCGCGGCGCGGCCGGAGCCCGCCGGCGATGGAGCAGGCCCTGCGCGGGGTCTGCACCCCGGGCTACCATCGCCAGAGCGGGACTAGCCACGCGGTGCTTTGCAAGAGACGGCAACGCCCACAGCCTTCTGCAAAACCAATTTATTTTCCCCTTTTTTTGCAGGGAGGGTTGCGACCCCCCCCCCCGTCCGTTTAGAGACCGGAGGGGAGGCACCCGCGGCCGCACCGGGCTCCGTCCGAGCGCAGCACCGCGGCCGCGGCCCCGGCCCCCCCCGACCTCGGCCTTCCTCGCCCGCTCGCCCGTGGGCGCTCGGGGCTCGCGCTGCCTGCGCGCTCGCCGGGGGCCACCTAGCGACGGCGGGGGTGCGGGCAGCGGGCGGGCAGCGGGGCCGGTCCTGCTCCCGCGGGGGTCCCCGGCCTCCCCCGGCCCCGCTCCGGGCCCCGCTGCAGAAGCACCGGGGCGGGCAGACAGAAACGGGCCGGGAAGAACGAGGGAGAGCAACGGCTCTTTAATAAATTAGCAAATTAAACAGCATTTATATATATATAAAATATTATATTGCTGCGTCTCGGCAGATGACGTGAGCGAAGCAGAAACGCTGATCTCCCGGTTTGACGCCGCTACCGAGCCAAGGTACGCATCGGTCCAGGCACCTCCTCGGCGACGCCTGATGTGGTGGTGCCTCAAAACCTGCACCCGCTGAGGAGTAAAATAGCTTTTTTGTAAGCCAGAGACACAGCTTCCAATGAGAAAGAAGTTAAATTACCGTATGATTTCATCTTGCTCTCTCCTTGCAGAAGTGATTAAAAGAAAGTGATCCAATTTTCCCCCTCTTAAGGAAAAAAGTATTACCTCGCCTGGAAGGGGGGGGGGACGAATGAGCACATCTAACGCATCGGGAGGATCGCCTGTTCTATTAAAAACGGATGCGATTTGCAGTGTACAAGTCTCTGATTCTCATGATAGCCAGGAGCTGAACTGATCAGTGTTTCAATCGCGCCTCAGTGGATCCCAAGCAGGGCAAGTACACGGCGGGGTCCGGTGGCCGCGGCCGCGCGGGCTCCCTCAGTCGTCGTCCCGGACGTACTGCCCTGCCTCCCAGCGCTGGGCCATGGCGCTCTTGTGACGAATCACCCTGGTGCTTTCCACAACCTGAAGCAACCAGAGGGCACAGCAGCTTTTTATAGAGAAGATATTTTCATAACCACTCTTTTTGGCACGACTTGCGCTCCCAGCCAGAAGCCCCCCCAGCAGCGGCCACGACACGCTCCCCACGACACGCTCCCCACGACGTCCCCCCAGCGCGATGCCCACCGCGCGGGGCCCGCGGCCCTGCGGGAGCCGAGACCCCCGTCCGTCCCGTCAGCCTCCAGGACCGGGGGCGAGGGGAGCGAGCTGCCGGGGCGGCGCAAGCAGAGCCCTCGAGCGCGCAAAGGATTTTACCTCCGTGTTGATCTTGTCAACGGGTTCGATGCCTGCGTACTGTGAAAAGGGGGGAAAAAGGGTTCAGATAACAGCAGCCTCGCAGGGAAATACCCAGAGGCGGCGGGGTACGGGGCATGGGGGGCCAGGCTGCGGGGCAGGGAGCGGCGAGGTGCGGTAGCGTCTGCGCCCTGCCCTCGCGCCCTGCCCGGAGCCAGGGCCCAGGCCAGGGCCCCCCCAGGAGGAAGCTGCTCCCCCCCAGCGCTGGCACCCCTGAGCTGTGGGCCGCTGCCCCGGGGCTCAGCACGGCCCCTTGCCGGTGCCACCACCGCCGGGCCCCCCACCGAGCCGAGCAGCTGGACCTCCAGCTCCGGGTGGGAGCCGGGCACGGCCGCCTTCGGTCCCAGAGCCACCAGCCCGCCCCGGGATCCAGCCCCCCGCCACGTGCTGCCCGCCGCGTTCACCTTTCCGTCCTCCTTCACCCTCCTCCTCTGCTCCTCGGAGGGGCTGGGATGAGCCGAGTGGGGGGCGAGGGTCTCCGTGCTGCCCTGGGAGGGACCGGCCACTCTCAGCGGGGTGAAGGACGCCGCCAGCCCCAGGACCCCCACCTGGTGCGAGGCAGGAGAGGAGACGGGAGACCCGGACACGGAGTAGCTGCCGCTGACACCTGAGGCAGCTTCAAGAGAAAGAGCCGCTGGGGGTGAGGGACACCAGGACCGCGCCGGGGCTGGGGTACCGCAGGAGAGCGGGGCTCCTGCCCCAGACCAGCCTCCTCGGCAGCTCCAGCGGCTTTGGTCGTGGCGGGGACCCCGTGTCTGGGTGCCAGCCGGGGGTTGTCAGGAGCAAGGGAGGGGAAACGCATGAGCTGGGCGCTTCTGGGCCCTCCCAGCACTGTTTGCTGCGACAGTACGACACAAAGTCATCGATATCTGAGCAGCTCTAGACTCGGAAGCCGTGCCGCTCCTGTGGAGCCCATCCCTCAGCAGCGGCAGCTCCCTACGTCTGCTCCCCCGGCAGGCTGCGCTGGCCCAGCCGGCTCCAGGGGCTCCGCACCAAGCACTTCTGCTTGCTGACCACAGGATCTGTGTCCAAGGAGAGTTATTTCTCCCAGGACAACTTGCTGCCAACACACAGGGCTCCTTACGGGCATCGCAGCAAATCCTTGCGGGAGGAACTCGGACCGCTCACCCGCAGCCAGGCTCTCCCAGGCGGGGACTCGATGCTTTCCACCCATAACTCTGTCCCCCTTGGTCCCTGCCGCAGCCGCCCTTGCTCGCACAGAGCCCGGGCCACCCCTGGCTGCTGCCCGCGAGAGGCATCTCATGCAGACTGCGGGCGCCGTACGGCGTCCCGTGCCTGGGAGAGGCACCTGCCCGTGCGGGAAGGTCCCTGGGACGGGCACCTCACGGGGCCGCTCCTGCCCGCGCTGACGGCTCCGGCGGGGACTCAGAGCACACGGAGCGGGAGGGCAGGAGTGATGCCCGTGGTAGCTCTGCCCCAGCGTTTGACCCCTGCCCTGTCCCATCCCGCTACTCCTCCCCTCTCCTTACCGGAGCTGTGCCGTGAGTGGGAGCCCTCCTGGGAAAAGCCGTCGCTGCCGACCTGGGAGTAGCCATCTATCAGCTGCCGCCGCCGCCGCTGCTCCTGCAGCTCTTCTTCCCTCTGCAAGTCGCTCTGGATCTCCTTCTCGATCAGCACCAACGTCTGGGGCTTCCAGGTCCTCAGCTTGTACTGCTCCTCCCGGCTGTCCTCCCTCCGCAGCGGGCTCTGCGTCCCCATGTCGTCCACGAAGGAGAGCTTGGGCTTCCAGAAGGAGAAGGAGAAGTACTCTCTGGGCAGGACGGCCGTGCCGGCAGGGCTCGGGGTGGAGCCGGGAAGCCTTCCTTCACAGGAATCCTTGCTCCCCCATTTGCTGCCGCTGGCGGAAACGTGCGGGGACACCAGGGGCTGGTCCTGGCTCTTCTCGCTGGCAACGAAGCGCAGCTGGGACTCCTGGAAGTGCGCGATGCTCACTGCAGAGCTGGGAAGGCTTCTCCCACCCCTGGTGTCTTCTGCAGGCCAGGGGCCGTGGCTCGTGGGCTGCTCTGCCGCAAACTCATTAACCCAGCTCCTCCGCTCGTCTGCCTTCCTCGTGGGGGTGGGCTTCTGCGGGGGGGCTTCCTCCTGCTCGAACACCCTCCTGCGCTCGTCCAGCTCCTGCTGCGTCCCCCTGTCGTACGTCCCCAGCAGCCTCCCTTGCTTCTTCAGATCTTCCTCGCGCTTGGTTTCCTGCTCGATTTCCCTCTGGACGTAAAGGGAAGCGCGGCCTTTGTCCTTCCCTTTCCTGCCTGGGCCGGGAGAGGCATGCATGGAGAGAATAGGCTTGGTCTGGATCTCCACCAGCTCGCTGCTGGAGGTCAGCCGCTGGATCCCCCTCTCCTTCCAGAGGTTCTCCTCCCTCTCCATCGCCATGCGGATCTCCCGCTCGATGGGCGTCTCGTTGCTGATCTTCGTCTCCTTGTCCAGGCCATCGCTGCCAGCCCTCAGATCCACAAGGCCATTGAAGATCTCATTGGATGCGCTGCCATCGCTGGTGTAGCTCGCATTGGCTTCGGTATACATCTCGCCCAAGCCGGAGTCCAGGTCGTCTCTGGAAGATGCCTTAGTCAAGCTGGATGTTTTCCCAGTGGGATACGACCTTTCAGTATCAGCCCTTCTGGGAACATGAACCTCCTCCTTCACAGGTGTCTTGTAGGAGACACTATAAACCTGATAAACGGTCTTGTCCGTCCCGCTCTGGCTGGATGCATCGGCATTACCGTAGCCTCTCGCAGCCTTCGTGGCCATCTCAGGACTATGCCACTCTTGCCTAGAGACTTTTGTCATCGACTCTGGCTTTGGAGACATGGCCTGTTGCCCTGGGCTGAAAAAAGAGCCCGGGTTGGTCTTCTCCAGCATCAGGAACTGCTGCCGAGCAGCGGAGAAGTTGATCTGCTCCGTGTCGATATTTTCAGGGTCAACAGGCGTCGCTGCCCTCTCCGAGGAAGGCTTGTCAAAGCAAATGGCGAAGCTGGTGGTGAAGCTGCCCGCGTGCCTGCCTTCACCCTGGCTGCCCGTGCTGGCGTTTATGGAGCTCAGCTCATCCGTGGAGCTCCACCTCTCGGCCATGGTGGAGCTCTTCCTCACCACCTGGCTCCGGATGATCTCCCTCCTCTCGTCCTCAAGCTCCCTGGCTTTCTCAGGTGAGATGTTTGGTGGAGGGACCCTGTACTGTTCCTGCTCATCCTCATCGTAAAGCTTCGAGGGTTTCCTCTCGCCTTTGTAAGCCCTGAGGTCGTACAGGCTTCCCGATCTCACCACCTCCAGCTTGGACTCCCTGTCTGGGGACAGGGTCCAGACGTCTTTTCCACCATCCAGGAAATATGAGGGTGACTTCAACCTCATTTTCCAGCCGTAGCCGTTTTCCACCCTCTGGCTGCTCTGTTGAGTGGAGCCAAAGACATCGTCGTCACTGTCGGCCCTCTGCTCTGCAAACGAGCCGGCTTGGTGAGCATCGTTATAGTCCTGCTTGTGCGAGGTCTGCGGGTGCTGGAAGACCAGGTGCCTGGTGACTCTGTCCATCTCCTGGGAAGAGTCAGCATCCAACCCTCTGCCAACCTTGTCCTGGACCGGGGACGCTGCTCAGCTTCGAGGTCGCTCTCGGGCTCCCGGCTCGCTTGAGGATGAGGGGCAGGACCTGGCTGGCCCTGCAAGGAGGGGAGAGCGGACGTTAAGAGCGGAGGCTGGGGGTGCGCAGCTCCCTCTCCAGCCTGGCACTGCTGTCCTTGCCTGGGCGGTGACCGAGAGAGACCTGCGCCCAGGGGACAGACACCGCTAACACAAACCAGCCACCTCCCAGCAGTCATTCGCTCCATTTACCCAGGAACGCCAGGTCCCGGACAGAAGCAGCCAGAGCACGAAGCACCATTCCCACTGGGAACTGCCCTGAAGCCGACGTCCCCCTCCCGCCTCTGTCCCCCAGCCTGGCCGCACCCCGAGCCGAGCTGCAAGCGAGCAAAGCCAAACCTGCCGCAGGCAGCCAGCATCGCCCGCACCACCAAGAGGGCAGCGGGGCAGCGGTGCCGCGAGACCGCGGCCGCGGGGCTTTGGGCGACGCGACGCCACGTCCGACTTGGCTGCGCCAGCCCCTGCCACCGCCCCGGGCAGCTCTTGCCTGCTCCAGCACGGCCGCCCTCGTGCCTTACTGCGCACGCTGGGCAGGGAGGGACCACGGCGGCACCGGGAGCATCAGCTCTCGGCAGGGAAAGGCGTTGGCAGTGCCGGGTCCACCTCTGCCTGGAATTTCTCCTTGTGCATTTGCGGGAAGGAGGCTGCAAATAGCCAAGCTATTGAAACAGTGGGGATCATAAAAGTAGTTTCATGGCTCATAAAAAGGAGGGGACTTCAACCCCCGTATCACGCCAAGCGGGAGTAACCTGCCCCAACCTTGGTGTCAATCCTCCTGTGCTAACTGAGCTGGATGGGACAGCGGGTGCCGGGGGAGGGAGGGGCGGCGCGGGTGGGTCCCTGCGAGACAGCAGCTCTCACCGCGTTGCAAATGCCATCCCCGGCCCGGCCCCTGTGCCAGCGAGACACACGTATGCCCCGGGCGAGCAGCACATCCTCTCCCTCTGTTTGCCAAGGCGTAGCCACAACCCTGCCATCACTGCTCCCAGCTGGGCTCGCGTGAGCCTGAGCGGGTCAGGGGTGCGTCGGCGCCGGGCACCGCTCCCCAGGCACTTGCAGCCCCCCGTGAGCGCACGGGGAAGCCGGGAGCAAGGCTACGGCGATGACAGGGGCAGCCCAGAGCCTGGGTGCTGCAGTGCAGCACCGAGCTGCACCGGTGCTGGCGAGCACCAAGCTCGGGGCGAGGCTCACCTGGATGGAGGCAGGCGGCTGCGTGTCCCTGCATCCAGAGCAGCCAGGCTCTCCCCAGGACGGATGCACTGTGCCCTGGACGTGCCTCTTCCCTGCAGCAACCCTGGTGACAGAGCTCCCTTGCTCGCCTCCCAGCCTGTCCCACCCACGGAGCAAAGAGGGTGGCCCTGCAGCTGAGGAGCCATTTAAGCCTTTCCTGGGGCGGGGGCACCTGGGTCCCGTCAGGGGCAGCTGGGGCGATGCCCCGGCACCGTGCTGCTGCTGCCCAGCCCCGTGCCCAGCCCGGGCGGTTCAACCTCGCTGCTGCAGCAGGAACGGGGCTGGGGCCTGCCGGGAACTGCCCTTCCCAACGCTCTGTGCCCAGCTGAATTCCCATAAACTCTTCACATTCCTACCTGTAATTCACTATTGCTCTTTTACAGCCCCTGATGACCCAGACAGTGAAAACTATCTGCCCACCTCTTATCGTGTTTGGAGGGGTCAGAGGTCCCTGCTGGGAGGGGACTCCTCACCGGGGAGCGCTGGTGGCCGGTGCAGGAGGGGAGTGGGGCCACGGAAGCAGCAGGGCCGTTATCGGGGCTCCCGGCCGGCACCACGCCGAGCGGCACAGCCCCTCCCAAAGCAGCATCTAAAACCACCCAACTGTCTCGGCTTGGCCCCAGCTGCCCGGTGCTGCAGGAACGTGGGAGCATGGGGGTCCCGGGCTCGTCCCCCCTGTGCCGGGCTGCCCCTGGCCCGGGCAAGCACCATGGGGAGACGCTGGGCAGAGCAGGCAGCGTTGCAGCGCCTGCCAGCCTGGCCTGGGCCCCCCACCATAAAGAGACATCTAAGGAGTTTTCTAGGGTCCCCCCGCCCCGAAGGTCCTGCAGAGCGCTGCGGAGCAAACGGCCGCGTGCGCTCCCAGAGCTGCTGACGTGAGAGACCTGCACGAGCGTCCCGGCGTGCCGCCGGCAGCCCCTCCGCCTGCCCACCGCAGATAGAGCCGGTGCGTGCACGCACCCCCTCGCTGCGGCCAGACCCTGCACAAGGACCCATCCTTCCGAGGCCGGAGGGGAACGGCTGCTCCGAGCACCCCAGCGCTGCCCTCGCCCCCGCCCCGAATGTGCTGCACTTACTGTCCGGGGGAGCCGTCGGGGCGGGGGTCCCCATGCCCCAGGGAGGCCTGCAGGGCGCCCAGCTGAGCCGTGTCTGCCAGGGAGTGGCTGGGGCGGGCGGCGGTGGGGCGCGGGGGCCGGCGGGACCGGCAGGGCTGCGGGGCCCTGATAAGCTCAGCCCGAGCCCGCGGGGAATTCCAAGAACCGAGCCGGGCTCAGCGCTGGCCGCGGTTCAATGACCCGTTCCCGACCCCCCACGCCACCGTCACCCCTGCTGCAGCTGGCTCCCACGCCAGGAGGGCTGACCTTGGCCCCCAGCCTGCGGCACGCACCGACACGCTGACGTGCCGATGCACCAATGGGCCGATGTACAAACACGCCAATGTGCCAATGCACCAGCGCGCCAACCTGCCAGCGCATCGGTGCACCAGCGCACCAATGCAGCGGTGCAGCAGTCACCGACACACCGTTCTGCCGTCACGCTCTGCCCCTCCACGGACACGACTACAGCACTGAGGAGGTCTGAAACTCCAAAGGCAGCTGGGGTGTCCGGCTCTTCCCCAGCCCTGCGCCCCGGGGCAGCCTGTCCCCCACAGTTCTCCCCATGGAGGAGCACGAACATGGGCTCGGCCATCCCTGGGAAGAGCTTGAGCTGCTCCCGGAGCACAGGCAGCACCGGGGTGCACAGCCAGTCTCCCACCAGCATCCTTCAGCCCCAGGAGCCCACCCGGGCAGCCCAGAGCAGGGCCGGGCCCACAGCCCCTCGCCCCCAGGGACGCGGTGGTGCCTGCTGGGGAGTGTGCGGAGGAGCCTGAGCGAACGCTGGGAGCAGCCGTGCCGGGAGCCTGCGCTCTCCTGTTTACACCACGGGGCCTCTCCCGGCCCCGCCACCTGATAACCCCGTGTTTGCGCAGGCAGGGCTGGGGCGGGTGCCCTCGCTGCCGTGGCAGCCCTGGCTCCGCTGGCCCCGCCACCCCGGCGGCCATGGGTGCCCGCCTGGCGCTGCCCTCCCTTGGCCCCCTGCTCCCCTCCAGCCCCTCGCCGCGGGGCAGCTCCCTCCTTCCCCAGGGATGAAAGCAGCCCCCTCCCAGCAGGGACAAGACCCTGCGCCTGGCTGGGAAACCTCAGGCACCCTGTGCCCACCAGGATAAGGGTAGGACCGCGGCATGGCAGCCGTGACGCCCTCGGTGCCTGCGGCCATGGCTGCTGGACCCCAGCAGAGCGGGCAGCATCGCTGGCACCCAGCATCCAGCACCCGGAGCCAGCCTCCCTCCTGGCACAGGGTGTCGCAGCCAAGCGGGCAATGCCGTGCCGGGATGCTCAGCCCTTCGCTGTGCCTGCGCCTGGGGCAGGAGGTCCCTGTCCTCATCCTCTCTGCTCCGCCACAACAGCTCTGCTCCCCACTGGAGCCCGCTCCTGCCAGAAAGCCCCTCCTGGCTCCGCTGCTGCCTGCGATGGCCTGAGCAGGGCGATGGGGTCAGGCGCCGCTCGCCTCGGCTGCCTCTGCCCGGCTGCAGGTGCCCGGCTGCAGAGGGCCCGGGAGGTTCCACTTACCCCTGCCTGGCCCCTTGGTGCCCCCGGCCCCGCTCTCCGGGCCGCCGGCTCTGGCACTGGCTGGCCTGGGGATGGCAGCTTCGGTGCGGCTGCCAGGCGGCTCTGCGTTTCCGGGTGCGAGAGCGGAGCCTGTTTTACCGCAGGGTTGAGACAAAGTCCACGGGCGATGGTGGGGAGCCGGGGAGCGCACCACGCCCGCGGCAGGGTGTGTGCACAGCTGGCTGGGCTGGCACCGGGCAGAGTCGGGGTCCCACCACCACTGGAACCAGCGCTGGCATCCCGGCCCCGGGCAGAAGTGGGCCCCGGGCCAGGCTGGGGGTGGGCAGAGACCCACGGCCACGCGGTGACGGGACCTGGGGGGCCCTGACCCCAGTGCCGCCCCCGGGACAAGCAGGAAACCGGGCTGCCACGTCCCCTTCACCGGGGCACACCCACCAGCATCACGCCCGCACCCCTTTCCTCCCAGCGTCCTGGTTCCCACCTGCCTCTTCCTACCTGCTCCTCTGGCGTGGCCACGTGTCCATCACCCCAGCGCCGGGGCTGGCAACGCGGTGGTGCCGGGACGGCATCCCAGCCACGCTGCCCTTACCTGTGCCTGGGCTCCGGGCCGGCACAGAGGACCTGCCACGGCAGGGTGCACCTGAACACCTCCCTTGCCTGGTGTCACCATCGGTCTGGGGACAGACACCCCTGAGGCAGCGTCAGGGGCTGGAGACACACAGGGGTGTGAAAGCGCAGTGCCCCGCTGGCTGCCACCATGGCCAGGCCCCGGTAGCTGCAGGAGGGAGAAACCGAGGGGATTTATTCTGCTGGGAGAGACCTGTCCGACGGGATCGCAGCCAGCCAGGCAGCTCCCGCCTCGGCCCCATGCCGGTTGGCTCCGGCGCTGCTGGGGGGGAATGGGGTGCTCCATGCCGGCAGCGGCGGGCGAGTGTGGGCAGCGCGGGGAGGTGGTGGAGATCCCCCATGTGCTGCCTGCCGTGCCGCTGGGCTGGCATCAGCTTCGCTGGGGCTCGCAGGCGACGGGTGGGTGATGGCACTGAGGCCTGAGCGCCGGGCACAACCCTGCCGGGGCAGCGGGGCACTGCCAGGGCAGCACGGGAAAGCTGCCGAGCAGAGGAAGGGCTCCATCACCCCCGGCGATAGCACAAATGCCCCTGCACATGGCTCTTGCACCCACGAAACAGCCGGAGGGGTGAGGCTGTGGGAAGCCTCTGGGCAGGGACGAGAGGAGCCACAGCCCAGGCAGTGAAGGGGCAGCAGAGTCCATCCCCGGCATCCTCATCCCCAGCATCCCCAGCATCCCCAGCATCCCCATCCCCAGCATCCCCAGCATCCCCATCCCCAGCATCCCCAGCATCCCCATTCCCAGGATTCCCAGCCCCAGCCCAGCCCCTTCCCCCCCGTCCATGCCCAGTGCCCACGCCGGGGTGCCGAGCGCGGGTGCCAAGCATTGGGGTGCCGTCCCCGGTCCCCATGCAGAGGGCGGAGGCGCCAGGCTGGTTGTTCACACAGTTTATTTGCTCGGTTTGGGTGTCTTACAAACAACGGGGAGGGCCGGGGAGGGGGAAAACTTCAAACGGCTTCGGCACAAGTGAAAAGCACGGGAGCGCGGGAAGTGCACTTCAGCGGAGCCAGGCGGGGGACGGTGGGGGCTGGCCGGGACGGGGCTGGGGTGCACGGCCGGGCTCCTCCGCCTGCTGCTGCTCAGCCCCTGCCAGCCCCGGCTCCCGGGGCCCGATCCCGCTCCTTGCCGCCGCGGGGGCCGGATGGGGCCGGGGGCCGGTGCTGGGTCCGAAGCCAACTGAGGGGCAGGGGATGCCGAGGGTGGGAGGGGGCCCCGGCTTGGGGCTGGGAGGGATTGCGGGACGCGGGGTGGGACGGGGCGAGTGGTGCTGGTCCCCAGCGAGGGGCTGGCGGGAGGTGACGTGCATCCCCCAGGATCGGTGGGGCAGATGCCCCGTGGCAGCCAGCCCCAGCACCCCGCTCTGCGATGCCCGTCTGCGGGAGAGGCAGCAGAGGCTCCCCCTTCCCCAGCTCTGCCTCTCCCAGAGGCTGTCAGTGCCCGGCCGGGGCTCGGGGCCGGGCTCCCTGCGGGAGGACTGGCATGGCAGCACCGTGAGCCCCCCGCAGCCCCCAACAGGCCCCTGCCCCCCTCCCCTATCCCTGCAGACTCCATTGGGGGGAAAAATGCAGCCTGGGTGGTAACTGGGGGGCAACTGGGATGTCATGGGGGGGTCACTGCTCACACGAGGGGGCTGGGGGGGGGGGGAAAGGCCTTGGGGGGCTGAGCCCCATCCCTGGCTGCTCTGCCACCCGCGTCCTGGGGAGCTGGGCAGCGCGAGGGCTGCTCTGCACGTGCTTCGCTGCGGGTTCGGGGAATCCCCGGCGACTCGCCCGGCCGCAGGGACCCGCTCGCACTCGGACCAGGACCCCTGTGCCGCGCTGGCTGGCAGCTGGGCCGTGCTCCTGGCCGCCTGCGCCCTGCCCAAAGCTCCTGTGCCTCCGGGGTGCGAGGACCGGGCACCGCCAGCCCCGCCGCAGAGCTGCAGCCGGCTCAGGGGCAGCTGACGTGAGGCACCAGGCACCGAAAGCAACCACAGCCCGGGGCCAGCACACAGGGGTCCAAGCCCCGGGGTGTTTGGGACAGTGCTGGCAGGAGACGGGACGCCCCGGTGGCAGCCCCCATGCCGGGGCAGGGCAGGACCGAGCCCCCGGCCTGCCGGACCCGCGAGGTGGTGAGGGGGGCTCAGCGGGAGCCACGTGCCCAATGCCCGCGAGATGCGTCAGCTGCTGCGGCAGAAGCGCCCAGGGTTTGGGCAGGGCTCAGCACCCACGGGTGCTGCCGTGGGGGCCCCTGCCCTCCCCGCCTGCCCCAGCGCGTCTCAGTGGGGAGGAAACGCTGGTGCTGGTGGTGAAATCCCCGCTGAAGGGCTGGGGCACGGGGTGGGGGGAGCAGGGAAGGCTGCTCGCAGTCCCGGCGCGAACACAGCATCCCGGGGACGCCCTCCGTGGGACCCCGGACCCCTGGCAGCTCCCAGTCCCGGTGCCTGGGGTAAACTGGGCTGCCCGGCTCGCCTGGGAGAGCTGATGCTGCAGCCCGGGGCCCCAGAAAGCGGCTCTGCAAAGCTGCCGCCACCAGGCAGCAGGGGCAGGAGGGGGACACGGTGCTGGACCATCCTCCCGCTGCTGCGAGGAGGCACGGGAGCTCCTGCCCCATTCCCATCCCCATGGGGCTGAGCCCCCCCAGCTGCCCTTCCCTCGCTGCCACTGTCACCCACGTCGCCCCAGGAGGACACGGGCACCCGGCCACGGCACCGCTCAGCCCCCTCAGCCAGTAGAGCCCAGCAACGCCAGTGTGGCAGGCGAGACGGAGGAACGGCCCCGCGGGAGCCTGTGGCATTGGCATCTGGACGGTGGCAGCCGTCACCGTGAGCGCCAGGGTGAGGAGCTCCTGCACGGGAAGCCGAGCCCAGGGGAGAAGAGCAGGACTCCTGCCCACGTGTGACACAGCCCCCTGCGAGCTCCTGGCACGATGGATGCCGCCCTCGACGCCCTTCCCTTGCCTGGACACGCTCCATCCCGGAGGGGCTCATAGTTCGGGGAGCTCGGGGGCGTGGGGATGAGGACGTGGGATGGAGCGGGGCCATCCACGGGCAGCCGGAGGGGACAGCCCAGGGCCTTTCCCCACGGGAGAAGCGGATGATGGAGTCATGGAGACAGGGGCTGGCATGGGGCTGGCTCCATGTCCTCCACGGGCTGAGCCAAGCGTGGGTCCCGCTGGCCGCCAGCTCCCCAGGAATCATCTACGGACACAGCAGCGGCCTCCAATCCCCCAGCCCGGCCGGCTCCGTCCTCCGACGGCAGGTGGGAAGTTGCCAGCGAGAGGAGGGAAAGGCTCCGGCGTTGGCATCAGGAGGGCACCGTCGTGGGGCGAGGCTGGGCTGTGGGTGCGGGCAGGCGCGCTGTGGGGCAAGGGGGTCTCTAATAAATATCACAGGCAGCACTGGTGGGGTGTGTCGCGGGGCGGGCGTCGGGCAGATGGGGCGAGCAGCGCCGCGGCCGCGGTTCGCTGCTGCCTGCCGCGGCTTCGCAGGCGCCACGTTGGATCTCCCCAGCTCTGCAGAAAGAGGGTCCGTGTCCGGTGGGGGAGGGAGCCCGGCGTGCCGGGGCGGCGGGCCTGGCTAGCGGGGGCCGGGGCGGAGGGGGCTCGGCGGGGGCAGCCTGCTCTGGCAGCGGCGCGGGGCTCACATCACCGTGCAGCACTTGCAGCGCTGCTTCTTCACGTCCGTCTCCTGCTCAGCCTCCTTGGCGTCTGTGGCGTTGGCGCCCGGCTTCTGCCCGCCTGGGCCCTCCTCCCCTGGCGGCTGGGCGGCCGCCGGCTCCAGCGCGGTGCCATTGGGCGGCGCGTGGTCCTTGCGCACCGGCTCCGGCTTGCTCTCGGCGTCCTCGATCACCACCAGCTCGGCCTTGATGGTGCCCTCCAGCCCCAGCACCTTCTTGGTCTCATCCTCGTCCTCCACATTCTGGTAGCCCATGAAGATCATGGTGACGGGCTGCTCCCGGCTCGGCTCCGTCCCCTCGCCCGGCGGCAGCACCATGGTGCTTTCCCGTGGCTTGGCCTGCAGCCCCGTGATCTCCCGCCGCGGCGTCGGCTTCTGGCTGCCTGGGGTGCTGCCGGCCTCCTCGCCGGTCTTGGCCGGGGCCTCCCGCCCGGTGGCTTCACTCAGCGTGGCCTCATCTGCCTTGTGCAGGAGCTCGTCGACCTCGGAGGAGCTGAGGGGGTGGGCCCCATTCTGCAGGGCCCCGTCCTCGGCGCTCACTGCGTGCACCACTGCGGGGACAAGAGGAGGGAGGGTGAGGGGGGTTCGGGCCGGGGGGCTCGGGCTGGGGGCACGAGTTGACCTGGAAAAGCTCCTGCTGGCGCGACCCACTCGGACCCAGCTCCTGTGCAGCCGGGGAGTGGCACCTTCACCTCCCCAAAGGCCCTGACAGCAAGGGCGGGACCCCCCAGCAGCACCCCGATCCCCCCGCCTCGGCCGGAGCTGCTGCCGGACCCCCCCAGCATCAGCTGGCCCCTGCCCGACAGCAGACGGGGAGGCTGAAACAAAAGCACAACGCGAGGAGCCGTCCCCAGCCCTTGGCACCTCCGAAGCCTCAGACCCGGCGAGCCCTGCGGGAGCCGCGACCGTCTGCCAGGTCGCCGACAGCCTGCCAAGCTGGCCGCGCTCGCCGCGGCGGGATGGCATCCGGCTGGCGCCCGGCTCGGCCGGGGCCGACACGATGCTCTGCGGCAGATCGCTACTGCCACCTGTAAGACCCCGGTGAGTGCTGGGCAGGTGCTGCCCCGCCGTGTCCCACCACGTCCTGCCGCATCCTGCCGCGTCCTGCTGCCTGTGGCAGCCGGTGTCCCCATGCCCAGGAGGGGACGGGGCTCTTCCGCCACCGGTGCACTTTGCACGGCTGCTTGCAGCGCTGGAGGCAGCAGACGTGCGTCACGGCGAGAGCGGCCTCTGGCTCATTGCATTTTCCACTTGACCTGGGGCATCATGCGATGATCAGTGCAACGGCCTCAACAGCCAGTCGATGGAGTGATGGACGACAACCAGCCCAGCCAGGGCCCGCTCGGCCGGGACCAACGCACGGCTGCCCCGGGCCGATCGCTGCCGAGGCGGCTCCTCAGCCCGTCCATGGAGCTGGGGGTCCCGGAGCAGCAGAGGCTGAGCCAGGCGGCTGGTGGAGGCGAAGGCCAGCGTGGCCCGGCACGGCCGTGGCCACAGGGAGGGTGTTGAACAGGACCGGCTGCTGGTGCAGCGCGGTTCCCTTGGAGAGGCAGTCGGTCCACTCAGCCACCACAGTCCCCAGTAACGCACCCCAGCTCTGTGACTGGTCCTTGCCACTGACACAGCCATCCCTCGGGTGTCACCAGGCCCTTCAAAGCAGGTTCCCGGAGGTTCCCAAAAGCAGGGACGGGTCCCTATTGCTGCACCTCCTCTGCGCCTGGTGGCCACGCTCCACTCTGCCAGCCTGGGCACGTCGGGCCGATGCGGTGCCGGTGCCACGTTCCCCGCCTGCGGGATGGGCTCCCAAGCCTTGGACATGGCAGATCCTCTTCTCTGCTCTCCAGTGGCGCAGGGTCACGATGTGCAAACCCGGGCTGGCCCGTCGGGACTGTCTACACCATGCTGCCAGGACGGATCCCACGCTGGGCTGGCCACGGTGCAGGATTGGGGCCGGCGAGGGGTTGGCCTGAGCCGTCTCCCCTACAGAGCTGGCAAGGGTGGCCGGGAGCGGCCCCAGCCCTTCCTAAGCCCCAGTGCCCGCTGGGATGCTCAGGCAGCCGCTCCCTCGTCCCCTGCCCTTTGCTCCTGACGCCTCCGAGCGGTGCGGGATGGGCCGTACCTTTCAGCTCATCCTCGTACACTTTGACCCCCTGCAGACAGTGGTTCTGGGGGAGCAGGGTGGTGCTGGACAGGACCTTGGTCTCCCCAGTCACTCTGTCCTTCTCCACTGTAATCTCCACCGAGTACATGGCTGGGACACAAAGAGGACAGCACGCGTTACGGCGGCCCCGGCCCTCCCCAGCCCCTGCTCAGCGGCCAGCAGCGGGCAGGCACATGGCGGCAGCGGTGCGGTGCGGTGCTCAGCGGTGTTAGCAAGGCAGCAGGGGCAGCGAGGAGGAGTGAACGGCAGAGGCGGGTGCGACATCCCGGGCACAGTGCTCCTACTGGGACCCGCGGGGCCGTCGCCGTCCTGGCACTGCCAGCGTCACCTTACCTCCACGGCTTCTGCGTCCCCCAGGCTGGGGCCCAGCCAGGCCCTGGAGGCACCGTGGCAGGCGGTGCTGCGTCTGTCCGTCCAGCCGGTGAGCAGTGCTGGCCGTGGGGGCCTGGGCTGGGAGCCAGGCTCATGCGTTGCGGGCAATCCTCGGCATCTCTTCTTCAGCTGCCGGCCAGTCCCTGCCGGCACCAGGGCTGCCTCAGCCCGGTGGTGCTTTGCTCCGAGGACACCAAGATGGGCTCTGCCCAGTGCCGGTGCTGCAGCCTGGTCTGAGCCATCCCCCAAAACAGAGCAAACCCCTCCAGCAGCGGAGCCGGCCGCAGCCCCCCCAGCGCGGGCAGCTCAGCCCTGCGCACCCCTGCAAGCTCCCTGCCGGCAGCCAGCCACGGGGCTGTCAGCGCTGGCGCAGGGTCAGCCATGCCGGCAGCGGGTGCTCCGCTCCCTCTCCCGTGCTCCGAGAAGCAGCAGAGCAGGAGGTGAAGGATGAAACCGGAGCAGAGACATGGAATGGGAGGTGAGGGGGGCCCTGAACCACGAACCAGCCGTGGGGTAGAAGCGAAAACAAACCCTCTGATTGCAAATAACTGATGGATGCCCTCTGCCTTGGGCTTGGAAAGCCATCGAGCGGTGGGGAGCGGCAGTGGCGGGGCTGCGGGGCAGGCAGCGAGCCGAGGGGCGGCGCGGGAGGGAAGGGGGGAAGCGACCGGGAAGGAGCACTCCTCCTGGGGCAGCGGGCACCTACCTGCCTTCATCATGTCAGTGCCTTCCACCGCCTTCATGGGGCTGCTGAAGACCTTCTTCTCGGCTGGAGATGGAGAGGAGAGGCAACTGCCTGAGCCAAAACGATCGCCTGGTCATCCACGCGCCCGCGGGATGGGCCCCGGGGAGGGTGGCGTGTCCCCCCATGGCCGGCACCTGGGACGGGCTCCCCCATGGCAGGGCACCGCTGCCCGGGAGGGGACAGGGACAGGGGACGAGGGGACGGGGCTGCCCTGGCTCCCCCCACCCATCTGGCCCCAGCGTCAGGGCAGCACGAGGGGGCGACGGGCGCTGCCGCCTGAGAGCAGGAACCGTGGCCGAGGCGGGGATCACCTACCCTTGACTGTGCCCAGGGGACTCTGCAAAACAGAAGGGAGAGGTTAGGAGCTGCCGGGAGCTGCCGCGCACCCACCGCCCGCGCACCCGCCGCCCGCACACCCATCCCCACCGGGGCAAGGGACCCCCGGCCCCGCTGGCACAGGATCGGCAGGGCAGGGGCTCCGAGGGCGATAGGGACGTGGTGTGGCCAATCCACCCAGCTCGGCTGGGACCGGGGCCCACCGCAGCCACGCCAGCGCCCCGGTGCTCCCCACACTCGGCCCCTCTGATGGTGCAACTTGCCCGCCACCGAGCCGTCACCCTGGCAGCTCCCTGCTCCACACCAGCAGCAAGAACCAGCTCCAGTTTGCAGGGGCTGAGCAAGCGCCGACCACCCAGGCACCCCCTCTCCCCCTTCACCCCTCCCACAGCAGGCAGCCCTGCCCGCAGAGAGCCGCCATGCCCACCTTCTGCGTGTTGGGGACGGCCTCTGCCTTCTCCTCCTTGGCCGGTGCCGCCGCCTCCGCCAGGTTCTCCTTGGTGGAAGCCGCTGAGCTGCCGTTCTCCAGCGTCTCCAGCTCCTTCTCCAGCCTGCGGGGAGAGTCGGGGCTGAGAGGCCGTGGGGAGCCAGCCGTGGTGCAGGCAGCTGCGGTGCAGGCAGCCACGGTGCAGGCAGCCACAGCAGACCTGCAAACGTGGGCCAGCGACACAGCACAGGGGAGAGGGGAGGCACAAATCAGCCCCTGGGCTCGCGAGGCGCAGGGACAGACAGACAGACCTCTGGCACAGCCATCACCATCTCTTTGCAGGGGAAAAGCGTGTGTTTGCTGGAACAAACCCAGGGGCTTCACCCAGCGGGTGCTGCCATCACCCTTAACCCGGGTGCCCGTCAGCTGTGTGCCTCCACCCATCTCCATGGGGCAAGTGATGCTCAGGACGACAGCCATGGCCCCACAGCTGCTGAGCAACCGGGGCAGCTGCTCAGCCGAGGGGCTCGGCCCAAGCGGATGGAAGAAACCCCCTGCGGGCAGTGGGACGGACCCCATGGGGTGACCCCCCAGCTCTTGCTGTCCCCGTGCAGTGACTGAACCGAGCCTGCCACACACTTGCCATTGCCCTCGCTCGGTGGCACAGGGCAACGCCGCTCCATCACCATTCTGCTCCCACAAGTGTCGCCCGAAGCCTGTTTGAGCTTCCCATGACGGCAACAGCCCATTCCCAGCTACCGAGCCTGGCCAAGAGCTGTGCCGGCAGCAGGGCCCCACCGGGACGCAGTGGAGGTCAGGGGAGTCCCGACGGATTCATGTCTGTGTAAATTAGGGCCCCTCTGTCGGCGCGGTGGCAGCACCCCCCGCCAGAGCCCCCCCTTAACTCCCATCTCCCCGCAAGGCGCCGGCGGAGGAATGCACCGCGCCATTAGACGGACACAAAGGCCCCTTCGTGCCTGACCCCTCTCTGCACCGATGCTCGGTAATTAACGGCACAGCCGTGACTGATTGCATTCTTGCAGGGCAGCCGGGCTGCCGGGACACCTCCGTGCCGGGGCTGCCGGCCCCCCCGCCTTCGGCAGCCCAGGCACCAGGGAGCTGGGCAGGGGCTGAGGCTTCTCCCCCCTAACCTCCCACCCTGCCCCTTCCCCAGGGGCTGAGCCACCGCAATGGGGACGGACGTCCATGGGGAACCAGCCCCCTGTTTCCCTGCCTCCGTGATCACAGGTGCTGGGCACCGAGCAGCCCCCCAGGGGACCCCAGTCCCCAGCCCAGCCCTGGCCCCCGGCCCCACGGCTCCCACTGACGCCCTACACAGCTCCAGCCGTGGAGGCGGGCGCGGGGACAGCCCCGGGCAGGAGCACGGCTGGGGGTGTCTGTGCTCGGAGGGCCCATGGGGCCGGGTGGGCTCCGGGACCAGCCACAGCCCCCAGACAAATGCCCGCAGGAACCCAGCCGGACGGCTCACGGCTGAGCCCTGGCAGCGCCGCAGAGGCACCTCTGCTCCCATCAGCTCCGAGCTCTGGAGCAGATGCTCTCCTCTGAGCATGGCCACGGCTGAACCTGAGCGAGCACGATGGCACGGCAGCGTGCCTCATGCCTCGTGCCCAGCACGCGGGACCGAGCTGCATCTCAGCCTCCCATCTGCGCGGGGGGAGAGAAGGCTGGGAGGTCGCTGGAGGGACTCGGGCACCCTCCGAGCGCACCCCGACACCCCAGCCCCCTGCCGTCCCCATTACCTCTGGATGGTTTCCTCCAGCTCCTTGGTCTTCACTTCATCCTCCTGCATCTGCTTCTTCATGGCCTCGTCCTCCTCGGAGGCTGAGGCTGGGGCCCCCTCCAGCAGCCATCTCTCCCGCAGAGCCTTGGACTGGGGAGCAGAAGGGGGTCACGGTCCTGCCACCCCCGGAGCCGGGGGGTCCCCAGCGTGTCCCCGGTGCAGAGGCAGCCCGGGGGCCCCGGGGGATCCTCACCTTGAGATGCTGCAGCTGCCGCCTGTCGTCCTCGAGCTGCCGCCTTTTGTTCTCGATCTCCGTCTGACGTTTCCGCTTCTCCTGCAGGGACAAGAGCGGCAGAGCCGGGGTCGGCGTGGGGAGGGGGCACCTCCCTCCCGGCCAGGGCAGCATCCCTGGAGCTGGGGGGGAGCAGGGGGCCAGGGGCTCCTGGAGGGTCTGACGTGGGGACACGAGCTGTGCCTGGGGCTGTGAGACTGGCCTTGGGGACAGCCCGCCAGGAGCTCCCCAGCCCTGTGTCACATCCCCGCCCTCACTGGGGGAAACTGAGGCACGGAGTGTGCAGGGAAATCAGGGCAGAGCCTGGAGTCTGTTCACTGTCTCAAACGTCACCTTCCCCTCACCCGGCCCCGCTGAGCCAGCGCGGGGGGAACCAGCCCCAGCGGCCTCTCCCCAGCCCCCCCTCGCCACACGTCCTGGGGCTGGTCCAGATCATTTCAGCAGAGTCAGTCCCAGCCTGGGAAGCGTCACCCGCTTGCTTTCTCCTCTGGCCCCGAACAATTTGCCCTTTGTGCAGCGGAGATTGGCTGGTAGCGGGCTGGGACGGGGAAGCTGGCAGCCTGCGGCGGGCAGGGAGCTGCTACAGGACAGCGCCGGGGCTTAAAACCAACCCAGTGCCCTGCTCTGTGCTGGGGAGGGGCTGCCCAGCGCGGCCCCCGACTGCTCCCTAACTGATATAATTACCAGTGCTCATAGCAGGCAGGGCCAGACCCTGCGCGATCCTCAGCCCTTCCCTGGGAAAGGACAAGGGGGGAATCATAGAAGGTTTGGGTTGGAAGGGACCTTAAAGATCATCTGGTTCCAACCCCCTGCCATGGGCAGGGACACCTTTCGTTAGACCAGGATCATCACTCATTTCCCTCTCACTTGCGCTCGTCAAGGCATTGCCTCATTAATTAAAACTCCCAGCCGCCCGTGGCTCGCTCTGTCCCTCTTTCAGCAATGCAGAGCCAAGCCCTGCTGGATCCTGCACCCCGGCATGTCCCTGGGAAGAGCCGCCGCAGGGCAGGATGCCCTGGCACGGGCTCCCACGAGCCCTCGTTTGGCTGCTAGAGGCCCCCTGCCCGGGGCTGGGTGCCCACGCAGGCTCTCTGGCTCCTGCCCCTGCCTGCAGCCTCGGAGCAGCTTTTCGGGCTGGAGGCAGGGGCTGGGGAAGCGGCCGCACAGCCCCTGCGCCAGCACGGCCCCTGCGCCCGCACTCTCCTCCCCACTGGCGTCCGCCCCACGTGCTGCAGGCGATGGCGCGGCGACGCGGGGACACCGGCTCAAGGTCCGGCGCACTCGTCGTGCGCTCACAGCGTGCAGGGGACTCACCGCGATGGCCTGCAGCCTCTCCTGCTGAAGGGTGCTGGCCTCCACAACCCTGCAAGAGAGCAGAGGGAAGCAGTGAAGAGCGCAGGCGGCGGGTGAATGGGGACATTGTGCCACCAGCGGACCGGACACGGCGCACGGACAAAGGCTGAACTCTTCCCTTCCGCCGGCTGCTTTCTCCCCTTCCCCTTTCCCCCCGGAGCCAAGCACCCCTCGCCCGCACAGCTCCTGCAGGCGCCCCTGGGCCCCCTGCCCTGCCCGAATCCCCCGGGAGAGGCACCTGGGGGTGACCCGGCGCGGCCAGACCCGCTCCTCCCGTGGCCGTGCCACAGATGGAAACGGTGACCACGGAGGGGCTGGAGTGGGATGGTTCTGGCCACCCCTGCGGTTCGACCTGGCTCACACTTTCCATTCCAAGCCCTTTTCTTGGCTGCTGACACTTTTCCCAGACAGTGACCTTTCCAGGCTGCGCGCACAGGCACACGCACACACACGTGCACGGACACACGGACACACACAGACGCACGTGCACAGACACACGGACACGCGCAGACGCACACATTGCAACAGGCTCTGCTCCAGCTGGGGTTCGCGGTCCCAGGCCCGGCACCCACCTCCACAACACAAACTGCCGCGGCCATGCCCAGGGATGCTGCCAGCGGCAGCCGCCTCGCTGGCCCCGACGCCGCTCTCCCGGGTGCAGCCGGGCCCCGGGGTGCTGCGAGGAGGGCGTGCCTTGACCCCCGCAGCCACGTGCCCACGCGCCCGCCTTCCCGTGTCCCAGCGGCACGAGTGCCCCGGACCAGCCCGACCGGCAGCGCAGCCCCGCGGGGCCCGGCGAGAGCCCCCACGCCGCGAAGCATCAGGTGCAGGTTCGGCAGCCGGGAGCCGCAGAGCGGGGCTGAGGGCGTCTGCCCGGGGCCCAGCTGTGACTGGGGATGCTCCAGTGCCACAGGGAGCCGGCTGGCTGCTTGCCAGACGATGCTAACGAAGTGCTTAGCTGTGACAGTAATTAGGGTGGGAGGCACGGAGGTATCGTCAGGCGATGGATCATTGCCACTTACTTCCCAGAGCAAGGGACAGCAGAGCCTGCGAGGGGGCAGCTGCGCAGGCAGCCGCTCCGGAGGAGACACCAGCATGGAGACACTGGTCCGGGCTCCGGTCCCCGCGGCCGAGCCCTTGCTCCGGCTGCTCCCTCGTACCCGGGGCTGCCTGCGCTGCTGCCCTGGGTGAGCAGGAGGGAAGAAACCCGGGGGGGTCCGCGCTCCCCAGCCCAGAATGGGGTCCGGCTGGCGGATGCCGGGGCCGAGGCGGCAGAGGGGAGAGCTCTTGGACTTAATTTATGCTGGTGGTGAAGTGCACATCCATTTTCGCAGCTCCCAGGAGCTCCTGCCCCGGCTGAGCGTGTGGAGCCGGGATGGCTGATGAGCGGGGGCCGGTGGGACGCCCCTGCACCTGCGTCCCCCCCGGTCCGTCCCCGCACGCCTGGCTGGGCCCGAGGGCTTTGGAAGCACAATTAACGCAAGAGGCAGACAGTCCCTTCCCAGCGGGCGGGAGGGAGGGAGAGGAGCGGCCACAGGGCCACCGGCAGTCCCAGCCCACGCAGGGTGGCTCGGGGCGAGGGGGGGACAGGGAGGGACAGGCAGTGCCGTGTCCCCAGCACAGCAGGAAAAGCCATTAGCAAGGAGCGAGTGCCAGAAGCCCGGTCCCACCCTGGCCTCGCCGCAGCTGCGCGCTCGGGGGTACCCGGTGGCTCGGGGGCCGCAGACCCGCTGACCCATTGCAGCCAGCCCCGGCTTCCTACGGCACCAACCACAACGGGAGCTGAGCCGAGGCCCAGGGAGGGCAGCCCCGTGCCCGGCAGCCCCAGCCCAGCTCCGGGTGCCCATTTTGGAAGATGACACGGACTCCGAGGTGATGCCCAGCACCCGCAGGCTGCGGGCACCCTGGCGCGGGGGCACCGACCTCGCTTCCCCGGTTTCTCCCCACCCCTCCTCTCCCCACTGCTGCATCCCCCACTCCCCTGGGGATGCAGGCTGGGCTCTGCAGATGGCCCGGGGCTGGGGGTGGCGGGGGCGGGAGATCTCCTCCGCGCTCCCATTAAGGGCTTTTTCCAAAGATGGTTTTACACACGGGGTGGGCACGGGCTGCTGCGCCCCACACACGGTACCTCCCTGGGCTGGGCTCTGGCCGCACGTGCCGGCACGCATGCCCTCGCACACGCATGTGCCCTCGCACGAGCCCTCCACCAGAGGGGACAGCACACGCGTGTGCAAGAGCTGGGCTTTGCAGCGGATCAAATGGGCTCTGCCAGGGCGAAAAGACCCCCTGCCTCGCCTGCCACCTCCTTGAAGCCAGCGATTAACCGAAAGCTGCTCAGAGCCGCCCGCCCTCCCCTCACCCCGCACCCTGGGATCCCGGCACCGCGTGAAATCCAGGCCAGAAAAACAAACCGGGGAAGGTGTCGCTTTTGTAGCGGTTATTTTTGTGCTGTTTGTGGCGACGCTGTGACTGTTTCGCACGCGCAGGCGCGCACCCGCCGCTCGCAGCCTCCCATGTGTCATGCCTGGCAGCCTGCGGCCCGACGCTGCGCTCCGGACGGGAATTAAATAATTACAAACCCAAAGAGAGTCAGTGTCTGTGAATCCCTTCGCCATCCCCGCTCGCTCTGCTGCTGCTCCCTGCCCGGCTGCGCGGGGTCTGAGAGCCACAGCACCCGGCACAGGGACAACCAGGGGGACGAGGGGCCGGCCCTGCTCCCTCCCCGACTGCCCCGAACACCGGCTGCACCCCGCGAACCCCACACGGCGGGAGCCCTTCCCTTGCGGGGAGAGGGGCCGGGGACAGCAGGTTTCCTGAGGGAACCCTCCTCTGCCAGCCCGCCAGGGCTGCGAGCGGGGTCTGCCCTTCCCCAGCCCCGTGTCGTGTCCAGGGTCTCGCCTCGCCCCCCCCGGACACAGGGGAACTTTCTTTCTCAGGAAAGACAGACGGAAAGCAGTTGCACAACTCAGAGACGGAGCCGTGACAAGGACGGTGATGGACCTGGGGGCCCTCCACGGGACACCCCAGCACACGGGTGTGGGGGCCGTGGGGACACGGGGCCCTGACGGGGGGAGCACGGAGTGGGCGCTGGGAGCAGCATCCACATCACGGCATCGCGGCCCTACGCCCTGCCCCGGGCTCCGGTCCAAGGGGCGAAACCTCCTCTTCCTCCCCCAAAGCAGCTCCAGACCAGCGAGGAACCCCCCGGGACGGGGGGCAGCTGGGAGGGCTCTCTGCAGAGACAGATTATGTGCAAAAGTTGAAGGGAGGAACCGGCTGCCCCCCCGCGCCCTGCGCCGAGCCGGGGCTGCCCGAGCGGCCGCGGGGCCAGGCTGGCACCAGCCCCACGGTGCCGGGGCCGCCCTTCGCCATGGGCACCCCCCTGCTCTGGGGCCAGGGGTCCCCCCTGAGTCCAGCTCTTGGCACCCCAAGCTCGGAAGGCTTTGGACCAGGGCCTGTTTCTCTCCTGGATCTTGCCCCGTTCGATGCATCCAAACTTTTACAGCATTCCTGAAATGTTCTGTTCTGCTTTTCCTCCCTCCTCCATCCTCTTTATTTTCCATTATTTGCTACAGTCTCCACATTCCCGGGTTGAACGCCAGGAATCTTCCTGGCCCAGGGAGAGACGCAAAACAGGCTGGATACCCCTCGCTGCACCCTCCCGGCCCCAGCCCCTCCGTCCCAGCAGCCTGCGCACCCCAGCCCTGCTGTGGGGCCCGACCCGAGCCATCGCCTGGGGGGACTCATCCATCACCCTCAGACCCCGGCGAGAGTGGGGCAGAGTGGGGACAACCCTGGTGCCCCCAGGTCCCTGCCCACTGGGACGGGGCGACGAGGTGGAAGGACGGGTGGAGGGGTCCCATGCCCCCCGCCAGCCCCCGGGACCCGCCGTGCCCTGTCCCTGGGGGTCAGCACGCTCGACGGGACCCTGCTGCTGGGGCAGGAAAGCGGAGCCCCGGGGCCGGAGCCGCCGCAGACCCTCCCCACGCCGCGGCACAAGCCAGAGCGGCCTCCGAGCCGCCTTCCTCCGCCGTCCCCGCGGGGGCCGGAGCCGCAGCCCCGGGCCGGTGCCGATGGGGCCCCGCAGCCCCCGGCCCCGGTGACGGATGGCTCCGCCGAGCCGGGAGGCGGTTCCCTGGCAACGGCGCCATGGCAACGGCGCCATGGCAACGGGGCGAGCGGCGGGAGGGGGGATGCGCAGCGCGGGCGGAGGGGCCCAGGGCCCCCCCGGGGCTGGGGGCACCGCTCCCCTCCTTCGGCCGCTCCCTGGGCCCGGCACCCCCGGCACGCCAAGGCCGCAGCATCGCCAGAGCCTCCCCGGAGGTTTCGGCCACGCCAGCGCGAGCTCCGGATCCATCCCGGGTACCGGGGAGGGGCGGAAAGGCAGCCCCAGGGCCACCAGCCCAGGGCCACCAAGCCCAGGGCCACCCACCCCCTCAGAACCTCGAGCCCGGGAAAGAAACCCAAAGTGAGCCCTTCCTCCTCGCTCATTTCACCCGGTCTCGTGAGCTGTGGTTAACAGGCTCATGCTTTTCCGCCCGCTGTCCGCTGCGTGCGCGTCCCAGCCCTGCCGCTCCCGGGGCAGCTCCTCGAGCCGTTTCCGCATGCACCGCGTGGCAGGGAGAGCCACGGGCCGTGGCACAGGAGACGAGGTCGACGGGAGCAGGGACGCAGGAGGCACCGGGGGATGACGCCCCGGGAGCTCCCACCTGCAAAGGCGGCAGTCCCTGGACCCGTGGACGGATCCACACACACGTGTGAGCACGCACGCGCCCCGTGCACGCACCCGCGCTCTGCCTTGGCTCTCCAGCTCTTTCCAGCCCTGCTGATGCTGCCGTTTCCTACCATCACAAGGGAAGCCCGTGACCTTTTGTCTCCTCCCCGCCTGACATGAAACAATAATGTTTATTTGCCTTCCTCTGTTTTTTCCCATTAGCTCATCCAAATGTGCGAAGAGCCGTTTCAAGCTGCTCCTCCACTCCCCTGCCCTCCGCTCCCTTTCCACCCGCTCAGCTCCGAGCCATGGGGATGGCAGGGAGAGAGCCCTGCTCGGGGGCACCACTGCCCGGACCCCCGTACCGACGCTGGCTAGCCACGACCCCGGGGTGACGGGCCCTGGTGCGGGGCCCAGAGCCCGTGTAAACGGCAGCACCGGCAGCAATTGAGGGACCGGCACTGATTTACACCACCATTCCCGTGCCGAGAGCCGGGTCCCTTGGCCAGGCCTGGAGTGACGCTGCCATGGGGAGCGCGCCTGCGGAGAGTCTGCAAAGCCTCCGTCACGAAGCCATTAGCAGCGGGGCCGCTATCGAACGCCCTCGTTGGCGGCAGGCGTGGAGGGGAGGGGGCCGCAGCAGGCCGGGGGCTGGCACTCATCGACCGCAAAGGCAAATAAATCAGCAGCCAACAGCTCAGGCGAGGATGGCCAGAAAGCTGAGGAGCCAAGTGCCGGGGCAGCTGAGCACAGGGTCCGACCGCCTGCTCCGGTCCTGGTGACGCGGGGGCTGCTCCTGCCCTGCCCCACGGTGCTGGCTGCCTGCACCCCGCAGCCGGCTACATTGCCCCAGCGCTCAGTCCCGCTCCTTCCCGCTCCGTGAGCCATGCCCTCCCCACGCTCCCGCTGCCTGCGCAGCCCCGTCCAACACGGGGACGGGGGGAGATGGGGGGAGGCAGGAGGAGGAGATGGCAGCCCCAGGCTCCCGAAAACGCAGGATGCATTAGAGCAAGCAGAGCTGCCTGATTGATTCTTCGGGCTGAGACGTGGGCTGGGAGTGCCAGGAGAAAATGGATCCCATGAATATTTGATGAACGGAGGCTTGGGGAGGGAGTTTGATTGGAAAATTACAGATCTTTCAAACAATGGTTCAAGTGCCCTCCAAACACTTGGGTTTCCAGCTCCCTTCCAGTTAGAGGAGCAAGGCTCCACCAGGAAACTCCCCCACGATTTATGAATGAGAGCGGAGCCGGCCTCTCCCCACGCCTGGGAGCACCGGCCGGCTGGGACAGGCAGCCCCAGCGCCGGCCCAAACATGGCGCCCGGCTCCCCGCCACCTCGGGTGGCCCCAGCCGCGTCACTCCGTCCCTGGTTCCCATTCACAAGAGGCAGCGCAGCTTTCCCACACCAACGCCACGAACAGAAGCGCACGCGAGGCTCCAAGGAGGCGGCAGGAGCGTGGCTCCTGCCCGGACTCCTGGCAGGGGCCCCCCCCGTGAGCCCGCGGGGAGCTCGGTCCTCGGCGCCGAGCCACGGGGCTGGGCTCAGCCCACGTCCAGCCATGCTCCACCAGGAAACACCTGGCTGGGGCAGGATCCGCCCTGGCTCCTCTCTCTCCTCCCGGGCTGCTGCAGGGCTCATCCTCGTCCCCGAGAGCGGCTTCTGTCTGGGGCCTGGGGGCTCGCTTGCCTCTGGATGGAGCAAAGACAGACTCGGGAAACCGGGCTCCTGTGCACGCCTCTGCCTCCAGCCCCGAGCTCTGCGCCTCCGCCCGACCCTGCCCCAGCGCACGTCGCCTCCCCAGCTTTCCTCCGGCCCTTCCTCGCTGCCGCCACCTCCACCGCTGGAGACGGCCCCGCGCCACAGCCCGGCGGGGCCCCGGCATGGCTCCCGGCACGGCGCAGACCGCGTGAACCACCGGCCCCGTGTGAGGAAAGGGGCTGTTTCTGGCCAGGAAGCGGGAACGCCAACACCAGCAGCTTCCCAGGAAACCTGCTCCGGTTCCTGCCCAGCCGCGCGGGTCCGGCCGAGAGGCCCCGTCCCACGGCGGTGGCTGAACTCTGAACCCCGAGATCCGCCAGCCCCGAGCAGGGCTGGGGTGCTGTTGTGTGGCCATCTGTGGCGGAGCTTTATGGCTTCCTCCAGGAGAGCTGGGAAGGGCGATGGTGCCATCCCCTCGGCTGCGCACAGGGACAGGGACGGACCCGACGCCTCCGGCTCCCTGCAGCCGGCCGGGAGGCAGCGACGGTCCAGCCTGGGGAGCAGCGGCTGGGTTTTGCTTCTCCCTGGAGGCAGGCGGAGAGCAGGGTCCCAAGTCCCTTCCCAAATGGCTCCCAGGTTATTCCTCAGGCAGAAATCTCCCTCCTTCCCCCGAGTGCGACCGTTGGCTTCAGGTCAGGGATGGGCAGGGTCGGGAGGGCAGGACCAGGAGAGCGCCCGCTCCGAGGAGACCCCAGACCCAGGGGGAGAGCAGCAACCTGCTGAGACAAACTACCGGAGCAGCCAGATGTGGAGATGCAAAATCTCCAGCCGCTCCAGAGCATCAATGGCAGCGGGAGCAGAGGAGAGACGAGCAGCCCCGACGGGACCAGCGCAGCCTTTACAAGAGCTGGAAGCTTTCAGCCAAACCTCCCTGGCCACCAGCGGCTCGCAGCAGCCAGGACCCTCCTCCAGCCACTGCCAGTGCCAAGGCAAAGCAGGAGCCAAAGCAAGGCCAGCAGCACACTCCCCAGCGCCCATTATCTGCCGCAGAGCCAGGCCAACGTCAGGGGAGCACCTCGCTTTGTCCCCACCCGCCCCGGGACTCTCCTAAACCTCTGGCCCCATGACCAGGCTCTGGATTTGATGGAGCAGGACTGACCCGGTGAGACCCGAGGCAGAGCTGCAGGTCCCCCCGTAAACCCGGACCCACCTGGGGGAGCACGTTTGGGCATTTTAACCACCAATGACTTTTGCATGTTTATTCCAGCCCGAAAGCTCAGGAGCCCCCTCCCGAAGAGCCGCAGCCGGCTGAGCGGCCGGAGGGGCTGCACCGGCGCTGCCCAGGCAGCAGCCACATGCGCCCCTGTTTTGCTGTGCCCCGCGCCTGCAGACGGGACTGTGGGGAAGACGCTGCTCCCGCAGCTCGGTGGGGCGAGCCCCCGCCCCGGGTCACTCGCGGGGTTTCACTGAAAAGGAAGAGCTGTTGGCAGGTCCAGCGTGCGGAGCTGGCGGGAGGGAAGCCCCCGCGCCCCTCCACAGGCTCCTCGGCCCTCGCCGGGAGGGTCCGCCTGGAGCCTTGGCTGCCGGAGGAGCTTGGGGGAGAGCAGAGAGGAGAGAAAGGCAGCGAGCAGAGCCCGGGGGCAGGAGCCACCATCCTGCCCGGCACCGTCCCCCACTTCAACCCCAGCCCTCAACGCCTCCACCCCGGGAAACCCCATACCCGGTCCCTGCAGCTCCTCCACCCACTCCCCAGGGCACGTCGCGCCCCTCAATTCTGCCCTTTCCCTCTCTGCCTTTTGGCAAATCACGCACACTTTTTCCTGCCCAAAGAGGCGCTTTTCTGAAGGGACCAACGCACCGAGGAGCTGCCCAAAGCCACGGACCTGCCTTGGCGAGCTCTCGCACCGCAAAGCCTTCGGCTCCTCCAGCAACAAGGCGAGCCGCTCTGCTTCCCCAGCCCGCAGGCGCTGCACCTCGGCCTCTGAAACGTCCCCAGGCCCCCACCGGTGCCTCCTGCGCTGCTCTCAGCCCTAAGCCAGCCAGAGCCCACCCCACCCCAGGAAACCACCATCCCGTCCCTCGCCAGCGCAGCTCCACGGGGCTCCCCAGGTGGAGGCAGACAGCGGCGAGCGGGACCTGTTGAGCACCCAGCATCTCGCTAGCAGGCGGCCAGTTAATCGGTGCAAGGCGAGGTGCCCGCCAGGAGCGGAGGGTAGCTGACCCCGGGCTGGCTGGATGCCCCCCGGGAAGCCCCCAGTGCCAAACCCAGGAGATGCTGGGGGGATCCTTGTTTGCCATGGTGGGGACCAGAGCCACGGCAGGGAAGGAAAGGCCTGGGTGAGACAGGGCCACCCCGGCCGGCTGCTGTTGCTGGTACCCGGCGCGTTGAGCAGCCAACCAGCCCCGTGGCCTCCCGGCACCAGCACGCTGCAGGCGGGAGCTGCTGGAGTCCCTGAGGGGCAAAACCAGTGCGCAGGCAGGATGGTCCCCAGCTCCCGGCCTCCCAACGGCCTCCACCTGCTCCCTCCTTCCCCCCTCCGCCCGCAAAGCCCCACGCCCGGCTCTGAGCCCGCCTGCAGGCACCGACTGACCGGGCAGGGCCCCACCGCAGCACACAAAGGATAAGGCCGGGGCCGGAGAGCGTCCGTCCGGCAGGACCGGGCGCTCGAGGATCCGCCGTCGCAGCCGGGTCCCTCGGCAGAGGGCTGGGGTGCGTGCGCAGGGAGGGGTCCGCGGCTCACAGCCACCCACTCACCCCAGCCACACGCAGCAGCAACAACAGGTTCAAAACACAAAAATAAACGCCCTTCCCACTCCCCGCTTCCCGCACCGCTGCCAGCGGAGACTCGCCCCCCGCAGCCCCCGCGCCCGCTCCGGGGCCTCCAGCGCTGCACCCCGAGCTGGCGCCTCGGCACCCAGCAGCAGGGCAGGGACCGGGGAGGGGCAGCACCTGCTGAGCAGCGTCGGGGGGACGTGAGGGCCCGGCATTGGGGTCCTGAGCCCCAGCGCTGGGGGGATGCGAGCCCCCGGTATTGGGGTCCTGAACCCAGCATCTGGGGGGATGCGAGCCCCCAGTTTTGGGGATGCGAGCCCCCAGTTTTGGGGTCGCGAGCCCTGGCATCAGGGGGATGCGAGCCCCTGGCTTTGGGCTCCCAAGCCTCGCACCGGGGGGACGCAAGCCCCCGGGATTGGGGTCCTGAGCCCCCAGGATCAGGGGGATGCGAGCCCCCGGTTTTGGGGTCCCAAGCCCCGGCATCGGGGGGATACGAGCCCCCGGCATGGGCTCCGTGAGCCCGCGGTGGGGGGTTCCCGCAGCCCCGGCGCGGGGGTCCCGAGCCCCGGCAGCGGGGGGCCACCCCCCGGTACTGCGGTGCCAAGCCGGCGGCGCGGGGGGGCCGCGGCCCGGTGCCGGGTCCCGCGGCCGGGCCGGTACTCACTCCATCTTCCAGGCGGGCTGGCGGCGGCTCCGGCGGGGTCGGGCCGGGCGAGGCGCGGCGGAGCGGGGCCGGCGGCCGCCGGCGTCCCGGCGCTCAGGGCCCGGCGGGCGGCGGCATCCCCGGCGGGGCTGCGGGATGCGCAGGGATGTCGGGGCCGCGCCGGTGCTCCCGCCTCCCGCGCCGCCCGCACAGCTCCGTCTGCCGGGCGCGGCCCGCCACTGCCGCCGCCCCTCACCCGGCCTCGGGGCGCGGCGCTCCCCGCCCGCCGCTGCCGGCGCCCCCGGGGCTGCGGCTGCTTCTGGGGTGCGGGGTGGGGGGGCCAAGCGGGCCCCGGCTGCGCGGTGCCCGGAGCGGGGCAGAGCTGCGGGGGCCGCGGGCGCTGCCGGCTCCTCGCCCCGGGCAGCGCGGGCAGGACGGGCCCCCCGCTCCTGCCGCCCCAGGAGGGTCCCCGGGCCGGGCGCTGCCCCGGCCAAAGGCCACGCTCATCCCTGCCACAGCGCCAGGGCCTCCGCGTCCCCGGCCCGCAGCCCTGACGGTGCCAAGGGTGAGCGGGGAGAGGATGGAGAAGGGGGGAGCCCGGGCTGCGCGTCCCCCCTCGCCGCTCCTCCGTTTCCCAACGCAATGGTCGCGTTGGGCAAACGCTGGCAAACTGACACAGGAAGACCCGAGCCAGCCTCCGACCGCGACACCGTTAGGAAATCTGCCCGCTGCCAGGGCGAGAGCTCCGTGTGCGATCCCGGAGCAAGCCCGGCTCTGCAGGGAGCGTCACCCCGGCAGTGGGGCCCCCGTCCCCCCGCCCCGGTGCACCCACACCCTGCAGCCCTTCTTGCACCCCAGGGGGACGCAGACCAGGGGGAGCAAACCGCCCCTCTGCCCAGGCCCCATCCCAGAGCCCGGCGATCTCTGGACAGGCCAAGAGATGCATCGAGTCCGAGCACAGCACAGTCCTTGCGTGACCCACAGCAGCCTGGCTGCCGGCCAGCCCCAGGGACACTGCCACGTCCTGGGAGGTGTCCTGGGATGTGGTGGGGCCCTGCTGCTCCCACTGCTCTGCCAAGAGGAGAGGGGTGTCATCCTGATGAGCTGAAGGCACAAGAGGAACCGGGACTGGGTTGGGAAGCTGCTCTTTCTCTCTTCCTTCCCCAATCCGCTCTCCCCGCAGCTAGCAGCCACCCTGGGGAAAGCTGCACCGCTGCATCTACCCCCGACGCAGCATTGCGCTGCCGGTGCCCCCCACCCCGCAGCAATTGCACAAGGCAGCAGCACCCAGAGAGGAAGAAGCAGGAGGGAGATACCCGCCGGCACCCAGGCAGAGGCTCAGCCCCCAGGGTTATTTAAGCACCCCCACCCCTAAGTGGCCCCAGAGGAGGCGGCAGTGGCCCGCTCTGCGCCAGCATGGTCATGGCTGGGCTGTTCATCCTCACCCTGGGAGGCTCCATCCTGCTCCCAGCACTGGCCCCAGCAGGTAAGGGGAGAGCTGGGGCTGAGGGGGCTGCAGGTCCAGGGTCCCCGCGGCCGGGGCGGGAGATGGAGACCCCAGGCCGGAGCACCGCGGTGCAGGGGAGGCTTTGCCGTGCCACGCTCAGCCCTCCTCGGCCAGAGGCAATGCTCAGCCGCTCCCCGGCACCCATGGGTAGTGCGTTTGGGACACGCACCCAGGAGCGGGACAGGCACAGGCGGCAGCCGTGCCCGGGCTCCCCAGCAGCCTGTGACCGCCTGCACCCACCCACCCACCAGGCACCCAGGGGAGCCGGATCATCGGGGGAAAGGCGGTGGCACCCCACTCCCGGCCCTTCATCGCCTCCATCCAGATGGACGGGCAGCACGTCTGCGGGGGCTTCCTGGTGTGGCCCAAGTGGGTGATGACAGCAGCCCACTGCTTCATTCCCAGGTGAGCCGTGCTCCCGTGTGGGGCACGCACCTCCCGTCCCCCCGGGATGTGGCGCGGCCCCCTTCAAACAGATCCCCCCATCCCAGGGGGCTACACGGTCCTGGAGCAACCCCCCTCGCGCCCACCCGTGCCCCCCTCCAGCCCACCTCGCCAGCGCCCTTCTCCCCCTCCCCGCTCGCCCCCCGCCGCGGCAGCACCGGCTCAGGGCCCCTCTGCCGCAGGCACAACCCCTCGGTGCGCGTGGTGCTGGGCGCCCACAGGCTGGAGGAGCCCGAGGAGTCCCAGCAGGTCTTCAGCATCGAGGAGTCCATCGCCCACCCGCGCTACAGCCCCAGCTCAGTGGACAACGACATCCGCCTGCTCAGGGTGAGTCCTGCGCGCCGTCGCAGACCCGCTGGCCGGGAGGCCGTGGGCGCCCACTGGCCGGGAGGTGGGGTGCCCTGCACCCCCCAGGGCGCAGGAGGGAAATGGGGTGCCCCACGCTTCGCGGGGTGCCGCAGGGAGACACCCACGCGGGCCGGGCCGACACTAGATGTCAGTGCTTCTCCGGAGAAGCGGGACCGCGCCGTGGGTGCGATGGAGGCGGCCGAGGACATGCCAACCCCGGCCGGGTCCGGGGCTCCCTCCACTCCTGGGCAGCCAGTCTCTAGAGCAGACTGGGACCAGTGCAGAGGGGCTTTGGGGGGGGGAGGCTCTGAAGAGGGAAGGGCAGGGCTGGGGGGGTCAGTGTAAGCGGGGAGCTGGGGCAGGCATGTGATGGGGTGCAGGGGGGGTCGGGGCCCCCAGGCAGGAGCTGGGGGGGCTCTGCCCCAGCAGTGACACCACCTGCGCCCTCGGCTCCCTGCCCAGCTGAACAGATCGGCCACGCTGAACGAGTACGTGAAGCGGATCCGCCTGCCCTCGCCGTACATCGACCTGAAGCCCGGCACCGTCTGCTACGTGATGGGCTGGGGGGACATCTCCAACTACGGCGAGCGGCCCACCGAGCTGATGGAGACCGCCACCACCATCATCAAGCGGGGCATCTGCCGAACGCTGTGGAGGGGCAAGGTCTCGGCCAACATGCTGTGCGGGGCCAGCCGCAACACCACGCTGCAGGGCGTGTGCGCGGTGAGTGCGCTCCCGGCCCCGTGCGCCCCAGCCATCCCCCTCCAGCAGACCCACTAATCCCCCTCCCACCCCTTTGCTTTGCAGGGCGACTCCGGGGGACCCCTGACCTTCAAGGGAAAGGTTTATGGCATCGTCTCATTCTCTGGGGAGAGATGTGGGGACCGCCGGTACCCTGACATCTACACCAAGATCTCCAACTACATCGACTGGGTGCATCGCACCGTGCAAGGGCACCGCCATCAGAAGGGGCAGCCGAAGCCCTAGCCGGGGCTGGGAGGGGGTCCCGGGGGCAGACGGGCTGCAGGGAGAGGGGCCAGGGTGTCTTGGCTCCCTGGCAGTCCCCAGGAGGGGAGAAGAGGGCCAGGACTCCCAGGTCCTCCCAGCTCTGGGGGGGTTTGGAAGCTGATGTTCAGGGCTCCTTGACCCAGGGCAGGGCAGGAGACCGACTGCCTCTTGGCGAGGGGAGACGCATTCCCCCAGGCTGTACAAGAAGCCCCAGCACCTCACTCGGCCTCTTGCAGCGGCAGCGTTTGCCTTCCTCAATAAAACCTCGTTCCCAGACCTCTGTCCATTTGCCTTCCCTCTACCCACCCTGCTCCCCCCTTACAGGGGGGCCATAGCCCCCGGCTCTGGGACAGGCAGGAGCCCCAGGGACACTCTCCCCGCACCAGCCCCTGCCCACCCTGATCCTGCCTCAGGGACATGACGGAGAGACCAAGACCGAGCCTGAGACCCACCTGCCCAGGGAGCCGGCACAACCTGGGCTGGGTTTTAGCCCTCTCTAATCTCCTGGTGGGCAGCTGAGCCCGGGAGGGCTGATTGGGGCCAATCCTTAACCCCACAATGCCCAGGCGGCTGCTGCCCATCTCAACAGGGGCCGGTTTTTTCCCAGTTTTCCCCTCTCCCGTCCTTTCCCTGCCACACTGCAACCCCCTCTCTGGCTGTCCCGCTACTCCCGTTTCTGCTCGGGTCCCCAGCTGGAGCCCCAGCTTGTCCTGGGCTGAGGTGGATGGAGCAGGGGGTGCAGGAGGAAGGTGGGACGCGCCAGCCCCCACTCAGGACCAGGCCCTGCCCTGGAGGAGCCAGGATCCGCTGCCACCCCACGGAGCATCCCCAGCAGCGCTGGAGATGCTTTCCCGCCGGGGTGGGGCACCCCATCCCATCCCGTCCCGTCCCACCCCGTCTCATCCCATCCCGTCTCATCTTGTCCCGTCCCACACCGCACCCTCCCCACCGCGCTAAGGGACCCCCCAAACAGGGGAACCACAGACACCTCCTGGGGGCAGATGGGCTCCCAGCCGCCCAGCTGCGCTGGCAGAGCCCATGGGGATCCCGTCGAGAGCCTCACCCGCCTCCCCGGCGCGCTCGGGCGTGCAGACAGGCGCTTGCCCCGGAGGGAGCTGGGCGGCTGCGGGCGCGGGGGCACATGTGCCGAGCTGCTGCTGGGTCTCAGCTGAGACACGCACATGGCGTGCGACTTTGCCCAGCGTTGCGGCTATCTCAGGGGACAGACCCAGACAGTCCCTGCTCCGGGTCGTTTGTTTTATCTGCAAATTGTTGGCACGCTGCGGCCGTGGGGCGCAGCCGCCCTCCCCACCCGGGGGGTCCCACGGGAGCCTGCAGCCGACTACAGCATCCAGCACGGGGCCTCCTCACCGCCCTCGGGGGCTCTGCCAGGGACGATGAAGGCCAGGGCTAGGTCAGCATGCCAAGAGGTCCCCAGAAGGCACCCTCACCTCTGTGGTCCCCCTGGTCCCCGTGCTGGGGACTCCAGGGGCTTTGGCTGCCTCTCCCTGCGGTGCATGGCCCTAATCCCCTCCGGTCACAATCCTCTGGGGCTTTGCACGGGGTTGGGGGGACACAGCCGTGGGCATTGGTGGCCTTGGGGACAGCGGGGGATGCCCAGCAGAGGACAGACCCCTGCCGGGCTGCCAGCCTCCAAAGAAGCCCCAAATCCCCGTGGGCTCCTGGCACCGGTGGCGAGGGGCTGACCCCCCAGGATGCCAGGGCAGGGCTGCCAGCCTTGGTGCTTCTGCCTGCTGCCGAGAAGCCTGGAGAGCCAACGCCTGTCCCAGCTTGTCCCAGACCACCCAAAAACCAGCGGGAAGGAGGTGCCTGACTCACAGCCGTGTTTTGGAAGCTGAAATCTCCCGCTCATCGGCGGGAGCTGACGTCGCCGCCGCAGCCTGTGCCCGCGGGCTCGGCGCAGGGCAGGACGCCAGGCGCTTCGGGGGCCAAACCCTCCGTCCGGGGCAGGCCGAGGGAGGTGAGCTGCCTCGGGGAGGAAGGCGCTGCGGGCGGGCTGTAGAGAAACCCGGGCCACACACCACCACGTGCGGCAAACGCTGGCGCCAGGGAAAGTCCTGGGCAGCATTTTGGCAGCTCCTTTACACCCATCCCCAAAAGCGGGGAGGGGGGTATTGCTGAGCTGGGCGGGTGGCGAGGGGCTGCAGGAGAGCCCCCGCCCCAGGCTGAGATGCCGCTGCCCGGCGGCGGTGCCCGTCCCAGCTCAGCGCAGCTCTGGGGCGCACGAGACGCCTGGGTTCAAGCCAGGCTGCAGCCTGGGCCGGATCCTGTGCGATGCTCAGCATCCTCCCAGACCGCAGGGAGGGCTGAGGGTGCTGGGTGCCGGCCAGGAGCAAAGGTCTTGTTCCCCATCGCTGCTTTATGGTGCCTCAGTTTCCCCGTGTAACCCCCTCCCTGCCCAGGTCCAGGGGGTCGGGGGAGTCTGAGCCTGGCATTGGGAGCTCCCCGCTGCCATCAGGGCCGTGCCGGGGTCCGGCCCCCAGCAGGTCCTGAGCTGGGCACAGGCCAGGGAGGGCTCGACCCTCATGAGGCTCGGAGGGGTCTGGGGGCTGCGCCATGCCTGCCCCCGGCACAGGGGACGTGGCCGAGGGGGAACCGGCGGCGGCTCCTGTTGAGCTCGGAGCGCCAAGCCGCAAGGCTGCCGCCTGGGCTCTGCCGCCGGGGAAGCATCGCGCATCAGGACCCAATTAATGGCAGGAATTGTTTTGTGAAATACCAAACCCTCATGGCACGGCCTAATATTGGGACCAGATTTATCTGCGGGGCTGGCTGGTGTTTGCTCTTCCCCGCTCCCCCCTTTCCTCCCGCTGCAGAGAGCAGCCTCCGCCGGGCTGGAAAAACCCCAACACCAAGCTGAAGCAGATGCAAACTGGGAGCGGGGCCGAGTTCCTCACCTGCTGCCGGGGGCTCTCCCGCCCCAGGCGCCCCCGCATCCCTCTGCCCACGCCCGCCTCGACCCCCGGGCCCCCGGTGAGGGGCAAGGGGTGACGCCGCAGGCAGCACAGCCCCAGGGGACACCGCCGCGGCCCCAGAACCTGCTGAACAAAACTGGACCCGCAGCACCGTTTATTCTTTTTTAATTATAATCCAAATTGTAACACAGCCGTAAAATGCCCCTAACAATATGGAATAGGAAATGTATATGTTCCCATAGCGTCTGCCTCAGGAATCAGAACGCAATCATACAAAAATAGAAAATAGGGTATTTTTATATATATATTATATATATATATGATATTTATATAAAGGCAATAGCTTCTCGGTGTCAGAGATGAGATGGTATTTACACAGGTGACAACACACAAAACGAGAGAAGAAGTAAAAATAAATACAGCTGGTGTCAACAGAGCAGGGGGTGCGGGGGGGGGGCCAGGGCTGCGCAGCCGGGGGAGAGCCGGGCTGGGGGTCCCGGGGGGGCAGGGCCAGCGCCCCTCTCCTGTCCCCCTCCACCGAGCCGTGCTCCCTGCGACCGCCCCGGCCCCGCGCCCCCACAGCGGCTCTGCGGCGGGGTCGGAAGCTGAGCGCTGTCCTGGGCACTGCACGGATGCTTCTCCCAGTGCTGGCCCTGGAAACGCCCCTGGGGGCCCCGGACCCCCTCTCCCCCAGCAGCCTGGGCTGCTTTCAGAGCGGCTTTGGCACAAGGCAGGGATGAAGAGGGCTCTGGGCAGGCTGGCCCCCGGGCGATGGGCTCTGGGCGGGGGCACCCGCAGCAGCGGTGGGCGCCGCAGGCCCGGGCGATGGCCACGTCCCCCGGTCGGGGCTGCCATGGCCCGCGGTGGGCAGCGCTGTCCGGCCGCCATCGCGCCAGCCCTCCAGGCGCCGGCGTCACCTCCGAAGATGGGTGGGAGCCTGGTCTGAACGGGCCCGGGAAAACCTAAACTAAAATCCGTTTTAACATACACATGCTAAAACTTTAGGAGAAAATACACACACACACATACATATATTGAGAGATATATATATAAAAATATCTATCTATCTCCAATCTGGTGCAGTGCCGTGCTGCCTTTCCTGCCACTGGCAGCTGGGGCTGAGCCCCTCTGGGGAAGGCGAAAGCGCAGATTCCCTCTCGACCTCGAGGTCCCGGCCAGAAACGTCAGCGCAGTACCAAGAATTCAATCCAAAAATAAATAGGCCCAGGGCTGCCGGCCAAGGACACGTGGGGGGGCCCAAGGCGCGGCAGCACGGACGCCCCCTCAGCGCCGCGCCGGCCACGAGGAACGGCTGTACGAGCGCCGGGAGCGGGCGCCGGCTGGCGGAGAGCTCTGCCAGGCACCGGGCAGGCGCCGGAGCATCCTTGGGGTGGCTCGGCGTCGCTCCGGCCGGCCACGCGGGCTGGGAGCCCCCTCTCCTGCTCCCCGGCCAGCAGGACCGAGAATCGGGCCCCCTGCGACTGCATAACATACACAGGTATAAATAAGGATCTTTTTATCTTAATAAATATCAGGTATATGGTTTGTACAATATACACATAATGCCCCTGTCTCCTGGGTCCAGCCTCGCAGCGAGGGAGGATTCACACGTAGTTCTCTTCAGCGTTGTCCATCTCTGGGGAGAATTTGGCCGCGGCTGGAAACGGAGCAGGAGAGAGGGAGAAGCGGTGAGAGGGGTGCGAGGGGCGGCCGGGCACTGGGGGTCCAAGCCCGCTGCCCCTGCCGCCCGCCCCCGGGATGCCCCGCTCACCTGAGCAGCTCCCGTAGTGGCGCACGCCGATGGAGCGGCCGCGGTGGCAGGTGGCCCGCCGGAGGTGGCACGCCGAGGGGTAGGTGACGTTGTTGTTGCCACAGAGGGCGTGGTCCAGGCTGGTGGGCTCGGGGCAGGGAGCCGTCCGGCACATCACGCAGTGGGCGCTGCCCGTCTGGTCCACCACGCAGGTGTGGGTGCCGGGGCACACCACGCTGGAGCAGGACTCTGCGGGAAGCACACGTGGCCGCGGCTGAGCCTTGCCGGCTGGGGTGAGCTGGGGACGGCCGTCCTCCTCCCGCGGCTCCTCCAACCCAGGCGGGCAGCGGGCATTGCCCCAGGGAAACCCAGGCAGCTCGGCCCCCCCCCCCCCGCCTTTAGCTACCGGGGGACGGAGCGGAGCCAGGGGCTGGAGCATCCCAAGCTCCCCCCTCGCCGCTGCTCCCGAGGACAGGAGCTGGCAGGGGCCGATACCGCAGGTGCGAGGGATTGCCTGGCCCCGCAGCCCTTGGGCACAGCCCTGGCCAGAGCCTCGCCGCGCGGGGGGAGCCGACGTCCAGCTGCAGAGCCTGAGCGCATGGGGCTGAGCCCGGCTTGGGCCAGTGGGACCTGGCTGGGGCAAGCGGCAAGCGGCCCCAGGCAGGTGCCTTGGCAAGGGGAGCAGCAGCCGCTCCGGCCAGGCTGGCAGCCGCCGCGCTGCACGCCCCGGCAAGAGGTGAAGGGCAGGGTCACCCTGGACCCAGCCCAGCCCCGCGAGCGAGGGCGCGCGGGGGCGGCGGGAGCCTGCGCGGACAGGATCAGGCCCTGCACAGAGCTCTGCTGGGCTGGCGCAGAGCGGGGGGGCTCGTGCACCCCCCCGTCCCACAGCAAAACCCCGGGGTCCGCGCAGCCTGCCAGCCCCACGCCCCCCCGCCCCAGCACAACCCCGCGGGGGCACGGCGGGACCCGCAGCACTCCCCGGACACCGTAAACACTTCGCAACGCCGTCCCTCCGCCTTCCTCTCTTTCCCTGCCGGATTGGAGGGAGATTTGGCATCTGCAACTCCCAGCTCGCAACTCACATTTCTTGCCCCACATTTCCCTGTGCAGTCCAGAACTTGACAGGCAAAGCATTTCAGAGAGGAGGGCTGGCAAAAATAATCATAATAATTCTGACAGTTCTTGGCAGGGCAAGGAGGATTGCTGCTCTCTTAACAAAACAACAAAAAAAGGGGCTTGATATTTGTAAGTGACATTTCACGGACTGCTATTCCTCAGCCGGCGGCGAGGCTAAGCCCCTGTCGCACTGACAGGCTGCGTCGGCATGACGGGCGGCTCTGCTGCCGCGTCCCCGCCGGGGTGGCCAGGCCGGGGCCCTGGGCAGCCAGCGGGTGCCAGCCGGGCGGGTGCCAGCTCGGAGCCGCTCCAGCCGGCTGCGGGCAGTGCAGCGAGGGTGATGCCGAGGGACGCGACTCCCCTGCGGGCCAGGGGCCGCTGCTGCCCGTCAGCACCAGGCTGGCTGTGGAGCAATGTCCCCTCAGCAGGCGCAGAGCCCCGCGTGCCGCAGGTGAAGCCCTGCGCCAGGGCAGACGTTCCCTCCCCGGCACAGCCAGGGCCAGGCACCGGTTACAAATCCTCCGTGCCGTGCTGGTGGAGCCGCCGGCCTTGGGGCGACGGGAACAGCCAGTGCTCAGGGCAGGATGGTTCCTCCCCAGGACACGCTGCCCGTGGGGTGGGGAGAACGGGGGAGACCCGGCCTCCCGGGGGGGAGAGGGGAGGACGTGCCCGGACCTGTCCGCACGACGCAGCAGGGCGACCCTTCCTCTCCGCACCGGAGCGGCTCACGGTGCGCCAGGAGAGCCGGCGAGCGCGTGGGCCCAGGGACCCCCGCTGCCGTTCATCTCTTTCCACACGGGCACAGCTCGGACCGGTCCCACGCAGAGCTGGGAGCACGAGAGCCACAGGGGACAGGGACGGGACAGGATGGGGATGGAACAAAACAGGGCGGGGGAACGACCGGACCTACTTTTGCATTTGCCCTGGTACATCACTTCGAGGTCGGGGTGGTCCCTGCACTTGGCCGTCAGCAGGTCGCACTCGTCTCGGTAGGTGTAGCCGTCGGAGCCGCAGACCTGCAGCTTGCGGGGCAGGCTGGAGCAGTCGGGGGCGCAGGCGCACTGGGGACGCCCGTGCTTCATCTTGCAGACCTTGTCGGGGCCGCACACCACCCCCTCGCAGCTCTCTGGGGACAGAGGGGAGCAGCACGTGAGGAAACGGCACCCATGAGGGAAGGATCCGTCCTGCCCGGGCTGGCCAGCACCCCAGCCCCACGGCCACGCCGGGTGGCACCGACCGGGATGGGGCCAGCATCAGCCCTCGGGGTCCCAAATCCCTCCCGGGGTCACAACACGCGCGCTGACGCCACGCTGCCCCGAGCAGCATCTGGATCTGCTCAGCTCCGCCAAGGAGCAGGTCGTTGGCTGGAGCTCCGCACGATCATCCAGCACTCGCCCCAGCCAGAGCCCCGGCCCTCCATCAGCACCAGCTAACTCATTTCTATGTATTTATTTTTTGGAAGGAGACATTTCTTTTTCTTGTGCAATGGAAAAAATCTATCTCCGCAAGGCCCCAGCTCCTCCAGAAGGAACTGGGCTTCGCAAGTTGTCTGGGCAATCAAGAACTCGGCTCCCACCAGACAATACCCAGCCCTGTTTCGCTCCGGGCCTCCGTGACTTGAACACAAGAGCGGGACGCAGCAGCGAGCGCAGATCCCCAGACAGGCGGCTGCTTTGTCCCCCGGGTCGCCTCCCGGCCAGCACGGGGGCCAGGATCAGAGGGTCCTGCCAGCGCTGCCCCGGGGCCGTGCCCACGCTGGCGGGGATGGAGAGGGGCCACCGGCTCCGAGCAGGGGCCCATCCCGGACACCGGTGCCTCCGTGAGGAGAGGCAAAGGGGTCAGCGCCCAGCCCGTGGCAGGGGCTTCTGGCTGGGGTGGCTGGAAGCCCCTTGCTCCCCCAAAGCCCGCATGCAGCTCTCACCCCAAAGGGACCCTTCGCCCCCTGGACGCAGGCGATGCTGGGAGTTGGGGGTGCAGGGCTGCCTCCAGATGCAGCTCCATCGGCACCCGCGGGGAGGAAGGCTGGGCAGGACCCAGAAACTTCCCGAGACAGGGATTCACCCCCAAGCAGGAGGGATTCCCGCAGACAGGGCGTGTGCTGGGAGCTGTTGGGAGGTACAGAGGGGGATTTCCCTGCAGGAGAGGGGTCACTTTGGGAGACAGCAGCAGGGGGAAGGAGGAGGAAGGGGAAATTCCCTGGCTGCTTGGCCTGGCTCTTCCCAGGGGAAATTCCCCGGTGGGAGACAGCCAGTTTCCCGGTTTGCTCCCTGATTTCCATAGCTGGGGCCTGTCCAAGGGAAGGGGAGAGTGGCAGGCTGAGCCCCAGCAGCATCTCAGCCAAAAGCCACAGGGATGAGACCCTGGGACAGAGAGGCACGACCCGCACACCCCAGGGCTGCCGGAGCCAGCGGGACCCTCGCTGCCGCCAGCACGGCGGGGTCCGGCCATCCAGGCTGTCTCAGCAAGGGAGGGAGGCGGTGGGACCATCCGCCCGTGACCCTGACCCCACAGCCTGGCTCTCCTCCCCTGCGCCGGGTCCCCGGGGGGGGACGCCGTGTCCCCAGCAGCTGGAGCCAGGAATTTCAGCTCCCCACTGGAGGCCCATTGTGGAGCCCCCGGGGTCCGGCCAGCACCTTCCCGTGGGGCTCGGCCGCCCCGGCTGCTGGCGCAGGGCTGGTGGCTGCAGCCCACTTTATCCTGGAGTAACCTCTCCTGGCCCCGTGAGCCCGGGGAGTGGGAGCACAGCTCGTCTCATCCGCCCTTTTCCAAGGCCTCCAGCTCGCTGGAGCCCGGTGGGGAGCAGCACCAGCTCCATCTGGATGGGACAGGCAGGGGCTTTCTGAAGGGTGGGGAGTCGCGCTGTACGTGCCGGCCGGGCTCTCCGGCGGCTTCAGCAAAGGTTCTGCTCCCAGACCCTGATGATCCCCAGGAGCCACAGCCCCCGCTACGGTCTGTGGCCACGGGCAGCCCCTTGTGTCCCCCAGCCTCCCCGCAGAGGTGAGGGCAGACCCCTGGGACAAGGGCTGCCCGTCCCCACCGTGCTCTGCCCCAGGCACGAGGGGAGCCGCACTCCCCGGCCAGCCCCTGGAGAGGGTCCCGGTGCTCCCAGCACCCGCCGAGCGGGGCCAGCCTGCCCGGCCGCCGTGGGGCCGAGCCCATGGTGGGAGATGGGGCAGAAAGCCAGGGCCAGGCTTCAGCTGGCGCCGGGTGCGAGGAGCAGCCAGGGCAGCGGTGCCAGGGGGTGCAGAGGGGCTGGAAGAAGCGGTTTTGTTAAGAGCCTTTCCCCCCCCTTAAGCAAATAACAACGTGACCTTCCAAAGACCTGCTCCTGCCTACTGCGGTCAGCAGGTCCTCGAGCATGTTCTCACACGGCCACGCAAGTGCGACTGGGGGATCCGCGCCTCTGGTGCGCGCCAAAACATCTGGCGGGGCTGGAACTCACAGCTGGAGAGTTTCCACTTCTGGAACTGCCCGTTACATAAAGCCATTTCACACACACGCTGGGAGGAGGCAGGGGGAGCAGAGGGGAAGAAATAGATCTTTTTTCCTTAAAAAAAACTTAAGAAGTTTCCCTCTGAGCAGACCTGGCAAGGACAGGGGTGGGAGGCCCCAGCCACAGCCGAGTTAGCCTGCGAACAGGGAGCCCCAGCTTGGCTCCCTGCGCTGGGGCTGCCCAGCCAAGACCCAGGTCACACATCCCACTCTGCAGAGTGGGATACAAAAATACACACGAAGTGAGAGCTGCCAGGGGACAGAGGCTGTCCCTCGAGCCCTGGCCCTATGGCAGCATCCATCCCAGAGCTGCAGCAGCACGGGGTCGGCGGTCCCCGGCATCCCTGTGCAGTCCCAGACGGCCCAGGAGGGCACTGGAGGGCCCTGCCTGGTGAGGGGCAGCCCAGTCCCATTGCTGCCACTTCACCCGGAGCTGTGGGCTCCGAGCATCCTCCCCAGGGCTCCGAGCATCCTCCCCGAGCAGAGCTCAGCCCTGCCACAGCCCGCTCGCCCCATGGCCGTGCTCACCTTTGCAGGGGTGGCAGGTCACCAGCCCCAGGAAGCCCAGCAGACTGATCTTGTTGCCTGGGTAGGTGTAATTAGACCAAGCCACGTCCACGTTGCCGTTGGCACAGCATTCCTCCCACGTCACGCCCGTCTTCAGGATCATGGTGCACTTGGCCTCCTTCCCCTGCTGCAGCCAGCAGATCCCACCTGCAGAGAGGGCAGAGGGTGAGGGTCCCTGCTGCGCTGTGCCACCGTGCGAAGGGCAGCGAGACCCCGGCTGTGGCCAGGCCGCTGTGGGACAGAGGCGTGGGGACCGCGCCGGTGCCTGGGAAGGGTCAGCATGGGACGAGTTGGGGAACCTAAAGAGGCTCCGTGCTGGCTCCCACCTCTCCTGTGGCACAAGGGCTGTCCCGGAGCAGGCAGTCCCAGTCCCCATGGGCCCCCGGCGCAGCGCAGCAGCTCTGCCCGCACTGCCGTCCCAGCGCCCCGGGGCTCCGGCAGCCCGGCTCCGCTGGCAACAGGCTTCAAACCCAGCACTGGGACCGCAGAGGCGCACCGGTTATCCCAGCACTCGCAACCGATGCTCTGGGAGATGCCCAGCTGGCAAGACACGATGTGGGCTCGCAGCTTACCCCCTTGCCCTGCCCTCCCTGCCTGCATCGCTGCCTAACTCCTGCCTGACCCCACAGAGGGGAGGCTCCAGCCCCCCACCTCCCCGCAGGGACACCCAAAGCGGGACTGACGGGCGCCTGTGCCGCGAGGGCTGGATCCCCAGCATGCGCCAGTGGCTCCGTGGAAGGACGGGGACCATCCCTGTGGCACGGGGGCCCGACGCCCACAGCCTTTGCGAGGAGCGGCCGAGCCACCGGCTGGAGAACGGGGCACTTGACACAGCCCTTGGGACGGGGCCAGCCCAGCGGCATCGGATCCCTCTGAGTCAAAAGCCTGTTTGTTCCTTAACCCCACGAGCGAATCAGTTATATTTTTTTTTTGTGAGTGATTCCTTTGCAATTTCCGCCTCTGCAAACCAGCCTCTTCTGACGCTTATTTGGGTTTATGCTCTCATTAGCTGCGTTTGAGGTTTGTTAAACGGCTAAAGATGTGAGGGAGGGATGGGGGAAGGGACGGATCCCGCCAGTGCCGGGCTGGAGTCGCTCCCCTCCAAAGCAGGGATTCACCCTGCTCCAGAGCAGGGTCAGCACCTGCCTCGGACCCCAGGTGCGTGTCATCGCTCCCCCCGCCACGCACCCGATTTTGGTTTGGCTGCAGCCAGCAGCAGCTCCGTGGGGCGGCCGTGAATGGAGCAAACCCTTGGGCTGCGGGAACCAGCAGCCTGGACACCTCGAAGCGTCAGCCAGGCCAACACACCTCTGCCATCGGTGGGTTTATCCCCCCGTGGATTTGTCTAATTGCTCTTTCAAGCCCATTTTTCCTTTACAATACCCCATGGCCCCAATTCCCCCACAGCACCAAGCTCCCCAGGAGCCACGTGCTGGCTTTGGACCATGCTCACCCCGCAACCGCTGCCCGTGGGCACAGCCACACGCAGAGCGATCCCACCCGCAACGGGACGGATCCGCGCACCCGCTGCCCACGCGTCCGGCCTCTGGGGCGCACCCCTGGCCGGCGGCAGCGGGGCACCCGCTGCCTCCCAAGCCACGCCGTGGTGCGGGGACCCTGACAAGGGATGTGCCTCAGGCAGGGGGACGGAGCCCACCCGCTCTGCGAGCGGACCCAGGCGGCCACGGGCCAGAGGCAGCCAGTGCGGGGCTCTCGGGGTGCCCCATCCTCGGCGCCTCGGCTGCGAGGGCGCAGCGCTCCCGCACTCAGCGTGGCTGGGGGACCCAGGCTCCGGCCAGGGGGGACACAGCGTGTCCCTGCCCGGGGCCTTCCAGCGCTTGTACTCGACCCTGCGAGGCGGCAAGCAGAAATCCCGTGGGCTGGGACGATGTCAGACTCGATCCCAGGGGCTGCAGCAGCACAAGGGGCCTCACGGGAGCCTCCCCCGTCCTTCGGGGCATCCTGACCTGCCGCTACCCGGGGAGCGCAGCGCCTGCCCACGCTGGCAGGGAGCGATGGAGACAAATGGGACCGTGTGAGGGGAAGATGGAAACTCCAGTGCTGCTGCAGGAAAGCCGATGCTGGCAGTAGCAGCCACGGCTCCGCAGCGCTGGGAAGGGCTGCTGGAGCCCCAGATCGGGGTCCCGGCCGGCCTGGGTGCCGGGACGGCCTCCCTGCAAGGAAACAGCTACCAAAGAGCCCGGACACCTCCCAAGCGCCCACGAGAGCTGCCAGCACCGTCAGCCGAACCGGGAGGGGTTCGAGCTGGAGACTCCACACCCAGATCACGAACCGGCCCCCGTTCCCCGTTCTTCCTACCCGGGCCACAAAGCGCCGGAGCACAGCTCTCCTGCCCTCCCAGGGACCCCCTCCCAGGCAGCCGCCCCGGGAGCGATGCAGGGGGGCTGGCCAGGCTGTTGCCCCGGTTGCCACCACCCCAGGGCACGCAGGGGTGCGGGATGCCGGGGTCGGGCACCAGCGCTGCCGTGATACGGGACATGGCAGCGGGGCCACGGGGGACCCTGGGCACCGGCTCCCGCTGCAGCAGCCCCGGGACCGAGCCTGGCGGATGCGGCTGCCTGCGGGGAGGGACAGCGGGGGGACGGGGCCACCTGAGCGGCACTGCCGGGCACCGGGCCCCGCTCCACCCCGCCTGGCACCCCGGCACCTCCCGGTGAAACGGGGTCTGCCGCCGAGAGCCCAGCCCCGCAGCCCGCACCCACCCGGCCGGGGCGGCGGCTGCCGGCAGGGGCGGGAGGGGGGGACAGCGGCAGCCGCGGCGGGGGGGGGGCGCAGCCCGGTAACGGCGCCGGGACCCCGGCCCCAAGCACCTGCCGGCGGGGCCGGGACGGGCCGGGGCGCGGCGGGGAGCGGCGGCACCGACGGCCCGGGGCGGCGGACGGAGCGGGCGGGCGGCCCCGGCGGGAGCGGCTGCCCCGGTGCCCCCGCCGCGGCGCCCCCCCCCCCCGCGCCGGGACCCCCCGCCGCCCCGGGCGGCACTTACCGTGCGCGGCGGCGGGGCTGCAGAGGGCGAGCAGGCAGAGCGCCAGCCGCAGCGGCATGGCCGGGCCGGGACGGGGCCGGGACGGGCCGGGACGGGGCCGGGACGCTCCGGCGACCTGTTGCCTGTGAGGCGGCGGCGGGGCCGGCGGCGCTATAAAGCGGCGGGGCGGCGTGAATCACCGGGCGGGGCGGCGGCGGGGGGGCCGCGGCCGGGGGCGGGGGCAGCGGGGCGGGGGCGGCAGCTGGGGGGCGAGGGGATGGGTGCTGAGGGGCGGGGGGGGAAATCGGGGTGCGGGGGGGGGGGGGTGTCGGTGGGAGCGCGGGGGGGGGGGGCGGCGAGGGTCTGCTCGGCACCGCCTGCGGGTGCCGGGTGGGCGAGGCGGGGGGGTGTCGGGGTGGGGATGTGTCCGTCTGTCCTCCAGAGCGAGCAGGGCGCCGGCAGCCCGCGGCCGGACCGCCCCGGGGTGGAGGTGGGGAGGTTTGGGGGTGACCCCCGTGCTGGGGCGCGGTGGCGGAGCCCCGCAGCGGAGCGAGGGCCGCGTCCTGGGAGCCCCCGAGGCGCGGGGTCCGCTGGGGCCTGGCGCTGCCCAGGGCAGCCCCCCTGCCCGACCCCGTCCCTGCCGCACGCCGCTCCCTCCCCACCCACCCACCTCGCATGAACCCTCTGTCTGCCTCCTCCCACCCTCCTCCTCCTCCCCACAGCAGCCCCGTCTGGCAGCAGAGTTACGGTAAGGTCTGTGTCATGTGGCTCCTTTCATCTCTGCTCCCTAAACACCAGCGCAGCTCCGCTGGCAGCCCAGCATCACCCACACTGCGCCGGTAGGGAAACTGAGGCATCGCCGCGTCCCGCTGCCTTGAGCCACGCAAGCCCTCGCCTGGGCAAGCCGAGCAAGGGGAGGGGGGGAAGGAGAAGAGCTGGGGGGACATCACCCCCATGGCACACACTGTCACTGTCCTCCCCACACGTCCCCATCGCCGCTAGGGCCGCTCCATCCCGGCTCCCGAACGTGTGCTGGACCCTGCACAGCCCGGCCTGGGCTGGGGAACCGCGGCTCTGCCAGCGCCGCCAGGCTTCGGGGGGCTCCCGTCAGGACGGGGGCGGGCAGGGGGGCTGCGGGGAGCCCAGGCCGAGGCAGGTCTGGCTCCCTGACATCGCCTGGCCCCGCTCCCTGCTCGGTGCCACCGCACAGAGATCGCCCACCCGTCTGCAAGGGGGGTGGGGGCACGGTCAGGGCCCCCCATCTGCCACCCCGCTCACCAGGCAGACACAGGGCTCTCTGCCTGTCCCCGCTCCTCCTGCTGCAGCCCAGGGCCCTTCTCCAGCCCCGTCAACTTCTGTGTCGGTCTCCCGGCTGTGCAGCTGAGGAACGTTTTACCCTTTGCACTGGCCTCAGCTGAGGTCATGTTTTCGGCAGAACTGCGCCGGGCTCTTTCAGGAGAGGGGCCCCGGCCCGGGGGACCTTGCACCACCCCTCTGGCCCGGCAGCAGCCTCCTCGCTCCGAGCCGGTGCCAGCACAGCATCAGCAGCTCGGTTTGGGGCGGGATGGGGCTGGATGCAGCTTTGGTCCGGTGAGACACGGAGCAGCCTGGGTCCCATGACCGGGGGGGAGCAGGGTGCGATGCCAGCAGCCAGCGCAGGCAGAGCAGTTGTGTCCGCTGGCACCACCACGTCCCCGTCCCTCCCTTGCCCTAAGGACAAGCCCCATGGAAGGGCAGCAGGCTGGCCTCCACTGAGGCAGATCTTCCCCCTCTTCTCCCCATACGGCCCCTTGCACCCCCAGGGAGGGGACGGGAATGGGGAGGGCTGGGATTTTACCCCAGGTGGCATTGGTGTAAACTGCAGGGCTCCGCTGGAGGAGCCCTCGGGCCCTGCAGTGCCACGGTACCTCCGGACAGCGAGCGTATGGGGCAGGGAGCCCCGCTGCGAGGGACAGCCAAGGGTCTGCTGTCCTGGGGAGGAAGGACGGAGCCAGCAGCCCCTGGCTGCGCAGGCTCCTGGCGTGCTGCTGGCCTGGGGCTGGGCAGCGCTGCTCCCTTCCCTGTCCCCGTCCCCGTCCCCGGCCGGCGTGACCCCTGGCTCGCTCTGCCGGCCTCGGAGCAATTGCCCATGTAAGGGCAGAGGGCTGGGGAGCCAAATTCCCGAGCTGGATTTCAATGAGCGAGCGGGCGGTGATGCACTCACTCACATGCTCCAGGATGCAAGAGGAGCTTGCGGAGGCCAGGAAGGGATTTTCCCTGGCTGCGAGCAGCGTTGCACAACCGGCCGGCTCTGGCAGGGAAGGGGTCGGACCTCGCTCCAGAGCGGCAGGCGCTGCCGCATCTGGAAGGGAGCAGCCGGGCTCCCGCTCCGCCTGACGTGGGGCAGGAGGAGCCTGGAGGCCGGGAGGGAAGCGGGTCGGGCTCCTTCCCCTGAGCCGGCGTAACTCGGCGCTGCCTCGGGAAGGCCTGCCGGTGCCCAGGGGCTCGGAGCCCCGCCGAGGCCACCCTGCTCCCAGCAAAGCCGTGCCGGGGCTCCACTTGCCCCCTGCCCCGGCTCCGGCAGCCCTGGGAAGCGCCGTCCTGCCATGGGCAGGGAAGCGACTTGCCCGCGGTCACGCCTCAGGCGGGGGCCAAGGCTGGTTCTCAAGCAAAGCTGGGAGCAAAACTCCACCAACCAGTCTGCCACACGTGGGGCGATGCTGCCTCCCCGCTCCCCTCCGCTCCCACGAACGGCCCGGGCAGTACCCGAGCCCCAGCAGCACCCGCAGAGCCAGCGGGGAGAGGAGCCAGGCTGGGAACCGCGGAGAAACCAGCCCTGCCGCGGCAGCGGCACCCAGGGGGAATCAAAGGAGCCCACGGGCCGGGCAGGGGGCTGGGGGCGGCGGGAGGAGCCGGAGCGGGGACAAAGGAGCTCTTTGCAGCCGCAGTGAATGGCAGCCTCACATCTGACCTTTCCGTCTGGGTGCTGGTATTGTGCTGGGTTGGGCAGCTTCCCCCTACGGCTCGGGCTGCAGCAAGATTTCGGGCTGAGGTTCAAGAGCCAACCATCCTCCCCCCCCAAAACCCCGGCTGCTCCCTTCTCCTCCTGAACTGCTGGGCTCCTTTAAGGAGGAAATCTCGCCTCTCTCATCAGTTCAGGCTAATTAAACCCTGCTAAACCAATTAGAGCTGCAATTTGCAACAAGACATTCAATTGAGAAGAGTTTCTCAAAGAGCCCAGGGTCAAGGCACAGGCAAAAGAGCAGAGGTTTCATATGGATGGCGTGGATCCGCTGGCGGGCGTTGGGCAGGTCCCTGGATGTCTTTTGGTCGCCATTTGCCCCTCGGAGCGAAGCGATCCCGGCCCTGTTACGCTCCCCGTCGCAGCGGGACTCCCAAGTTTCTCCCACGCAAGCAGAGATGCTGCCAAACGCCCCAGCAGCGCCCGCGGGGAGCGGGGCTGCCGGCCGGGGGTCCCCGCTGCCCAAGGCGCTGCCTGAGCTCAGGCGCAGCCATGGGGCCACGGGAACCCAGAAACCCCCGGGGATGGGACCCGCGCTGTGTGCAGCGGGGCCGGCTCCTTATCTGCTGAGGGTTGGCACCAAAGCGCAGCGAGAACCCAGCAAGCAGGCGAAGCTCAACCCGAGCCCCAGCGTCGCCCTGCACGAGCATCCCTCGGAGCACGCGGCGAGTCGCCGGCGCGAGCTGTGAGCTGAAGGCACGGCCCCGGTGCTGCACCGGCTCCGCAGCCCGGCGGCACATGGCCCCTCCGCCCTGGTGGGGAGCTGCCCCTCGAGGTGCGGAGCTGCTGCTGGTGGCTCTGACCCTGGAGCTGGATTTTCTCCGCCGTGCCCGCACGGCTCCAGCCAGGTAAATCAGAGAGATGCTTATGGCTCATGGCTGCATCACCAGCATTGGGGAGAGAGTGGCAGAGCGGCACGATCCGCACCTCGATGGCCCAGCCGGCCACACTCCACCCCCAGCGCTGACACGTAGCTTCGCCCCGTGCCCTGGGGCGGCAGCGTCACCGCTCCATGCCTCAGTTTCCCCATCTGCTGCGGCGAGATAATGCTCCTCTGCTTGATCCTGCACTATCTCACAGGAAGGTTGCAGGGATTAGTTAGCTAATGTTTGCAAGGAGCTTTGAAGATGAAAAGCCGTGAACAAATGCCAAGAAGTGCTGAGCTGGATTCTCCTCGCCGAGTAATCGTTTCATGTTCCTGGGACACTTCCACTTCTGCAGATGAAGGAGGGCAGGGCGGGAGAGCTTGCGTGTGGGGAGGGCAGGGGGGCGGGAGGCTTGCATATCTTCCCAAGACCTGCCCCTCCAAATCTGATCACCCGGCCTGTTTGACTCCTGATCAGACTGAGATCCCTCCCACTAAAGCCTTTCTGCCACCCCGACTGCACCCCGCGAACGCCCGGGCTGAGGAGTGGGCTGCGGGACTCGCGAGATGGCGTCTTGCAGCGTGCCGTTCCCCTCCCCGCCGGGCTCGCGGCTCTGGCCCTAACGCAGCATCCACCGGGCAGTTAATTAGCACACCCTTTACCTCGGCGTCCAGGCTGCCGGCACGAAAGAGGTTAAACGACGCGGCACCCGCAGCCCCCCAGCCTGACTCCCTGCCATTTGCTGATGATCCCCGTGCCAGTTTTCAGTGTATTGTAAAAGTCCCCATATCTCCGGCAATTGGATTTAATTATTCGGGTAAGATTTCACGAGGCAGCGTGTCAAAGGCTTAATTAAAGCCCAGATCTGTTCTGCTGCCCGCGCCCCCTCCGCACGCCCAGCCAGCGAGTCCATCAGGGCGGCTCTCAGCTCTCTGGTTTTGGCCTCGCTGCTGCTGCCGCTCGGGGCCCCTCTCCCCCTCCGCGCCTCTCCCTTGGGGTGGTGGGTCCTGGCCGGGCCTCGGGGGCTGCCTGGGGCACAGACCCCGGCCCCCTCCTGCTGCTGGCACCCGGCATCGCCCTGTGCGCTGCAGGGCCCAGAGCTGCAGGAAGCATCATCCCAGGGCGGGTCCGGTCCCTCTCCCCCCCTCAGCACCGTCCTCCCGCTCTCCAGCGCTTTGGTTGCCCCCTGCAAGAGCCGCACTTGCCCGATGCCTCTTCCCTTCCAGGCATCTTTGGTTCTGGTGTCCCCAGCTCTGCCCCGTGTTGGATGGAAGATGCTCTGGGCTCCGTCTTTGCTGGGCAAATGCTGGTGCACAGAGCTAGAAGCACGCAAGCAGCGTGGAGCGGAGATCAGGAAGGCTGGGATGAGGGAAAGCAGTGGCCGGAGCCAGGAGGCAGCAGGGACATCCCTTCCCTTCCCATCCCATCCCATCCCATCCCATCCCATCCCATCCCATCCCCTCCCGTCCCGTCCCATCCCATCCCATCCCATCCCGTCCCGTCCTGTCCCATCCCATCCCATCCCCATCCCATCCCATCCCATCCCCTCCCGTCCCGTCCCATCCCATCCCATCCCGTCCCGTCCCGTCCCATCCCATCCCATCCCACCCCGTCCCGTCCCATCCCATCCCATCCCATCCCCTCCCGTCCCGTCCCGTCCCGTCCCATCCCATCCCATCCCATCCCATCCCATCCCGTCCTGTCCCATCCCATCCCGCAGGACCCTGCTGCCCAGCCCAGGAGAAGGAGCCGGGTCTGACAAAGCGCGTTTCCCTGCTCAGTGAAAGAACAGATGTCTCTTGTCTGTGGCCTGCAGTTGGCTCTGGTTTTCATCTCTCCTGTCTGTGCACACACAGATTTATAGCTGCCTTAATGAGTTCCTTACAGAACGATCTTGTGGCCCACATGGCTGCCTGAGCCTCGCGGGGGGAGCCGGGGCGAGGGGTCGGCAGGGCTCCATCGTGGCCGGCGAGGCTCGTGTCGGCAGCCCCAAATGCCTGCCCAAGCCACAGGTCACCTGCCGGGGTCCGGCCCCAGCCGGGCGCACCGCGAGCAGAGCGGGAAGATGCTGGCTGCGCCCAGGCCATGGCTCTGCCCGGGGAGGAAGGAGAGCGGGCTTCTCCGCTGCCGATCAGCCCCACGCAGCCCTGCACAGCCCCTTACAGCCCCGCACAGCCCCTTACAGCCCCGCACAGCCCCACTCAGCCCCTTACAGCCCCGCGCAGCCCCTTACAGCCCCGCACAGCCCCACTCAGCCCCTTACAGCCCTGCGCAGCCCCTTACAGCCCCGCGCAGCCCCTTACAGCCCCACTCAGCCCCTTACAGCCCCTTACAGCCCCGCGCAGCCCCTTACAGCCCCGCTCAGCCCCGCGCAGCCCCTTACAGCCCCACTCAGCCCCTTACAGCCCCGCGCAGCCCCTTACAGCCCCTTACAACCCCTTACAGCCCCTTACAGCCCCATACAGCCCTGCTCAGCCCCGCACAGCCCCGCTCAGCCCCGCGCTGCTGCCAGGGCCACTCCCCACCGCACCAAGTGCTCCCAAGCAGGGGACACCTTCACGGGGAAGATGATGCAGGAGAACGACCCGTGTACACGCGTGCAGAGGGAACAGCGGCGGTGCTCCTCCATCCCCCAGGAGCCGGAGGTGGCGTGAGGACAACGCCATGAGCAAATCGGGTCCTTCATCCCACGGGGCAGAGGAGGGTGCTGCTTCAAGCGTCCGCGGGGAAGCGGCTGCAGGAATCACCTCTGTGCCCGGCGCCTCCCTGGGAGCAGCTGGCCGCCCCCCGCTCAGCCGTGCTTTCGGCAACCGTCCCCGCAGGAGCTGCAGCGGCTGCCGGGTCTCCGGGCTCGCGTGGCCGGGCTCCGCCACGCGTGACACACTTCTCTGAGTAACTTTCACGGGCACGCCGTGTAAACAAGCCGTGAGTCAGCGGCCGGGCCAGCCGTGCGGTTTCCCCAGTGTAAATGCTTCCTCTGCCGCGGTGGAAGGAAGGACCAAACCGAGCCTCGAGGGAAGAGCTGGCAGCGCCGTAAAACGTAATGAAATCGTGTGGGGCTGAACTGGGTCCAGAGGAGCTGAGAGTCGGTAAAACCTCCTGGGTCATTACAGCCTCTCTGGCTCCTCGGAGAGGCCATGGGGAGGTGCTGCTGGAGGAGGCAGAGCAGCACCAGGAAGGGCAGCGTCTGCCCCGCCGATCTTTGGTCCGGGAGCAACGTGCTGGTTATCCGGATGGGAGAGCCGGGCTGCTGGCCACCCTCCTCCGATACCGGCCAGGTGGAGGATGCAGAGTCCGCCGGCACCTAAGCACACTTCTTCCATCTTCCTGCCCAGGGGTCTTCTCCAGGGTGCTCCTGGAGCCCCACGCCAGCGTAAACCAGCACGCATCACGGACAGAGCTTGGCTCGGGAAGGGGGGGAGGCGCCCATTGACCCCACCACCCCTGCAGCCACATCCCGCTGTCAGCCCGACGGACGAGGGCGCAGGGGCTGACGGACACCAGAGCACGGGCCCAGGGCTCCTGCGGGAGGCTGGGGCAGCGCTGCCCAGGATGGGGGCAGCGTGTTTGGGAAAGCAAAGGCAAGTGGCTCTCCTGCACAGCGGGGCGCAGGCTGCGTGGTGAGCGAGGGCTGATCACAACCCTGCCGCCAAGGGCCCAGCCATCCCACAGAGCCACTGGAGGGGCTGATCCTGCACAGGTCCCGCAGATGCCGGAGGGCTGGCACTGTTCCCACAGCCTGACCTCGCAGCACCGGCCCTCGCCGGGAGAAGGAGATTTCCACTACAAGCCACGATGACGACAGCCGCTGGGGCCGAGGCTGAGCCGAGCCGGGCTGGGGCATCCCGGCCCCGCCATCCTGGCAGCCCCGCAGGACCCCGGTCCCTGGCTCTTGGCAGCCGGAGGTTCATCCAGCGAAGGGCAGAGCCGCCGCAGGGCACGTCCCCCGTGGAACCCCCGTCCGCCCCACAGCCCTCGTCAGAGGAGAAGCTTGATTGCTTACATAGCCCAGGCTTGCAGTTAGTAGAAAAACAAAACATGTTTTTCACATTAAAATTTCCCTTGAAAAACAATGGTTTAAATCAAGCGTAAGAAAAGCAAAGAATCCAAAAAGAAAAAAGAAAAGGGAAATTTTTGGTGGAGCCCAAAAGCAGCCCCCTGAGACGCCCAACTTCCCCCGAGCCTCTGCGCCGTCGCTGCTCCCGGAGGCAGGTGGGCTCGAGATGTGGGCACTGCGCCGCCACGCCGCTGCCCTGCCTCGGCGGCTGCCAGCCCCTGCTTGCTGGTGCAATCCCCGGTCCAGGAGATCAGAACCGTGCAGGCAGCCGGCCGGGGACCGCAGGCCACCGGCATCCCTTAGACCTCAGAGCCGGTCGGCGCAGCGGTGGCGAGGACGGGGCTCAGCCCGCGCCCGCTGCTCGCGGGTTATCAGGAGCTGCCAGATAACTGCCAGGGCGGGATCCGGACCTGCAGCCCGGAGGTGCAAGGCTCAGGGAGACGAGGTGGGCGATGTGAATCTCCTCATCTGTCTGTGTGTGAATTCAAAGGGAGACCGATTCAAATCCGCCGTGACATGACTGGCTCGGGGCTGGCAGACAATCCCTGCAGTGTTTGTAACAAATCTTGCTGCTTTCCTTTGAGTGGCCTCCAATTTATTAATTAAAATAGGCAATTATATATAATGTGGGGTGGAGGGGAGCGGGGAGACCAGCTGCACCAGTTATTCTCACTTGGCAGGAACCGTGCTGGAAAGCTGCTCCGGCTCCAGGAGGTGCTTGTGCTTTCAAGGGCTCGAGGCAGAGCCTGGGACAGGGCCCGTGCTCGGAGCTGCCCCCGGATCCCCCGCCCGGCACGGCCCGGACGGCCAGGCAGCGAGTGGGCTTTAGCTACAGCGACCGCTTTATTTAAAAGCAGGGGGCCCAGAGGCCAAGTCCTTTTAGAAAACGACTTGCCCGAGTCACCAGGGAGTTGGCAGCGGAGATGGAAGCTGCACCCAGCGTTGCCGGGATCTGCTGAAAGCGCTGGCTGCCCCCAGCCCCGCGAGGCAGGAGCGCGTGGGGCTGGAGAGGGAAGCCAGGTCCTTTAAGCATCACCGTCCATCCCTCCATGCTCATCAACAGGAGACACGACGAGCCAGAGACCCCAGGCTTCAGCAGAGCACGACGAGCGTGGTGCCGACGGAGGGGGAGCGCCATCGGCAACACGCCCGTGCAATGCCACGGCTGCATGCGGCAACACCTGCACGTCCGGGTTTATCTGAACGCTGCAGATCCCGTGTCAGCAAACCGGCAGAATTTACCCGGAGCCCTCAGTGCTCCCTGCAGGACAGGCCGGCGTGGGGCCGGCCCCGGCGATGGGCTCCTCCGCCTGCTGACCACCGCGGCACGATGGGAACCGGACCCTGCGCAGCTGGCGCGGTGCCCGCGCACCCGGCTGGAGCCACGGGGCGAGTCTGGCCGCACGGCGCGTTGGCTCCCGCCGAGACCGCGCTCGGGGCGCGTGCACGCACACGCGCACACACACGCCCGTGCCAGAGCCCGCCGGCGGCTGCACCACCGCAGCCCGCGGCCGCCCCCCGCCAGCGCCTGGCACAGTGGCACTGTCTGAATTAAGTAATGTCTCGGGACGTGAGCTCATCGCCAACACCCACGGCCCGGGCGATGCGAGTGGCAGCACCGGGTGCTGCGGGAGTGGGCCCTGACTAACCTCCGCTGCATCCGCACGGGCTGCCGGGAACGCTCCCTGCCCCGGGGCCGGCGGGCACCGCGGCACAGGGCACCGCGGCCTCTGGTGGCTCCCACGTGGCACCCGCCGCTCCCCTCCTCCTGACACCGGCGCGGTCCAGAGCAGCACCGGGGTTTTTTCACCTTTCCTGCAAAGCCCCGGCCAGGCTCCGCGCCAAGCCCCGGCTGGCAGCGGGGACCAGCAGCCCCGTGCCGCCTCTGCTCCCAAACACCCGTCGACCTTGTGGCAGAGGCCAACGCACCCACGGGTTCCCGTCAGCCCCGGGCAGGGATGGCAGAGGGGCCTGCGTCCCCCTCCACAGCGTAGTCCAGGTGGGATCGCGACTCGGAGCTGCCAGAGGAGCCTCCCAGCCCATCCCATCCCCTCGGACAACCACAGCCCCAGGATATTTTCCGCTGCCCTTGGCCAAAACCCTCCCTCTTTCCCTTCCGCTTTCCCCGAGCGGGAACGGCCGCTTTGCCCGCCCGGCTGCTTGGGGAGCAGGCTCTGTCTAACGATGAATCGATACTAATTCGGGAGGTGTCACCTCTTCGTCAGTCCTCGTGGAAGAGGGTGCAGTTTGCTTTTTTCTGCAGCACCGTGGGAAAATCCTCCTGGCCGCTGGCTTCCCAGGGTGACTCAAATTTGCTCCCAACCAGACCCAGCTCCCTCGGAGGGCAGGCGGGGGACAGCCAAGTCCAGACACCCAATTCCCGGGGTGCACAGCCCCTGCCAGAGCGACGGCAGAGACGGGGTGCATCTGCCCGGGCACCTCGTGTCCCCTGCGGGGAGGGACTGGGGCCGGGGCCGAAGGCAGGGCACGGGGCTGCCCGGGGGCAGCGGGAACCTCAAGCCCCGGAGAAGGGCTCTCGCGTGGGATCCCCTCTCCGTGCTCAGCCTCGGGGACGCGGAGGGTCGAGGTCTGGGCAGGGGACTCTGCGCCAGCCCGGGGGCTGCAGGTCACGGGCCGAGCGCTGGAGGAGCCGCAGCTCTAACGCGGAGCTCTCCACCTGCCCGGGCTCCCCGAGCCCAGGGACAAGGTGGTCCTGCAGCGGAGGGTCCTCGCCCTGAGCCGCCTCTCCCGGCACAAACACATCCCGATCAGCGAGGGGCTCGGGGAGGGGGGCTCTTCTCGACTGCTGCGTGCTGGAGGCCTTGGGGCGGCAGGCCGCCCTGCCCGCCCTTATCTCCACGTGCATTAATATCTGTTGCCATTTGCATCCCGACGAGTGTTGCCACGTTCAGCTTCCGCAGCTCCTGCGTCAGGGAATTCCAGAGGGACAAAGTCAGTGGAGACGGATCCTTCCCTCCCCATCCCACAGGCACCCAGCACCCATTTGATCAAGTGGCAACTTGTCCTCCAACCATGAAACAGGGCAAGGAGAAATGCATCCACGTCCTCAGCACGGAAGGGAACTTCCCTCCGGGGTGTGAAATGCCCCGTCCAGGGCCGCGGGCTCCGCTCTGCGGGCAGCCAGGCTCCGTCTGGCTCCAGGGCCGGGCCACGCCGGGCTGTCTAGACCCACCTCCTGAATAAAGGAGTTGCAGGACTCAGTAGCAGTTTCCTCATCGGTTGTAAATAATTGCTAACATGTCTAATCAACAGCTGGGATCATCAATCAGCAACTAAACGACTGCAAATTTGTCCCACAGTTGCAATTTCCACACAATGACCAAGCCCTTCCAAATTTGTCCCACAGTTGCCATTTCCACACAATGACCAAACCCTTCCAGAAGCTGCCGACCGGTTACCGAGCCGTTATGCGGCCGTTTCCCACCGGCACCCAGTTTACAGCATCTCACCCCTGCCCGCTTCGCCCCGTCCGGGCAGGGGAGGCCTTCGGGGGAGCGTCCCCGGGCTTTGCTTTCCAGGACTCCAGAGCTGCCTCACAAACCGCCTCCCCAGCCGGCTCCATCGCCCGGAAAAAAAAAAAAGCCGGAGCAGCAAAACCCGGGCTGAAGATGCCACCTGCTGGAAGCGGGTCTGGTGCCATGGGCCAGCGGGCAATCGCAGCCCCAAACCCCTCAGCCCTGAGACCCCAAAACCCCAAACCCTGCAGCCCCGAGACCCCAAAACCCCAAACCCCGCAGCCCCAAAACCCCGCAGCCCTGAAACCCCACAACCCCACCATGCAGAAACCCCCAAAACTCCAAACCCTGCAGCCCCGAAACCCCAAACCCTGCAGCCCCGAGACCCCAAAACCCCTCAGCCCTGAAACCCCACAACCCCACCATGCAGAAACCCCCGAAACTCCAAACCCTGCAGCCCCATGACCCCAAAACCCCAAACCCGACAACCCCTCAGCCCCGAAACCCCAAACCCTGCAGCCCCAAGACCCCAAAACCCCAAACCCCGCAGCCCCAAAACCCCTCAGTCCTGAAACCCCACAACCCCACCATGCAGAAACCCCCGAAACCCCAAACCCCTCAGCCCCGAAACCCCACCTCACCATGCAGAAACCCCCAAACCCCTCAGCCCCAAAACCCCTCAGCCCCAAAACCCCAAACCCTGCAGCCCCGAGACCCCAAAACCCCAAACCCCGCAACCCCAAAACCCCTCAGCCCCAAAACCCCACAACCCCACCATGCAGAAACCCCCGAACCCCGCAGCCTTGCGGCCCCAAAACCCCAGCTCGGCGGAGCCGCAGCACTGGCCCCCGGCGCCAGGGACCCCAGCGGGGCCCACGCAGCCCCCGCGCTCCCCCAAAAGCTGCAGCCTCGGGAGCGGGCCAGGCTGGAGCCGAGCCCCGTAGGGGATTTCGGGCACGATCCCGAGCAGGCAGGGCCGAGCCTGAGCCCCCGGCTCGCTTCTGAGTCGCCCCAAGGAACTCGAGCAGCTGCGGCCCTTTCCCGCTCTTTCTCCCTCGGCCTTCCCCATCCCCGCAGGCCTGCTCCAACCAGGCCGTGAGGTGCCTGGAAGACTCAGGCAGCTCTCCAGGGCCTCCAAACACGGGGTATGGCGGGCTCACAGCCCTGAGGGAATAAAACGGGGACGGAGGTGAGGGCCGGGAGCCCCCCGGTACCGGGGGCTCCGGGCTCCCGGCCCTCACCCCCGTCCCCACAGAGTAACGGCCGCCGCGCCCGCCCTCCCTCCTTATAAAGCCTAAGCCACGCCCCTCCCATAAGCCACGCCCATCGAGACGGTTTCCCCCCCCGCCCCTTCTGCTCCGCGTTTTTTTTGTCCCCGCTCGGCCGCCGTCGTTCTCCGCCCCGCGTCTCTGGGCGGGCCGGGGGTGAGGCGGCCCGGGGGGGGGGGGTGGGGGGAAGATGGCGGAGGCTTCACCGCAACCGGGACGGTTCTTCTGCCACTGCTGCTCGGCGGAGATCGCCCCGCGGCTGCCCGTGAGCGGGGGTGGGGGTCCGGCGGTGGGGTTGGAGAGGGGCTACGGGCGGCCCGGGCGGGGGGGTGAGGCCTGAAGGGGGGACCGGGCCCTGAGGGCCGGGAGGAGCGGGGCGGGGGGAGCGGGGTGCGGCGGTGAGGGCCCCGGCGGGCGGGCGGCTCTGCGGGTGGCGGTTGGGGTTCGGGGGGGCTCCGAGCGAGGACGGGGGGCCTGGGGGGGGGGAATGGGGCGGCCCCGGCCGAGGGGAGGCAGCCGGTAGAGCCAGCGCCGGGTGTGGCGGGGGCGGCGCGGCGGGAGGGGGCCCGCGGCCCTCGGCCCGGTGCGGGGGCGGCCCGGCCCGACTCTCTGCGGGGCCGCGGTGGTTCGTGTGCCGGTGAGGAGGAGGCAGCCCCGCCGAGCAGCCCCGCCTCGGAGCGGGTTTGAGGGCGGTGGTCCTGGTCCCGGCCTGCGGCAGCCCCTCCCCGGCCCAGCCCCGGGCTCTCCGCACCCCCGGCTGGGGCTGAAACGCTGAGGCATCCCCCGGGGCTCCGGCACCGGCACCCCGCTTCTTTGTCCGGAGCCAACTGGGATAACGAGGCCATTTCTTTTTTGTCTCTTTCAGTAGGATTTAAATGAGCACGAGAAAAGCTTCGCGGGTGATAATATCTAAGACGTAGGCAAGCGCACAGATGATACGTACGCGCCGTTTCCACTCACTAATGCAGAAGTGCTTTGTAGGCTAGGTGCGGCGCGTGAGCAGATGTGCTTTAATCGCTGAGTAAAAGCCCTGCTTGTAAGGAGTCATGTTTTTCTGGTGTGGGTAGAAAAGGAGCGTTGGCTGTTGGAAAAGAACTGGCTAAAACATCGTGATGGGCCACAGCTAGGTTTTCTGTTGATAGCCTGCCAAATGTTGCGAGATGTTAAATTCGATTCAAAGGATCCTGCCAGCCTCTATTTGCCCTGAAACTTTTCAGAGCCTCTTGTCAGAATAAGGCATTGCTTTTTGTTAACGTCTGTTGAATTTTAACAGTCACCTGATGGCGAGCATAGGTGTCTCTCTGCCACGGTTGATTAGACTTCGCCGTCAGTTTGGTTTTGTGACGTGCTGTTTGTCCTTTCGCCCTCTCCGTCGGTCTTTCTGGTCAGGCGAGGGTAGGCCTCGCTGGTAAATCTCACAGCTTGTATTTAAGCATGAGGACAAAACTCTTGATAAAGCTCCTGCTAAATACATAGACGGGCTGGAGAAAGTGGCTCGGGAGCTGGAGGTTGTAACCTAGAAATATCGGTCGTTTATTTTTGTTTAAACACCCGGGGTTGGGCTTGTGCCAGCAGAGCACATCTGGCAGTGAACGCACTGAACTGTGGTAGGGAGCGGACAGCTGCGTTTGTTGATTCAGGTCTAGTTAATTGCGAGTTAATGAACTTGTTTTTGGGGGTCCAAGTTCATTCGGTTTCACATACTGTTTGCAGACTGAGCTACTGGAAGTGTTGTAGCATACGCTGCAAAAGGAGTGATTCCAACAGCCTGAGAAACAGCAAAGTTTGACATTTGTGCTGTTCCAGCTGCAGAGGAATTTGCTGATCCCTGTGTTCAGAGTTGTCTGTAAGCACACAGAAAAAAAAGCCTCCCTTAGCTAAGAGTTGAGAGGAGTAAGTTGCTCGCTGCTCGAGCGTGGCTACCATAATAATTTACCCCAGTGGCGTACTGGTGGAAAGTAGAGCAGTAAGGGGATATTTCCAAGGCAGAGGCAATTGATCTGATTTTCTGCGTTTGACGCAGGAGTTCCCGTGTGCCGGTAACCAACTTTGCGAAGAATTTGGATGGCGTAGGAATGTTTTTGAAATCAAACGTTGTGTAAATTGCGTAGACCCGGTTATTTCACAATCGCACATCTAGAGAGTCCCGTGCAGAAGAGGCAGCAGCAACTTCTCTGAGTCTGTTTCTAGGTCTTGGTGTTTGCTGCTTCCTTATCTTGCTGGGCAGGCAGGGGCAGCGTTGAGTGGATCGCTGGTGTTGCCGCCTCGTGCTTGGGCCTTATCAAGTTTTTCTGCAGTGGCTGGAGGAGCGATCCCAGATGTCTTATCGGAGCAGACCCGCGTGGCTGGCATCCTCTCCTCTTTTGGGGAATCCATTGACTTTGTTTAAGGGCCTGTGCCAATTTGAACGTAGCAGTAGTAAAGGGAAGTACCATTATTTTTAGAAGCTTTTAAATTTCTTCCATGCTGAGCCTGGCTTTGCCAGCGCGGGGTTTTGAGCGGTTGTGTTTGCCCGCGGTGGCTCTTCCGCCTCGGCCATGGTTGGGGTTCGGTACGGGGTCTGTCGCTTCCTCTTCTGACTCGGCAGCGCTGCGTGGTGCTACTTCTTCTCAAGCGCCGAAAAGTGAAGTAATTTCCTTTCAGGACCTCAAGCGTTCGGGGCTGCTCCTCGCTAGGACAGTATGGTTGTGGGGTATAAATTCTTCACTAACGCCAGGAATTGTGAGGAAAAGCGACTGTCACAAACTCCTGAGGAATCCTGCTTCTGCACACATGGGCTGTTTATTCCAGCATACGCAGTCTTCAGTGTTAAAGGCTACAAGGGCAGCAGTAGCTTTCTGTAACGAGCATTGAGCGTGGGAGTGTAAAATTCTGGTATTGTGTGTTGCAGAATGACCCTCTTGTGTCTCCTTGACCTCTGTGTGGTGTGAACCCCAGACTACATTAGTAACAGCTTTCCATTCAACCCTTCCCAAGCGACGGTGGCACTGTGATTAGCCCGGGCTGCAGTTCCCTCCTTGTTTCTTTCATTAGGACAGTTTGGCCCCTTGAGGGGGGCGGGGGAAGGCCCCCACAACACACAGCTATTTAAAAACTAGTGTTTGAGTGCTGCTGTTCTGGGAAGGCCGGTGGTTTTGCTTTCACTTCACCCAGAACTACATCCGATGTTATCTAATGCTTTGTCTTTACTGGGGATTAATTAGTGTTATCCAAATCTTTGCTAAAGCCAAGTTCCAAGCAGACTCAAGCTTAACAGTTTGCCTCGCTACTCTGGTGAAGGCAAATATCAGTGGTTTGGGGTCTTTTTGGCTCTGTAATCATGGCACGTGTTTGGGACGATGGGCTGCAGGACACTTCTCTTCCACCCTGTCACACTGAAGGCACTCTTTGCAGCTTTACGTACGACTTTCTTTTCTCATTCAGTATTTCTTCTCCCGTAGGACTATATTTGCCCACGGTGTGAATCTGGTTTTATTGAAGAACTTCCTGAAGAGCCAAGGTAATGTGCTGCCCCAAAGGCTGTTGCTGGAATGAGCTCAGTCTGCTTTGCTCTTTTCCTTTTTCTAGTTAAAAGGCAATGCTGGATGCTAAATACACCATTTTTACTACTTCTGCCCAATATTTGGCTCATCTTTCCGCACTATGGGTAGAGTGTGCTTAATTTGCATAGTTTGCGTCTACAGGTAAATCAGCCATGGGAATGCTGAGTGTCACACGTTGCTGGCAAAGGGCGGGGGAGGAATGGATTGATTTGAAACACACAAACAAAAATAAGTGGTAGAGAGGCTTTCCCCACGGCATGTGGTAGCTCTGAACTAGCTTGAGTCATCAGGGTAGAGATAACCCTGTGAGAGAGGAATCTGCGGAATGGAAAGTGTATGTATGCTTCAGTGTATCATTTAATAACTTAGTTTAGAGTGGTAACGGCAAAACATTTTGACTAAGACTTTGGACTCTGCACTGGAGCAGCTGAGATCTGCGTTCACGTGCTTTACTGCTGACTCAGCAGCGGGACTGCTCTCTGGCAGTGTCAGAACGGGCAAGAGTAGGAGAGATGTCCTAAAACGTTTCAGACACGTTTGCCGGACCTCGGCTGGGACAGGCTTCGGGACAGGCAGCGTGCTGCAGGTGTGCAAGGCCGCGCTGAGCTGCGTGGGGCTTTGCCAGACGCGTGTTGCTGCCTGCCGAGAGAGGTGGTCTGCACAGACTGAGGTTTCTGTACTGACAAGGTGACGCTTGGTCTGACTGCACCAACCTTAGAGGCTGAAAATCAATCCTGGCTAATCCTAACTGTATCAGTGATTTCCTGTGACCTTGGGATAGTCGCATAATCGCTGAACCTTAGCTTTTTATTACCGTGAATGTCAAAGCGTAGACCTGGATGCTGAGCAGTATGTGTTCAACTCTCTAAAAGCAGAAGCCTAACAGCATTAAGAGTTTTCCTAATAATCTGTCCCGTTTGGTCACATGCCTCTGCAATAGAGAAGTTCCTTTGATTCAAGATTAGACTTAAGCATGTTTGGGTCATAGTGATCAGGGTTTGTACTTTAAGTCTTCTCTTCCTGGTTCTCCAGAGGATTAGCTGATTTGTTTGAGGTGGATTGTGCAGGGAATCCTTGCTTGACATCATGGTTCGGTCACTTCTCTGTAGCTTCATGAAATCAGAATCTAAAAGGGTGGGGAGAGATGGATGAAGATGTGGGAAAACGAAGGTTGCGGGGAGGGAAAAATGGAAATTGATATGAACAATTAGAAAAACAGCAACTGAGGGCAGACTAGTTTCTGTACGGAGCTGACCCTGCCCCGGGCAGAAGGGAAGGTGAGCAGACCTCTGAGGTCCCTTCGAGCTGGCACAGAAATGAACGGGTCACTGTGACGTGCAGCTGCGGTGTCTGCTTTTCCTGTCAGGCTCATGTCCCTCGCTCCCCTCTGCCGGGAAAATCTTTTTGTAGCACCTTTCTGAGGCTTACCAGTGCTCCTCATTCTTCACAGGAATGCTGACAATGAGACCAGCTCCTCTACATCAACCAGTGATCAGAGCAGGCATCCTTTTGAGGTGAGAGAGTCCTCTCTGTCTCTTCCAGCACTTTCTGCTTTGCCATTGAATTGAAGTATTTTTCCATTAGGACATTTTTTAAATGTTCCCCCGATTATGACAAAATTTAAGAAGGGAGGTATTAATATTATCCACACGCTGCTCCTGAAGTCTCTGCATGTCGTATTTTTACTGCGTGTTTTTAATAGGACCATCACTTGTAGCTTATTCTTGTTGTGAGGGGGGCTAAGCTGGGATTTAGTGAGCTGTCTGGGTGTGTTGCTATGCAGTAGCCTCAGCTTAAAAGGCAGCAGTTACATGCAGCAGCTAAAGAGAAACCAGGGAAGTTGTAGTTATTTCTTACCTTCATACGTGGTTTCAGTCTGTGTCTGTTCCTCACTAAGCTGCCTCTGAGAGTGCACTGATCCACCCCTGTCAGCCAAGGCTTGTGAGTTGCTGGGGGTCCGAAGAGACTGGTCTTTGTTGGAAGGCTGGTGAAACACCAGGCATGAAAGCTGAGAGCGGTTTCTCTCCTCGTTACAATCTGTTCCCTGAATTCTCTCCCTCCCAGAATGTGGATCAGCACTTATTCACCTTGCCACAGGGCTATGGCCAATTTGCCTTCGGGATCTTTGATGACAGCTTTGAGTTTCCGTTCGGGTCCAATGTGCAGTCGGAAGACAACAGGGACTCTGAGAACCGGAGGGAGCGAGAGCATCAGTCTCGGCATCGATACGGTGCAAGGCAGCCCCGAGCCCGTCTCGCCACACGCCGTGCCGCTGGCAGGCACGAGGGAGTCCCCACGCTAGAAGGGTGAGAACAACTGCCAGGTTCTTGTGGAGGAAGCCCCGTTATTTTTCACTGATGAGAGTTCGCTGAAAACCAGCCCGTCCCTTGTTCTCATCCGAGCGCAGCTGTCCAGCGCGACTCTTCCGTAGGTGCCCAGCTTTGCCCCTGTGAGCTCACGCTGCTGGACGGTCCGGATTCAGCTGGGCCTGCAGCTGTTGGCTAGCTCTTGCCTTGAGTTTACAGGGGCCATTTCTGAGCAGAGTGGCGCGGACTACAGCGCAGCTGGGGGTTTTGACCGTTAAACCTGCAACGAGAAAGCTTTCCCTGGTCATTACCCGGTATTACCAAAGTGTTGGTACTCGGTGTGAGGGGAAACGAGAGAAAACACTGGACAACAAGACTAATGTTTCTTTAACTGCATCCTGGAGAGCCACGTGCCATCTTTGCCAGAAATTATCCCCTTACAAATAAAATATTTATCAATGAATAATCAGCTCATAAGATGCAATTCCTACAGGTTATTTTTCCTTTTCCCTCTGATGATGCGACAGTATTTAGCCGCTCCTTCTATGTCGTGTTTCTGGGCGTTAGCAGGCACGAATTCTTACGTAATCCTGGTTTTCTTGTCTTTCAGAATTATCCAGCAGCTGGTCAATGGAATTATTGCACCTACAACGATACCAAACCTAGGACTAGGTCCTTGGTGAGTTGGAAGATGTACTGCTCTTTCTGACAGCGTTCTTGCTGGTACTCCCAGCCAAGTTTAATTGTTGTCCTTATTCTTAAAGGGGAGTCTTGCATTCAAATCCAATGGACTACGCCTGGGGTGCCAACGGCTTGGATGCAATTATTACACAGGTAAAATTGGCATTATAGTGGCGTCTCCTGTCCTCTTGCGCAGTGCTGCAAAATTGCCAGCAGCTGTTGTGATGCAGGGGGGCAAACCACTGAAGGCGCAGAAATGGGAGACAAGGTCCACAGTGCAGGCGATGCAGGGTTCAAGTGACCTGGTTCAATAAATGAACAGATTCTGTGTGCTGCTGAGCTCACAGCTTCTTTCTGCCTTCTGTGGCCTATTGTTTTTTCAGTTACTAAATCAGTTTGAAAACACTGGACCGCCGCCAGCAGACAAAGAAAAGATCCAGGCCCTCCCCACCGTACAGATCACGCAGGAACACGTAGGTACGTGTATCTCCTCTGGGAATCATTCATAAAGAGCTCTGTGAAAGTTCTGTTTAACGTTTTCTTGGGGTCTTAATTTTGTCTGCCAGTACCTTCAAGGCCTAAGACACTGCGAAGAGGGGAGAGAGCCGAAGCATTGCTCTGTTATATTCACCAAAAAAAAAAAAGAGCAGCGTAGACTGGTTGGATTTGCCCTGGGGAGGCAAACTGTTCTGTAAAGTTCCGTGTGGATAGAGATGAAAAAGCAGAAGGGAAGGGAACAATGAAGCAAGCGCAGGGCAGCGAGGGGTGGAGCGATGGCGGCAGGAACTGCGAAGCAGCAAGCTTTCCTCTCTGCGGGGGTGAAGCAGCAGTGGGGGCACGGAAGAGGTGATGGGATCCCGAGTCGGGTGCTTTGAGTGTCGTTCCCTCCTTTATTGCTTAGCTGTGTTTTGCTTTCTCCTTACGACGCAGATTCTGGGTTAGAGTGTCCTGTGTGTAAAGAAGACTATACAGTCGGTGAAAACGTCCGGCAGTTACCTTGCAATCACCTATTCCACAACAGCTGTATCGTCCCTTGGCTGGAACAGGTTCGTGCCGCCTGAGCGGGTGACTTGGGTTTTGTGGCACTGGGGTGTTTTTTCTGGTGGTACTGCTCTCCTCTGTAAACATTTTCATACCTCCATGATGAGGCCTAAGCGTGAGCAGCCTTTGATCAGAGGAAGGAGTGTCCTCCTAGCCTTCTCCTTGAGTGCTGTTCCTGTATCGTGTTTCTAATCCTGTTTCCCATATTTCTTGTTTTGTTTTTGTCTGCTCTCCAAAGCATGACACGTGTCCTGTGTGCCGGAAAAGCTTAAGTGGACAAAACACTGCCACAAACCCCCCAGGACTCACGGGGATGAACTTCTCATCATCCTCCTCCTCCTCTTCCTCCAGCTCACCAAGTAACGAAAACTCATCGAACAACTCATGAATCTTAATCCAACCCTCTGTCCCCGGGGCCCTGCCCATTGTCCTTCCTCCCTCCCCAGCCACCGTAAGCAACGACAGGGGCTTCCAGAGCAGAGCGAGGGGAGGGTGGCGAGGGGGAAGCGGTGCCCCCAGAATTCCCTTTTGAGTTCGGGAGACACGGAGACTCTGGGTCCTTCAGAGATGAGAAGCCTCAAGTTCTGTGATGGGGGAGAGAGCTCTCTCTATTAATAAAAACACCCATTTGCCGCGTGGATTTTTAACCATTGCAGTGAAAGGCTGCTGCGCTCCACGGATGGGAAACCCGAGGTGCTGAGCTAGCGGTTGCAATTCTAAATGGAAAGGTTGTTTGTATGGTTTGAATTTGAGATTCCTTTCTTTATTTCTTTTGCTCCTCCTCCTCCCCTTGGATATTATTTCTTCTGCTTTGGAGATTGAAGTCTTTAAAAAGAAAGCGTAACGTTACTGCCTCCCCCCCAGGATCTCCAGCTGGGGAGGGCCAGTAGTTGTCACTGAAAAAATGAACTCTTGAAATAGACCCCATTATCCTTCCCGTCCCCCTCTCAAGTCCCATTTATTTTTCTTTACGACCTCGCCCTTCTGATACTCAACACTGAAAGGGTTTTTATAATTTTAAATTATTACTGCTGTTAAATAAATGGACGTTTCAGCTCAACGAGACGTTATGCATGATTTGAGGAAAACTTACAGGGTAAGCTCTCCGGAGACTGCTGTGCTGAGCCGTCCCGTTTCACCCCGGGCAGGCTGGGCTTGTCCGAGCCCTCCCGTGCCGAGCGCAGGCGTGCCGCGAGCGCCGGGCACCAGGCTCCGACGTGACCAGCGCCCGTACGTGCGTTGCCAGCCTGCGGATCGTTGAGCGGTTGGCTGCAGGATTGCAACTGAAAGCATCTTTGCCCGGTCTTTTGTATTTTTTACACCTTCTCCCTGTTGCAGTCCTGCCCTCCTCTCAGCCTGAGCAGACTTTTCCACTGTGTCGACATCAGGACTGGGTGTGCATCAGAGGAAGGACCAGCCAAATATCATTGTGATCAAATAATATACAGGAAAAACAACATTTTGGAGAGAAAAATGTATTTCAAAGCTACTTAAAATACAGCCGATTAAAAAAGGAGAGAGAGAGAGAGAGAGAGAGACAAATATCCAGGTGTGTTTGTGACTCAGTTTCTGTGACAGAGCTGGAGAATGAGAAGAACGCGAGCGGCGCGGGCAGTGACCCACCCGCGGCCTGTGTCCGTGCTCCCCTGGGCCGGGAGGCGCGAGGGGGACAAAAACGCGGGGTCGCTCGGCGCTCTCGCCGAGGGCCTTCGCTTTGGTCCGGTCAGGCCGAGTCCGGCGCAGCCCTGCCGGCGCCGGGAGAAGCCTGGGGCAGGGCCGCGCGCTGGGGGGAGATGCCCTCGGAGGGGGGCGCAGGGAGCGAGGCGGCGGCACGTGGCTGCGGAGCGCCGGCCCGGGCGGCGTGGGACAACGTCGACTCACGCCCCTTTCCATTGCGGGGACTTGGGGCAGCCGGTGGGCCTCCCTGGCCCGCCAGCCGCCTCTTCGTGACCGTGCCGTGCGCGCCGGCCGCCTGTCGGCACCTTGCCGTGGCAGACGCCAGAGCCGTAGATATGGAGCCTGCCCCGGGGGGCTGCTGGGGCGCTGGGCGGAGGCTTCAACGGCCTGGGAGGCTCCCTGCGTCTCCTCCGGCTCTTGGGGCCCTCCGAGCGGGCTGGGGGGGCCGGGGAAGGCGCTGGCCTCCCCGGGCACTCGAGGCCCTGGCGCCGGCAGAGCTTTGGTGCTGCTTTCGAAGCAGCCTTTCCCGAGGACCTGGCCCTTCCTCCCGAGAGCTGCCTGGGAAGGGACGTGCCGCCTGCAGGAGGGGAAGGCAGGCGGCTCGTTGGGGGCTTCTTGAGCCGTTCTGGAATGCGAGAAGGTTCATTGGAGAAAACGTCCCAAACGCGGATGGCAAGCAGCCTTTGCCAAGCCTGCCGGGGCCGCGCGGCCGGTGCTGAGCAACTCTTCTGGAATGTTTTTCCTCCTTGGCTTTGCCAGTGCAGCCAGGGCAGCCCAGCGGCGCCTTTCATCTCGGCGGGCGGATGCCTGCGGGACGAGGGTTTATCTCAGGACTGGTATATCAGGGTTAATAGCTCGTCCTCCGCCGGAGGTTGAGCCAGAAGCTTCTGCCACCGGGATCCGGGGCTCGGGAGGCAGGTGGCAGCAGGAAGGTCCCCGGCTGAGCCCGCGCGTGCCCGTCGGCTGGCCCGGCATGGAGGGAAGGCTTTGCTGTTTAGTCACCGAAACGCAGCCCGGGAGACCTGGAAAACCTTCTCCTGCCGCATTTCAGCTGCTGGCTGCGGTGCGGGGTTCCCGCCTCCCCCGGAGCTCAGGGGGCGATTTCTCACATCTGAGCAGTGCTTGGGGTGGGTTTCAAGTGGGCGAAGCGAAGCCTGCGGTGGGGGCATGGCTGCTGCCGACCCGCCTGGCAGGGGCTCCCGGCCAGGGCCGGTGCCCGCCGCGGTCACCACGCAGTGAAGGTGGTGGCTGTTCCCTCTCTGACTCGTTTGGAGCTGGTTGGGTAAGAAATGGAACAAGTTTGGTGGTTTTCGCTGGGGCCATCGCTCACGTCTGACGTGACAAAGTGACCAGGCTGCGATGCCTCGCTGCGGAGGGCGGCGCAGGAACGTGCCGAGGGAGGCCGAGGCGCGGGTGCTATTTCTGGCCGTGCTCCCCTCCAGGCGAGGGGCTGGTCCTCGCCACCAGCCGCCTTCCCGGCTCCATCTCTGCTGGGGACGATGGAGCAGAGCTGGGCTGAGGAGGGGCAGGGCCAGCCGGGGGGCACTGGCTGCAGCCTGGGGAGCTGGGGCTGGCTGCGGGCCCCGCTGCACCCCGGGTCTCGCTCCAGGTGCTCCCGCTGGGGACGGGTCCCCAGAGCGGGTCTGGTCCCTTCTGCTCGTGATGTCCTGGCGCAGGGTCTGCACATGGCTGGGGAGCAGCGTCCCAGCTCCCTCCAGCCAGGGGCGGCCCCGGGGTGGGGGCTGCGTCTGCCCGAGGGTCTGGGCCGGCTCCTGCGCTGCTGCCCGGCTCCTGGTCCTGCAGAGCCCGCTGCAACACTGCAGCAGGACGTTTGGCTGCGACCGGGCTCTTGCTCCGGCACCGGGGACCCTCTCGACCCCTTGCCCCCTATGCCTAGTCCCTTTGGGTCTCCAGGGCCCACAGAGCCTGGCACCTCCCGGGGATGCTCCTCCCTGGAGCTGCGCCACTCTGGCTGCCGGTCACACGTGCATGTGCTTCGCTCCGGCGCTAGCGCAAGGTCCGGGCTCTCCCACGCTGGCAGCTGCTTTTTCCTGCTCCCTCCTTTGTGCCACCGAACACCCATCGCTGTGTTTTCCTGCGGGTTAGGTTTTGGGTCGGGTGCCTCTCCACCACAGGCGCAGGTGAGGGTGTGGGTCGGTGAGGGGCTGGACGCGGTGGGGGACCAGCCGGGGTCCCCACTGGTGGCAGCAGGGACGACGCTGGTGGATGCAGCCGCGACCCTGGGGGGGCCAACCCCACCCGGCCTGAGCCAAGCCCACCATCGAAGCTCCAAGACTCGCTCCCCTTTCCGTACCACGAACACAGCTTTAATTGCCACAGGCGCTTGGACACAAGACAAACACGACCCGCCGTTACATCCCAGCCCCACAGCCTCTGTCCCAGCCCCTGCAGAGACGCCGTTAGCAGAGCAACGGCCGCCGGGTCCGGGCCGTGCGGGTGGGACGCAATGTCTGCAGCCCCGGCACGTGGTGGCCGCACTCCCCGGGCTGCGCCGCGCCGGCTCTGCCTCGGTGGGATGGCGGGGAGAGCCGTGTCCCTGCGCGGCTGCAGGCTGCGTCTGGAGCATCTGCCTTCCGCATCCATCCTCCGCCGTGCATTTAAAAATAAAACAATAAATAGCAAAAAAATAGATATGTACATAAATAAAATAACCCTTTTTTCCATTTTTTCCTACAGGACGGTCCGGGGCCGCCCGCGGGGCTCAGCTGACGAGCATGGGGAGGAAGTGGGTGGAGAGGTGCTGCCGGCGCGTCTTGCCCCCTCGCTGCGGCCTGCCCTTGCTATTGAGCGAGAGGAACATGGGGCGGCCCCGGTGCCGCCAGCGCAGCGACGCGTAGGTGTTGTAGCCGTTCTCCTCAATGCGCTCCATGAACTTGCAGTTGGGGGTGAATTCCTTCTGGCAGGAGAGGGAAGGGGGTGAGGGGCGGCTGCGCTCAGCCAGGACCCGTCGTCACCCTGCTCCAGCGGGGTCGGACCCCGAGAGTGGGGCAGGGCAGGACCCCGGCTCCTCCCCGGTCCCTGGAGGGCAGAGGGGCTCCGAGGGTGCAGTCCCCCGCTGGGGAGCAGGTCAGGGCGTGGGAAACCAGGAGCCCGCTCCTGGGCACCGGTCCCAGCGGATTTGGGACCCCCCGTTCCAGCTCTGCCCTGTGCCTCTGACCCCGGTCCGGTCCCTCCCGGGAGGCAGCGTCCGACCTACCGACCCGTAGAGCCTCCCCTGCTTGTTCATGGCCAGGTAGAAGCCAGTGTGCACCGCCCGGATGGCCACGACGCCGACACGCACCGACCGGATCTCGACGATGCCTGCAGGACAGGGAAGTGCGGCGGTGAGCCGAGGAAGGACGGGCAACCTCCCCGAGGGGCCCTGCCCCGACGCCACGTCTGTGCCCCCCCGGAGGGACGGGGCCGCTGACCCTCGCCCAACACCGGCGCAGCCAGAGGGAAGGCGGGAACGAGGGCTGCAGCCTGAGCCAGGAGCAGGAGGGGGAATCTCTGATCCGGGGGGGGATTTGATCTTTACTCCTCTCCTCCCCAGGGCCCAGCCACGTCCCAGGAGCCGGGCTGCGCAGGAGCAATGCCAAGCACAACCTCCACTTGCCTGGAACAACCTGTCAGCCTCTGCCCGGTGCTGAACTCGCCTTTATCCTACCCTCCTTGGCAGCTCTGCCCGTGCATCTGTCCCGAACCCGCCTGCGGTGCCCTGGGGACCCGACCCGCTCTCACGGCGCCCGGCCCCCCGCGCACTCGGGGCACCGAGGCCGGCGTGGCCCTCAAGGGGCAAAGTGTGCGCGGGGGTGGCAGCAACGGTGCGCAGCTGCGTTACGGTGGACGGAGGCACCGGGCAGAGGGCTGCAGGGGCAGGAATGCATCTGGGACAGTGCTGCCCGCGGATGCTGGTGCCGATCACCCAGCTGGCACGAACATGGACGTGCGGCCCTGCGCCGGGGACTGCAGGCAGGAGGGACGTGGTGGTGCTGCAGGGCCTGGGGACGAGCCCGGGAGGCGGCTACAGCCGGGCTGTGAAGCCACAGCGGGGCCCAGCCATGGCTGGGCTGGAGCGCCTGTGCCTGGCCGCCGAGCTCCCAGCACAGCCGCTAATGGGAAAGGCATGCGGTCGGACCAGCGCTCTGACAGGGGAAACACCCAGAGCATCACCAGAGCCTCTGGATTCCTGCACTGCCTCACGCCTGCCGGCGCCCGACCAGCCCGGGGTGCCACTGCCAGTCCTGCCGCCCGCCGGGCCCACGGTGCTGCGGGAAGGGGAGAAGGAATCTCCAGTGGGCAGAGATGCAGGCAGGGCAGCGGGCAGGGTGTGAGCCGCAGCGGGAGCTGCCCACGGGCACTGCTGCCCGGGGCTGCCCCAGCCGGACGGGGCGGGAGGATGCGCAGAGGCTTTGGCTGGCGGCGGCACGCGCAGTGCAGGGGGCTGCAGCCCCTGGGTGGGGGCTTTCACCGGGCATCGACCCCTGGGCTGAGCCAGCGTTGCCTGGGCATCACCCTCGCTGGGAGCAGACGGGGTGGATGTGGCACTGGGGCAGCATGAGGGCTCCTGAGCGTTCGGCTCCTTGGGGGCGATGTGTAAGAGGGGATTTTCAGTCCAGCTGCCTCGGTGCTGCCGCCAGCCCCGGCACCCACTGGGACCCGCAGGGCCCGGCCCAGTGAAGCCACTGATGAGCAGCAGCCGTGGGGAAGGGCTGAGCGAATGCCTGCAAATCCATCCTACTTGATCATCGTCTGGAGCTGCTGCTATTTATAACAAAGGACTTCTGCTTTTCTAAAAATAATCCCCCGTTGCTGTTCTCGGTGCCCCGGCCGGCTCTGCCGTGCTTTGCTCGCAGGTGCCCGGCCAGTGCCTGGCTCTGCGCAGGGGGAACGGGTCCCTGCAGGCGCAGGGCGGCAGCCCAGGGCCATGCAGCAGCGTGGAAGCGGCTCCCAGTGCTCCCAGTCTCGCACCATCAGCCCCAGTGGGGTCCCAGGGAGGCTGGGGCAGATGCAGGGCTCAAGGCGGGAGAAGCCCTGGGACAGCCCTGCCACCCTGCAGCCGCCGGCGGGGCTGGTGCCGCAGCTGCCGCGAGGGCTGAGGAGCAGAGCCCGAGCCCAGCCCAAGCGCAGGTTCTCTTCTGCGCCGATAACCAGAGCGAGCCCCACGCGACAGCCTGGAGCCGCTCCACCTGCCAGGCCCCATTGCCACACGGCCGAGGGAACGTGTTGGGGCACTTTGTGCTGGCAGCGTGCCCCGTCAGGACTCTCGACAGCCTCCGACACCGCGAGAGGGTTCCCTGGGCTGGGCTCCCTTGTCCTGTGGCCGGCCCGGTGACATCCTCCTGTGCTGGCCAGGAGGGAGGGCAGCCCCCGCTGCCTCCGGGACATGGGCCATGGGATGCTGCTCCCATCCGCAGCATCCTTCCCACCCCAAACCCCGACGCCCTGCCAGGGCTCCCTGGGGACGCTCAGGCATCCCCCCTTCCCGAGGCCCCCAGCATCCCCACCCTGTGCAGCCACTGCCCTGCCAGCCTGGTGCCCCCCTCCCTGTCACAGGGGGCCGGGACCCAGCACCCAAAGCAGGCTGATACCACGGGTGCCGAGCTGGGCTTGCAGCCCTGGCTCTTGCCGCAGCCGTACTGCGGGTGCCACGTCCCCTCAGGACCCACGGCGCTGTCACCTGGAGAGGGCTGGGGTGGGAGCAGGCGGCTGCGGAGCCAAGGCAGGATCCCGGTGCCGGGAGCAGCCCCTCTGCTGGCGTGGGGACCCCGGTGCTGGCCTCCGCAGCCGCCTCTTCCCACCGCTTCACGCGGCCGCTCCCGAGGGCTGCAGGGTGGAGCAGCCCCAGCCCCAGCCCCAGGGGAAGGCCTAATCCTGCCTGCTCGTTCCCAAGCTCCAGATCACAGCACAGCCCAGGCAGTGCCGACGTCCCACAGCGTTCGCTCTCTCTGTCCGCCCCGGGGTGCGCTGCCCGGCCCCGTGAGCCCCCCGGGCCCCTCTGCAGGAGCAGCCCGTGGGGAGGCTGCACCGAGTGCCCCCCTCTGCGTGCTGCGGCGGGGGCTGCTGCCGTGCCCACCCGGGCCCCTGCGTGACGGGTTTCCCTGCAGTCCACACGTGCCCTCAGACGGTGCCGAGCCCCGACCCGCTCTGCAGGCAGCGGATGCTCTGCGGTCCCCTCCAACGGGGCTGCTCTGCTCTCCTGTGCCAGCCTCGCAGATGCTTGGTTCTGAGACCAGCATCACCCCGAAGCTTCCTCTGTCCCTCCTCCTCCTCCTCAGCCTTTATCCTCCCCAGTGTGTTTACGGGGAACGATCAGATCCCCCCCCAGTCAGTGCCGGATGGAGGTACCCGCAACGCAGGGTAGGGGAGGCAGCCCCCCCGACTGCGCTGGCAGGACGAGATGGGACGAGGGACCCCCCGGGTCACCGCTGGTGCTGGGCAGAGCTGGCAAAGTGACGCCGGGTCCCCGGCCAGAGCACGCCGGCGCCCGCACACCCCTCATCGCTCCCGCAGCGCGGCGGGCAGCAAACCCCGGGCTCCCGGGGCCGAGGGCAGCAGGAGCCGTTCGTGCCCCGGTCAGCCGCCTGCGGGGCAGCGGGGACAGCGGGGGCAGCGGGGGCAGCGGGGGCAGCGGGGGCAGCGGCTCCCGCCCGGCCGGAGGAGACGCTTTGCCGAGGTTTTTGCTGGGCAGGAGGAGCCGCGGGCGCTCCCGGGGCCGCGCACGGCGGGGTCCCGCCGCCGTCCCGGGGCGCCTCCGTCCAGCCCTCGCCCCCCGCCGTGCCCTCTGCCCCGTGCCCGCCCCGGCAGCGCCCGCCTCGGCCGCAGCCCCGGCGCCCCGGCGGCCTTGGGCTCTCGCCCCCCGCGGATGGGAGGGCGGCGGGGCCCCGGGCGGCCCCAGGCGCCGGCTCTCCCCGGTCCCGGCCCCGGCCCCGGCCCCACTCACTGCCCGGCCGCTCCCTCCAGCGCGTCCCCTCCACGCCGCCGCCGCCGTCGATGCGCAGGAAGAAGCGGGTGGCGGAGAAGAGCCGCCGCCAGCGCACGTCGCCTTCCAGGTGGCCGTAGCTGCGGGGGGGCCGCCGGCCGCCCCAGGCGGCGCTGCCCGCCCCCGCCCCCGGCCCCGGCCCCGGCCCCGGCCCCGCCAGCACGGCGAGCGCCCCGGCGAGGCAGGCGGCGAGGGCGGCGGGGCCCCCGCGCCTCATGGCGGCGGGCGGCGGGCGGGCGGCGGGGCGCGGCGGGGCGGCGGGCGACGGGCCATGGCCGCGGCGGCGGCGACCGGCCCCGACGGCGCGGGCGGCCCGAGCGCGGGGCGAGCCGGCGGGGCGGGGCGGGGGCCGCGGCGGCCAATGGGCGGGGCGGGGCGGGGCCGCGGGGCGGGGCCTCCCATTCATAAATCGGTGCTCCGACGGCTGTCGCAGCTGCTCCCGGTCCCCGTCTCCGGCCGTTCACCAGCGCTCGCCGGGCGCCCGGTTGGGGGCCCGCACGCCCCGGCTCCCGCGGCGGGTGGACCGGGACCGGGACCGGGACCCTCGGGCGGGGCGCGGGGAGAGGCGGGGGTGCGCGGGGCTGCCGTGGCCCCGCGGGGCTGCCGTGGCCCCGGGCCCGGCGGTGGTGGTGGTGTCCGGCTGCGGTCCAGCCCGGGGCACGGCGGGCTCGGGGCCGGGAGGGGCGCGGGGCAGCGCCGGTCCCGTCCCGTCCCGTCCCGTCCCGTCGGGGCCGCGGGGCGCGGCCGCGCTGCACCATGGGAGCTGTAGTCCGGCGCGGCGGCCGCCCCCTCCCGGCGCGCGTGGCGCGGCGCCTGCGCAGTGCGGCGGCGCGGCGCGCGCGGCATGGCGGCGTAGCGCGGGGCCATGGCGCTGCTGCGGCTGCGGGCGGCGCTGCTGGGCCCGGCCCGGCTGCGGGGCGCCGGTGAGCGGCCGGGGGCGGGGGGCCTGGGGCCGGGGAGGGGGCCTGAGGCCTCGGGGTGCCGAGGGAGGGGAGCGGGGGGGTCCCTGGGGTCCTGCCCCTCGGCCCCCGGGGACGGAGCTGGGGTCGGGGGGTCCCCGCGGCCCTGGGCATCGCCCCCCGGACGGAGCTGGGGGCCGTGGGGGTCCCCGCGGCCCTGGGCATCGCCCCCCGGACGGAGCTGGGGGCCGTGGGGGTCCCCGCGGCCCTGGGCATCGCCCCCCGGACGGAGCTGGGGGCCGTGGGGGTCCCCGCGGCCCTGGGCATCGCCCCCCGGACGGAGCTGGGGGCCGTGGGGGTCCCCGCGGCCCTGGGCATCGCCCCCCCGGACGGAGCTGGGGGCCGTGGGGGTCCCCGCGGCCCTGGGCATCGCCCCCCAGACAGAGCTGGGGGCTGTGGGGGTCCCTGGTGTCCCAGCCCCTCCCCTGGGAGAGAGCTGGGGGCTGTGAGGGTCGTTCTGCGTCCTGAGCCCGCCCTAGGGACAGAGGTGGTGGCTGCGGGTGTCCTGGGGCATTGTCGTTCTCTAAGAACAGAAACGGGGGTCCCAGGGGTCCTGTCCCTGCTGCGGGATCGGGTCTGCCTGCTCTGGGGGTCACTGGGGTCTCGTCACCCTGTGCAACAGAGCTGGGGTTTGTGGCGTCCCTGGGGCCATGCTCCCTCCAAGAGGTTCGCACCGGGGGCGAGGGGTGTCCCTGCCGCAGGGCCACGGAGCTGCCCCCCGCTGCTGCTGTGGTTGCTGGGTCCTGCGAGCTGGGCTGTGAACCGCCACTCGCCCTCTCCTCTCTGCACCCTCCCCGCTGCCCAGCGGGGGCCCGGCCGTGGGGCAGTGAGCACTGTAAGGGGTGAAGCCTCCTCTGACCTCCCGGTCCTGGTGTCTTTCCGCTGCAGGGATCCCATGGAGTGTTCTCAGGAGCTACTCCTCCACCAGCGCCAAGGAGAAGGCGAGGAGAAATGCCATCTGTGAGAGGACAGAGCTGCTGGAAGGTGAGCTGGGAGAGCTGCAGGGGTTTCCCTTGTTCAGTGTCCAGGAGGTTTTCTAGGAGTCTTCCCATTCTGTGTAGCCATAAAGAAGATATTTGGGACTGGAAGTACTTGTAGCCTGGACAAGGATGTGGGGCTTCCCATGGACTTGCTGCCCTCCCTGAGCAAGTTCTGTCCTGTCCCAAGGACCTGGACACCCACCCTGCCCACAGGGAGCGTTGAGTTGCTGTAAAATGCAGGGTGGTCCTAAGGGACGGTAGAAGAGTCCCTCCAGGGCATGCGAGGGCCCTGCAGACTGACCTGGAACGTGCTCTGGCTGCGGGCTCTCTGCCCAGGTGAGCTGAGGCCACGAGGTCCTTGGAGAGGGGCCCGGTGAAGTGACCAGGCAGCAGGTTAGACAAGCACGAGCTGGTGCTTTGTCCCTTGCAGTGACACTGTTGGGTTCCCTGGGGTGCTGGGGTGGGCCACAGCATATGGGTAGATCCCAGAAAGACAGCGGTCAAAGCAGCTGATTGCTGGGAGGAGGGCTGGCCAGAGAGGGAAGAAGTCCTTGTGTGGACCCTCTTTTCCTGAGCGTGTCCCTGGGCACTCCCAGAGGCGAGGCCCTGGGGTAGGACACAACGTTCTGCCGTGCCTTGCGTCCCGTCACCTCTCCCCTGCTGTGTGTTTCCTGGCAGTGCTGAAAGCTCGAGTGAAGCAGCTCCAAGCCAGTAATGTCCCGGAGGCGATGGTCAACAAAGCGGAGCTGGCCCCGCTGGGGAATGACAAGTACCAGGACCCGCTGCGGAAAGTGGTGGCTCCCGGCCCCGCGGAGGAGCAACCTGCTGCTAGGGGAAGGGATGAGAGCCCGGCCCGACCCAGCAGCTGGGTCGAGAAGCTGAAGAAGGAGATGTACATCCGGCAGCTGAAGGTGGAGCGGAAGTTATCCATCGCTGCCTCCCAGCCGGCTCTGGAGGGCCAGGCCAAGGCGAAACCAAAGGGCAAGGCAAAGGCCAAAGCTAAAGCTAAAGCCAAGAAGAGCCTGAAGAGCCCGAAGAGCCCGAAGAGCCCAAAGGCTAAAGTGGCTGCTGCCTGGAGCCAGAGCCACGCTGGCCTCCACGGTGTCTATGCCCGCGGCAAGCCCAGGGTGGCAGCAGTGAAGGAGGGTACAAAGGCGCAGAGGCCTCAGAGGGTGCTGGAGGACAAGGACAGCAGCCAGTACAAGATCCTGCAGCAGACCATCCAGTCCAACCTCGAATGCTTCCTCTTCTTGCGGCAGCCAGAGGAGGCCGAGAGGTTGCTTCTCTTGTACCACAGCTCCCCTGTGAAGAGAAGGCTTTTGAATGTCAATGCGTACAACATCGTGATGCGTAGCTGGGCAAGAAAGGTACCGAGCCCGGGGGCTGCTGCCCTGGTCTGGCTGTCAGGTTTTCTGGGTGGCCGAGGGGGAGAGGGGGGCTGGCTCAGGAGGAAGAGCCTCACGCTTGTAGAAGCAGTGGTTTTATCTGTGTTTGTCGCATCTGCTTTCAGCAAGTGTTTAAGCTTCCTTCCCTCTTCTGCTGAGAGGGACGGAGTGGATAGGAGGCCACTGAATCAGGCCACTGATCCTGTGAGGTGGCTTTGAGGGGAGGAAGGGGATGGGGCGGGATAGACGTGGCTAAATTTGAACAGGAGCAGAGGGGTGTGAAGCTGCGATTTGGGGCTGCTGGTGTCTGTGTCCACAGCCCCTTCCCTTCTCATCCGCAGGGCCACTTGCAGCACATCAACCGGCTGTTTTTCATGCTGGAGTCTGTCGGCCTCCGGCCCAACCTGGACTCCTACGCGGCGGCGCTGGAGTGCATGGGCCGGAACCAGCCGTCCACCAAAGCCATCCGGAGGTAACGCGCTTCACCTACCGCAGGGTGCTGTCGAGCCCCAGGCGGCATCTCCACAGCCTGCCGCTGTGCTGGGAGAACTGGGAGCTCGCTCTGGGGAGGAGATGCGCTGGCCTGGGGTCGGGAAGACCTGTCCCTGCTGTGTGCATGTCGAGGTGCTCTGTCCCACTGCTCGTGGCCAGATTTAGGGGCGGGCAGAGCTCCTGCAGTGGGCCCTCCTTGCCACCCCCAGCTGCTAGGGAGTTTGTCTGAGATCTTGCAGAGAAAGGAGATGTAGGAGGTGAGAACAACCTTGCTTCTGGCCAGAGCTGTTTCTGCTCCCCCCGGAGCTCACAGAGCAGCTCCCTGGGCTGGGAGCAGCCTCTCTCCGGTCAGGTACTCCCTGGTTCTGCACCCAGGGGCATCTCTCTCCCACTGGCCCCTTCATCACTGCCCAGTAGGAACGGCTTCTCCATTTGTTTTTACGGCGCCTCCGTGGAGTTTGCCCTTCCTGGTAGGCTCAGCCAACAGCTGGTTTTGCAGGGTGCCAGCTCTCTGGAGGAGGGCGATCGGGAGATTCAGATGGATTTTGTGGAGCGTAATGGGCAAAATAGGTGTCAGGCCCAAAGCGAGGAGCTGACGGAGCCCTGTGAGATCGCAGCAGGCTGGGTCTAGGGGCAGTGCTTGGGTCTGGTAGCACAGCCAGCTGCCTTGCCAGAGGATGGAGAAGGCTTTCTCGTGATCTGCTACGGCTGCACCAACACCCTTGGGTGGTTCAGGGATTTATCACCGGCCTCGTGTGTCCCTTGGCTGGCTAACAAGTTCTAGATGCCTCTGAGTGAACGTCTTCCAGTCAGCTGATTCAGAAGTGACTGGCATTGACTTTGCTGCCTGGGTGTGTGGGTGTCGCGTCAGTACAGCAGTACACCTGTAGGGCTGTCTATAAGCAGATGTTTATAGCACACCTGCATGGATTTGTCAACCCCAAGCCTCGCCAGGGCGTGTGTGTTTCCCCACAACTGTTGCTGTTTGCTGGCGCTCTGTGTGTGGGTACAAGCTCTCGTTTCCCGTGCTCTCCCAGTTGGACACGGCGGCGGCTGGCCTGGAGCGCTGAGCCTGTGCCGGGAGCAGGCGAGATGGGGGTTGTTTCTCACCCTGCTCCCAGACTGCAGGGTCCCTTTGAGGGTGTAAGGTGGGAGTTGCTTGTTTTAACTGGGCTGCTGTGGGGTAGTTTTCGGGGAGAGTGGCTCTGCAGAGATGTAGAGCTGTTCCTCGCCAAAGCCCCTGCCTGCTCCCAAACGTACTGAAATGCAGCCGGGGCGCACGCAGCAGCAGGACGCACAGCGTGTTGCAGTTCTGGCTCAGGGCGCTGTGTGTCACCTCTTGGGCTCTTAATGCTTTCCCAAAGCTGCCAGGGGCTCCCTCCTGCCCGTTTTGCTTTCCGTGGCTGATGGGGGCCTGGGCTGGGGCCTGGCTGGTGCCACTGTCACCCCAGTCTGCCTGTCCTCCCTCCAGTGTCGCCCGGTGCAGGCCGGGCCAGTCGGCAGGTGGGGCTCTGGGCTCTGCTGTGCCCCAGATCCCGGCCCAGCAGAGCCAGGAGGATGCGGTCCTGCAGCCTCCTTAGTGAGGCTGGGGAGTAGGAGATCTCGGCATCTGCAGGGGATTTTGGTCCCCGGCAGCAATGGGGGCTGCGGGGAAGAGAGCTTCCTCGCAGGCGCTGCAGCCGCTCCTGGTGCTCAGGCTGTTCCTGCTGCAGCCCTGCAGCCGTGCTCCTGTGCCCTGGCTCCCAGGCTCAGGGCATGAACCGCAGTCCCCTGCCCCTTTGCCCAAGCTGTGACCAGCCCGTGAGTTCCTTTCCGCTGCCTCGGGCTGGAGGGGAGAGCAGGGTTATTTGGGGGTGAAGGAACCAGCATCTTTTTGCTCGGTCTCACAACAGCAGCGGAGCTCAGTTTCCCCACCCGAGTGTGAAGGTGAAAGCCGCCTGCTCAGCAGAGGTGCAGGCTGGGGGGGTGGATAATTGATCGCTGTAACCTGAGGCGGGTGACCTTGTCGGGACGGGCTGAGCTCTGGAGGCAGCTCCCACCCCAGCAGCTCCGGCAGCCCTGAGAGCTGTCTCCTGGCCGTGTGCGGAGGGCAGGGAGAGCTCCCGTGTTCCCGCAGGACAGCGTCCTGCTGCTAGCCTGCCTGACAGTCAGCTCTTGGCGGACTGAGGCATCTGCCTCCTGTGGGTTTCCCGGTTATGCCCATTTCTGCACCGTTCTTCCCCTGTCTGGAGCTGGGCAGACATCGGCGAGGTCAGGCGCAAGTCGCTGCAAGGCTTTCAGCGGTTGCTGCGTGCTTTGAGGAGGATGCAGGAGAAGGGAACAGGCATCCCAGGGCAAGTGCATGGGGCACATCCCACTCCCCAGGGCTGTCAAAGCCTTTCCAAGGAATGTGAGAGGTTGCACCCTTCCTGCAGCTGCCCTGGCATGAAGGGTGGCACAGAGGAAGGCTGCTGGGAACCACCCGGCATGGGGAGGCCCCACCAGCCCTCTTGGAATGGCCTGGAGCTGTGTATCAGTCTCCTGCCCTATGCTCACAGCTAATTCTTGGTGGGTGCCAGCCCCCAAGCCCTGCTTTGGGAGAGGGTTTTGCTTCTGTGGCTGCCAGGGGTTTGGGAGGGGCGGCTCTTCATCCTGTGGTGTGTCTCACGTGGGTCTGGGTGATGCTGTTGAGGGCACAAGTGAGGAAGGAAAAGCCTGGTACAGTCAAGGCTCTTGGATCCTCAAAAGGCGTCACCCCCATCTGACTCCTCCATGCTTAGTCTTCTGTTTAAAAACTTTGTTCCCTGCCTCGTTATGTGCTGATTTCTGTCCAACACACAGTCCCCTGTGAAGGATTAAGCCTATCTTATCTGCCTCTCTTCAGATGCGTGCAGCAGCTGAAGAGCGATGGCTTCCACGTGGATGAGCTCTTCCAAAAGTGCCTGTTTGAGGAAGATGAGAAGGAGAAGGTGCTGAGGGCCATCAGGATTGTCCAGCCCAACTACCAGCTGCCCCCTCCACCCAAGCCCCAGACCTGCAAATCTTCTCTGCTCCAGGACTTCTACTCCAAAGTAAGCCACAGAGCTCCGGGATGTCTCTGCAGCTCAGAGAGGTGTTGGGGCTGGCCAGGTGGTGTTCACAGGTGTCCTCAGGTCCAGCCCAGGACTGTAATATGGGAAGAACTTTTTAGCCCGATCCCTGTTCAATAGCCCACGCAAATCATCAGGCAGCTCCTTGTTCCGAGGAAGTGAATAGTCTTACCAACAGCCTTGGAGGAACAGAGAAGCCGAGGGCTGGCGGGGGGGCTGGAGATGGCCTTCATGTGCTGGAGGGTGTGCCTGGGGGGGATGCTTGACCATGAGACAGGAGCGGAGCAGCCTCTGGAGGGGCCCGTTACTCCAGACTCCCTGGGGTTTGCCAGGCAGAGACCTCAGACCTCTGGACTCAGAGGTCCCAGAAAGGTGCCTTCAGCAGGGACTCATACCACATGCCTCTTGCAGGGAAGCGGGGAGAATGAGCACGTCTTCTCTTCCTCTGGCACTTAATGTCTCTCTCTTGTTGCAGAAGAAGATGGTGTCATACCCCAAGCTGGATTTCTCTGTGCAGGAGCTGCAGGAGCGCTTTCAGCAGCAGCTGGAGATGGAGCTGGACAACACTGTCACCATCGAGTCAGTGGAGTCAACCAAACCTCTGACCCCGCAAGCCATCAAAGCGGTAAAGCTCAGGGAGTCTGGGGCTGCCCGTCTGGAGGGAAGGGGGGCCGTTCAGCCCTCAGGACCTGGATGCAGGGGTCGGTGGCCTGAAGGGGGCAGCTCCCTGGTGACACACTCTCATGACAGCATTACTGTCTTGCTTCCATTTCTGTGTAGCGCAAACTGCTGGCCACCCTTCGTTCCCACTGGCATGATTCCATCCTCCAGGCCCTGCAGAAGTCAAAGCACAACATGTCCAAGCTCAAGACAGCGTCGGGGTACAACATTCTCTACCCCTACCTGTGCCTGCTGCCGGATGAGGAGTATGTGGGCATCATGCTGCAGGTAGGACCCTGCCCTGCCCTCACTGAGCCACAGGAGCAGGGCCGCCCGGACGGCCATAGGGCTGCCACAAAGCACTGATGTCCTGCTCGGGCCAGCAGAATCAGAACATGAGCTTCAAAGCTGGTGCAGGCTCTGTCTGCTCCCTGTGCTGAGCAGTCAGAGAAGCCCTGCTCTGTCCTGGCCATGTTTCCTTCCTCCTCATTTGCTCAGCATCACGGGAATCGGCATCTTTCTATGCTCCCCACACAGGGGCTTTAACTCCCGCTTTGTCTCTCTGTTCCATCTTTCTGTTCCTCCCTCCTTAAGACCCTCTTTGCCTTCCCCTTTCTCAGATCCTCAACACCCTCTCTCCACAAGGAGAATCCCTGGCTGTCTTGGCCCGAGAGCTGGCCTCCAAAGTCTACAACAGATACATCACCCAGAGGAAGCTGCGCAGCCGCCAGCTGGAGAAGGTGCAGGAGATCTATGAGGACTACATCCACCTGCTGGCAAAGGACAGCCAGGTAGGTACACCTGAGAGAGGGGGGCCTGGGGCCTGCGGGTTACAGAGCAGAGACGGGGCGAGGCAGTTTGTCCACCTCCTCGCAAGCACAAGGTCCAGGTTCTGAGAATCTGCTGCTGCAGAGGCCACCAGAACCAGCAGAGCCCCATCTAGTGCTCGGCAGGCCCCCTGCCCCATGGCAACAGACGGGTCGGTTCTGGCATAGCAGTGGGTATTTCTGAGCCTGAAGGTTTTAAATCGTCAGAACTGATCCCTTGGAGCCAGGCATCCCGTGCAGGAGAGCTCTGGGGCTTGAGGAGGGTGCGCTTTGCAGGGCAGGACAGGAGGGGAGAAAGGGGCCAAGGCCACCGATCTGGGCAGCTCGAGGGCCGGATGAGCAGGTCGTTCCCAGAGCTGTGTGCGCGTGGCATGGCGGGGGAGGTAGATCTGCAGTCTGGGAAGGAGGGTCAGGATGGTGTGGGGAGAAGGTGTCAGCACAGAGATGTGGCGAGAGGAAGGGATTTGCAGCGCCGCTGTCCTGGCCTGCAGCAGAAGCAGGTTCTTGCTGTTGGGCTTGCCCCAGCCACGTCAGCAGTCCTTCCCCCAACTACCCCTGTCAGGGAGGACCTCACAGGGACACAGAGACAGCAGGGTCCTTCTCAGAGCTGTGTTCCAGGTACATAGATCCCATCCAGCAAACTCCCTGGGAGCAGTGTGGCTGGCCCCTCCAGCTGACCCGATTTTCTCCTTCCACCTCCCAGCCCGACGAGTACTTGCCACGGGAATACTGGGAAAAGCTGGTGGCAGAAGCAGGCTTTGGGCCTTCCCTGAACTTGAAGGACTGCAGCTGGCCGTACATGCTCCTCCTGCGCCTGGGCATGCACATGTTGGAGCTCCTGGTGCAGGCTGTCAAGGTGCCCAGGAACATCCTCAATCCTCGCCTGGAGCCCAAGCTTATCCCTGTCCTCTACCACATCTACTCCTTCCGCAGCAGCTGGCAGGTGAGCCTTGTTCTGGGGGCTCTGGGACTGTGCAGGTCACCTCTTCATCGGAACTGGGCCTTTGCAAGGCCCTTTTCCCTCCCTGCTGCCTTTCCTGCTCAGGGACACTTGGAGGGGCCTCTGGTTCTGTGCAGACAGTGTCAGTACTTAGCATGATCGTCATGTAGTGGCTGACTGACCACATGCTCTTCCAGGCTCCAGCCCTAATCCTCTACTGCTGACCTTCACCTCTCTGATTCTCCTCTCCAGGTTGGGCTGATAAAGCCCCATCCCATCTTCTCCCAGATTGTGTCAGACGCTGCAGAGACCTTGCTGACCTTTAACTCCTCCGCCATACCTATGCTGTGCCCCCCGGTACCCTGGACCTCCCCCCACTTCGGTGCCTTTGTCCTGAATGACACCAAGTTGATGCGCTTTGTGGATGGGGCCGTCCAGCACCAGCTGCTCCTGGAGCAGTGTCCTCTGGTGAACCTCCACCCCGTGCTGGATGCCTTGAACCAGCTGGGCAACTGTGCCTGGAAAATTAACCAGCCAGTGCTGGATATCATCATCTCCATCTTCAATGACAAAGGCAATGAGAAGCTGGACATCCCACCACCCATCTCTGAGGCCCCCAGGCCTTCTGCTGCTCCCAGCAATTCCTCTACCTGGAACAAGTCCCAGAAGCACGAGTTGCTCCTGTGCAAGAAGAAGGCAGCTGAAATGCACAGCTTGCGCATGGATGCGCTCTATAAGCTCTCCATCGCCAACTACGTCAGGGACAAGGTGTTCTGGTTTCCTCACAACATGGACTTCCGAGGCAGGACTTACCCTTGCCCACCGTATTTCAACCACCTCGGTAACGATGTCACCCGGGCCATCCTGCTGTTCGCAGAGGGAAGGCCACTGGGGCCCAAGGGCCTTGACTGGCTGAAGATCCACCTCATTAACCTCACGGGGCTGAAGAAGAAGAGCGCCTTGCAGGAGCGGCTGGAATATGCCAATGAAATCATGGAGGAGATCCTGGACTCAGCTGACCACCCGCTCACGGTAGGTGGGGAACGGCTGGCAGGGCTCTGCTCGCTCTTGGGGTGGAGTGGTGGGATCCTGAGCCACAGGGGAATAGCGTGGGCTCCGGGAGCCTGCAGCTAGCCCCAGGCGGGCTGGGAGGTTCCCTTTCAGTGACCGAACTGAAAAGCAGGGAAGTTCCTCTGTGTTGGAGTCCAAATAGGAATTGTCCAAATGAGCCAAGTGAAAAAGGGATCGGGGGGTTGTCTTTAATTTCAGAGGAGACTTAACCATTCCTCTTATTTAGCATAGCTTCTAGAAAGTAAAATAAAATGGAAATCAATCAGTTTTGAAACAAAAACATTTTGAAGGATAACACTTTGAGAGGAAAAAGGGAAACAAAGCATTGCAGAGTTTCCTAAATAACATATTCTTATCTGAAAACACGATGAAATATTAGGGAAATGGAGGCACGGTGGGAGGAGGTGCCTTGCCCAGTATATCCCGAGAGCGCAGGGGCTCCTGCCTCGCTTTGGGGGGCCACAGGAGCACTGCCCGCTCCTACCAGTGTGTGCTTTCGTTTTCCCAGGGCAGGAAGTGGTGGATGAACACCGACGAACCCTGGCAAGCCTTGGCGTGCTGTATGGAAATCGCCAAAGCCTCGCGGTCCCCGGATCCGGCAGCCTACATCTCTCACTTCCCGGTTCATCAGGTAGGAGCCCAACGGGTCCGCATGGCCCGTGTGGCTGAGCCGGGGGGAGGAAAACGGGCAGGGCAGAAAGCTCAGGGCAGGGCAGAAGCGCCCAGGCCTCCAACGCTGCGTTTACTACGCCGCGCGACCAGGCTTTCTTAAGCATGGGAGTGCAGTCCACAGGCATCTTGGCTTGAGAGCTCCAGTAATTTGCTGCTCCATGCAGCCTTAATGAGCCGGTACAGTTAAGTGCTGCTTTGCTTCCTTTGGCTGGAGCAGAGCCTGTCTGGGAGATCGCTGTCAGCTGCCCGCAGGGTGAGACCCGGGCCAGTCTTACCTTCTCCAGCCGCAGGATCAGGACTGGAAATCAGCCCGACCCTGGCTGGGTGGGACGTGGGGTGGAGCATGGCAGCACCTGCCCATCTGAAGTGCTTGGGGCTGTACGGAGGCTTTGGGGGCCTTTGCTCTGCTCCTGTTCTGAGGCTGGAGCCAAGCAGCTCTGCAGGAGCAAAAGATGGGAGGTCTGGAGCTCTGAAGAAGGGGAGGAGGACAGAGGTGATCTGTCCCCTGCATTCAGTGACATTCATCATGTGCCCTGTCCCTGCTTGGTCCCAGACGTGCCCGCGCTCTGAGCGGGGCAAGTGCAATCGCTCAGGTGCAGCTCAGCTCTCTGAAGGCATCTGTCCTTCCCGGCCGGGGAGAGGAGCCAGGCAGCCGCTCCCGTAGCCAGCGCTCAGCCCTTTCTCCCTGCTGCGTCCCAGCAGATCTGCAGCACTCTCTGCAGCCGCTGCCGAGCCAGCTATCTGTCTGCACTGATAAATCCCCTTGCTGCATGGGAGACAATGATTAATTGTTTTCCTGGTGAGAGGGGTTTGCTCATTTATCTCATTAGAAGATCAGATGGCCCTAATGAAGTGGGGGGGAGAATGGGGTATATTCTGCCAGGTCTGGAATCTGTATGAGGCCATCTAAACTGATACAGTTATGACAACAAAAGATCAAGAGAGCAGTCGGGGGTGTGTGGAGGGTGCCGTTAATGAAATTCAAGCAAGGACTTCTTCTGGAGGGCACCCCAGTCTCTTTCCACCTGAGTCATCAGCGCTCGGTTAATAGAGGCAGCTCTTCTGCCGCGGCAGGGCTGCCGGAGCCCTGTCAGTTCTCGGCTCTGCAACTTGCTGCACTGCAGGGTGTGGGGAGGAGGCGGAGAGGAGAGGAGCGTTGATCCTGCCGGCAGCTGCAGGCTCCCCTTGACCAGGCAGAGCCCAGCCGCAGGAGGAGCAGGGATGGTCCAAAGCAGCAGCACGTCTTCTGTGAGAAGTGTTTCTGCTGGTGCTGTTTGGGGAACAGCAGGACCTTCCCACGCCATCATCCAGGTCCTGCCTATCTCATCCGAGCTGATCTCGGTCCCAGGAGGGCTGTCGGGGCAGCTGCTGTGACAGATCGGCCGGCCTGCCTCTGTAACTGCAACTTTGGGAAAGGCCGGGTCAGAGCTGGTTTCTGTCAGAAGGATGTTTTCATCAGCCACGGAGCGGAGGTAGCACAGCTAGCTGAGCCTCGGCGTCAGCTGTGGCTTGATGAGCGATCTTTGGCTCGGCCTGCCTCTGATCCCGCTCCTGGGCTTTCTGAGGTTGTTTTGACTGCCGGCTCTTGGGGCTTCTTTTAGCACCCCAGACAGATTTGTTGTTTTCCAAATTTTCTGTTTTTCAGTGTTTCCACAGAGCTCTGTCTTTGCAAATTCATGGAGGGGGCAGTGTGATGGGAGGTTTTCTTTTTTTAAACCTCATAGGCAGCAGTGTTTAGTGATGAGACCCAGACAGGAAAACTGGCCAGAAGGAAGATGGAAACTGGTGCGGCCCTGGCCACTACTGGGAGATCAGCTGCAAACCTGTCCGAAGAGAGGGGGGGAAAACAGCAACAACCTTCTGAGCCAAGTGCATCTGTGCTGTTGAACGGGGGCGGATGAGCAGGGCTCCATCCACACACTGACACCTTGTTTCCACCCTGCTCTCTTCCCACACGCAGGACGGCTCTTGCAATGGTCTACAGCACTACGCAGCCCTTGGCCGGGACCTTATTGGAGCCATCTCCGTCAATCTGATGCCCTGCAGTGTCCCCCAGGATGTCTACAGTGCAGTGGCCCAGCAGGTGAGGCACGGTGGGGACAGGGGGAGGTGTCCTCTTGGAACTGCCTCCCTCCCTTGCCAGTGGTTGCACGGGGTCACTCTAGCTCCCAAGGAGAAATGTCGAGGTACGACCAGCGTACAGAGGGCTGGGAAAGCAAGAGCTGGCCACAGGCAGGGAGTCTCTCCCTCCCTGAATGAGAACCACTGCAGCAACTGCAGTGGGGATCTGGCTGCAGATCTGTCCTGACAGAGGTAGCTGTAAGGAATCCACTGGGATTTCTGCTGTCCTCACTTCTCCTGAATGAAGTCTGGGAGAAGTAGGGTAGAGAGGTGGAAGAGAGCAGAGAGTGTTCTTCATCTCTTGGTCACAGCTGGGTGGCCCACAGGTGATGGGATTTTCTTCGTTTGAGCTGGGGAGGAGGGAGTGGGGAGAGATTCAGCGTTTGGCACTGCTGCTAAGTCTTCAGTTTTCTTGGCAAGACACGATGTGAAATGAGCCTGCTGGGAGTGTGCTGAGATCTACCAGACTCAACTGGCATTGAACCCCTGGCTCTCCCTTCTAGGTTTCAGCATATTTTATCCAGGCAGCACCGCACCAGAGGGCGGGAGGAGCACACGGAGGGTGCATGGTGTGCTCAGTTATCACTGGGGGTGGCAGAAGTGGGAGAACCCGAGTCCTGAGCCACAGTCCTAGTGCCATGTCCTTGGGATGTCTGGCACCGCCCAGCTGCCAAGGGACACTGCTCTGCTGAGGCAGCAGGGGAAGGCTCTGGTCCCCGTGGGCACGGTTATCTGTGAGATGTGGATGCCTCTTGATTCCTTTAGCAGATGATCTCTGTTAACCAGGGCTGGTGAAGATGGGCTGCAGGGTTTCTGATGGGAGGTCAGGCCAGGCAGCGCACAGCTGGGGGGGTCTCATGTGGCCCCCCTGGCTCTCCCCCAGCCATGGAGGGGGCTTGGGTCAGCATGGCTCGCAGTGGGGCTGACCTCCCGGGACGCTTTCCTCCTCAGGTGGAGGAGTTCCGAAAGAAGGATGCTGAACAGGGGGTGAAGGTCGCCCAGGTGCTGCAAGGCTTCGTGAGTCGCAAGGTGGTGAAGCAGACAGTGATGACGGTGGTGTACGGTGTCACACGCTATGGTGGGCGGCTGCAGATGGAGAAGCGTCTCAAGGAGATTGACGAGTTCCCTGAGGTAGCGTGCCTGCCCCGGCCTCCCCCAGCAGGGTTTTGCTCAGCTCTCAGTCCCTGCTGGGAGAGGTACCTGCACTGCCCTTCCTGGGGGTTTCCTTCCTGCCCTGCTCTCTCCTTACCCCCCAAATCTCAGCCAGCAGAGGGACGTGCAGGACCGAGCCCCCCATGCCTGTGCCAGGCTTGTCCAGCCTGCAGGAGAGCTGTCTGCCAGCACTTGTGGGTGGGGAGGGATTCTTCAGGTGGGGCTGCTCCTCATCCTTCCTGGGCCCAGCTTGGTGGCATGACAGCCTCAGCTGGTGTTTCAGATGCAAAACAAGGTTTGTGGCTGTGCTCTTGCCTCTGGAAGTGGCCCTTTGTCACAGAGCTCTTGGAGGCTTGCTCCTCCTGGCACCTGTTTCTTGTTCTGTGACCCCACTGTGAGACAGTCCTCGCTGAGCGGGTGGCTTGCTGTGGCAGGTTGGTGCTAGGAGTGTTTCTGCCATGTGTTAACATTCCTGGGGCAAATGAGGCAGCGAGAGCCTCCTGTTTGTCCAGGGACATTACGCAGAGATCAGCCTGTCCTCAGACAAGGAGCTGTCTGAAATGCTGATCTCAGCCTCCCTCCATCACAACCCACAGCCATCTGCAACAGCTCAAGACTTAGCACAGTTTGTGATGGAGGCAATTTTGAGGCACCGGAGAGCAGGGAGATGCTCTTTTAGCTTACCCCAGGTCCCATCACTTTGCTTCGCATCTTTTGCTGCCCCTTGGCCTGACCCCTTGCTCTGCCTTCGGTCTGCGCAGGAATACTTGTGGGAAGCATCTCACTACCTCGTAAAGCAGGTGTTCAATGGCATCAAGGAGATGTTCTCAGCAACTCGAGATATCCAGGTGAGGTGCCTGTTTCCTCTTATCTCTCTCTGCCTTTTCTCCTTCCCTGGCCCACCCATACATAGACCAGGGAATGCTCCATGGGGATGGTTATTCTGGGTCCTGGCCCAGAGAGGATCCTCCTGTCCCAGCCCAGAGGTGTGGGATTGTGCCTGTTGCAGGGCCAAACCCCCGAAAGCGCTGGGCTGTCACAGTCAGTGGCAGGAGTCGGGCTCACCTGTGCTGGTTGGGGATGGGGTCTCCCAGCTGCCCATGCTAACTCCAGCCGCTTTCTTCCCCACTTCCCTCTGCTAAAGAACTGGCTGACGGAGAGTGCCAAGCTCATTGCCCAGTCGGGACGGACGGTGGAGTGGGTCACGCCGCTGGGTCTCCCCATCGTGCAGCCCTATTATCGGTCCAGGCCCACTGTGGTGAGTATCTCGTGTGCAGGACTCATCTACGCCTCCCTCTGCCATGGTGGGGAGCAGGGAGAGGGCAGCCGGGCTTCGAGGCAGCCAGCTAAAGCCTTGCAGGTTGGCATCACCCGTAGGTGAGCCTGCGGAGTAGGTGGGATTAGTGTGTGCAGGCACATCCTCCAACCTCGTCGCTCCCTGCAGACTGGAGTGTGGGGGTGGGCTGGTGAGGAAGCTCTGCTGCTCCCGTCCCACTCAGGCAGCTGGGGCACGGGCCCGTTCCCCCCACCGAGGAGCCTTCCTCAGGGCTCCTGTGATTCAGTCTCGCTGCTCTTGCCTCCCACACGCTGCTGCACTGACTCACGTCTCCTCAGCCTGTCTCGTCCTCACAGCCGCTCACCTCCAGGAGCCCTTCTCTTCGCCCTCGCAGGGGCGAATCGGTGCATCACTGGGAAGGGGTGAAGGATGCCTGCCAGCATCTGCAGGAGGGGGAGCTGGCAAGGTGTCACTGAGGAGTGATAGCTGCCGTGGTGACTGGGATGCCCTGGAAAGGTCCCTGCCCAGGCCCCTTGTTGCAGCCAGGGACGTTTGCTGCAGAGCAGGGTAGCTCGTGGTCGGCGTGAGCCCCTCTCCAGAAGTACGGGGCAGTGCTGAGTGCCTCGTGCTGGCTGGGCAGGGCAGTGTGACAGCCGATCCCCTTTCTCTCTCCCTGCAGCTGAATTGCAGCATGCAGAACTTGAGCGTGAAGAACTCCAACAACAACCAGTAAGTATGAAACCAGTCTTTACTGAGCCCCTGCTGTCCCCAGCCTGTGCTCTGGGGACAAAACCTTCCCATCAGTGGAGCCTGCCAGTGAGTGCCAAAGCTCCTGGTATCCCCCTGAGCTGCAGAAAGCCAGCCAGAGGAGCACCCCCTGTGCTTCAGTGGGTCTTGGGGCCCTCCAGGGCTGCCCCCGTCAATCCCCAGTTTCGGCTGGCACTGGCTCTGTGCTGGCGCGCTCATCTTTGGTCCTGGAAGTGCCCCAGCTCCTCCCGTCTCCCACTCTGTGCTGCAGGAAGCCTGATACAGTGAAGCAGAAGAACGCCTTCCCGCCCAACTTCATCCACTCCCTGGACTCCACGCACATGATGCTCACGGCTCTGCACTGCCTCAGGTAGGGAGCGGGCAGCCGGGGATCTTCCCTGGCTCCGGGACTCGGTGTCTGCTGGGAGAGCATCGCCAGGGCGAGGCGTGCGATGTGGGAAGGAGGTTTCCCTGGTGGGTGGGTGTTTGGGGTTTCTGGCAGAGAAGGGTCGAGAGGAGGCAGCAGGGCAGGGACAGGGAGATGGCGGGGTTAGCCGTCTCTCTGAAGATCTGCAGGCGCCGTATGGGGAGGTCCCCTCCTTGCACGGTCCCTGCTTACGTCCCAGCAAGAGGGCCTACATGGGACAGGGGACATCGCAAAGAGGGGGCTCTCAGCGCTACTTCATGGCATCTTCTGCTGCCTCCCAGGCAGGGCCTGACCTTCGTCTCAGTCCACGATTGCTATTGGACTCACGCGCTCACTGTGGATGTCATGAACCAGGTAAAAGTGTCCTCCTGGGTCCCTTGTGAGCAGGGATCTTGCTGACCTGTCCTCTGGGCGCTCGCCAGCCCTTGCCTCCCCTGGGCTTTGCTCCATAGGCTGATTTATTTAACCAGGCAAGGTGAACCTGGGGTGCTTGCTGGCGATTGCAGCTGATTTCCTGGTGCCATAGCCCCATCTCCTCCCACCCTTCAAGGAGAGCCTGCAGGAGAATCTGTGCCTGTAAATCGGCGCTAGACACAGCGCCTAGCAGAGATAGTGCCTCTGTCTTGCCCTGGGCTCTTTCCCCTGGAGTCCTGCGAGGGCTGTTGGACAGTAGATTGATAACTGGGGGTCAGCCTCTGCTTCCCACCTCCCCAGGCTGATTCCCTTCACCCTTGTCTGGCAGCCCCCCCTTCCCACTCTTGCCTGCTGCCTTCCCTGCCCCTCACCTCTGACCTGTCTTGGCTGAGAAGCACTGAGGGGAAGGAGGGGAAAACGCCTGTTAACCTGCGACTCACCATTGCTCCCCGGATCAGATCTGTCGGCAGCAATTTGTGGCTCTGCACAGCGAGAAGATCCTGCAGGATCTGTCCGAGTTCATGCTGGAGAAGTACTGCAGGTATTCCTCGCCTCTTGGTGAACCCCCACCACCCTCCTTCCTACCCACGCCGATTCCCTCTCCCAGCGGTGGTGCCCAGATGCTCATGGGTTGGGTCGTCTGCCTGGGGGTTGCTCTGGAGGGAAGTTGTGCTTCCTTCTTGACTGATGCCCAAATTGCCTTAGACCTCAGTGTGAAAAACAAGGTGTCTGCACCCTTTTTGCTGCAGAACCGAAGCAGAGTTTGGTGCTTGAATCCCTCGGTGGGCCTGGGGTGGGCCATAATGTCTGTGCCTTGGGTTCCCCACTGTGAATGAGGCAGTGAGGAGCAGCGAAGACGGGCGTTGGGTCGGCCCAGTGTGTGGCCCTGCGTTACCGCCGCAGAGCCAGCCAGATGGCACGGACCGACCCAGTCCTGGGCAGGGTCTGTAGATGCCTCGGCACCTGCCTAGGGCTGCTGTGGCAGGGGCTGGGCTCCTGCTGCAGGGTGTCCCGTGTTTTGGAAGAGCTGAATCCTGTTGTCAGGGGCCTGCACCGGGGAGCAGAGGAGAGTGCGCCTTCTCCCAGAGCTCCCGTGTTGATTTGCTTTCTTTCTGGTTCATCCAGCCCCGGCAGAGAGACTAGAGCCCTCTGGCAGAAGAAACTGATGGAGCAGCTGTCAAATGTCCCCAAGACAGGTAGGAGCACAGGACAGGAACTGCAAAGCTCAGGAGCAGTTTGGAGACAAGGGGAGATGGGGAGCGGCCCCCAAAATCACTGAGCCCATGTGGTGTCTGAAGTTGGACACAGTGAGGGTCTGGCCGGCCGTGCTAAAGCTGTGCCCTAAGGTCAGGTTGTCCTGCCTGTGCTGGACTGCAGAGCCATGGGGCAGCGCCTTAAGATGTTCCCCTGTAGCATCTCTGTGAGCAGTCCCTGCCTTCCCTGGAGCCGAGCCCCTGGGATTTTCCCCAGGCTGACCCAGCTCATCCCGTCCCTGTCTTGTTGTTCCTCTCCCATCTGTTTCCAACCACGACGTATTTGCCTGGAGCTGGGATTGAGGCACTCAGCATGGTAATTGCCAGGATCTAGATGATACACATGCAATGGGATTAAGGCAATTAGTTTAACTCCTCCTAATCTCTCGGCCCTGCCTCTGCCAGACCATCTGGCTAACCCTTGTTCTGCCTTTGCAAAACGGAACAGGCCAGTGCTCCGTTGCTGTTGAGCAGCTGCCGTGGTCAGCCCCAGAGGCAGCACGATCCGTTCGTACCGTGAGGCTGTACGCTCCTCTCTTCCTTCCCTGCCTTGCTGCTGTTAGCTTCCTACCACTGTCCTAGATAAATTTGGAGGGACGTCAGTTCCTGGAAGGCGTCGAAGATCCCTGCTCTCCTGACCTACCCTGCAGCAGGGGCTGAGGAGGGCTCGGAGCAGCTTCTCTCCCAGTTGCCCCATCTCCACCCTGCTCTGACCTCTCCTCTCCCTCACTTTCCCCAGGCGAATTCAACCTGAAGAAGGTGATGGATTCCACCTATTTCTTCAGCTGAGCCGCGGCAGCCAGCGGGGCCCTGGACTACCTCTGGACTGCCGGCTGCCTCAGAGGCTGCGGTAGGCACTGGCCTGCGAGGCTCCTCTGTCCTGCGTCTCATGGGGAAAGTGGGTACAGCTGCCCAGCAACAGATACCTGCCCAACACTGGGATGCTGGGGCAAACTGGGGCTCCTCGAGGAGTGCAGGAGCAGCCACGAGGGGCCGGTGGGGGACAGGGTGTCTGCACTGTTTGCTGTTACTGCCTGCTTCCTAGGCAAGGGGAGAGGGCATCGAGCCCTGGGGAAGGCTGCGTCTCAAAGGGGTGATGGTAGACGGGGCTGGCTCCCCTCAGTCCTCACCCTGGCACCATGTGCCTGCCACTGCTGAGAGGGCCAGAGCTTGCCTGGCTGGCGCCTGTCCTGGGGTGCCACCCCTCTCCCCCAGCCGGGCTGGAGGGGCCGGCAGGCGGCCTGGTGGGTGCTGCTCTCCATGCCTGCTCCAGCTGCGGGGCACTGTCACCGCTCTCCTGTAGCGCAGCCTCTGTGGCTCCCGACTCTCGGTTCCAGGGATCGGTTTCAATTCTGCTCACTGGGTCTCAGGCAGGGAAAACCACTAACGCAGGGGTAGAGGTGTACGATACTGTAAATAAAATGTTTTTTGAAATACTAGATGGGAACCGTGTCCTTCTCGGCATCTTTGCCTGAAGTCTGCAGGGTGTCCGGGGAGGTGGGACTGATGTCGCCATAGACTGCCACTGCTTTGCTGCTTGGGGTGTTGTGTTCTGGAAATGCTTTTGTAGCAGAAACAGAGACAAAACTTTCCCTCAGTTTTGCGACTGGCCGGCGCAGCTGCAGCGGGAGCAGGGCTCTCACCGGGGCTGGCTGCAGCCACTCGGCCCTTGCGTTTCTAGCCAGGAGCTCCTGTCTTACAGACCGGGACCTTCTGTGGGGCTGCGTGTTTGTGTCCCAGCTCCTGCAGCGGTTGATGGTTGGAGATCTTGCAGCTGGAGCTCTGTGTTTGGCCCAGCTCTTGGCCGAGCCCTGCACCTACCAGCTCCAGGTCACAGCCTGCTCCCAGCTCCTTCCCCCCTGCAGCCCTACGGTGTCCAGCTGACACTGGACTGGGCAGGACATGGCCCTGCCAGCAAGGGGAAAGGTGGTGGGAGGCTTTTTGCCTTGTCATTTTTCTGGCAAGGAAGCAGCTCTTCAAAGGACAAAGCTGCCTCCTGCGGCCCGGCCTGGGGCTGTGCCCGGTGGCAGGGCTGGGCGAGGGGAGCAGGAGCAGCCGGAGTCGCAGCAGGGATGGATAGCGGCGAAGGAGAAGCAGAGACGGAGTCGTGCGTAGCTCTGTCAGTTACTGACGTTTATTGCACAGGATGGGCTGGATGGAAAGGTGGATGCTTGGAGCGGGGCCCTGTCCCGCTGGTTGCGCAGCTACAGGGCGTTGGGCTGGCACGTGGCCCCTCGCTCGCGGTCGCTGCATACATTCAACGTGGAAGGCTCCAGAGTGGCAGGCAGAGAGGCATACGTGCACACACACACACACACGCACCCCCCCCTGCACACACGTCTGTAGGTGCACACGCACACACACGCAGGCACGCTGGTACACGCAGTGTGTGCCTTCCCCAGCCTTAAAGCTGGGAGCGCCCGTGGGGCAGCCCCAGGGCTCGGGTCCCCAGGCTCCGGTGTCTGCCTCTGTCCTAACGCTGACTACGGGGAAGTCGGGCCGCGTTTACCCCCCAGCCCCGGGGTCAGGGCGGGGGGCAGCGTGTGCGTGACCGTCCCTCAGACCCGCCAACTTACCTCCAGTCCTGGACCGTCACCCCTCGCCTTGGGTCTGTGGGAGGGGAGGCAGGGACGCGCGCAGGTGCTGGGGCTGGCCAGCGTGCCTCAAGCCCCAGGGAGGTGTCCTGCGGATGCACACACACAGGTATGTATTCAGGTCATATATATCATATACAGAGTTGATCACGGGGGATGATGCAGCTGTGGCTTCTATGGGGCAGCCGGGGAGGCTGGGGGCAGCAGGGCTTCGCCATGGGGAGCGGGAGATGTGGCCAGACTTTGGTCGGAGGCGACGCAGCCAGGGGGCTCAGCCCGGCCCCCCGCGGTGGGTGGGGGGCGCAGAGGCCCCGTGCCCACCCCCAGCAGCTGCCCCGCTCTGCAGCGTTGGCGGGAGGAAGCCAGGGAGCAGGGCTGGTGCCGCGGCGGGGGGAGGCAGCCGGCGGGGTGGCCGTGGCCCTCACCCAGCGCTCCTCGGTGGGGTGGCGCAGGATGGGCACGGGGCGAGACGGGACTCACTGCCGCAGCGCCCACTGGTGCGCTCGTCCCTGCGCCCGGCGCGGCACGGAGGTCACAAGTTGGAAGACAGCCTGGACTTGGCCGGGTCCGTGTCGGGTGTGCTGGCTGCCGAATCCTTGCGGGCCGCCGCCGAGTCCTGCGGCAGGGCAGGCGGCCCCGCGTGCACCGAGCCCGTGGACGCCGGGTGGGCCAGGGCCCCCCGTGAGGGTGCCTGGCCCCGTAGCCCGGCCGGGGGCCCGGGGCCTGGCGAGGCGGCAGCCGGGCCCCCGCCGATGGAGGCGCAGGACTCGCGGGCTGAGGCCGGGGGGCTCTGGGTGCTGCCGGCCGCCAGCCCGTGGGGCAGGGAGGGCTGCGAGGCCGACAGGGGCCGCGAATCCTGGCTGAGGCTGCTGGTGTGCAGCGCCTGTGTGCTTTTGTGGGCGGCCAGGCGCTGGGGCGAGCCGGGCGCCTGCTGCTGGCTGAGGGAGAGCTGGGAGCCCAGCTGCCCCGGGGCGCCTCCATAGGCGAACGTCCGGCTGGCCAGGGGGCTTTGGGACGGCGGGCTGGCCGCTGCCGTGGCGAAGGCGCTGGTGGAGGTGGGCAGGGCCGCGGGCTGCGCCTGGTCCTGTGAGGGCGAGGGGTTGGCGTGGGGCACGGGGGGCTGCGACTGCTGCGAGGGGCTCTGCTGCAGCAAGACGGGGGAGACGGCGAAGGGGCTGGGCATGGCCTGGGCGTACTGCAAGCGGCGCATCATGCGGGGCGAGCCCAGGGCCATGGAGCCCACCAGCGGGCTGGCCATCTGCGGGCAGAAGCTCATGGCGACGGCTTGCTGGAGGGTGGCGATGGCGGAGGTGACCTGGGGCTGGACGGGGCTGTACATGGCCGTGTGCTGCTGCAGCTCCGCCTGCTGCACCATCTCCCGGTCGTACTTGACGATCTCCTGGATGATCTCGTTCTCCTGGTTGTTGAAGACGCCTGAGTTGAGGTCGTGCTGCACTTTGTGGAGCAGGATCGAATTCTTCTTCCCTGCGAGGAGGGGGCCGGGATGGGGAGCACCATGAGACCCTGCGCTGGGGCTACGCTGGGCCCCCCCCACCCCGGCCATGGCTGCCCCACGCTGCAGGACACCCCGGCCTCCCCACAGCCCCCTGTGCCCTACCGATGCGGTCCAGGCGGTCGATGGCCACGGTCTCAAAGGCCCGTCTCATCATGGGGTACTCTTCCAGCACCTCGTTGAAGTTGTCCACTGAGAGCGAGTAGAGGCGGCAGTAGGTGTCTGCCCGGACACTGGCCGTGCGCCGGCCACGGGTCAGCAGGCAGATTTCTATGGGGGATACAATGGTGCCAAAGTCACAACACCGCCAGCAAGGACTGGAAATGGGGACAGGCCAGGAGCGAGGGGCGAGAACCATTGAGTGGTGGGTGCCCTGGGACAGCACGGCCATCCCGGTGCCTCTCGCAGAGCCCAGGAGGGGACCCGGGCTCAGCCCCCCCCGCCCAGGGCTCACCTCCAAAATAGGAGCCGTCAGAGAGTTTCATCTCCTTGTTGCCCTTGGTGAGAATGCTGACCACCCCGTGCTGGATGAAGTACATCTTCTTGCCGATGGTGCCCTCGCGGATGATGTAGTCGCCCGGCTGAAACACCTCAAACTTCAGCTTGGTGAGCATCGCTGTGACGAAGTTGGGATCCGCATTGGCAAAGAGCGGCATCGAGGCCACCAGCTTGCGGCAGTTGAAGTTCACGATTTCCTGCAGGGGAAGGAGGTGAGGGACCAGGAGGCAGGGACATGGCTTCCCCCAGGGCCGAAAGGAAACAGAGGTGTCAGCACACAGACACGATTGTGCACGGACACACTCACACTCGGAGCTGCAAAGCTGGCGCAAGAGGTGCTCAACCCCATGCACGTGCGCTGCAGGAGCCGGTGGGACCCACAGCCTCCCCTGCAGCAGGGAGCAGGGGGCCCTCGCCCTGGGTGGGGCGGTCTCTGTCCTCACCGCAGCGTCCCCCGGGCGGCTCTCCAGCCCCCGCAGCCCTTACCTCGCGCAGGGGCTCGTTGAGCTCCCCCAGGATGCTGTCCTCGTCGAACATCTTGCCCTGGTAGCGGTGCTCGTAGTAGTCGTGGATCTTCTGGCGGAAGTCGGCAGGCAGCTTGTGGAAGGACATGTACTGCTCCACCTGCTTGTACTGTGGGGAGAGGCGGCGTCAGCACCCAGAGGGGCCGGGGCTGCAGGGCTGGGACCCCCCCACCTCCCCGCTCCATGGGGTGGGTCCAGGGCCCCTCCTGGCTGGCAGATCCCCCTCCACCGCCCCATCCCTGCCCCACGGATGGTATGGATACGGAACCCTCGCCCTGCCTGGCTGCGCGCACAGGCGCCGCTGCGGCTCCAGGAGGGGATGCGACGGCTGGGTGCAGGACAGGAACCATGGCCCCCCATCCAGCCCAGTCCTACCTTCTCCTGGTACTGGCGCCGGGAGGAGTCCAGAGACTGGATGAGGGCGGTGGCGTGGCCGATGAACATGGCGTAGCAGGTGGCCCCCACGATCATGCTCAGCATCGTCAGCCAGATGTCCGTCATGCTCTCGGGTGCCTGCTTCCCATAGCCGATGCAGAGCATGTGGCTCATCGACTTGAAGAGGGCAAAGGAGTACAGCTCGCTCCAGGAGTCGTTCTGCAGCGACAGGGGCAGCGGCGGCGCTCAGCCCGCGCTGGTGCAGGGCTGCTCGCACGTGTGTGTGTGTGTGTGTGTGTGTGCACGGGCACGCGTGTGTACAACGCCCCGACTCAGGCCTGGCAGACGGTCCAGGTTCTCTGCCTGCATCTCCCAACAGCACTCAGCAATAGCATTTCTTGTCTTTGTTTCTTTTTGAGAGTCTCACCTTGCAGGTGAGATCCAAACAAACCCAAACCCAGGCACGGCTGGGGCTGCGGCGATCCCACAGCACTCCGCTCCTTCCCGGCGGGTTTCCGCACCTCACCGCCCGCCTGGCTTCGCTTTAGGCAGTCAGTCATTTTATTTTTTTTTTTTTAAGCTGATACGAAAGCACAGCGAGCCCCTGTGAAATGCTGTGATGGGAACAAGCTCTGAGTTTGTGGAAGCCACCGAGTTATCGCACCACTCGTGCCTGGGAGCCTGCGGACCTGGCTGGGACAGCAGGCAGCTGCAGGCAGGGATGGGCTGTGGCTCCTGGGGCAGGAATCCCCCGGCCCAGCTTCACGCGAAGCCCCGGGCCCCCCAGGAGCGAAGCAGCCAGGGAAGGAGACGCAAGAGATGGGGAGGAGAGGCCGGGGATGAAGCCAGGCGGGGGAAACAGAGCAGAGACAGCAACACCGGCAGAACAGGACGAGACGGACAGAGGGAGAAGAGCCATTTGTAGCAGGCTGCAGGGCTGAGAGGGAGCAATTAGAAACGTGGCCCATTATTTATTAATAGCAGCTTTGTTGCTAATTAGCAGGAGATGGCAGCAGGGGATGGGGCAGAGCGCTGTGTCAGCATCTCCCTCCCACCCGGATCGATCTGCCCCGAGTCCTGCGAGACCTCACCAGGGACCGTCCGCAGCAGGCGCGGGGTGCCCTGCGCGCCCTCTGCGCTCGCTCTGTCGGGGCACCGCGACACCGGCCGGCGCGGGGATGGCATCTCCTGGGTCAGTGGAGAGAGGCCAGGCGACGCAGGGATGGACGGGGGCCTGGGGGGAGCAGGGCGGGGAGCGCGACAGGGCCGGGGCTGGCACTCACCACCATCCCGTTGATGGAGACCCAGCAGTTCTGGGGGAAATCCTGCAGCATGGGCACGAGGAACTGGAGGCAGCCGTCCCAGTGGCAGAGCAGCAGCATCATGCCGATGAGGTTGATGATCCTCATCACCGCGCTGGCCAGGTCATAGGTCATGTGGAAGATCTGCAGGTGGAGGGGCCGGGGTGGGATGGCAGAGGGTGAGCGCAGGGACCGTCCCCCCGCTGCCCGGCCCCGCTCGGGGCACCGACCCACACGGCCTCAGCTGAAACAGGCACTCGCGCCTGGCCCGACCCCAGCCCTCCACCTGCCTATTTATAGCCAGCAGGATGCCGCCACGCTGCCGCCCCGGAAAGCACTAATGGCTGCGAGCGTTGATGAGGATAAGCCAGTGCTGGCAGATGCCCAGGCAGAGCCAAGTACTCTGGGCGCTGGGGAGAGAGCGGGGCAGCCCCCGGGGCAGCAGGCGCGGGGGGCCAGGCTCAGCCACGGGGCGGCTTTCAGTAAAGAGGGTCCAAGGTGCCCACATCAGGGTGGGGCTGAGGGGAGACCCCGATCTGGGGAGAGCGGCCAGGGCAGCTCCTCTGCTCTGCCAGAGATCCCACCCTGACGGGGACGGGGCTGCGTCCCCCTCCCAGGGCCGGTGGCTACAAGAGCCATCAGCGACACCCTGTGAGAGCCCCCGGCCCGGGGTGGGTGCGGGAGGGAGCTGTGACCACAGACACCCACCACGGTGCTCCCAGGCCAGAGCCCTGGCTGTGGAGGGCTGTGCGAAGGGCACCCCTCGCTCCCAGCACCAGCCCGCAGCTCCCGTGAGAGCAGGGCTTCCCCCCGGCCGCATCCCCGGTCCCAGCCTGGCCTTGGCACCTCTCACCCCAGGGCACCCGCACAGGCAAACTCAGGGGGTAGAGACGTCTGCTCCTGGTTGCAAACTGAGCCATGGGCTGAGGACTTGCTCCTTTTCCTTTAATATTTTTAGGGTCCAGAAAAGGTGAATTCAAGGAGGGAAAAAAGAAAGAAAATGAGAAATTAACCCCCTGGCAGTGACATTCACAGTCTCCCCTCACTGCAGATCCAAGGCTGGAGCCCTACAACATCACATGGAGCAGCCGAACGGCAAGGGCACGGCAAAGGCAGGGCAAGGGCAAGGGCACGGGCACGGTGTCCCCTTGTTCCTCTGTGCCCAGCCCCGGGCTCTCAGGCTGCCTGCCCAGGCAGGGCATGGCAGAGCCGGCGTGGTGTGACGGGGAGCGCGAGGGGCTGGGGAAGGGGCAGCCAGGGCAAGGACAGGCAGGAGCAGCCCCAGCCCCATCTCTGCCAGCCCCTTCCCCACTCTGGCCAGCGGCGATCACCCCCCCCAGGGCAGCCCCTTGCTGCCCCTCTCCCAGCTGCCACCAAGTCTGCCGGGGGCAAAATCAGGCCCATGGAGATGCGCCTGCAGCATCCGCCAGCCCCGACCGCGGCGCCTCCGAGAGCACCTGCACAGCCTCAGCCAGCGGAGCTGCCGCGAGGCGCCAGCCCACGCACCGGAGCCACGTGGCAAAGCCGAGCACGCCGCATCCCGACACAAAGGCACGTCGCCTCGCAGCCCACGCAGCCCTGGATGCACCAAGCCCAGGCAGCACCCTGCCTCCTGCCCTGGGGACCCAGGGGTCCCGCCGCCCCCGAGGGGCTGGGGCTCCTGCAGCCCTCCCCAGCGCTCCCTGAGGTCCCGGCGGAGCAGGGAGCCGGAGGGGACCAAAGGCGAGGAGTGTCGCCTGCCCCAGCATGCGGGGAGCTGAGCAGGGGGACGAGGTCGAGCCGCCAGTGGAGCACGGGGCAGCACGCCTGCTTGTGCTGGCCATGCTGTCACCCGTGGGTGGTGCTGGACCACGGCACCAGGACCGGCTGTGCAAACCCGGCACCCAGGTGCACGCACACACAGGGCACGGCTCGGCTGCGGCGCTCGGCGGGCCCCGAGGAGCCAGCGGGACTGCCTTTGCACTGAAGCAGACCGGGAGCGCTCTCATGTCCTGGCTGTCCCCCTGGGGACAGAGCAGAGGGGAAGGTGGGGGATGCCCAGGGACGCCCAGAGCCTCCCCGGTCCAGGGAGGGTCACAGTCGCCCACCAGCCCCACACACAGCCCCGCAGACCCCGTCCAACCCGCTGGGTCCTCGGACGGCCCCGAGCTCCGCCACCCTTGCCGGGGCCCCTCCCGGCTCCCGCTCTCTCCGGCTGGTCCTGCCGTTGCCGGAGGAGGGACCCGCGGCCAGGCTGCGTCCCGCAGGACCCCTACCTCCTCCCACTGGTGGATGTAGCGGATGAGCCGGGAGAGGCGGAGGAGCCGCAGGAGGCTGAGGATCTTGGTGAAGCGGACGATGCGGAGGGCACGGGCCGTCTTGTACACCTCCGAGTCTATGCCCTTCTCCACAATGAGGAAGACGTAGTCCACAGGGATGGAGGAGACAAAGTCCACCACAAACCAGGTCTTGAGGTACTTCTTCTTGATCCTTTCGGGGTCCAGGATGATTTCTGTGTTGTCCTCAATGACAATCCCCGTCCGGAAGTTCAGCACCAGGTCCATCAGGAAGAAGGTGTCGGAGACCACATTGAACACGATCCAGGGCGCCGTGGTCTCCTCCTTGAAGAAGGTGATGCCCACGGGAATGATGATCAGGTTGCCCACCATGAAGAGCAGCATCGTGAAGTCCCAATAAAACCTGGGGAGCAAGAGGAGGGAGGAGGGTGTCACCGATGCCACGCAGCCACCCCCCCGCATCGAGGGGACCCAGCCATCACACCCTGCCCTAAGGGACCTGTGCTAGTGGGGTGCTGCCACTTTGATGCCACCACGGCCACAGGCACCCCTCTCCTCTGCCCAGGGACCACATCCTGCTCCCCCTGCTCCAAGCTGCCCCCAGGCCCGGTCCTGCAGGCCAGCTCAGTCCCACCTGGCTGAGGTAGGGCTGTGCAGAGGAGGGTGCAGGATGAGGCCGGGGGCTGTCCGCTGCAGGGGGCTCTTCCTGCTGTGCTGGTTTGGCCGGAGGGCTGCCCCGAGCACCAAACCCAGGCAGGTCCCAGGACGAGGGGAGAACGATGAGGCAGGCGCCAGACCTGGGGAGACCCTGGGGCAGGCTGCGGGCTGGGGACCACCCTCATCCCCAAACCGCCCGACGCGGCGGGGCCATCGCCCCCTCCACAGGCAGGCAGAGGCAGGACGGGGGAGCCCGGCCTCCCCCCTGCTGCCCCGGGAGCAGCCCCCCACCCCTCCCCGCTCCCAGAGGGGGACCCGAGGACAGGGGACAGTGTCCCCGGGGACAGCCAGGGCCACCCACCCCAGCGCCTCCCCGGACCAGGCTCTGGTCCTGGCTTTGGGGGTGCGCAGGGCGGGGGCTTCACGTCGGACCCCAGCAGCACGGCCGCGGTGGAAGGAGCGGCCGCGGCTCCCGGTGCCGCTGATCACGTACGGCTGCAGCTGGAGCCGGCATCGCCCGCAGCCCCGGTCAGACGGCGGAGGGGGGCGGCCGCCTTTGCCTCTGCCTGGGCTGCACGGCTCCTCCACCCTCTCCTGCCTCACCCCAGTCCCTCTCTCCTTTCTCCTTGTCACCATCTTCTGGGCCACCGACGACCTTCCTGAGCGCCTGCAAGGTCACAGCAGCCCCGTCCCGGCAGGACGGTGCAGAGGGGACCCCGGCCCCTCGCTCCCCACCCGCCCCACGCCCCGGTGCTCGCCTGGGGGGGAGGCAGGAGGGGAGGACGCCCCTCAGTGCCCTGCACACAGACACGCAGGACCCTTGCCCACGCCTCTCCGCTCAGCCCACCCTGCCCGCCCTGGGCAGGAGCCCCCGGGAGCTGCAGGCTGATGGGCGGGGGGTGCCCTGGCCACGCTGCGCCCTGGCCACGCCGCCGGGGGGGGGGGGGACAAGGGGGGCCCTCCCGCACAGGAACGGGAAACGGGCTGGAGCCACCCCCCCGTACAGATTAGCACAGGACCAGAAGGAGCCGAGCATCCCAGCTCCTGACCTTTCTCCAATGACACCTTCCCCATGTGAGACGTTGCCGTGGCAACCGTGAGTGATGTCACTGCTGCACAACGATGACTTCACACCCAGGGCCATCTCCAGGGTACCCTCATCAGCCGCCAGCCGGGAGGAGCGGGCTGTGCTCCCCCCGCACCCCCACGGACGAGCTCTGGCCGCCGGCACCGAGCGGCTCCAGTGCCCCGCGACCCCCGTGGGCAGCGAGGCCATGGCTGTGGTGGGCCCTGCCGGAGCCCCCGGGCTCCAGCCGCACGGCACGACTTCCCAGAGACGCCGGCATCGGCAGAGCCGCTGCTGGGGCCAGGGCAGCCCACGGCGGCGGCACCGGGCTGGATCTGTCCTGCAAACCCCCCAGCAGCTCACGCTGCAAACTGACCCTGCTGCACAAAGCGAGTCCCATGGGGGCATTAGCCATGCAAAGCTGTGAAGAACAAAGATTAAATAACCACGCCAGCTGGGCAAAACTCTTCCGGCTCCAACCCCTTTGCAATCTGGCTGAGCCAGGGCAGAATTCGGCCTGCTGAGAAAGATAAACTGCTCCTGCTCCCCCCCAACACACACGACTGACTCTGTGCGATCTCTTCGGGGACCTGGGTGCAACGCCAACGCTTTCTTCCTCGGAGGGCAGTGTGTGCATAGGAAAAAAGATCCAATCCAGGCTACTAAAAATATCTGAAAACAAATTAATTAGGATCCTCGGCACCCCCTCCCTTGCTCCTGACCCAATTGAACGACAGCGATGGTGACAGAAGATGCCGAAAGCCTCTGCGAGCGGGGGCTGCTGCGTTCCTCCTCCATCACCTGCCCAAAGCCTGGCACAGCGGTGCTGCCCCGCAGATCCTGGCCAGGAGCCGAATCGGAGCCGAGCCTCCACACTGCCCCACAGCAAGTCCCAGGGGCCCTACCACGCTCCTGCCCCCGAGACCCCAGAGCACGTCCCTCCACAGAGCTGCCACCGCCCCGGCACCTCCAAAGCCCCGATGGAGACCCCGAGGCTGCAGAGGCGCGGGGCAATCCCAACGGCCGCACCAGCAAAGCCTCCCCATTCACCTGCTGTTAGCGCCTGGGAGGGGGCCAGGAGAAGCCCCCCAAGCCGTCCAGGGGGGCACGGCTGCGGGACAGCAGGGACGCTCCCGCTCAGCTCCATTGCCAGCACACAGAGCTCCAGGGGGCTGCCGGGGACGATCCAGCCGCCTCAGCATGCTCAGTGCAACACATCGCTCCCCTCTGTGGTGATCCCATCGGCCGGGCACTGAGCTGCCCGGGCGGACAAAGCTCCCCGAGACCCCGCACTGCAGGAGGTGACCCAAGGGCTGAGCCCCTCGGCCTGGACCAGGGCCCTGGCTGCAAACAGCCAGGCTGCCCAGCGGGCGGGAGCAGCACGGGATCGGTGCAGGAACAGCGCAGGATCGGTGCAGGATCAGTGCGGGATCGGCGCTTCGCAAACTTGCACTAAATACTCATATTCTAAAAACGAGGTCGCTCTTAGAAGTGGGTTAAGAAGCCAATGGCAGAAGTTTGCCCGAGCTGAGCGAGCAGTGAGGTACAGCGCCCAATGCACCGTCCGTGCCCCTGCGTCCCAGTACAACCAGTTGTGATGAATGACTGGTGCTGCTCTCCCCGGGAAAAGCCTTTTACCCCGGGGGTCCCTGGGGAGGGGAGGGGGGATAAAGGCTTTGCAAACTGCTCAAGGACCCCAACCTTCGCAATTCCCCCGGGGAGTTGGTCGCAGCCTTTCTTCCCTGATGACCCAGGGGTGGCTTTCAGCACCCCCAGGTCCGACTGCCCCACACTGAGGCTGCAGTGGGGGAGAGCAGCTCCCCGACACCCTCACCAGAGGGAACGGTAACACCGGGACCAGCAGCAGCTCGCAGCGCTGGCATGCACATCGGGAGCGACAGCAGCTGGCGAGCCCGGTCCCTCTGCATAGGAGCCCCAACGGTGGCACCGACAGGTCAGTGGCACCATCCAGGCAGCAGCAAAGCCCCAGAAACCATTCTAAGCCCAGAAGAGGAAGACTCCTGCCAAGCAGCACCAGGGACACACGCTCTGGATGCGGCTTTGCCCCCGAATCAGGTGCGGGAGCAGCTCTTGCAACAGAAATTCACCACCAGCGAAAACCCACAGCTCAGCCCCACGCCTCGCGGAAGGCTGCGAGCGCGGGGCTGGCGGGAGGGGACGCCGGCGTAGCCGCGTCAGGCGGCCCCGCGGTGGTCACGGGGAGGCAGGCACCGCCACCACCACTGAATCACCGGCTGCGTGCAGCTCGCAGCATTACTGCTGCATCCAGCAAGGCGCCTGGGCTGAATCCTCCGCCCGGGCTTATGCAAGCCTCTCACCGCACGAGAAGGGGAAGGGATCGACCGTGGAGCTGGAGCACCCGGTGCCCGGGCTCCTGCACCCCAGGAAGCACCCGCTCCCCCGGGAACGCCACCGGCCTCCTCGGCCCTGGCCCCGCGCGCACCTCTGCCCCCGAGGCCTCGCAGCACCCCCGGGCCCGCGCACGCCCCTGCCTGGCTCCTGGGTGCGTACGGGGCGTAAAGATGGGAGCCAGACCAGCAACGTGCCCCAGGTCACTGCGAAACGAGGGCTGGATGTGGCCCCTCGGCTCCCAATCCCACTCCAAGAGCGACACCTCAGTTGCAGAAACACCAACAGAAATAACGAAAAAGTCGATGCTAGCTGGGTTTTTTCCTCCCATCAATAAAGACCAGAAGCGGCGAAGACGGAGAAGACAACTGAGCACCCCACCCGAAAGGAGGTGGCTCTGCTTGACACTGTCTACTTCAGCGCACAATTTACAAGGTCTCTTTTATCAGATTTGCAGCTCATGATCTCAACCAACCACCCAGGCTGCTTCCTAATAATTCAATATTTATGTAAATAGCAACTTTCATTCCTGGAGCAAGTCTGCCCCTGAATTTTGCATGAATAATCGCAGCGCCATGTCCATGAGGAGACAGGATCTCTAAATGACTCCGATTATGAAATGATGTCACATATGCAGATGGGTAATGATTTTATCTTAAGATGGGAAAATGGGCTTTGCGGGGCAAACATGGCTGGGTTCACGCTCCATTATCATTACTAGATAAACATAATTTTTTTTTTTTTTTAAGGCAGGACAATGTGGAATAGATGGACACGTCCTCGACACGCACAAGCAGAGTGGGCTCCTCACGAGCGGGCTTTCAGCCCTGCATTGGGCTGATCCTGTTTATGTGCACGTTTGTAGACCCGGACGATGCCGTGGCTCTGCCTGCAGCTCCTCCCCGCTGGGCAGGGAACTCTCCTACGCCACTTGCAGCATCAAAACACAGGCAGAGGCTCTTCCCCAATGGTTTTCAAGACTTGATAGCGACTCCGGGAGGGATGGAGCCAGCGCAGGGCAGGCCAGCCAGGGTGACTCTCCAAGGTCACCCCAGCACGGACTGGTGCCCGCCCGCCCGCCGCTAGCGCCAGCCCAGGGAGCGACGCTGCTGCGTCCCGGGGAAGCCTCCGAGGCCTCGCTCCCGCCGCGGGCCCACTGCAGGGAGACCCTGCTCTCGGCAGCACCGTGGGCTCTGCCACCGGGACCGCAGCTCTGCTGGCTTGGAGTAGGACACAGGAGCGGGGCAGGTTCTGGCCCTGTGCAGTCGTGGCGGGGGAGAGCGGGGCCAGGCCATTGCCCCGCTCCCAGCCACCCCCTACAGCCCGCAGCTGCTGAGGGCAAAGCGGAGCAGGGGCAGCGTGGAGGGGCAGAGTCCCCCGGCTCGCCAGCCCCCGAGTGCTGGGGATCCGCCTGGCACCGCCACACCTGCCCGGTCACGGCAGGGATGGCAGAGCTCCCTCCGCCACAGGACCGGCGATGGCCATGCAGTGCAGCCGCTCCTCATCCTGGCTCTGCAGCAGAGCTGGTGCCCGGCCGGCGAGCCAAGGAGGGGGCTCCGATGGGTACCTTCAGCAGGTTCCCAATGGGAACATCTGCCGCAAGGGTGCAAGACCCCTGTGTGGGAGGTCAGCCCCGAGAGGAGGCTGAGGGCCTCCGTCTGCTCCTCTGGAAGATGCCAGATCAGCCCAGGAGAAGCACACGAGAGCAGGAGCAGGAGGTGCAAGCACTGGTCCCTGCTCCGAGCCGGCCTGGCAGGGCAGACCCCACCGCCCACGGCCGCCTCCACCTGCCCCGGGGACCCCTGCGCCAGCGGGGACCCATCAGCACCAGCGGTGAACACAGCCCAGGGTCTGGCTCGGTGGCGTCCCTCACACCGGCACCGGCTCCCTCCAGCCTCCCCAAACCACGCACCAGAACAGCAGCAGAATGACTCGGAGCTGAGCCCCTCGCTCCCCCCAGCCCCTTCGAGGTCGCTGGACCAGGGGCCCCTGATGGCTGGCTTGCCAGCGAGGTCTCGGCCACCCATCCCTGCGACGTGCCATGCCGCCTGCCCCAGCCAGTCGAGCCGCGCATCCCTTGGTAGCCTGCACACGACCCGGGAAGCATTTGCCACTTCTGAGCTCCCCGGGGGCTCGGGGGGTGGAAAGGAGAGGGAGCTGCAGCCTCTCTCCCCGGGTTTGCCATTGCTCAGATGGAAGGCACACGAGCTGGATCTTGAGGGCTCTGGTCCTCTTGGGAGCGAGATGAATCCCCCCGCAAACTCCCTGAATCTCAGGCCTCCTTGGGGGAGGGGGAAGCCTTCGCAGGGAGAGAGCAGCTCGTCCTCCAGCCCAGACCCCCGGCCCCCGAGGGGAGGAGGGGGACGCCTTCCCCCGGGGCGGTTTGGGGGCAGAGCCGAAGCCCGGTGGGGCTCCAGAGGGTCCGTGCTGGGCCGAGCCGCCCGAGGCCCCGGGAAGGACGAGGGGATGCCCTTGCCCGGGCACCCCCCTGTCAAAGCAGAGGGCTCTTGGCATCCCCGGGCCGACTGCCGCTCCGCCGGGGAGGGGGATGCCCAGCCGCCAGCCCCTCCCCGCACGCAGGCCAGCAGCATCCGCGCTGCCACCTCCAGCACAGCTCAAGGTGCCCTCTCCCAGGGCACGGCCCGGCTCGGCTCGGCCTCCCGGGCTCCGCTCGCCCCCCGTCCCCGCCCGCGGTCGCCGGGGTGGGATGCAGCGGCCCGGCCCGGCGCCGCATCCCCGCGGGATCGCGGACCCCGCGGGGTCCCGGGCGCAGCGCTCGCCCCCCGCCCGGCCGGGCGCGCACCTGAAGTCGCTGTAGGGGTGGATGATCCAGGCCCCCGCCGACTTGACGCGCTCCTGCTCCCGCTCCACCGCCTTCTGGGAGCCGAACATCCGCAGCGAGAACTTGTTGACGCCGGGCTGGAGCATCGCCCCGAACTGCCGCTGCATGAAGCTGGCCTGGCTCCCGCGGGCCTCCTCGCCCGCATCCTCGCCCGCGCCCTCCTCGGCCGCCTTGGCCCCGCCGGGGGACGCGCCGCCGCCGCCGCAGGAGAAGGAGACCTTGGGCTCCCGGGGCGGCTCCGGGCCGGGGCTCCGCGGCGGCTCCCCGCGCCGGCACTCGCCGTTCGGGGACCCCTTCCCGCCGCGGCCCCGCGCCCGCCCCGCCGCCGCCGCCGCCCCGCCGCGCTTGGCCGCCTCGGCCGCCTCCTCCTCGGCCGCCGCCTCCCCGCCCGCCGCGCCGCGGCCCGCCCGCATCCTGCCGCTGCCGCCGCCGAGGCCACCGGCGGCCGAGTGGCGCCCGCCGCCGCGGCGGGGGCGGGCCGGGGCGGGCCGGGGGCGGGCGGCGGGGCCGGCCGGGGGCGGGCGGCGGGGCCGGGCCGGGGACCGGGCGGCTCCGCAGCTCCCCCCGCCGGCACAGCCCTCGCCGGCGGGACCGGCCGCTGGGCCGCCCCCGCTCCGCCCGACGGCCCCGGCCCCTCGCGGGGGTCCCGGCGGCCCCTCCGCCCCGCCGGGGAGGGAGCGCTGCGCCCTGAAACGCCCCGCTGCCGGGGCCGGACCCCGCAGTCCCCCGGGCGGCACAGGGGCTCCGTGCAGACCGGGAAGACGTGGCTTCGCCCTGCCGCAGCCCGAGGACCTGCCGCCCACCGAGCCCCCGGGGCCGAGCCGCCCCTGCACCGAGGAGGAGGAACCGCCCGGGGTGGGCGCAGGGACGGAGACCCGGGGCTGACACCCGGGACCGGGCGGCTCCTGCGCGTCCCAGCAAACCGCAGCCGGACGCGGCCCGAGGGGACGCCTGCACCCACGCCAGACGCAGCAGGGTCTGATTCTCTGGGTGCCGGGAACTGGTCAGCGGGACCAGCACCCCCTGCCCCGCCGCCCCAGAAACGTGCTCTTCCCGCTGCGAGGCGCCGGAGCGAGGAGGCTGGGCGAGCCCCGAGCACCCTCAAATAGCCAGGGCCGCCTGGGCCACGGCTCCGGCGGCCCTGGCTCCGCCGCAGGCCCAGGGCAGGGCAAGACCCGACGGGGTCGCGGTGCTGCTCGGGCGACGAGGCTGCAGCGGGTGGCACCATCTGCTGCCCACGGAACAGAAACACAGCCGGACAGCGTGCGTGTCCGGCTCCCACGCTGGCCACGGCCGGAGCCAGCTCTGCTCCGTGCCCGGGGAGCGGGCAGCCGCAGCCCCTCCGCTGAGCCCCACGGGAGAGGACGCCCCGAAAGCCGCGCTCCAGGCCGCAGCAGGCTGGCTCTGCAGCAAACGACACCCTTGGCTTCGCATTGCTGTCTGCAAGCAACAGCCCATTTCTCCAAACGTCCCCGAGCACGGCGCTGCACGCCCGCCAGCCCCAAGCCCACGGAGGAGCCCCCAACGAGCCGACACCGCAGCTTAACCTGAGCAGGAGGCTGGAGACGTTGGAGCGAACAAGCAAGGCCGCAGCGAGGGCTCGCCCCGCGGTGTCGGGAGGCAGAGGCTGAGCGGGGTCCCCGCAGTCATGGTGCCCAGAGCACCCACCCTCTCCCCGGGACGGAGCGGGGCACCGCGGGAGAGGCCTGTTCACGCCATCCCTGCGCAGAGCTCGACGCGGCAGCGCCTCAGCCAGCGCGGCAGGGCTCTGCCTCGGCTCGCCGTGGCAGCTGCCGCAGGGGAGCGGGCCCTGCAGAGAGCAGCACGATGCCGCTCCATCCCTCCCCTGCTCCCCGGGCTCTTTTCCCCCCCTGCACCAGCCCTGCCGAACAAAAGGCACAAGCAGTGCTTTGTGCTGCGGCCGGGTCAGGCAGGACCCATAATCCTCATCAAGGAAATTAAGCCATGCATTGATTTTTTTTTTCACCAGGACAGCACCCGCAAGCACGAGGCCGGCTGTGAAAGGCTTGCATAACCCACTTACGTGCTGCAGAGCCACGCTGCCCGGTCAGCTGCTGACAAACCAAGGCAGCAGAAACGCTATCAAGAGTGTTCAGGCCACCGTGGCTCCATACCTGCCTGCCACCACCCCGCAGCCAGCAGCTCTCTGGGCACAGCCCTGCAATCAGAGCCACGCTCCCTAATTACCCCTTTTTTGGCAGGGAGAAGTGTTTGGCTACAGGGCAAGGCCATGGCTCACACGCTCGCTGGGACCAGGGCAGGCAGGGGCACCTTGGGCCAGCTGGGAGCACGTGGGGGCTCCTCTCCAGCCCACGGGCCTCGCTCCACAGGCAGGAGCGCTGGCAGAAGCCCACTGAGCTCAGGGCTGGCAGCAGGAAAGGGACCCCCCGCCCCATCCTCAGTCCTCTCCAGAGGCACAACACCGCACACAAAGGCAGCAAAGGCCTCACACCTTCGCTCTCCACCCCAGGAAAGAGCAGGGAGAAAGAAAAATAACTCAGAGAAGCATGAGGCACGCAAGCAGCATGTCCTACAAGGGCTCCTGTAGGTTGGCGCTGATCCTTGACCCCAGAGCCTCAAGACACCGAGGAACTGCGCAGCAGGGCGAGGTGACGCCTGTCCCCAAACAGGCGCGTGTGCCCCAGCGACCAGTGCTGCTCCGGGCTCTGCAGAGCGGGGAGCACCACTCACCTCCCTTCACAAAGGCTTGAACACCTCTCGAGCTGCAAATACCCGGCGATTAGAGCGCAGTCAGAGCTGGCACCGAACTGCGAGACACAGCATCGTGTTCTACAGCCAGAGGAGCCAGAAATGAGTCAGCAGGTCGGGCAACCCAGGGGTCCAGCCAGCAGGGAAGAAAGACCAGAGTCCAAACAAGGATGGAAAAAAAAGAGAGGAATCATCTTTATTTGTGAAGTGTGTTAACAGTTCAATGCTACCCAGCAATAAAGGTATTAGACTCCACTGAGCATTTGTCTGCTCTCAGGCTCCTATGTCACACAAACACCACGATGGCTCATGCACAAGAACACACGCTGTTAAACGCCCCCCCCAGCACCGCAGCCCCCGTTCATTCTGCCCCTATCCCCCACTGCAGCAACTTGAGAAGAGATACTAACAATCCATGAAATAAATTAACAGCAATCATCTATCCAGTGTCCTGCTCTAACACTGCCTCCTGGTCGTCTGTTTAAGAGGGTAACTAAAGCAGCTCTGGAGGAGCTGACCGGGAATCGACACGGTACGGCACCGCGTGCGGGTCCGGCTGGTGTGGCACACGCCGAAGAACGAGCCCTTCGCCTGCTCCTCCCCAGGAACCGCACCAGCAGATGTGGCCAGTGGTCCTGGCTGAGTGGCTTACAAGGACAGATGCCACTTCCACGCGAGGGAAGGGTGCAGCCTTGCTCCAGGTGATGCACTGGGAAAGACACAGAACTACCTTCCTAAACCCTTCGGTCAGATCGGGTCATCTCCAGAGTCACCAAAGCAGTTTCTCCCTGACCCAGGCAAACAGGGCAGGACAAGAGACCTGCCGGGAACAGGCCACGCCAGCCACGTCCCGTGGAGCAGCACGCAAGGAACCGCGCACGTTTCGCTGCGTGTTCAGGTCTGTTACCCACAGCTCCTTGAGCGGCCGCAAACGCTGAGGTGGGGCCGGGAGGGCGTTTCAGAACGGCCCTACCCAACGCACCCTGCTCTTCCCAGAGGTGAGGAAGAAATGAGTTGCACTCCCACCCACCCACTCTGTACCAACATGAAGAAACCTAGGACAGAAACAGCCAGGGACCTAGACTACCAGAAACAAGGGATTTACATTTACAGGTAGAAAAACCCTCCCACAACTCTTTTTTTAAAAAAGTGTATTTTAGACTCTACAACTTAAGTTTCTTAGAAAGTGAAGTAACTGAATCGCAAGGATGCACTAGAATATTTCATGGTGCTATTTCACCAAAAAAAATTAGAAGAAAACAAAATTGTCCAGACGAGTTCTTCATCTGCACATCACCTGGCAGGAGAGAAAGAAAGGCCAGTTAGATAACCCAGTTGTACCAGTACGGCTGCACTGTGCTAGAGGGGGCTGACGGAGCAGTACAGGACTAAGGCTGCCCTTCAGCAAAGCTGCGGGCTAGGACGCATCTCCTGCTTGAGTCCAGGGCCAGCGTTATCAGGCAGCCCTGACCTTCCCATGCTTCAGAGCCCCACAGGAGAGCCCAACGCTTTCTTCTCCCTCTCCCCTTGTCTGTCTGGGCAGAGGCCAGCCGCGCTGCTGCTCCCCACGCAGCCCCAGCAGCTTTGGCAGCTTCCTACCAGGCTACGAATGGCCCGTGCATGAACATCACAGCACCACGTGTTCCCCCCCACCTCCCCAGACCCCGCGGTATGACGCTGGGCCAGAAGAGCCTCTGCCTGCATGGATGCTTCTGCTTCTTCCGGAGACCCTTTGCAAATGCAGATACTGCAGCCGGGCCAGACCTCTGAGCAGCTGATAAAGAGCTCCAGCTACATCACAGCTAGAGACAGGCAGCTCTGGTCGCTGGAGGAGCCCCTCGCTGTCGGGAGGTGAAGAGCCTGGCCCAGCAGCTGTTCTCAGCTGCAACTCTGCCCTCGGGAATGGCGCTCACCTGGCCCCCACTCTTAGTTAGCATTTCTCTGGCGGACATTCTTGTCCTTGTGGTTTGTGGCATTGCTTTTCCTGGAAAGAAAAAAGGGGCAGTGAGGAAAGAAAAAGCACAAATCCCCACCCTACCCACTAACGTAATTCAGGTCCAAACAGATGGTCAAGAAAAGGCAAGATGAGATTAGTTACCAGAACAGCGTCAGTTTTTGAGACACCGGTGCCATCCCCAGTTCTATGCGGTTTATACACAGGCCACATTGAATGAACCATGGTGGGGAAAGTCTCTCGCCCAGCAAGCTAGTGTGTTATTCCCACACCAGCTAGCTTTTATATTCAGAGCAGATTCCCTGGATGGATGTGATCTGCCAGTACAAATCTGGCTAAATAGGAAAAAGCAAGGTACTTACAGTGGTGCAGAACCTCCATCATCATCTTCGCATTCAGGACAGCATAGAAAGAAAGAAAGAACGGGTAGCGTCAGGGAAGAGCATGTAAGAAGTAATCCCTGCCACCTCTTAAAACTCTGGGGACCGCATTCCAGACAGGTTACTGGATACTACTGCCTTCGCGGGACTGAGCCCAAAAGGTCATCTCGCCCACAGGGCTCCTGTTTCGCCAGGGCCTGGCAGAGCAGGGGGCTACTTCTTACCAGAACGCTACCACCCCTGGCGTGAGTTTTAAGCTGCTTCTTGTCTAAGCTTAGACAAGGCACAAACTTAGACATAAGCTCCTGTTACGCAGTTGCTTCTGTTGGCGCAGGGTCGGCTCGGCTCCCAGGATAACCAAGTCACCACGGCCACCCCCGGCACCCAGCAGGTCAGGGCTGGCACCTCCTTAACCCCAAGGCACACCCGAGTACCCCAGGAGGCCACAGAGGTAGAACTGCACAGGGGAGCACCGGGCAGTCTCTGAAGCAGCACTGCTGACTGGTAACATCTGTTTAACATCTGCACCCTGTGTATCCCCAGCATACCAGCCAGTCTTCCCACCACCAGCACTTAAAACTGGAAAAGAGCCACAGATCCACCCGGCGAGACAGCACTGCTGCCACTGATCTACCTGCTGCTCTCACCCCTGCAGCACCACGAATTCAGATGGCTCCCAGATCTGAGCACAGACTTCAACAGCAAGTAAAGGGAAATCCAAACAGGATGTTTCAGGAATGAGATTTTAAGCATCGGCAGCAGTACGCCCTTCTTCCTCCCCACACACTTTGTGAAATCAAAATAAACACGCTGCACACCACATTCTTGCTACGCTGAGAAGCACACCTAAGAAAACATCTCTGCCAACACGTGCCAAGCCCTGGGGCCTTTCACCAGCTCCTTGCAATCTGCCACCTTCCAAGAGAAGGCTCCCCATCATCTCTTCCACAGTCCAGGCTCACCTCAAACGGCACTGAGCGGAGCAGTGAGGCCCGCGCTCTGAGCGTTGGGACTGCCTTGGGCACAGAGATCTGCATACAGCTGGTGAGAGGACAGAGGCAGAAACAAGGCTGGAACTATCTTCTACTTACCATTTGAGGTGGCACCCAGCAGCAGAGAAGGGAAGAGTAGAAAGATAACACCGGCAAGGATATCACACCATACACAAGCCAGACTCTCCCCATCGCAGGTAAGAGGGAGCGGCCAACTCACAACCACATACTGTGAGGAACAGCATTGGTCTGAGCTGGCTCAGCAATGCCTTACTGTTACCTCCTCTTCAAGAGGGGCAAAGCTACAAAGGCTTTTGGGGAGAGATAACCACTTTACACCAGGAAAGTGTAAAGCTGTGTATGTTTGTCAAACAGGTATGATGCTCTGTCCTCATCCACAAGCACTTGGGAACCTGAGCTTAAGAGCTCTGGCCAAGGAGCATCAGGACACTCCAGTATTCACACCCTGTCTTCATCTGTCAAAGCATCTGCTACAGCTCTGACAGGTCAGCACTGATGTGATCTTGACCAGATCACTCAACACAACCAGGCTAGCTTTTGTGCTGGAGGATGCAGCTACAACATCTGCCCTCCAGCCAAGAGCATCAGAGGGCAAAGCATCCGCTTGTAAAACTGCCTTGAGTAACTTCCCCAAGCCCTGTAGTTAGGGGAGGGACATTTAGTTTTAGTCCCTCTGCTGCACCTCGCACCGCTCAGCCTACCCGATGTGCTGTTCCCCAGCAGAAGGCTAAGGGGCCTGACCCAGCGAGCAGGAAGGATACCAAGCATTTACACTTCATTGTTAACTGGATCAGATAAGGGAGGGGCAGCTGGGCTAACACAATGCACATTCTTACTGATAAGGAAAGGGAGGAGCCGATACTTCCAGAACAGATTAAAAAGATAGCACTAGGCTTTGAGGAAGTCTCCGGAGAGTCAGGATATATGGATCTGAGGACCCAAAACAGATCCATGAAGTGAACCCGAATTAAGCTAAGCCTGGTCTTACGGAGTCACCGACACAGTCCTCCGATTCTGCAGCACCAGAAAAGCTCTACCACTTATTCAGAAATCAGCTTCTCCAGAACGTTAGCTGCCACGGAAAACCTGGTCCTGCAGACGCTCACGTGAAGCACTTGAGCAAAGTGCAGAGGAACTGGTGAGACAAAGGGTCAGGCTGACCCGCACTGAATCTTATCTCGCTCCAGATCCAAAGCGCAGCTTGCTGAAGGGCTGTCACAAACAGTGCAATTACTTGCAACTTCACAGCTGAAGTAGCCTGGTAAAGACTACCATGGTTTTACAAGTGCCCCGAGAAGCAGCCCTCAAATTAACGCCCGCCTGACAAAGGGAACGTTCTCTACGAGAACATTTTGCCTGCACCCTACAAGTTAAATCTTCCCAGAAAGATTTAACCCCAGGCACCTCTTACCATCAAGAACTTCATCTGGCTTCCTCCTCTTCTCATAGATGAAGATGATGGTGACAAGAACGAGGACTTCTGCCACAATACCCAGGAAGGGCCAGAGTGCTGCCAGGCGGCTGCGTACACGCAGGTTTACCGTAGCACCGCCAGAGCCATAAGAGTTGGTGGCATTGCAGTGGTAGTCACCTGCATCCTCCTCAATATTCAGTTTAAGAATGCGTAACTCTGTCTTGTTGCCACTGGACTTGATAATGTATCGACCAGAACCATTGATGATGGGCTGAGAGATGGAGAAAGAGAAACAGCTCTGAGGGCAGTGCTGGCACGAGGGGAGCTGCTCACTTACCACGCACGGTCCTACCACTACAGAAATCCTCCTTGCCATGGCACTGAGGAGGCTACTCTTAAATAGCCAATTCTGATGGGACAAGGTCCGCCACCTCTTTGCTGGGAAGTAGGGTAGGCAGAAGGGGAGAAAGAGCAAACCACAGCACTTACCTCTTGATCATTTTTGTACCAGAGCCAAGAGCTGGCAGGGGGGAAAGAGGGATTCTTGCAGGTCAGCACACCTGTGTCCCCCTCATTGCCATGCTCAGACTTCTTGTATGCTATCACTTGGGGTGGAACTATGGCAAAAGAAAAAGAAAATCAGACACCTTGTTATAGAAAACACGTAGAAGATTCGTACTTCCTGCAGTCCACCTTGCCAGAATCAAAGTTACCCATAAAGCTTGACTTCTGTTTAAGAAATGTGTTAGTGGGTCTATTCCCCTCACTTGCCCATTGTTTGGCATTTTCAGAGAGGAAAGCACGTCGAGCTGCTTCAAGAAAGGCTCCAACAGATTTGTCCACCAGGTATTATCCCTCTCCCGTTATCCTTGTGGGAACATGCCCACAGCAGAGGGCTGATTTAATGTAAAGTCTAAGAGCTGACTCTACAGACACTTCAGCTGCCTGATAAAATGGAGCTGTCTCACAGAGCAAGTCTGGTAGTATGCGTGTAGAGTCCTGCAGCCTTATTAGTAAGGGCTAGATGCAGCTTTGCAAGAAGCTGAAAAGATACCAAAGCAAAGTGCTCAGGAGATCACAGCTTCCCCACTCCCCTCCTCAGACCCAGAAGCAAACATACGAAGTTACCTGAAATATTCACTTGTCCTTTTATCACCGGGCTTGTTTTGTAGACACATTCATAGACACCAGAGTGCTCTTCCACCGCCCCCTCAATTCTGCCAAAAACCAGGATATCAGATAAGCATTCGGCACAACTGACTTACCCACAAACAGATATCAAACTCCAGACCCACAGAAACAGACATCTGTAAGACTCAACAATCTCCTCCATAGGCAATTTCTCCCATTCCAGTGCCAGCATTCATGTACCTACAGCAACCCAACTCTCCACCTTTCTCTCCTCACACATTGAGGATGGCAGAAGAGGATTTCACGTACACCAAGTCTGCCATGGGTATGTCAAGTCAGTGATCACTGAGACCTTCCGATCCTATGTCCCGAATCTTGAAAACCAGCAGCCTTCACTCCCTAACCCCAAGCACTCTTGCCATCAGGGCCTCTACAAAGGGAAAAAATTTAAGACCTAGACCATTAGCTAGTATAGATGAAGAAAACCAGGAGCACCAGGACAACATTACACCATCACCAGGTGCAGGGCCATATGTACACTTCAGAAGCAGCCAACTCCATGTTTCTCCCTCTTCCATACAGACCCCAGGCTCATTAAAAAAAAAAATCAAATAAAAAAATACTGAGCAAAGCCAATAGAATCTGAAGTGCAGCAAGAGAGTCCTCTAGTTAGCACAACCCAGGACAGGGCCACACACCTCATGTAAGGCATCAGCCCTGCAGTTCACTTCTAAAGGAGACAGGCAAGGAGCTTAGGACAGCAGATTCAGAGGAAGGCTATTCTTCCCATGCAGGAAAGCCCACTGGAACACATGGCAAAGCAGGGGCAAAGAAACACCCAGGCTGGGTTACTCTGGATTGATCCAAGCGTAGGGAGAACCCTCACATTTTCCTTTTTGTAAAGCTGCTGCAATGAGATTTAGTGGATTATGCTGCACTGCAACAAACATCTCATTCTGCAGCTTAGTAATACCCACTTGAGGGAAGGGGCAGGCAAAGTTTCAGTCCCGTGGCCGCACTGGGACAACAAGCTGTTTGTTAGTTGTGCTGTGCATGGCGCTTCCCACTTCCAGAGACCACTCGGCTAAGGAATTGAGGTCACACGAGGGAGGCTGGGTTATAAATACTTTAATCCTTGTTCAGCTCCCTGTTGCTATGGGGAGACAGGCACGTCGGCACTGCCATACAAAAGGACATGATGCCTCTACAGCTGCTGGGTCAGTGCCAGCCAGGCCTGACTGTAATCAAAAAGGAAAGCTCACTGCACTGTTACAATAAGGCTGGTATTCCCGCTTCTGCTCAGCTACACCCTGCAAACAGTTTCTGAGCGTTGACCATAACTTGCAAGCAGCTTCCCAGCTTGTTCTGTAAGAACGGCTGAACTTTGGAAAGGTACGTAAAACCCGAAGGCAGAGACGACGTACACGGGAGTCTCTCATTCCACACATGGCCCCTGGGGAGCAGGGGTCCCTCAAAGCTCTGGGAAAACAGCTCTAGCACACCGATGTCAGTGCTGCAGACAGACAGTGCAGACACTGGCCAAGCAGCAGCCCCAGCCATGCTGCACCTTGCCCCCTGCACCTGACAAACCAACCGAGCCCAGCTGAACGCCTGCATAAAAACACGAAGCAGCAGAACTTCTCTAAGAGGATATTTGCAGCACATAACTATCCCTTCCTCCTTTTTGCCCCCTCCTCCCCAGAAAGCAGAAAATGTTGGGCCAAAACTTTGTTCAGCTCATCTTATGTTCTAAAGTTTAAAAAGCCAACATTTTCAGCAAGACTGCAAGCACTTAGCTTTGGGTTCAGCTGATAGGAAACATTAACTGCATCTTGTAAAAAAACCTGTCCCCCGTGTTCAGATTCTTGTCTGACCTTGCCCCTGACACTCACGTGTAACTGGTGAAAACGCTTGACTCCGTGTCTGTTTGAAGCGTCTTGTCCCCATGCATCCATTTGTGACCCTCGATGGCAGGGTAAGGCGCAGTCATGTTACAGGTGAGGATCAGCTTGCCAGAAACGCTGCTTACCCGAACTATAATGTCTGGACCTGCATTTGTAAATAATTGAACTGAAGTTAACATGTAGTATTCCAGAGGTCACACGCCTGCCCAAGAACATTTACGTAAACAGTTACCAAAACCCACAGCTCCTTGTCTCTATCATAGCTTTCACTTACCTTTGCAATCAGTTTCCTACCAGAACTGACAATACCAGCACAGGAGAGACTTGAACGCCAGGCGACTAGGGCCTGCCTGCACCTAGCGATAACCGATGTGACCATGCAGCTGCTCCCACCAGGAGCAGGATTGCTGCCACGTGCTCTGGGTAGTTCTGAGCCCCCTGCTGTCCCTACAACGGGTGCAGCTCCAGCAGAGCTAAGTGCTCAATAAGCAATGGAAAAGGTCATACCGTGAAGGGCAGAGCGTGGCTCTCTGCTTTTAGGAGCCGCCACAGCACTCGCTGCGTCAACACCTTCCAGAATCTGAGCAGATTTAGACACCTCCAGGTGACATAACTGATGGCAGTCAAGACCCTCTGTTGTGAGGGGCAGCAAACAAGACCATATGCAAGCAATATGTGCATCATCTGATGCAGCCCAAAAGATTAGAGCTAGATTTACTCCAGGGAGAACACAGAGAACCATGACTCCAAACGGTCCTAGGCCTCCATGTGTGAAGCAGCAGTAAATTATGCAACATAAGATGACTCAGGCATTTCTACTTGCAGGAGGCAGTCCAAGGAAACAGGCGCCATTAGCAGCGCCATTACACAGCCCTGTGGCACTACGGTTCCTACCCTTCCTCCCAGTCTCTTGGAAGGAACGATTTCTGCACAGGGCTGACAGGCATTTTGCTTTTCCTCCTACCCAAATTCCACTGGAAGAAGGTTCTGCTGGAGTTCTGTATTCCCCAGCACATTTATGCTGAAAAGACTGCTATGCTGCTCTGCTAACTTCGGGATTCATGGTAAGACCTTAGCAGGACATTAAATCCCCTCACGCTGGCCCAGGTTTCTATTACTCAAAGCAGCCGCCTGTTAGCTCCAGAGTTCAGCTCTGTAAGTAGAGGGAATCTGGTCACTTCCACAGGACAAGCAACTACATCACATTCAGTGTCGCACACAGACAGGGCCATTTCAAAAACGGTTGCATCTCAAGAAACTCAAAGCAGGTTTGGTTCCCCACAGCTTGTATGACTAGCAAGAAAGAGAGCTTAAAGCAAGACTGTTCACAGGAGCAGAAGCTGTACGAGCTGTAGGGAAGGGCCGTGGTCAGTGGTGGTTAGGGCAGAGTCTACCACAGAATCAAGACTCTCAATTCTGCAAGCCAGCACCAGGACTCGGAGGCACTTGGGAATAAGCGGTAGGTTCCAGGTCTTTGGCTCCGGAAAAGGCACGGGATTGCTGAAGGGCGTTTTGGTTGGGAAGCCACAACCCTTTTTGAGCAGGGCCATTTCGGTCAAGTCACGGGTGGTGAGGGAGATGACAGAGGGTGGGAGTCTCTCGGTTCTACAGCTGGGGTGGGAGGGTGAGGGGAGCTTTCAGGAGCCACAGGACACGGGTGCAGGGGTGAGCATGGCAGGAGACTCAAGACACCGGTGTCCGAGCAAGTGCCAAGGCCTCAGTGTGGCCACTCACGTTCGATGACAAAAACGTTCGCCTGGGAACGGATCCACTTGACTTTGGGGCTCTTCGACAAGTGGTTGCGGTCAGGGTCGTTGCTAGCCCGGCACTCATACATGCCCGAGTCGTCGCTTGTGAGGTTTGCGATGTAGATGGTGCTGGTAGAGTGCAGGTTGTAGGTGGCGTTGATTTTGACACGGTCCTGCCGTGCGCCATCCCAGAGCTGAGCATAGGTCTCATTTGGCTCGTTTCCCTCAAACCACCACTGGATCTCAGGGATAGGATTGCCAATCGCCTCGCAGTACAACTCGACGCTGTCCTGAGTCAGTCTCTTTTGAGACAGCGGTGACTTTATAAAACCAGCTATGAGTTGAAGAGGTATTAGTGCAAAGTGTTAGTGCAAAGCAAGAATTCACCCTCTACAAGCAAAAAAAAAGAATTCAGCCATTGAGAAGAGGCCACATACAATCTTCAGATCAGTGTACTCTTCCCTCTCCCCCCCCTCCATGCTCTCTGAACTCTGCCCAGCTCGGACAGGGCTGTTATTTTGAATTGTTGTGTCTCCAGCCAACAATACTTCCTGCGACTCTGCTGCAAAAACAGAACATCCAAACCAGTACGCAGTATTTGCCACTATCCAAACAAGAAACCCGCAGCAGTCATGGCATTGCCCACCTTCTGCAAGGGACGGCATTACAGCGTGACACTCACCGGAGCGGACCAAGAGCCTGCAACGCTTCCCCGGGTCTTCAAGCACCTTCAGCTCAGGATAAAGACAGCAACAGATTTTTGTTGCAAGGGCTTATCCAGCCTCCGTGGTCCCCACACGAGTTTAGCATCCCCTGTGCTCTGGCAAGGTACCCCACAGGTCTGCCACAGCCCCCACCGCAGGCTGCGACGGAAGGCTGGCCGCAGCCAGGCAGCACAACCCCGTTCACGGGTCCTGCTGCAGGGAAGGCAGCGCCTTTGCCAGGCGGCTGCAGACGGCAGCGCCGCTGCTACGTGTACGGTACGCTTTGCTGGCCTCACCTGCCAGCCCTCGCCGCGCTGCAAGGGCTGCTCTCTGCCCCGTTCTCACCCACTTGTTTCATCACTCTGCTCGCTAAGATGCCTGGCAGATATTTTTAAACACAATATTAAGATAACACCTTTTTTTTGGGGGGGGGGGAGGAATATCTTGCAGCCTGCAAGATGTCACAAGCCAGGTGAGGAAATGTGTAACATTTGTTGTCATACAAACAGTGAAATCATACTTTTCATCTCAGGCGAGATAACTTTGCAGAGGTAAATTAGTAATAAACAGATTAAAAGCATGAGGAGCAGCTGCAGGCCAGAACTACGGTATTTTTCCAAACTGCTCTTGCAGCGAGAGGCCAGGGGGTTCAGCTTTCGAAAACAGTCCAAAGGTAGGTCCGTGAGCCGCTGGACGGCGGAAAGCCGAGCTGCCAAACATCTTTAGGCTACTAGCCAGGTGCAGCTGAGCCGCTGCCACCAGCAGTCCCCAGGTACAGACTGCCCAAGTCATTACAAGGCAGGCGGGAGAAGGCAGGGCCCCGCGGGAGCCGTTCTTGGCGGGGGCAGGAAGGGAGGCTCTAGCAACATCGCTTCGGGAAAAGACATCATTCGTGGGTCAAGGTTACTTACGTGACTCAACCTCAGTCAGATTTAAGAAGAACTAGTTAAGCTTGCAACACGTCCTTCCTACGCACTGAGTGCACGTCAGATGTGCCAACAGCGGGCTTACGGGGCATCCCGCACACCAAGACGGCCTCCAGGAAATTAATTTACTCGGTTATAAAGCACTTAAAGTGCAGTATTATATACAACCCTCCATATACGTACCATGACCTACAGGCACAAAGGAAGCAGGTCTGGGAGCAAATGACTATTTTTTGTGAGCAGAGAAACAAATCACTATTACAAAACCAAGTTTGCCCAAACTCAAGAAAAAGACAAGTCAGTCTGCAAGGTAAGTTTCAGAGTCCTAAATAAATCAATTTCACATTTCTCAAAGGAAAAATTACTTTTACATACTAAAGCGTTGAAAGTCAGGAAGAATAAATATGTCTGGATGAGGAAGGAGAGATCTGACCCTCCTCTGAGACCAAGACACTTTAGGAGGAGGCTGACACTGAGAACTGAGGCACCTTAAAACAGAAGTCTGAGAGTTACTCGAGGGCTAAAAACCTCTGCTGCCATTTCATACACCAACCACGGTGCTGCTGGCTACGTTCAGAAATGCACTGTTCAACACCACTTCTGCAGAGACGTCAAGGTTTCCAAGTGACTCTCGATGACAGAATTGTACCAGAGATACCAGAATGATCCTCTTGAACTGATTTTAAAAAAGCAGTAGGTGATGGGGGTCCCAAAAGACATATGGAGGTATCAGCTGCAAGCAACGTTCTCGTACACTGAGTTTCACTTCTAGAACAACTGACCTGTGTGCCAAATGGGTTTTTTTACACCACAGGCCTGTGATTAAACACTTCCAAACACCTAATTTTGAAGAGTCGCGGAACTGACTACAGCACATGTAGAAGCCTGTCCCATTTTAACTACAGCCTGATTTAAAATGGGAGCTAGTAAAGATCAAGGTTGCCTTTTTTTTTTAAAACAGATACAAGGTGATTATGGTATGCTGACAAAATAAGCTGTTGCAAGGTTATTTGCTCATAGTTAGAGGGCACTTCATGCAGTTCAGACAGGCTATAAAGCTTCAGCAAGCAGTAACAACAAGCACCTTCTGCATTCACATGGGATTAACATCCCCTCTCCTCCCAGCACAAGGCAGACCAGGCAAAGCCCTGGGCACCCAAGGCTGGGGAAAGCGCCTGCCGAGCCCAGGGGCACAGGAGCACAGCCAGCATCAACCCGCTGGAATTGATCAGAGCTACGCAAACGTTTTCCAAATGGTGATGGGCTGCAAGTTGAAACGAACTCACAAAAACAAGACATCCTTCACAAAACCGAGCCAGAGACTTCTCTCGGGCGCAGCGCGGCGTCTGATCAAGCTGGAGAGCAGTGAAGGCAGACAAGACCAGATAACGTTCTCCCGGGTCACCTTCAAACTAAAAACAACCTCTCCCCCCCCGAGCAGCCCTCGTGGTGTAAACAGTGCCTGCGCTCAGGGCGGCCGAGCCTGGCAGCAGCCCGCACCGGCCCGCGGGGTACGCTCTCCTCCCTGGCGTGACCTTTGTTTCTTGGCCTCGCAAGGGGATATATGAGGCTCTGACACTTTTTGCCATTTCCACTAATAGCTATAAAACCTACTCTCCCCTTAAGTTTCACATAACCAGGCAGTCACCGCACAGGCAGGTCAAAGGCAAGCGCTCTCGGTCAGGATACCTCCTCCTGAGGGCACAGAGTCCAAGCGCACGCCTCCCTGCGCTTCAGCCGCTCGTTCTGCGTGGCGAGCTACCGAAAGTCGGGGCACTGCAGATTAGAAGGACCATCTCTCATGGAGTCTGCTCCATAAAGCCAAACCTAAACACCGTCGAGAGGTAAAACCCCTCGCTTTCCAGCCCCCCGCTCCGCTTACTTGAAGAATGCGCATCGTTACGCACCGAGCCCAAGAGCCCACGGCTGGGGCAGGATGCACCACATCACCGGTGGGCCTGCAGAGCAGATCTTCCTCCCGTGGCTTTCCAGACCGAGGACAGAAACAGCCTTCTCCACATCTCATTTGTGCCAGTCCCTCAGAGAAGAGGCTGCTCGGTGCGGCAGAGGGAGCGGGGAGCAGCCAACATGGGCAGTTTCAGCTTAATTTATGAAACTCACGTACTGCCCTAAGTGTGAAGTTCAGAAGGCTCTCCCCTGCCCTCCCGTTCTGCAGTATTAAAATGCAACGCTGCTGCATGGAAATGTTGGAGCAGACGCTTCTGTCACTACCCCTGGACTCTTCAGAATCCTCCTGCTCTTTTGCCTCAATCTTTGGGTTTGGCTCTACTACGCTGAAGTCTGATATCACAAACAGGCTACAAATTTTTTAGTACCTGATATGCTAAGCAGCCAGAAACAGCAGCCTACCACTCACAATAAAACAGAGCCTTTACCACCAGCACCTCCCGCGCCAGGTCTGAATCAGAGGCTGTGGAGTCCTCCAGGCAAAAACCCGCTGTGTTTGCCAAGGCAGCCTGCTCGCCCGTGGCTCTCAACGCGCCAATCGGCCAGACTCCTTTGATGCTAGCGCAAGAAGTGAGAAAATGAAATGTCAGAGCAACAGCACAGGCAAATCCCAGCTCGTTTGGGGCTGCGCTTTTAAGAACCCAACAGCAGGCAACTGTAATTCCCAGCACTGCATCCAGCTTCCAGCCGCACACGGTAAATGGCCAGAGACCAGGAGCAGGCGTTTCCTCACTCGGGGATTACCAACTTAAGCATCTTGTGAACATCGTTAAGGTTTTAAAGCCTAGAGCTCCGGTACCGCTCCTAAGCCCCGGAACCCGGGGCAGGGCTGCGAGGAAGCACCTTTCTCCTTTTCACTACGGGGAAACCAAGTCAGCGCCTCTGGGAGCGCCAGCGGACTGCACCGGCCTCCCGTGCGAGGGGGCCGGCCAGCAGCAGCGGACAGACCGCCGGACAGACCGCCGGACAGACCGCCGGACGCCAGCTCGCCGCGCCGGGCGGCCGCACCTCCGGGGCCCGGGCGAGCCGCACCGCCGGGCAGCGCGGACGCCGGGCCCAGCCCAGCCGCCGCCCCGGCCCCGCCGCTCCCGCCCCGGGCCCCCGCCGCAGCGCGGCTTTGGGCGCCCCCCCCGCCCGCTCCGCCCCCCCCCGCCCGGCCCCGCCCGCCGCGCGACGTGCCCCGCCGCAGGGCGCCCGCCCGCTCGGCCCCGGCCCCGGCCCCGCTCCGCCCCGGCGGCGCCCCGAGCCCGCCGCGGAGCCCCCGCAGCCCCTGGCCCCGGTCCCAGCCCCCGCCCGAGAGCCGCCCCGCGGAGCCGGGCCCCCCCACGCCCGCCCGCCTCTCCCCAGGGGCCCCCCCGGGCCTAAAGCCGCCGCGACCCGGACCGATCCCGCCCCCCGGCCCCCGCCGTCCCGTACTTGTCCCCTCGACGCCGGCAGCCAGCCCGCCGAGGAGCAGCAGCGCCAGGAGGCCGCACGGCCCCACCGCGCCCGCCGCCATCTCCACCCGCGCGCCGCGCCGCGCCGCCCGCCCGCTATAAGCGCCGCGCCGGGTCACGGAGGCGGGGGCGGGGCCGCGGCGGGCCGCGCCCCCTCGGCCCTCCCGGCAGCCAATCGCGCGGCGCTCCGGCGAGCCGGCCCGCCCACCCAGCCCGTCGCGGCCAATCAGAGGGAAGGGCTGGCAGAGCGCGCTCCTCCTCCCTCCTGTCCCCTGCGGGGAGAGCCGGTTCGGGCCGGTCCCGCCGCGGCCACGCCCACCAGCCGGGAGCGCAGCCAATGGGGAGGCGCGGCGGGGAGCGGCGCGCGGCGCGGGGCCGGGGTCGCTCCCGCACGGGGGGGGGGGGGGGCGGCGGCGCCCGGGGGTCCCGGCCCCGGCCCCGGCCGCGGGAGGGAGGCCACGGTCTCGGGGAAAGGCGGCTCCGCTGCCGCCGCGCAGCTCCGTGCTGCCCCCCCCCGGCGGGGGCCGGCGGTGCGTGAGGCGGGGGCGCGGGCGGGAGGTCGGGGCAACGGGGAGCAGGCGGAGGTGCCGGCCCGGGAACGGGGGGGGCTAAAGACACATCTGCCGGGCCGGGGAGCGCCCGCGGCGGGGAGGGAGGCACCGGAGCCGCGGGGGCTGCACCCCCTGCCGCTCCCGGGTCGTAGCGCGGGCAGGGGCGCGGGGGTCCCCAAGCGGGGCCGGGAGCTGCTCGCCGCCGCCATGGCTGTGCCCGAGGCAGCGGCACCCGGGGCGAGCCAGGGCCGCCGGCACGGGGGCTGCGTCCCCACGGCGGGAGACGGGAAGGGAACCGGGCGGCGCAGGGAGCGGGGCAGAGACAGCAGCTCCTGCAAACAACAGCGGGGCCCGTGCCAGGACAAACCGGCAGCGCTGCACGCCGGGGCCCTGTCCCACGGCCTGCTCCGGCCTTCGGCAAGGGCCCGAGCCCCGTCGGGTACCCCGAGGCGCAGGGAAAGCACCCGGCCCCGGGGTCTCAGCCCAGGCGGTACTTTCCGTGAGGCCGGGGCGATGCTGGGCCTCGAGTCCCCGGGACCAGCCCAGCTGGAGCCGCCTGATAACCCCACGGCGCTGGGGTGGGCGATAACCGAGCACGGCCGGGCCCTTCGACCCCGAGGCAGCCAGGGCAAAGGGGCCTCTGCAGGGCAGTGGCTCTGTCCCCAGATCTTCCCCGAGCCAGTGGCCAACTCTTGACTCACCCGGCCCTAGGAGCGAGGTGGAGAGCTCACAGCCGGGGGCCGGAGGCGCTGGGGGTCAGGAAGAGCCAAAACAATGGCGCCGGCAGCGCCAGTCCCCACCGTGCTCTCCGCGGGGATCTGCCGGCTCTTGTAAGTTCCCGAATCCTCCTGGAGCGTTTCTTCCCCCAAGCGCTGCGGCTGCCCCAGCACGTCCTGCCCGGCCGCCCCCTCCCACCCGCCGGCCGCCGCGCTCCCCCCTGCGCCGGAGGGATTCGGCAGGCGCAGCTCCTGCGGGGCAGAAACGGTGCAGAAACAGGGCAGAGCATGGCAGCCTGCGGCATCCTCTACCCAAAGAGCCAGTCCCAGCTCCAGGCAGCCGCCAGCATGTTATGTCTGGCAGCCGGCACCAGCGAGAGCTCTCGGCCATCCAGGCTGGGGGAGAGGGGCCGTGCACGGCCCCAGTGGGACAGCAAGCGGCAGGGAAGCTGCTCCTCTCCAAGCTGCCCGGTTTTGCAGGGCCAAGGCTGGGGTGCTCCCGGATGCCCCAGGACCCACAGGCAGCGACAGCCACGGGGACACCACCCTGTCACCTGCAGCAGCATCAGGGAGGTAACCGGCTGCAAGGAGCCGGCAAAGGCAGGGGTACGTGGGCACAGTGATTCCGTGGACATATCCATGTCTGGGGACCAGCCAGGGTGCGGAAGCTGCAGGGGGTGCGTGGAGCAGCCCCCCAGGAAAAGGGAGGGGGGCTTTGAACCAGCAGCTGGGGCCGCCACTGCTCCATGCCAGCCAGGTGACCTTGGAAGCCATTTGCCAGGCCTGAGTAAAGCGACAATAATCCTATTCACCTTTTAGCCTCATTTCCTAAGGCAACAAAGCACATGCCTTTGCCGCGTGCAGTCGCGGGTGTCACTGAAACCCTGATCCTGTTTGCACAGCTCCCGGGGGGCAGGGGGGAAGTTTTGCTCATTTCCCCTCTCATACGCTTTGCCCAGGGGGTAGGAGCGGGACAGGAGCCCCACCAGGGGCACGGAGAGCCCGAGGCAGGTGGTTTGCCAGGGGCACATCCCCGCCACAGCCCCAGGGGGCTGGCAGCAGAGCTGACCTCCCCAGCCCAGCCGGACAGGGCGCCGGCGATGCCCCTCGGCTGCACAGCTGGAGCAGGGCAGCTGGGAGCTCACAGGCCCAGGCTGGTCCTGGCCTGTGGGCTCAGGGCGCACCCAGCTGCGCCCAGCGGGCCCCGGGCACCCATCGGCCACCGCTCTGCGCAGCCGGGCGCTGCCCGGGCAGGCCCGCTGCCTGCAGAGGGGCCTGTGCTGCATGGCCGGTCTCGGAGGAGCTCAGCACCTTGGGAGAAGCAAGAGGGAAAAACACCTTCCCCGTGCAGTGCTGGAGGGTTTTGAGGGCTCGGCGAAGCCCACCTTTCCACCCAGGCAGAGACTGAGCGGTGGCCGCGGCGCCGGGGCAGCGCCCTCCCCTCTCCAGGAGGAGCAGGGATGCTTGCCAGGCCAACCCTGCCCAGACATTCCTGCTCCAGGAGGTTGGGGAGGGAGGAAAGACAGTCGCTGCGAGTCCCAAAGGCCGCCCTGCAGCCCCTGACCGCAGCCCCGGCGGAGCAGCCCACCCACCCACCGCTCCCTGCCAGGGCTGCGGGGCAGGAGCCGGTTCACGGCTGACACGGAAACCCCCACAGCCTGGGCACAGACCTGGCAGAGCCTCACCCACGCACCACACAGCCGTTCCCTTGAAGTACTTTATTAAATAGTTTCCAAAAAAACAGAAGCAGAAAGACTCAGAACTACCCTGTCCCTGCCAGCTAGTTAAAAACTACAAACAGCCCTTCCCCACGCCCCGCGGTGCCAGGCACGACCTGCCCGACGTCCCGGCCCTTCCCGGCCCGCTCCCTGCAAACAGGGCTCCAGCATCACGGGAAGGGGCGGCAGGAGGGTCACCCCCAGCCCTTCCTGCTCGGACACCTCCAAGGCTGCAGAAAGCTCAGCAATGCTCACACGCTTCCCACCCAAAGCGACCACTCGCCAGCTCCACAGCCTCCCCAAACCGTTCCTCCCACGCAGGGCCGAAGAGGAGCTGAACATGCCCAAACGACGGCAGCCAACACCAGGTTTTGCTGTCACTCCTCATCCAGCCAGAGCCACCAGCTCCCCGGTTTCTGTGGATTCATGAACAACCCAACGTGACTTCCCCCTCCCCACCCGTCCCCCGCCCAGGAAGTTTATAAAAGGGTTTGGTTTTGTTTTTTTGCTTTTTCTACAAAGACAGTGGTGGGATTTCCTTTGCAACAGCAGAACAGTCTCCCTGCGAGGTAGAGAGTTAGTTTCAGGGCTGACAGATCCTAAATTCAAACCAGTTTGTCCTAGTTGAGGTAAAATTCAGTAGTTTATAGTAAGTTTTGCAATGCCAGAGGGCCATCAAGATTCCTCATTGCCAGAGTCATCCTCATCACCATAACAGCTGTCTGCTTCCTCCTCCATCTCATCATCCTCATAATAGTCATCATAGAAGAGGTCTGAGCCCTCATCTGGGGCTGGAGTCTTGGTCTTTACGCAGTACTCTGCCAGCGTGGTGGGGACCTTCACGCCATCCCGCTCAGCGTCCACCTTCGTGCCCAAGACTTGCTTCCTGGAGGGCGAGAAGCGGGGGGGTAAGGACGGAGCTTTGCGCAGCAACCCACGTCGCCACGTGCGGCTCACGCCCGGTGACACAGCCCTTCCCCTCTCGCGCCCCAGCTCACGGTCGCTCGCCCACACAAGACTGGTGAAAGGGCGGGGGGGAGAGCACCGCGGAGCAAGCGTGGCTGCACTGTGACGTGCCCCCTGCTCCGAGGGCCCCCCTTGCCACGCCAGGGCTGGCCAGCCTGCAGCTCAGGAGCTTCACGTGCCGGTCCCATGAGACAGCGCTGGCAGCACGGCCATGCTGGCACCGTGTCTGCTACAAACCCAGATCCTCAGCTCTGGAGCCGAAAAGGGCCAGAGCTTAGGCTGAGAGCAAAGCCGGGCACATAACTCAGCCAAGCTTCTCCCAAAAGCCACACTCAGAGCCAGAATCCTTCCCTCCAACCAGCCTGCAGATGGGACTCGAGGGCAGGATATGCCCTTAAGATCCTCTGTGCCCTACAAGACCACAGCTTAGCAAGCGTTCTCGACAGCGCCACAGCGCTGCTGGGCCTGGGCTCAGCTCAGCACGCACCTAATGATGTCCGTGTACTCCCGGTCCTTCCCTTTGCTCTCCTTCCACTTGCGGTACATCACAGAGGCATCCACGTTGGCTGGAGAAAACGTGTTGGGTTCATTCAGCAGTGAGATCACGCTCAGGAGAATGGTCCTGGCAATCGATAAACAGGAGCAGGTAAGAGCCGAGCCAGGTCAGCAACTGCTCACATCCCAGCAATGCCAGCAGCCTTGGTGTCACAGCACCGCTGCGTCCCGTGGGCCAGGAGAGCCTGGTGCTGGCCCACCAGCGAGGGGGTACCTCAGCGAAGTCGAGCAAGCCAGGCAGGAGACAGCAGCGCACAGGCTGTCAGGCTCACACACGTCCCCATGCAAGCTCTAGCTGTTTCCTGGCAAAGCATGCAGCCCAAGTGCCTTTCGGCAACCTCTAGGCATCTCCCGCAGGCTTTGGGAGAGGAAGGCAGTCCCCACCTCCCCATTTTCCCATCCCTGCCCTCAGACGAGCCTCCTGCCCGCAGCTCCCTCCCCGCGCAGCCCTTACCGCACGTTCTGGGTGGGGTTCCACCGCTCAGACGGCAGCTCCCCGCTCTGCGGGTCGTCCACCGGCGGATGGAGGATGGAGATGCAGACATCGCCGGTCTGAAAGCACAAGTGAAACAGGATCCTTAGGAGCTGCTGCCCCAAGCACCCTCCAGCAGCAGCTCGGTCCTCTGCTCCAGTAGCCTGCTCGCTCTTCACTTTGGCTTAAGCCAGGTGAGGCAATCCCAGCCCGTTCTTTCGGTCCCTAGGAAGGGACAGCAGAAGTGGCGGTCCCCGCTATGCTGCCCACAGCCTCAGCCCTTGGATAAGTTGGATAAGCACCCTGTGATTGCCAGCACAGTACAGACGAGGCTGCCTAACCGTCAACTGTCCGATGCCCGAACACGCCACGTCCCCAGCACAGCCCTCCCGGCGCCCACCCGACACAGCCCAACCCCACGCACCCCAGGCAATAATCCACCGCAAGCACGCAGCCCCGGGACCACGCACATCGCTCGCTCTGCACAAGCACGACGTCCCCACCAGCCAAGCGCAGGAGCCTTCAAGCCTGGCTGACCTGGAACGAGCTCCAGGACAGGAGAGCGGCTGTCGTAAGCTCGTTAGCTGCATTTCCAGTGCCAGGCACTAAACGCCAAAGGCACCGAGTTTCCAATGCCAGACAAAGGCTGGCATTTTCACCCAGTACTGTCGCAACAGATGGACACGTGCCCCCCCGCCTGTCCCAGGCGCCCCGTGCTATCCCAGGCAACCTACCTCATAGATATTGGGGTGCCACATTTTGGTTAAGAACCTAAAGGCAGGAGGAGAATAGGGGTAGTCGATGGGAAACCGGAGACGAGCCTGCAAGGAAACAATAAGGAGAAGTGAGCATCAGCTTGTGAGAAGGAAGGGAAGGAAACCACAGATCTCCCGACAACAGCAGGAAAAAAGAACCTCTGCCAAGTCCAGCTGCGCTCCCGCAGAGACAGAGCCCCCGTGCCCGCCGGCTCTGCAGGCAGGACACCGGCAGCGTGGCTGCCGTGCCACCGCACAGAGGAAGGCGAGTGGATGGGCCTGGAGCTGTGGCAGCTCCTTCACCGCCATCCCACCCCGCAACCTCTTCTCCCCCCGTGCTAACCCGGTGCTCCCTGACGCAGAGGGAGGCAGCGGGCCCCAGGCAGAGCGCAGCGGGAGCTCGTGGTGCCGCTCCGGCACACGCCTCGCATGCTCACTGTCCCCTCCCACACCGGCACCCACGGCACAGGGTGACAACACCGAGGGCTGGCTGCTTCTGGATGGCAAACGGCAGCAAGACAAGAGCCTCGGGGCTGTAAGGCGGCAGACGGGGCTGGGGGCCCCAGCTCAAGCCGCACGCCTGAACAAACCAAGCAGCACTTGGAGCCAGACTGCGAGTGCGGGGTCATCCCCGGTCCTGCTGTCAGGGACACGCGATGGCCGTGCCACCGCAGGAAAGGCTGTTTACCCTTCACAGCTCACAGGGAAGGAAGCATCAGGTGCTTGGTGCTCCGATTAACACACTGAAGCTCTAAAAATAGCCCATCACCACTGCAAAAAGAGACCAAGTCAAAACTGGCCGCAGCGCGTAGCTCAGGTGCTAAAAATAAAAACACATGAAGATCACGCCGCAGTCCACGACTCCAGCACCAGCAGAGACAACCAGCCTGCCACCGGCTTCTCCTGCAGGCAACGGCCATAAAACCCGAGGTATTAAGGCAAGCCAAAAAGACAGTCCTGCTGTCGGCCTCTGAGCGAGAAGGCGAAGCCTAAGGTGGGATGGAGACGTACGGCAACATCCTCATCCTCCCCAGAGAGCTGCTGCCCCAGCCCACCAGCGCCAGGCATCCCACGAGGACGGGGGCAGCTTCTCCCCGTGTCGCTGCACAACCTGCGGTGACTGTTTCAGCTTTAGGGTGTTTCCAGGCTCTGGAAGCAAACTTCCAGATCGAGATTCAGCTGCTGCTCCCAAAAAAGCCAACAGCCAGAAACAAACAAAAAAATAGTGAAGATTTAAAACACACGGTGACTCCTTGAACATTTCCTGCTCCCTCCGTTCACGTACATGAGAATTTAGACGTTGGATCCGTGACGTGACAGTGCGAACTACCCCAGCTCTGCCCAGCAGCAGGGGACAGCGATCTGGGATCGCTCTTCACCCGCAGAACGAGCCCGGCACGGGCCCCGTTCAGGAGGGGAACTGCAAACGAGGCTTCAGATGCTTCTGGAATTACAGCCTCGACAATAGGAGACGCTGCCAAACCCAGTCATCAGCTCACAGCCGTTAAAAGATTAGAGTAGAAGGCAGAGAGACATCTGTCCTCCTCCCCGCTGCCCTGACCAACCCCGACACCACCCTGGGTCCCAGCCCCTCTGCTCTCCGCCCCCCTCCCACCCTGCCAGGATCTGGCCCCGGCACAAGTTGATCTTATCGCGAGCCCAAGGAGCCCCCGACCGCGGCGGGTCCATCCCTACACGCGTTACCGCCTTGCCTCCCAGGCTGGCCCTTTGTCTGACCGCTCTCTGCGGCACAGGACAAGGGGTGGAAAGAAGGAAAAGCGAGGCGGCGGCTGGGGCCGGACGCGTTTTGTGTGCGTGGAGCTCCAGGCAGCCCAGGGCAGCGCGCGTGCACACAGCAACACACGGCCCTGTGCTGGGCTCTGGCCAAACAGCTGAACTTCGCAGAATAATCCCCTTTGTTGTGTCAGAAGGGATCAGAACAAAACCAGCCAGAGGCAAAGCAATCACGAAGGGGGCTCAGAAAGCAACCCCGCTTTGCCGTACACAAATGGGCTGACGTTAGCACGAGCTGGGAGAGACCTGGGCCCCTTCACGCTCCTCTTACGCAGAAAGTCTCATCTACTGCCACCCAACAGTGCCGAGTCTGGAAGATCTCAGGCACAAAACAGGAGCACGAGCTGCTGAAAGGGTGAGAGTTCAAAGGGCCCAGTGCCAAAAGAAGCTACGGAAAAAGACTCCATTTCAGCGAAGAGATAAAACCTGGCTCTGAAGCATCAGACTTGCCTGCCACTGCTCCATGGGAAAAACAAACCACCCAGCTTCTCGGGCACAGCTGACCCTCGGGCTGACTCACCCCGGGTGCATCCCCACCCTGCCAGCAACAGGATGAAGACAGAACTCGTGGTGGAGGAGGGAGGATGAGAAAGAGGAAGAAAACAGAGGTTGCACAACACCTGGGCAGAGCACATACACATCCTCCTGATAGGGACTGCGCAGCCAGGCCGCGCACGGCTTCTCCCCCCGCTCAAACCCCAAACAAAACCACAGCACCCGCTTCCCACCCAGCTCGAGCTGCTGCTCGCTCGGCCCGAGCCGTCTGTTCCTGCACAGGAGAGCTCTTTGTCTCTTCCCTCTTGTTTTGGTGGCGATGCCCTGGATCCTCTCCAGGAGAGGGAACACCAGCGACCCTGCACCCACAGTCCGTGGGGATGGAGGAGGCAGGAAGGAGGAAAAGCCCTCAGAGGCAGAGCCCCTGGGGGGCCCAAATCCCGCTTCCGACGAAGGGGATCCTTGCCTAGTTTGGCAGCAGCCACCTCTGCACAGGCTCCCTTCCTCACCCCGGCTCCTCCTCGCAGACACCCCAGGAACACCCCAGCTCCTGAAGCCCCAGCGACCCCAAGGTGCCCAGCTACAGACCCAGGTCTCCCTGGCCCTCATCACCCCCTCAAGCCCAGGAGCACCCCTGTCATGCCCCCCCAGCACCCACCTCAACCCGGCCACCGAGACCCCCTCCCTCTCGCCCCACAGCCCCCTCCCAGGTTCTCCCTGCTCTCCTGCAGTCTTTCTCCTTTCCAAAATCCCTTCCCAAGGCATCCTCCCCGCAGTGCGTCCCCATCACCACCCACTCTGCCTTCGCCCCTCCGAAGCCCCATCTCCCACCACGCACCTCCGCCCCCGGCCCCCCCCCGCCACCAGAGCTTCGCCTCCTCGAGACCTCGGTCCTCCCGACACCGCACCCCCCCCGCTGCCCCCAGCCCCTCACCTTAAAGTACCCGCCCTCATAGTAGGTGTTCGGGGGGCCGAAGATGGCCACCTCCCAGTTGTAGAGGTCCCCCTCGTCCACCAGGTTGACCCGGAACCCTTCCACGGGCTCCTCCTGCAGCCCTTTGAGCTCCAGCAGCAGCGCCTTCTGCGAGCTGGGCACGAGGGGCCGCGCCATGCCGAGGAGCCGGGGTAGGCCGCGAGCGAAGCCGGGGACTGGCGTAGGCGCGACGGCCGCTGCGAGGCGGGGGGCGGCGGGGACGCGTCCGGCTGCTCCGCGGCCGCTCCGAGCGCAGCCGCGCGGGGCACGGCGGGAGCTGTAGTCCGCCCGCGCGGGGCGGGGCCGCCGCATGCCCCGCCCACACGGGCGCCGCCCGCCTATCAGAGCGCGCTGTCGGCGCGGGGGGGCGGGGCAGGCAGCGGGCTCCTCCCTCCGGGCGATCTCCGCCTATCAGAGCGCAGCGCCGGGCAAGGGGGCGGGGCTCTTCCCGGCAGCCTCTGCGCCGCTCGCCCCCTCGGGCCCCGCTCTAACGGGGCCCCCCGGTCCCTCGGGCCGCCGCGGGGCCCCGTCACCGTGCGAGGGCCGCCTCAGCGATCGGGCCCGAGCCGCCGCGCTGCCCCGGGCCCCCGTCCCGCTCTCGGCTCCCGGACCGGCGCTGAATCCCGCCGCGGATGACGGCCCCGGGGCTCGCAGCGCAGCCGTGCTGCTTCGGGTCAGCGTTTGGCACGAGTAAAGCGGTTTACGCGTGGCCAGGTGACGATCCCCGTCAGGCAGGGGAAGCGCTCGGCACGGTCCCTACGCCTGGTAACGCCTCGCTGCGCTTCGCAAGGCGGCGGCTGGAATTCGAGCAGAGGCCGCTCCTGGCACGGCCCCGGCAGAGGGGATCTCCCCGGCATCACGGGCTCCCCGTCCCTGGTGTCACATCCCGTCACCTGCGCCGCTGCCTGCAGCCTCGCCCAGCCGGGCTCCAGGCAGCGCCCGTCCCGCCTGCGGGGATGGGAACATCCGACAGCAAACAAACCAAACATCCGGAGCACGAAGGGCATCCTCCCAGCCTCTCTTTTTTTTTGGTAGTGACTACAACCGCTTTGCACTCCCTTACCTTCAGCCGGGCAGGCTGCTACAGGCTGCCAACATCAGCCCCTGAAGACAGAGACTGCCTCAGGGATGCGAGCGCTGCTGCGGTTCACCCTGGCACCAAAGAAACTGGCCACTAAAAAAATAATAAAAAGCTTTAATGTCTTACAGTAAACCAATAATTGCGCAGTATAAATAATTAACACGGATGAGTTCAAATAAATAACACATGGTTCAACGCGTATCTCTGTTCAAAAGCAAACAATGACCTCAGGGAATGGGGCTTGTCTCATCCTGACCGGGTGCTCCACGACCCAAATCATTATTGAATCCGTAGCCTGAGCCATCGCTCAGGTGTGAGCTTTGATCGTCACAGTCTGGACCAGAGCAGCCAGAGGCGGCTGCGTAAACAGCGAGCGAGGAGGCAGCAGGGACAGCTCATCGCCTCACAGCTCGGCTGCTGGCAGACACAGACCCCCCTCCGGCTCGCAGCCCTTCCCGGTGAGGTTTGCTCCCCAGCCAGCCATTTCTCATCTGCTGTGCATTTAAAACATTTTACTTAATAAATAATGCTTTATCTCACACTCCAGATCAGCCCTGTATTTGCCTGCGAATCCTCATAGGAGTAGGTAGATAAGCATCGCCCCCCACTTCACAGGTAGGTGTGAAACAAACCCAAAAGCAGAAACAAAGTTCCCCGCTGAAGCTGCATGACACGACACGGCCAGGGCTAGGACAAAACTACAGGATAGCTGGAGGTCCAGCCCCACATTTACTTCACTCTGGCTCATTTTTAATGACTAACACTGCCCTACATCTTACAGGCCTCCGTGCAAGTCCCCAGTTAACGCCTAAAACAGATTCACTAATGCCAGCTGGGTCAGAGGAGCCGCGGCTGGGAGAGGCACAGCTGACAGGGACACATCCAGCACTGGCGGTGGCTGGGCACCCGTCGCACTCGAACAAGGAGGGGAGCGTGGAAATGGGGAATCTCTCGTCAGGCAGACTCGGGCTCTCCAGACAGCGCCTGGCCAGCCCCCGGTGCTCGCCGTCCAGCTTAGCGCCGGGGTCCGGAGCCCCTTCGCGTAAACGGCGCTGCGCGGAGCGCGTGCGGAGGTCAAAGCGGACGCAGTCAGTGCTGCTCCCGCCCGGGTGTTAATCGACGGGCTTCACTTTTGCAACGAACAAGGCAGTGGCTTTCTTCAGGAACTCCTCCCGGCTCATGGAGGTGCCGAGCTTCCTCTCCTGCAGTGCCCGGTCCATGGCCAGGGCCAGGCCGTCCGGCCCCAGCTTGGAGCCCGCCTCCAGGTAGCGGCTGGGGAGAGAGAAGTGGCCGGCGCCCAGCGCGTCCTCCAGCGCCCGCAGCACGGCTTGGCAGACCCTGCCGTCGGCGGTGCCGGAGCCGCCGTCCAGGACGCCGAAGAGCGCGTCCGCCTTGGCGGCGAACTCCAGCAGCACGAAGCAGGTGAGGACGCCGTAGCGGAAGACGTCGAAAGGCACGGCCTCGTGGTCGCGGCAGCGCACCCGCGCCAGCAGCGCTGCCGCCGCCTCCGCCGGCGCTCCCCCGTGCTGGCAGATGCGCCGCAGCAGCTCGCTGTACAGCCGCCCGTCCACGCCCGCCTTCCGCCGCCGGCCGCCGGCGCCCAGCACCTCGTAGGCCGCGCCGGCGTTGCTGTCGAAGGCCGTCCTGTCGCGACACGGCACAGACACAGACACGTGGCCTCACCCCCGCCCGCCCCGAACTACAGCTCCCAGCGTGCCCCGGGCGCCCGGCCGCCGGCGCGGGGATGGCCGCGGCCGCGGGGCACGCCGGGAGCCGTAGTCCGCCGCCCGCCCCCCGCCGCCGCCGCCCGCACCTGTGGGAGTGGTGAGCCAGGCGCACGTACCACAGCGCCCGGGCCAGGCGCTGCGGAGGCCCCGGGAGCTCCGCGGCGGCCTCGCCCGCCGCGCCGGGGCTGCCCAGCACCAGCCGCTCGAAGTAGTCGGCCAGGAAGGAGACGGGCTCCTCGGGCCGCGCCTCCAGCACCTTCAGCAGCGCCTCCCGCACCATGGCGGTGACGCCGGCCCGCAGCAGGAACTCCGCCTCGCTCCCCAGCCCGTCGGCCGCCGCGCCAGCCGGCTCCGCCAGCCCGCTGCCCGCCGCCGGGACCGGGGCCGGGTCCGGAGCCGGGGCAGCGGCCGCCCGCCGCTTCTCGTACGCCGCCATCTTGGCTGCGGGCGGCGAAGGCCGGTTCCGGCCATCTTGGACGGCCGTTCCGGGAAGTTCCCGCGCCGCCATCTTGCACACTGGCAGCCAATCGGAGGGTGGGAAGGCAGGCGAAGCGCGCCGCCATTGGGCGAGGCCGCGGGCCGCCATCTTGTGCGTGGGCGGGCAAAGGCGCCGCGCCCGGCCGCCATGGCTACTCCGGGCAGGTGCCCCGCCCTTAGCAACCGCGCGCGCGGCGGTCGCTGCGGACGCTGCCCGGGGCCTGGCACAGGCCGAGGGGCCCGGGGCCACCGCGGGCCCGGGGCCGCCCCCGCCCCCAGAGCGGCGCTGGCTCAGGTTTCCACAGAAACAACCCTTACAGGAGCGCGCCGCCGCCCGCGCCCGGGGGACGCCCCCCCCCGCCCCGGCTGCTTCTGACCCCTCTGTCGTGACAGGCGATCGGTCGTCGCTCTCCCGCCCACCCGCTTGGGTGCCGGCAGCCCTCAAGGGCCGCACCCCGCCCTGGCGCTCGGCACCGGCCCGACACGGTCCAGCCCCGGCAGCGTGGCCGCCCGCCCGTCACCGCGGCCGTCTCCCCTCCAGCCTTCCCCTCTCCCGGCGGCCCGCAGGCAGCCCCGCGGCCCCCGTCCCCTCCCGCAGGCCTCGGCGGGAGCCCTCCGAGCAGCACCGGCAGCCGAGCAGTTCCCCGAGCTCGGGGGCCCGCGGGCAGCCCGGCCTCTCCCCTCACCGGCCCCTCAGCGTCCCGGGCAGCAGCGGCCTCAGGCACGGGTGAAGCTTTCAAAAGCAGGAGCAGCTCGGAGGTGTCGGGGCCCCGGAGCGCTCGTCCTGGGGTGGGGGCTGCTTTCTCTCGGGTCTCACAGCAGCATCCCGCACCCCAGCAGCTCCGCCGGGCTCCGTCGGCTGCTCATCGTCCCAGGGGCCGGGCAAGGCCAGCAGCAGAAAGGGCGACAGCAGGGACTGGTTCGGAGGGCTGTGGGCATCTGCAGGCAGCTCCCACTCCTAGGAGAGCTTGTACTGAGATCTGAATCGTTTCCACAGGTAATGAGACGTGATGCCGGTCACAATCAGTCCCAACAGCGAGATCGTTGTCCCCACTGTGATGGCAGGGCCCGTGCTGAACGGATCTGCAGAGACATGAGAAGGACGTATAATTGCAGGCAGACTCTGCCCACGTCAGCAAATACCCAGGGGTGAGCACGACACCCCCAGCACCAAACATGGCAGTAACACAACCCGCTGCAGCCCAAGCCTAAGCGTGGGGGGTACAGGAGAGGGGGCTGCAGACCACCACTCACCGTTCAAGACCATCAGCTGCAGGCTCACCACCTGGGAGCGGTGGCCGAGCAGGACACACTGGTAGTGGCCCTGGTGCCGGGGCTCGGCGCGGTCCAGCCGCAGCGTGGAGCCGCTGCCCGCTGCCTCCTCCCGGTACTGCGAGAGGGCCACGGGGGTCCGCAGCCAGCGGACAGTGGCGTTCCCAGCGCACCACGCACGGCACTCGATGTGCAGGGCCTTGCCCTGCATCCCGTTGGGAGGCAGCGACCAGATCCGCAGGCTGCAGGCGGGCACCGTCCCCGTGGACAGCCCTGTCCCCTTCTCCGCCAGGGGAGAGCCCCAGCCGATGCTGCCCGCAGCCGTCCCCAGCGCCTCAGCTGGGGGGCTCGCTGTGCCGGAGCTGGGGAGCGTGGTGGCGGCCGGACGCGCCGTGGGACTGCCTGCAATGAGGTCGCCGGGAGCGGGGTGCTCTGTGGAGGGGGGGTCGGTGGCAGCAGCTGGCTCCAGGATGGTCTCAGCGTCGGGCTCCCGCACTGCGGTGGTCAGGGCTGTGGTGGGATCATCTGTGGTGACGCTCGGCTCTGGGGACAGCGCTGTGGTGGTCACAGGCCCGGCTGTGCTGGCGCTCCCCGTCGAGGTGGCCATGGCCACTGACTGCTCCGTCACAGCTGTGAAGACAGCAGGTCACGGGCGGCCTCGCCGCGGCTCGGAGCCGGGATGGGGCCTCTCTGGCACACGTTATCCCCATGGGGTGACAGCCCCCTCCGCCTGCACCGCCCCGTGGCCCCATCCTCCTCCACCCCACAAATGCGGCCAGCCCTGGGCAGGGAGAGGCGGTGAGCAGAAGCAAACGGGCACCGCCGGCATGGCAGCAGGGACAGGGATGGGAGATTTGCAGAGCGGTGCAGAAATGGGGGCTGCTCCCGTTCCAGCAAAGCCATTTCAAGCAGGGCAATGGGGGCAGCGACGGGGCAGCGTGCAAACCCGCGTCCCCAGCACTCACCCCCAGCGCTCACGGTCACAGATGCCACCCGGGTGAAGGTCTCCTGCCCGATGCTCAGCGTCACCTTGCACCTGAACTCCTTCCCTTCTTCCACCTCCTTCCCGGCCACCGACAGCGTGGACGCAATGTCAAACAGCTCCTCGTCGTTCTCCGTGACATCCAAGTCTTCCTCCTCCAGCACTTGGTCCCCCCAGTACCACCTGAGCACCAGTCCCGTGAGTGGGTACACCCGCTGGGCCAAGCAGCGCAGGCTGGCGGGCTGCCCCGGCTCCAGGTCGCGGGGGTTCACCTCCAGCTGCAGCGTGTCCGGGAAGGCTGAGAGAGGAATCGCAGCGTCAAGCGGTGATTTTTGGCACTGCTGCCCAGGAGGGAGCCGGCTGCCTCCGGGGATGCAGGACTTTGCCGGGGAGGTGGTGAGGGATGGGCTGGGGATGCTTACCATAGACCTTCAGGTCGACGGTGCCCTGGTAGTGCTGCCCGTGGCAGGACCCCTGGCAGATCTTGATGCCCGCCGTGGCGACCACGGCGCTGCTGACGTGCAGGACGCTGTGGGTGGGGAAGGAGGTGATGCTCCCCAGGTTGGTGTCCAGCCCCTTCCACTGCACCGTGCCCCGCGCGCAGGCCAGGGAGCAGTTCAGCTGCACCGAGCCCCCGTACCGCACCACTGGCTCCTGCGGCACCACCACCAGCTTGTTAGTGGGTCGCCCTGGGCAGAAGAAGGAGGAAACCGTGGGGTTTAGGGAAGGGGACAATCACCAGAACCCAGTCAAATGGGGCACTGGTTCCCCCTTTGCTGAGAAGTGGACGGTCACACTCGGGCGTTGCATAAGCTCTTTCCCTGTCACCGCAGGGGGGGCACTGCTCATTAGCGACAGCTCGTTAGGGGCGGCCAAGGCTTCCCCCGCAGTGCCGCTGTCCTGGGGCAGCCGCTCGCAGCCACCCGGCACCAGGAGCGCGTGGAGCTGACGCGCCTGTGGCGATGGCCAGCCCGGGTCTGCCCCGTTGCTGGCGTTGCCGCTTGGTCCGTCTCTGTTTACCACCGAAATTTTCCAGCCATTTCTTGGGGAAATGAGCCCAAACACCCTTCCCCCCAGTTCTCATCCTTCACCAGCATCGCTGCTCTTCTGGCAGCGGGAGAGCGAACCCAGGCCAGGCGCACGCTGTCGCTCGCACGGCGGCGCGCTCCGTGGCTCTGAGCGCCGGGCTGCAGCGCCGGGATGAGGAGCGCTGTAGCAGCAACGCATGTGGGACATGGCGGCCGTCGGGGCTCAACGGCGGGGAGACCCTGGGGCCGCGCTGGCCCGCGGTGCCACATGGCAAAGCAAAGAGAGCGGCAGGCAGGGCCGGGCGGCGCGGCGGGTTAAAGGATCGGGACGGCTCTTGGCCCCCGCGGCACTCACCACTGCAGCCCCACAGCAAGCTGAGGAGGAGGAGAGGAGCCGGCTCCATCGTCCACAGAGCCAGCAGCGGGGCAGGACAGCAGCAAGGGCTCGTTTTCCTTCCTTCCCTCCTTCCAGAGAGCAAACGCCGCTGGTGGGGGCTGTCTCCTTCTGGCCGCCAACCCGTCCTCAGCCCTTCTTAAGCTCTGCAGGAACCGCCCCCGCGAGCACCAGCCCCGGGGCCTCTGCGACTTTCCAGCCCAAGGGGTATTTCCAGAGGGAGGTTTCTGATTTTCTTCCAAGTTCAGTCTTGCATAACACCCAGCTCTGCAGCAAAGGGCCATGCCGGCAGCCCCAAACCCGGGAGAACCCTTGTTCCGAAGGGTCCTTGCATGGCTGCGGGGGCCCCCATCTCCCCACCGGGCAGCCCTGCACAGGCACCTGCACCCCAAGACATGGCCGAGATCCCGTCCCTTCCCCAGTTCTCACCGGGCTCCACCGTTCTCCCCCAGAGCCCCTGGCAAACCAGCCATTTTCGTGCCCCAAGCACCAAGAGCTGAAACGAGCCATCGTGGGGCTGGCTGCGGATGCCTGTCTGCTGGAGGGGCTGTCTCAGACCCCTCAAAAGTGGAACCAGGGCCCATGTTTAACATCACCGGCAAGCACTGCTGCCTGCAGCTGGCATGGAGGGAGGGTGGCCTGTGGCTACAGCGTCTGCCCAGGGCACGTCCCACCGGGACCCCTGCGGCAGCACGGCCTTAGGAGCGGGCAGCCCCATCGCAGCCTGGCAGCGGCACGAGGGCGCGCGGGAGGAGCCCAGCACGAGCCCCCGCTGCCCCGACATGCGGGGTTTGGAAAGGCGCATCCCCAGGGCAGAGGGAGGAGGTGTCCAGCCCCAGGCTTGGGTGCTGCTCAGGCTGCAAACACCATTTATTCCCAGAACAGGGTGTTTTCAAGGATGAAAGCAGATGTTCCTGGGAGGGTCAGGTTCATGGTATAGAAGGAGAAAGTGCTACCACGTGGAAGACGTTGATTACCCCGCATTATCTAGCCCCAAGGCCCTGGCACAGCCTCAGCGCCTGTCCTCTGTCTCATGGCAGCTCTGGCATCGCTTCCTTGCTCCTACCCAGCTCCCTGGGCAGAGGCTCTGCCCCATCCCATCCCGCCAAGCGGCGGCTGGGGCCAGGGAAGGTGCCGAAGGGCCGAGGGACGGGATGTGCCCAGCCCTCCTCCCCCTGTCACAGAAGGTGGAAAGTCGGCGCAGGACCCGGCCATTTCCCATCCGGGAACCCTCCAGAGAGGCAGCTCCGGGCACTGGGCGCGCCGCGCATCCTTTTGGGAGGCCAGGCACTTAATCCTTTGATGGTCCAGGAGGCCTCCGAGCAAGGGAAGTGCTCTGTAAACAGCCGCCATCAAATATGCACATTCAGCTGAAGCCGGGTGATTAATGGCTCTGGGGTTTTTGTTCCTTCCATCCTGTGTTAACAGAGCCGCTTCCCGGAGTTTCCAGCGACCGCTGGAGCCCCTGGCCCAGCCCTGGCGGGGGACAAAACGGCGGCCAGGGCTCCCTGCACTGACCAGGCTCTTCCCAGCAGCGAGCCCAGGATGCCCAAAGACAGGAGGATGCCAGGGTTTTCCCTCCCGGTCCCGCAGCCCATATCCGCGGCGCCTGCTCGGATGCAGGAGGCCGCCCTGCCGATCCCCGCGTGGGTGACGGGTGAGCCCGGGAGGGAACGGCCAGGGCTGCACAGGCTGCACACCCACAGTGGTGTGCAGAGAGGTTAAGCACCAAGCGATGAGTTACTTCATTAGGGGAAGGATTGCTCCATAACATCACCAAGTAAGAGTTTAAAGATGGGAAAGACCATCCTCACAGACCATGCTCGCTGCTACAGGATTTTGGGGCAGGAGGGGCAAAACACAGACAGCTAAAAAAATAAATTATCCAAGCCCTGGAAGCTGCCCTTGGCTGGGGTCTGGTGCAGTTTTCAGCTAGGGCTCCTGCAGTGATGGACCAACACCGACAGGTCCCGGGGGGATCAGTCCCAGCCTTTCACTGGCCACTGGCTGCGCCGGCTGCCAGGTCCATGCCCAGTGCCGGGGGCTGTGGAGCTGCACGGCCTCCGCCTGCGAGCAGGGGGCAAAGTGGCCCCGGCTGTCGGGGACCAGACTGACATTCCCGTGAGAGGCAGCTCTCCACGAGCCCTCAGCATCACACCCCAAGCCCCCAGATGCCCCTCAAAATGGTGCTTCAGGTGAGAAAACGAAAACCCCATAAATCAGTGTCCGAACCAGAGTTGAGCACTTACGGAGCAGGCCTTTCTTTTAAAAAGAAGCTTTCCCAGACCTGTCATCACGAGATTAATAGCTACCAGAAAGTCCAGCGCCTCGTGACCACTTCCTCTGGTTTGGGGCTTGCAGAGCACTTGACGCCACGAGCGCCTGCGAGCTGCCCCGGCCTCCGCCGCGCAAGTGGATGGGCAACACGGCTCGCAGAGAAAATCTGAGTTATGGAAACCTGATAAAACTTCCAACTCCACGAGGGCCAGCTCCAGCAGCACGGTTATCGAGCCAGGGAGAGGCCAGGGGACTCGTCCGAGCTCAGAGTAACGCGGCCGCGGGCCCCCAGGGCAGCTCTCGCGGGTTTGACGCCGAGCTCCCCCTCGCCCCGCGTGCAGCAACCCACCGCGGCTCCCGTTCCACCACCCGCGCCGGGGTTTTCCTTTAATAGACTCGGAGGATCTTCCCTCCATCCTGGAGGCGCGCACAGGCAGCTCCCCCTGCCTCGAACACGGCAAAGAGAGGTCCACAGGTTGCAGACGCAGGGCAGAAAGAGCAAGCTTAGGCACCAGGACAGTTTTCCACTCAACAGGAAACCTTTTGGGTCAGAGCGAAGGGAACGATGGTTTTCAAGAAACAGAAGCCTGAACGTTTTTCCTGGAAGCTGATCCGTGCTTCCTCCTGAGGGGCAGGAGCCGGGGGCTCTCGCTGGGCAACGCTCGGTCCAGAGGCTTTTCTCAGGAAACAGAACAGTTCAGCGAGGAGAGACAAACCGCAGAGGGACGAGCACTGGCGCCCGGCACAGGATACCCCCGCGCCGCCGGAGCCCCTCGGGCTGGGGCGTAGCCCCGGGCTGTCATCACATCTGATATCCATCATATCAGAAATGACAGGGCTGGAGTAGGCGCTAATGAGGGCAACTGGAACAAGACTCAGGTTTTCTGCATGGCGCAAAACAGGGGAATCCCACCCGGGGGAGGCTCGTCCCGCACACCGGCTCTGCCCCTCACCTTGCGGCACGACCGCGGCGTCCCCTTCGCAGCAATGTCGGGCTAGCACGCCGCCCGAATGACCACCGCATCGAGGAGAGGTCGGCCAACAACGTACTGTACCGAAATACCTTCCCTTTTTTCTCCAGTAATGCAAAGTGGGACAAGCTGGCGGTTCTTTCTCAAATACAGATGAAAAAAATAAAACTAAGCTCAAGTCCAGAGGAAATAAATACAAAAGGCAACATATTGTATAATAGACAGCTTGTGGTTCCAGCTCATTACAGGGTATCGGCCATCAAACACCAGATCCCATCCAAGAGCTGACTTGATGTGTTTATAATTCTTGGGATTATATTGTTCACTTAGTACCATCCTCAAACGCCAAAATAAGTGTTTAAATGAGTAAGATAAGATCTAAATTAAGCCTGTCTGGAAATGAAGACAATAGCCTGGGATGCTAAAACCAGCCCTGGGAGGAGGCTCCTGCGGGCAGGGGCTGGTGCGGGGGGCCAGGAGCCAGGGGCCCGGCGTGGGTCCCGCTCCGCCGGCTCGGGCTGGGGCAGGCAGCCCTGTCCCAGCTCACACAAACCTGCCCGCGAGTCTTCACCTGCCGAAGGCGACGGCTACGGCACTGCCCCACTGCACGCAGCAGACCGCTCCCTCCCTGGCCCGATATTGTAAATATTGCCCCGCACAAACTGCCCGAGAACAGCTTCCTCCTGCGCAAGCGCTCGGCCCCCATCCAGGGCCAGCAGCGGGGTCGGGGCTCAAAATGTTTTGTGCCCAAGCACCAGGGAAGTTCAAGCTGCTGAGGCGCTGCTATTTCAATACTCCAGTGGAAACCTGCAGAGCTATGAATGTGAATGGGTTCCAAGTACTTTTTGCTCTAGAATACTTGAGTTTTAAGGAATTGGTAGAAATAACTCAACGACTTGCGCCCATTAGAGACAGGAGGTCGATGGACGAGGCCTGATGCGCCGTCTCTTGTTCAGTCTCCGAGGGCGGAGAGGCGCTGGGCAGAAGCACGGGGCGGGCTGGGAAAGCTGTTGTAACACGGGGAGGGGAGAAGGATGAGCACAGAGAACTTCAACACAACAGGAAAGCAGCAGTTTAATAAATAATCCATCGGAGGGAGAGATTAGCCAGTTCTAAACACAACCTGAACCGAAAGAAATACATTTCATCGTTAGCTTAAAAAAGAGAGATACAGAAACGCACGCAATAGTAAACTTTGAGAGCAGAGGTACTGCCATTCTTCGGTGAGCGGGGGCTTGCCACGTGCCCACGCTTTTTAAAGACAATCAAAGATGTTAGCAGCCATTCAAGTGCAGAGAAAAGAATAAAAACCAGTGAAGTAAAAAGTTATATTTTGCAAAAGTAATGGCAAAAGAGACAGCAACGGCTTAACGCAGGTTTTTTGATGTGACGAGATCAGTTTAACCTCACTTGAACTGCTGCCATTAATACTGGAACTGCAGAACAAGGGCAACTAAGCCAATTTTTGCCTTGTGTTTGGAGCATTGCTGTTACCGACCTGAATTTTGAGTCACTGCAGACAAACTGTGGGAATAGTGATGTTAAACAGCCAGGCTCAGGCACTACACAGCAGATCAAGGGGATTTTAAGAAAAGGCTGTTTTAGAAAAGTTGTGTTTTCATATAAAGTAACAAAAATTGGCAAAACCAGCTGAATGCTCCATACAGATTTTCCAGTCTCCACGTGGGACGCTGCAGAATTACCACCCCTTCAGAATGAGACATTCTTCATTCAGGTCTGGTAATTTCAGCTCTGTCACCGCTCGGCCCCAGTCCTCCTCTGTCGCTTAAAGGCAGAACGGTGGCGGGGTCGCATCCCCGCGCTGATGGCGAGGGGAGTCACCTGGGCTGAGGCCCCACCGGGCCAGGCGACAGGACCTCCAAAGCCGTGGAAAGGAATCCCTGCCTGCTCCCAGCGCCAGGAACAAGCGACACCTCGGGGGCAGGCGAGCGACCCGGAGCAGGTCCACGCGCCGCGGGTGCCCGGGCTCGGGGCTACGCTGCGTCCCAGGGCCAGCCCCCGCGCCGGCGAGAGGCCCCCGCGCCGGCACAGCGACGGACCGATGTACAAGTCCCCTTTACGCCGAAAACGGCGCTCGCAGCGTACCCTCTGCCGGCGCAGCCGCCCAACGCTGCACCCCAGCAGCCGAAGAAACCTCTGCCGCGGTAGAGCCTTTTGAAGAGCCAGGCTGCAGCCCGCCGACGCGGCAGTAACCTGCGGCAGCGCCTGGCCCCGAGCTCGGGGTCTGAAGCCGCCAAAATGCTCCAGGTCCACTACTCACGAACCACGGGATGCCGGCATCACTGGAAACTCGGGTATCGTGTCGTGACGGGTGGGGACTGAGGAGGGAAGCTCGCCCGGTCGGTTCTGCATCTGAAGGGAAGGAGAGGCTGAGACGCTGCAGGCAGCAGCGGCGGTGAGAGGGAATGGGACTAGAAACACATCGGTTTCAATAAACTATTCAATAAAGGAAAGGACTTTTAAAAATATATCTCTATATACTTTAGATCATATAAATTACGTTTGTCTTTTTCTACCGTTCCGCTATATTCTACCCGTGAAGCTCCGAGTGCCTCAGTGTGAAGGAGGTAACGATTCGGTGTTTCATTTCACTTCATTTGTGTGTGAGGGACAAACCTACTTCAGTTGATTTTAATAGTGTAAATAAATGCATCGCCAGACGTACTTGGTAACGCTCCAGTCTAAGAGAGGCATTTTTGTGAGCAATACAGAGTTGGGACTGCTGCCTGGAAGTTTAAGTGACTGGATTTCTTTCAGGAAAGAAGTTTGCTGTGCATGCACAGTACAGACCATCCCGGTAATGTTTGGGAATTTGGAGCATCACCACAATGAGCTTGGGAAAACCGGAGTCACCACAGGTCACCGAGACTTTCCGCTAGCTCTGCTCTCCAGTCCTGCAGTTAGACCCACATCAGCAAGCCCTCGGTGTCCGAGGCGGCTCCCTCCGCACGGACAATAATCTACTCCTGCAGTTCTGATCACAGGATCTGGGTACCAGGCTGGATTAATGCAAAACAAACTATGAATTATTTCACTTAAATGTCCACCTCCAGTAACGAACTGGTCCAGAAAATTGGTAAACAGACATTAAATTATTAGTTCAGCCCAGTCTAGGCAGGCAGTGGTTCCAAGCTGTTAATATCTGACAGGCATTTGAGACCTACACGGAATTGCAGCTCTCGGTCTGCCCAAAGCCAACGTGACCCAGCCCTCTCGCTGACAAGCGCACAGAAGGGGTCAGACGCTGCGTACGCCCTGGAGCTCGCGTCCCCCAACGCTCCCGGCGCGGGGCGAGCCGCACTGCCAGCGCAGAGCAGGGGACGGGCAGCGCTCTCCCCTGCTTCTGCCGCTGTGGGTCAGGGACCGAGCCCTCCGCCGTCGTCCAGCTGGCGTTCTCCATTAAACCCAGAGGCAAACGGCATTTGCAGTCACTGCTGCACAGGCACAGCGTCAGCCGTGATTACCCGTTTGCAAAGACCCGAGACATTAAGTGACAGCGCTCCCTCCCTTTTGGCCTTTCTCCCCTAAGTTACCTGTCCCAAACCCACAGAGCAGGGATCCCAGCCAGAGAACGACAGCCGTTGCACATACCCCGCTCTGAGACAGGACTATTTTTGGCCGTTGTGTCCTCAATTCCCTTAACTAATTTCTTAAGTGTTCCCAGTTTTGTCTTTACTTCCCCAGTGATTGCTCAATGCCATTACTTCTGATCTTACTCAAACGACAACAATTGTTTCCTGCCCTCTGCCAGATCTCGATGTATCTATAAACAACGAAGCGTTCCCTCTCAGTTTGTTGCAAAAGAAGCTAAGACATTCAAGTTCAAGTTATCTGCTGCTCTTTCTAAACAGAGCCGAACCCTGCAGCAGAGGTTGCAATTTCATTTTTCAACACAACGAAAGCCTTCAGAGCAGGCTCAGAAATGCTACATGGAATCCAAACCTGTAAGTTCAAATCAATTGCAGTCATCACCATCAGGATCTTTTGGACTGAGAAAAAACAAGCTACAGTCATTATCTGGTTTTAATATCAGCTGGCAAGAGCCTGGGGAAAAATCAACATGCTTTATAAAAGTGCTCAAGATAAACAGCTATTTTTTTGCCCTTTCTCTCAGGAAACCACGCTTTATCAAAGTGCTTAGCAGAGTTTAGTTGTTTCTCCAGCCTCTCAGAGAACTGTGTTTTCTAACCACCACTTACAGTTCCAGAAGAAGATTTCTGAAAAATCCTTCTACCTACTACCTATGGAGGTAGCGACACAGATGTTACATCAGTGTAACAAAAAAAGAAAAACCAAACAGAAATGCAAACGTCACTGACCATCCAAGCATTTGTAATTCATGTAGTTGCCCCTCTCTCATCTGCCCATTCTCCCTTGTGTCAGCTGCAACTTTACTTCTTAATTTTCCTTATCTTCATCAGAACATTAAGTCAGTAGATTTCTTTTTTTGGTCTAAGTTTCACTTGGGTCAGAACAGGCAAATTAATCAGATCCTCAAGCAGCGAGGGCCTGCTCACAGTTGGCTACGCTATCTGCTCTCCACACATGCACACGCTTTTTACCCGGTATCACGGCACAGGCTGCGCGCTGCCGAGGCCGCGGTCGAGCCTCTCCCGGGCCGAGGTTAGCCGACCGAGCTGCGATGGGACCAGTAGCAAGTGCCAGTTATATACGGGGATGGGGGCACGTAACAGATGCCTCGTTTCACTCTGGCTGGCAACTCAGTTAGTTCACATTAGAACAAAGACAATGCTAGCTCCTTAGTTTTTCACTGGCGAGTTGAATATTTGGCAGGTCACACCATGAAGTTCAGTATTCGGGTACAAGGGCAGGTTTGCTTTAAAGAACTATCCCTGCACGTGGAGCAGTTCCGTATCTCCCCTTCCCATCAGAACCAGATGATACAATTCCATTTTTGCACCAGCTGGGTATATTTGGCTGGAAGGGAAACCCTGTCCCTTCTCATTAGCTGTTAGTGGCACAGTCTGTTACCTCGCTTCTTCTCTCCCCCCACCCTCTCTCCCTGAACTCCAACTGGCTGAGTCCATCCTTGATCTGGAGTTGAGACGCAAGCCAGGTCCTTCTCTCCCAACCTCATACGCTGCTGTCCTCGAGCAGGGGCTCCTTGCCATCCAATCCTCCGGCCTGCGGGCTGTGGGTGTGGGTCTGGGCTCCGTTACTGTGCTTCTTGTGGCTGCCTGATCTCAGTGCAAGGTTGTGTTCTGGAATGAACAAGGCCACCAGGAGCGACAGCAGGACAGAACAAGCCCCAAACAGGAATGGAGGCCCTGGGATGATGCTGCTCTGTAGGGCGAAACACAGGAACGATTAACGCTCAAGTGCAAGGACAGAAGCAGCCCAGCAAACGGAATGATAACACTGAACAGGTTACCTCGTCTGTAGGGTTGGCCATGTTGGGTTTGGAGGCCTTACCCAAAGTTTCCACCTCAGCCATTTCATTCAACTCCACATGGAAGAGATAGAAGACAAAGCCATAGAGTGCTGGCCCCAGGCCGTTACACAGACCCCGAATTCCAGTGATCATCCCCTGCACCACACCTGGGGACAGAGTGAGGAAAGGAAGACAGGCTTACAGCTTTCTGAAGAAACTTGTTTTATTCAAGGATGCTTACATATTTAAAGACAGGATGAAACATTCAGATATGAATTGACGTGCGCTCTACAGATGAAGTGGCTAGCTCGTGGTTAGCTTCGCTCAGTATCAGGTTTTACAAAAATCAGTAATGCTGGGCTTGCTGCTTTTGAGAATAAAATGAGCATGGGCACATCAAGCAACAATTTCCAACTGAGCTGGAATTTAAGGCAGCCAAGTCTGAGGACTCAGGGTCGAACCATGAAGTAGGCAAACAATTAAGCAGCAGTCTCCTCTCTACCTCAGACAGGCGACACTGAACGCCCACGTGCATAATTTAAGAATTCCCTCCCAAAGCATCAGCTATGGTCAAAGGCAAGTGTCAATACTACTACTAAGAATAAAGCGACACTCCACAGTTGGCACAGATGTTCCTGCCCACCCCTCCACCACCAATGCTGAGAATTTGAATGTGCATCAGCTCAAGCGCCTGCTGGGACGAACTCGCCCGTCAGACAAATCCCCAAGCGACTCACCCTGTTGGTCGGGGTCCGCGTTCCTAGACACCATGGCACTGATGGCTGGGAAGGTGATGCTAGACATGGCAGCCACAGCTCCTGCTGCCCACATCATCCTCGGAGAGAAAGAGGCAGCAGTTAGGAGGCAGGCTCCCGAGGGCCGGCCGCAGACCAGCACCGCAGCAGGGCAGCATCTCCCTCTGCCGGGGGACAGGGAGCTGCCGCAGAGCCACGGAGCCACCGCGGAGGGAGAAACCTGCCAACGCCAGGAGACAAACGTGGGCAAACTCTTACCAAGGCTGTGATCCGAAGCCGTACCAGGCAAGCTGCAGGATCTGGAAGCCTAGTCCCAACAGGATGGTGTTTTTATTTCCTATCGAACGCATGAGAATTCCCAACACTACTGTCTGGAAAGAAAAACAGGTGCTTTCAAAGTGAGTGCAAAGAAAGATGACAACACTGGAAGACAAGAGGACGGGAATCTGAGGGAACTCGTGCTGCTGTGAGACTGGCTATCATGCACATGCACTCCTCCACTCTCGTAACGTCGTGTCAGAAACCAGCACATCCCTGTCCGTGGCAATCAGAGCACAATCTACAGACTTTCACAAAGCAACACGGGGCCACCCCACGGTTTACCACAGTTTGATATTCAACAAACAACAGCTACATTCAAAAGATAAGAAAGAGGGACCGCAGGTAGCCATGCATGGGCCCGATGATGTCTGTGTGGGCACAGGGATTCTGACAACTCACCAGCCCTGATTATCAGAAATTTTGGACATTCTTATAACCATATTGCTAGAGCCAAGACAGAAATTGCTTCTCACCTGAGCCAGTATAGAGAGAATTCCAACTACACCAATAAAGGCTGCCACAGTCTCCGAGGAAAAACCAATGACCTGTGAAAACACCAGAGAGGGACTTTTCAGGCAAAAGATCTGTCCCATACGAGAAAAGCCACTCCATCAGTGTCACTAATGTTTACTGACATTGCTTATCAAGTACTTAAACATTAATCAACCGTACCTTCCACTACCTCCCTGCTGCCACAAGAATAGAATGGAAGAGTTTCCTCTGACTGAAGAAACAGCTTTAAATCACCAGGCTCATCTTAAATGCCTGAAAGCAGCATGGACAGGATGGACAGGCAGACCACCAGCAAGAAGCCAAGCAAGGTCCTGGCAACGCCTACAGAGCAGTCGCCAGGCTCCCACGTTTTTTAGGAAAGCTGGAACAAGTCACTTCTTCTTATAGCTTCAACTTTACTAAGCTATTGGCCAAGATTAGCTTCCTCAGGACATGCAACTAAGACAATATTCGTAGGCTGGGATTTCCGCATTCAGAGCCTTCCCTCATCGCGAGAGACTGACCTGTCGCAGGTACAGGAAAAAGCTGGAGTACTGGCCGGCTTCAGGAAGGTAGGAGAGAAAGACGGTGATACAGATGAGCAGCACTGTGGAATCCTGACCCACTTTCCGCAAGGACTGTAGGGAAAGGGAGTAGGGAATGAAAAAAATGTTAAAAAAAGAAAAGAGTTAACATCATTAAATATTCTGCAGGTACAGACACAGCAAAATCAAGTGCTTAAGTCATCATCTTATATCTAAGAAGTGAACACTTGAATGAAACCAGACCAGCATTTCAGAGGAAGATGCGAACACTGCCACAACACACCAGAAGAGGTGTACAATTGCATCAACTTACACACTAGAATGAGGAATTTTTACCTTTCAGTTTCTCAGATTTATAGTCAAGTGCTTTTGATCAGAATTCTTTTTTACTCAGACAGCCAAAGTAATCTCCCTAGCAAGCAAAGGTGAGGTGAAACTGTGCAAAGCTCATCATGGTTAGCAAAGGTCCTGAGAAGCCAGGAACGCAAAAGACTTCTCCTGAACGCAGTACTATTGCTAAGTAAGGGAATTTATATTCAAACAGCTGGCACATTTCCACCAAGAGATGCTCTTGCTTCAGGACATCTGGAGCTGCTTGTAGAGGGTTTGTAGCTACATGAAATTGGTTAGAAGCTGCTAGACAGCTCTAGATATGTGCAGTCTGCCGTCAGTTGAACACTGTGCCTTCAATGGGGTTAAGCTAAACCTCGCATCCTTCACCTTTTGTGGAATGCTCCTTCCTTTTGAGAGAAATTAGCAGAACTAAAGCAAATATAAGCATTAGCAGCATGTGGAAAAACAGCAGCAAGATTACTTACAGCAAAGGGGTCTGCTTGTTCCCAAGAGATTGGAGCTCCCCAAGAGACTGGGCGCATCTCTTCTGGCAGAGACTCTGGCACAGCCAGCAGGATGAAACCAATATCCAGCAAAGCAACACCCGAAGCTAGCACAACCACCAACGTATCACCATAGGCTTGGGAAAGGTACGCACCAATCGCTGGGCTTGTGACCAGACTAGCAGCAAACGTGGCTGACACCTGGAAGCATAAAACATTAATACAGCCTCTTCTTCCTAGAGCCTATTTTCTCCTCCAGAGTAACCCAAGGGTACTAGTTTTGCCACCTTTGATGGAGATAGCCCAGGTGGACAGGGACTCCTGTAGACAGAAAGATGACATCTTCCCTTGGTGCAATATAGGCTAAGGTCTAGCAAAGGAAAATTAAAGCTATCCGAACAATTCACATACAATACTTTCAGTAACCCTACAGAAAGGGCCTGATCACAGGCTACGTGCATGCATGCCAGCATCACAGCCTGCCCCCTTTCCCGGTGCAAAGAAGTTCCCAGACCAGGCTGGTTTAAAGGTTAAGCAACAATACAGCTGGTATTCAGACTGCATAGACATTAGCCCTCTCCCTCGGTGCTAAATCACAAACAAAAGAACAGGGAGACTGTATTATTAGTGAAGCACATATCATCTTTTCACTGATACTGTCCTTGGGCTTGTCGATACATCTCCCACTCTAATTTTATACCTCTCCTACCTGCAAAGCCCCAAATATTTCTTTCAAGAGACAAGCCAGTTATTCAGCTCCTTACCAAGCCATACGCTGTGCTGCGTTCATGCTCCTGTGTGATATCGGCAACGTAGGCAAAAATCACAGAAAAGGTGACAGCAAAGACTCCAGACATGGAAATGACAGCAAAATACCACCTGAAAGAGCCATTGCCAAAGGCAGAGTTAGAGAGCAACCACACGGTAGTCCACAGCTGCTGAATTAGAACCTCTCCCTTATTCTTCCTTCAGACCATCCTACTTCATTGCACCAGAAAGCCTCAGGAACACCGAGCTTCAGTCTGGTGGCCCATGAAGTTTTATCACTTATTTTCCCCACACAGGAAGGAAACATCAACATGCCCTAACGGTGACAACGCACCTATCAGGAGAACAGGCACCAGGAGAGGAAAGACAGACTCTTTCTTCCTGACGCTGAACCCTCCAGTAGAACCAGACATTAGTCTCTAGGCTGAGTATCCTTCTCCGCTGGATGGACTCTTCCATCTCATCCTCAAACGCAACACCCGCAAATCCCCCATCGTTCAGCCTCACACTCATTCCTCTCCTCAGAACCCCTCGTTATAACAAGAGTAAACTCACCATGGACTGATCTTCATAAGGGGAATTGGCGCACACGTGAAGAAGACAGTGAGGAGGAGGAAGGATTTCCTGCCCCAGACATCAGAGAGAGCACCAATCAGTGGGGCACTTAGAAAAGAAAGCAGACCCTAAGACAGACAGACAGGACGACAGAGAGAAATCCCTCAGTCAAATTCTGATTGTTGATAGCAAGAGCTTTTGACACCATCATCTAAAGATAAAAATACGAGGAGACAATCCATTCCTATTTTCTACAAACAGGCAATATTACCAAAACATAACAGTTTGTTAAACTGCTCACATCCTTTTAGGGAGGGAAAAAAAAAAATCCTTGACCAGCTAGGCGCTGCTAAACACTTCAATTACTTCCCATTCTCTGCAACTGCTCAGCCTGCAGCTGTGGTCCTCCCAGGCACGCCTGTGCAGCAGGGAGTTGCCTGGCCAGTACCTAAAAAGATGTTGGCACAGCTCCATCACATCAACATCTGCTGCAGTTCTAGGGAAAGCTTTCTCTTTTAGATGGAGACAAGACAGACCCGATGAGATGCCAAGGCCATTAAGCACAAATAAAATTGTTCAATGCCTTTCAACGTCTTTCAAACCCAAGACGGGCAGGGAAGAGCCCTTAAGTGTATACGGTAGTGCCCAACTCGCATTGAGGCAAACTGCTCTGGGGCCATATCCTAAGATCCTCTTGCCAGAGCCAGGGCCTAACAATCTGTTTTGCCACATTCCCGAGTCAGAACACATGGCTACTGCTTGTTCACTGTAGTTGCCTCCAATTCTGCCCTGGGAATACTGGTCTAGTCCAAACTCACCGCTTCCACTTACCGTGTCACAGCATACTCCCCACCTTCTATCTGGGGAGAGACCACTAAGGCCCGTTTAGTTTCAACCTCTATTACTGATAAGTTCAGATGCCATCGATTTTATTATTTTGTTATGCTCCAGAATATGGATACAGGGCTGATCTCATGCTGATTAGAATATTTTCAGCTGAAACGCACAGCTGTTATAGCCCCAAACCTATGCTGACAAGCAGCACGTCGTTAATACTGTTCAGTAAAATCAACTACACAAGCTACCCGATGGCTACGCTCTGTCAATGCTTCATTTTGCATTAGGTTTGCCAGTAGCACCCCAAACTGAAATATGAACATTTATCTGTCAAATACTGGTTGACGTCAGCAAATGACACAGATTATAATGGCTTGCCACTTCTTGCACCGATCGCAGATTCGAACGAAAGCCTGGAAGGAATATTCCTTACCTTGACTCCATGAATCAGGCCATTCATCAAGAATGTGTGCTGAGGAAAAGTCTGGTGTAACACCTGGGGGGGGGGAAACAACAGAACAAAAACAAAACCAAGAGCTAGCAACTTGTGCAAAATTTCCATAAGCACCTGACAGCTAGATGCCTGGAAGAGCACAAAACAGGGAAAATGGGAAATACCCTACCGACAATGCCACTGCTGTACCTACGTGAGGAGCTCTACCTCCCCTCTCCAACAGGGGCAGCCACTTTCTTTAATACTTCCCAGGTCTATAAATTATTCCAGCACGCTTGGGCAAGGCTAAGGTAATTGGAAACATGCCTTTCTCCATCCCTGCACCCTCTGATTTCCCTCCGTTTTTACTTCCTGTGACCACATAACTTTTCTGTTGTTCTCTCCCCCTTTTGTACTGTCTATGTTCGATTTGCATTTTATACTACTAAGCTAATACTGTATTTCTAAATGCCTTCGCATAAACAAAGACTCCTTTTGCATAGTTAACTAGATATCAGATATCAGGTCAAAAATATGCATGGCACATTAGACTTCAATGCAATCTGGCACTCCACCACCAGAAAATGAATTTTAAAAGCTGAGAATTCTTCCTGGAAGTGCCAAAGCAGAAGTTTACAGCTCCTTAACTAAAGGCAAGTATCTGAGATGAGATTTTAAGTTTCTTTAATAAAGCTGTCCCTCTGCACTTAACTTGGTTGCGAAGTAGCCCTTGCTGCCTGTGTTATCATAACTCAGTCAAGTCCTGAATGCCTTACTGGTGGGCTCTGCTATAAGGAGAAATTGCCAGGAAATTGACTCTGCTTTGACACCCTAGACAATGATGGTGGTAGTTCAACAAAAATCTCTTTTATCCCTAAATAAGTCAATGTAGGGTAAAAGGTGCAGTCTTTGGATAAAAACTCAAAGCTTTGCTCAACTTTCTTTCATTAAGCTCCCAAGTGCACTTTTTTTTTTAACACCTAGGAAAAAAAAGGCAATAAATGACAGTAAACTACCAGTAAATTCTAGTAATTTCAGGTCAGGTCTTTCACTCCTGCTTTCTTGAGATCCTCCAAAGGCTTTCAAAAATCTAACTCAAGCTTTGCTTCAAGTTAAGCTACAATAATTAAGAAAATAATTGCCCAACTCCATAAAAAATTACTGTAGCTCCAGCTTTTTCAGGTACAAACCATTACATCTTGGTTTCTACTTCCTATACTCCAAAGGCTTCTGTTAAGATCTTTACCCTTGCCAACCCAAGGTGAACTCTAGCCTACAAGAGCCAGTATTACTCCCAGGGAGACCTACTCACCGTCAGCATTGGCGTGGTCAGCAGCCCCCAGGCAAAGAACTCCAGGAAAATAACCACCACGGCGTGGTACACGCTGGGCTCTCCGATCCCCTGTCGCTGCAAAACAGAGCTCCGTAAGTAAAAAGAAAATACACATATCCTGATCTGCGATAGATTTGAGACGTGTGGTTGGACGCTGAAACGTCAACTCTGACCTAAGCCATTCCCGAGGCGATTCAGTGCTGCCTAGCGCAGGTGAGCTCGTGCTGCAGCGTCTCTCCGTCCGGGGTCTACCAACACGTGCCTCCTACAAAGCTGACTGTTTCCAATTTTTTTCTCCAAGAACCAGTATCTTTGATACCATTATGCTTTCTCTAACCATGACCGAACATATCATCCTTTCGATCCTCGCCTGAAGGACTTGGAACTGAAACACCTTGACTCTCTGCATATTTTGACAGCAGTCCATGCAACAGCCCAGAAAAGACTCTGGGAGATTGGGAAGGCAATTTTACTCCTCAGCGCCAACTCCATCTACCCAGCGTGGTGGGAAAGGCACAGTCCTTAGACCAGCTGTTAAAAAAACCCCACACCTCAAGGCTTTGCTTATCTTTCTTTCCTTAAAGATTTCTCCCGGTGCTTTCAGGGCAGCATTTGTTCTGTCACTTTTCCAAGTGCCAAATCTCAGCTGCTAGCCCAGGAGGTTTTCTCCTGCCATGCAGGACGTACCTGCAGAGTCACGAGCTCACAAAGAAAACAAATCACAAGGAACGGGAGGAAAGCACACAAGTTTCAGTTGAATTACATGAGGGAACTGCACGGGTCAAGCAGTTAGTAGCACAATGTGCTTTTCCACAGGAACCCATCTCTTACATTAGCAAACCACATGATCTGAACTCACCAAGAAGTATAGTCTAGCCCTGATACATTATTAATAAAACCACCTGAAATGTCTGCAATCCCAGCAATTTAGACAGCTTCCAGCAGCCTGAAGAGTATCCAGAAGTTAAAAAAGCTTCCATCAGCTGCACAACTCTCACATCCAAAGGGATATTGGATTTGGTATGGGAAACCTCAAATCCGTGGGAATTTCTTCTAGGCTAAGAGAACGGACTTTTGTATTCATTTCCTCACAGCTGACAAACATTTCTACACCGTTCTCTTGAGATACAAATCATTTAATGGACCAGACCAAAGATGTGTCTTTATCAGCATCCTGCCTCCAGCATTCACTGCTGAGATTCTCAGGGACAGGAATTCAAGAAACTCGGCATGCGAAGAGCAATCTTTTACCCAGCCACATCCTCCCAGGCTTTGGCAGAATAATACTGCATTTCAGATAACTAATACAGCTTATCTGAAATACAAGAGAAGGCAGCAAGAGATGTTATTCTGCTGAAATGTTGTTTACATTCACAGGCTCTATTAAAACTGTCTCCCGCAGACAGGCTAAGTCTGCTTAAAAAACAAATCAACAGCATCAACACAAGAGGCACCCTACCCGAGGGGGACATGGTCATTAAAAGAATTCAGTTTTATTGCACACAAATGAGATGTTTTGCAGCAGAGGGAGAAGCCCCGAGGCAGCACAAAGCCAGTAATTAAGAGTACAGCTATCATTACCCACCTTGCTCCACCAGCCTAAGAGTCTCTCTCAGAAGAGAGCAGTCCTCTCCTCTCCCTGTCATCATCCCCCTTTACACCCTCTCAAGCAGTTAAACATTTCTACCACATGACGGCAACAAAATGAACAGTCGATCTCTCTTTACGGAATGGGTCCAGATCTAACCTGTTCACAGCTTAACGTCACTCCTTCCACTTATCAACCATCTTATTGCATTAGACTCCTTGAACAATTTAGGATAGCTAATCTCCTTCGGAGTACGTGGTCACCGCACCGAACCGCTCCTCTAGAGGATGCACAGCTGCTACCGCAAAATACAAAGATGCTACAGGAAAAAAGTAAACGTATGCAAAAAGATACAGAGGCCCGCAGGACAGGCCCGCGCCTCATGACCAGAATGGCTTTCTCTCAAGAGAGCAAGCCCAGAGGGAAAGAGCTTGCAACCATCTCACGCTCAGGTGCGCCCGCTTCAAAGCTGTCTTTGTACAGGCACAGCGCTGTCGCCCGCGCTACCTGGAGCCTCTCACAGCGCTCTCTTTCTCCCGCAGCAGAGAACTCTCAAAAGAGGTAAATGTTTTGCCCAGATTTGGAGGCAGTCTGTCATCCTCAAAGCGAATGTTAAAGGCCAGCGTTGTCGTCTCACGACTAGCGAATACGCGCACCCGGGAGAGCAACCAAGCTGCCCGCCTGGAGGGCGGCAGCCTCGCACCCCGGCGGAGGGCAGAGCCCGTCGGGGTCCCCAGGGCAGCGGGGCCGTCGGCAGGCACCGGAGCTCCGGCACAGCCGGGCAGCCGCGGACCCCCGGGAGGAGGGCGGCCCGCCGAGCGGCACCGCTGCCGGGTGCGACCTCACCCCGCCGGCCCCGCTCCCACCGGGCCCCGCGCCGGCTGCCGCGCCCCTCGGCCAGCCCCCGACGGCCCGGGCCCCCGTTCCGCCGTGCCCGGGCTCCCGCCGGGGGCCCCACGCACCTGCTCGCCCCACTCCCGCCCCCGAGGCCCCCACGCTGCGGCCCCCGGCCCCGGCTCCCTCAGCCCGGCCGCACGGCGCCCAGCCCCGGCCCCCGCCCGCCCCACGGCGCCGCTCGGGCCCCGCCGGCCGCGGCCCCCCGCGCTTACGCCGGCCCCGTCCCGGATGACGATCTTCTTGGCCAGCAGGACGCTGCGGTTCAGCCGCTTCTTCTTCTTCTTCTCGCCGGTCATGGCGCCGCCGGGCCGCTGCCGTTCGCCGGCCTCCGCGGCTGCCCCATCCTCCCTGCGGCGGGCCGCGCCGCGCCGAGCCCGAGCCCGGGCCCGGACCCGGACCCGCACCGGGCGGGGGAGCGCCGGGCCCGGGGCTGCCGGGCGCGGGGGCGGCGCCGCGGGGCGAGGGCGGCGGCGCGGCTGGCGGCTGCGGAGGGCGGCCCGCCCGCAGGCCCCGCCCCGCGCCCGGCCCCGCCCCCGTCGCCCGGACGACGGCGCTGACGGGCACTGCCGGCGCTCCGCTCCTCGCCGCCGCGCGCTGCTGCGTCGCGCCCCATTGGCTGCTCCGCCTCTTCCCGGTCAGGCCAGCTGGCCTCCGATTGGCTGGGAGGGGCGGGGGAGCGGGCTGGGAGGGCGGGGGAGATGACGTCACGGCACCCGCCGAGGGCGGCGCAAGGCACGACGGGACGCGGTGGGCGGGGCCGCTCCCCGCCAGGGGCGGAGCGCGGGGCACGGCGGGATGCGGGGCCTCCGCGGGGCGGGGGGCCTCCGGGCTCCCCCGAGCCCGTCCCGGGGCGGCGGCGCCGGCAGCGGCCGGCGGGGAGCGGGAGCCACCCCGGGGGAGAGCGGCTGCTGCCCCGTACCCGCGTTAACGGCACCAGACCCGGCCCGGGGCAGCGCCGGCCAGATGGGCTGACACCGAGGGCTGCTGGGGGCAGCGGAGCAGCCCTGCCCCGTCTGGGGGGGACATCGGTCGCAGCGAAGGGGGTGCCGGTCCCGGGCCCCGGGGCCGAGGAGCCGCTCCTGCGCCTGGCTGGCTGCGGGGCGGCCCCGGGGCGCAGCTCGGGTGGGCCGGGCCCGCGGGCCCCGCCGCCTCCCGGCCTGTCCGGTGTCAGCCGAGGGGACCCCGGGATGGGGGAGGCAGAGCTGCGGCCCGCCGTGCTGCTCTGCGCCCGTCGCGACCAAACCGGCGATAACGGGTTACCTCGGCGCGCCCAGGCTTTTCCTGCTCGGCAGCAGCGCCTGCGGTGAACCCCGGCTGGTCGGGGCCGGCGGCCTCCTGGCTGCCCAGCAAAACGTGTCCCCGCCGCCCGCCCCTGCTGCCCTGCCCGGAGTTTCCCCCTCGCTGCAGCCTGGTGGAGCCCTGCCGCCTGGCCTTCAAAAGCTTAACATTTCTTCTGGCTTCCACAATGAATCCGAGGTCAAACCGAGCTCACGCCAAGCCCCTGCTTCCCCCGGGATCTCCCACCCGGCTGCCTCGGCCTCAGGACAGAGCTGCCGTCTCTCTGCCCCCTCCCCGTAGGGCTTATTTTTGCCAGGCTCGCAGCCACCGCAGGCACCCCGACGGATGGACGGTGACGGGCAGGCCCGCTCAGCCGCCCGCTCTCCCAGCCGCAGCGCTGGCGTGCCCGCAGGCACCTCCTGGCTGGAGCGGGAGCCGGGCCGGGGCTGGGAACGTTGAACAGGGACCCACGGCCACCCCAGGGGCGGTGGCACAGGAGGCTGCTGAAGGGCCCTCCATGCACCACCACAGCCCCGCTCAGTGCCAGGCTGGTGGCTCTGCCCTCTCGGTGCCAGCATCTCGGCCGGCTCCAGTCGGGGTAGTTACAGGCGGGCGCCTTCCTGGGAGGATCCTGGCCCTTTTCCCGAGCCTGGCGCCAAGGGGAGATGGGGAGGGGGCAGCTGGGCCCGGAGTCGGAGGGGCTCGGCACCGCCGGGGGGCTGCGGTGCAGCTGCCGGTGCTATGGTGGGAGAGCAGCGCTCGCCTGCTTGGCTGTGCAAGCACGTGCTCTCCTCCCCTAATTAATCCTTCACGGATTGGAGAGCACTTGATCTTGATTCCCCTAATGCGGTGCCAGAGGTGTAAGGAGATTAATTAGGCACAGTTTAGAGAAGTTATGCAAATCGGGAGCCGCTGGGGAGTGGCAGGGTGGGGGCCAGCCCTGCTCACCCCTCCACTTGAGTTGGCCGCCCCAGCAGCATCGCTCGGTCTGGGGTGTGTGGGGCTGCCGACCGGCGAGCACACGTGGCAGTGGCCGGGGTGGCCGGGAGAGCCTGCAGGGGTCTGGCGGGGGGGCAGGACGCTGCCTGCAGAATGGCGGGGTGCCGAGATGCTGCAGGGCTCCCCCCTGCCCACACGGTGCCCGAGGTGGCCATCCAGCCTTTATTCACGCAGGCTTTCCTTTAAGTAATGATTAAAGGCAGCCAGGGGAAAGCCCTTGATGTGAAGCTAACTCTCCAGAGCCTGAGACCGGCTGCAAATGAGATGAAAATAATCCCCCGGCCTCCAGGGACTTGCGCAGGAGAGGAGAGCGGCTCCATCTCCCCAGGGCTGCAGGCAAACGCGCTGCTGCGGTGGGCACAGGGCCAGTGGGGGCTGCTGCTCTGTGCCTGGCTTGGCTCCCATCCCCAGGCCGCGGGGTGCCCGGTCCCGTCCCCACGCCGCGGGGTGCCCGTGGTCCCCAGAGCGCTCTGCCCGTGGCATGGGGTAAAACGCCCGTGACCTCCACGGGGACCCGGCGCCTTCCCTCGGGCCGACCCCCAGCCCCTGGGAACGTGCACCCAGAGCCGCCCACACCGGGCAGGGACCCGAGTCCCTGCAGGGCCCCACTGGAGCCACCTGGAGAGCACGGAGGAGCCCGACTCCTTCCAGTGCTCTGCAGCGGTTTAAAAACAAAACCAAGGAGGGCAGAGAGAGGAGAGAGCAGAGAAGCGGTTCCTAATATGGCAACAGCAAATGTAATTCTATTACCTTGATTTATTGATCGCACTTAGAGCAATTACTGGCTTTCACCCCATCACCTGCCAGGGAGCAGGAGACAGCGAGGAGAAGGCAAGACAAAGGCGACCGCGCGTTGCCCAGGGCACGGCCGGCCTCCAGGGAGGCTCCGGTTTTGTTTGTGCCGGTTGGCGTGGGGGGAGAGCTCCCGCCCGACTGCGGGGCCGCAGCATCGCCTCCGCAGGCAGGGGAGCGGGCGGTTTCCCCCCGGTCAAGGAGGCTCCTTGGGCAGCTGGAGCCAAGCGCCTCTGCTCTGCAAAGAGCCCGCGATGCCGGCACTGCGGGGACAGAGCCTGGTGTTACGATGACTTTGGCGATGGAGGGGACGCAGGGCTGGGGTGGGCTGGGGAAAGGCAAGGCTCCCCGGGGCACCAGCGTGGCAGAGCAGCTGTGGGCCCTGTTATGGGCCAGGGGGTGGGTTTCGGCTGCGGCCCCCTTGCCCCGCAGCCCCTCGCCCCTCTGCACCCAGCCAGCCTGGAGCCAGGCTGCAGCGGGGGAGTCAGCATCCGCAGCGAAGCCGGGGCAGAGGGTGAACTCAAAAGGAAGCAGCAGCTCCAGGCTTGGTCCCTGGCTCTGCCGCACTGGGCAGCTGGTGTGAGCCGTGCTGGAGCATCGCCCCATCGCCTCGCAGGGACGGGGCTTGTGCCTTCTGCCTGAGCGCGGCTCCCGCCACCCCGGGCACTGGAAGGAAGCTCCAACGGGAGTCCCCGGCTCTGTCCGCACCAGCCCGGCCCCCATCTCGCGCCAGGGGGGACACGCACAGCCCGGCCCCTCTCTGAGCTCCGAGGTGAGCGGGATGCCATGGGTTGGTGCCAGGCTCGACAGGAGGTCTGAGTCCTTTGAACCACGGGAAAGAAAGCAGCAGCCCCAGGGCTGGAGGAAGGGCGAGTTACTTGACTGAGGTCAGAAAGTCCCTTTAAGGTTGTTTTTTTTTTCCCTGCTTGCTGCAGATACTGGCAGAGAAGCAAGAAAATGAGTGTGCTTTTTATTGCCTGAGCCCTCCAGACAGATATAAACAAGCGGGAGCCAGACCTGGCTTTGGAGGCAGATGAAATCAGAGTGAACAAGACCACTGGGCTGGGAGGCACACAAATACGGCAGCCCCGTTGTGCAGCAATGCCTGGCAAAGCCTCCCACCCCCCCGCCTCTCAGCCAGCCCCGGGCTCCCTGCAAGCGTTTCTCGGTGATGAAGATGTGGAAAGAGCAGAAAATGTCCCCGTTGTGGGTGAGGGCAGCGGCCAGGGGCTGCTGGCCCCTTCCAGAAGCTGCCTGCTTGCCAGTCCAGCTAACTGCAAAACATGAGGGGTGCACAGCCCGTGCAGCGGCCTCACGGCTCCCGGGGGAAGGCAGTAGCCCTCCCCTGCTCCGCTGCCCCCCAGCCCGTTAACCCAGCAGCGCCTGCAGCTAAGCCAGGAACCCGCAGGGCCGGTGCAAGCCCACGGGGGTCCGGCTCAGCCGTGGGCCGCAGCGAGCGGCTTCGGACCGGGGCGCAGGGCAGAGCGCGAGCGGCTCCGTCCCCACGGGCTGTTTGCGGGGGCACACAGGCGTTGTGGGGGCTGCAGAGCCGTGCCCGGGGCTCTGCCAGAAGGCACAGGCTGTGCCGGGGGGAGCCCGGCCGGCCTCGTCCCCCGCTGTCCCCGAGTGCCGGGGACCGCGCCTGCCCGTTCCACCGTTCCCGCAGCCCCCGCTGGTGACTCGGGGCGGGGGCAGCACGGCCTGGGGGGGACGGGGCAGCCGGGGATGCTGGGGGGGCCGGGGGATGCTGGGGGGGCCGGGGGATGCGCTGGCGGCCGGGGATGCCGGGGGGACCGGGGATGCTGGGGGGGCCGGGGCAGCCGGGGATGCTGGGGGAGCCGGGGCAGCCGGGGATGCTGGGGGGCCGGGGGATGCCGGGGATGCTGGGGGGGCCGGGGCAGCCGGGGATGCTGGGGGGCCGGGGGATGCCGGGGATGCTGGGGGGGCCGGGGCAGCCGGGGATGCTGGGGGGGCCGGGGCAGCCGGGGATGCTGGGGGGCCGGGGCGGGCGGGGGATGCGCTGGCGGCCGGGGGATGCTGGGGCGGCCGCGGGTCCAGCACGGCCGGGGCGGTCGGGGGCGGGGGATGCGCCGGCGGCCGGGGGGGCCGGGGCGGGCGGCGGAGCGCTCGCACCATGACATCAGCGCGGCGCGGCCCCGGGGGAGCGGGCGGGGGGCGGGAGCCGGCGCGGCGGCGGCGGCGGCGGCAGCGGCAGCGGAGCGGCGGAGCGGAGCGGAGCGCGGCCCCGGGCATGCTCCCGGAGCCCAAGTATGACCGCTTCCGCGACGAGCCGCTGACCGCCCCCATGCCGTCGCCGGCCCCCGCGCCCGCCGCCGGCGCCCCCGGGCCCTGCCCCGCGGCGGGCGAGGAGCCCGAGCCCGGCACCACCTTCTGCGCGCTGCTGCCGCGGATGCCGCAGTGGAAGTTCCCCGGCCCCGCCGGCTTCCTCGGCCGCGGCCCCGCCGGCGCCGGCCGGGAGCTCTCCGCGCCGGCCCGGGCGGGCGGCGCCGCGGCCGCGGGGGCCCCCTCGGCGCTGGCCGCCGTGCTGGGCGCCTGCGAGCCGCTCTGCGCCGCGCCCTGCTCGCTGCCGGCCGGCGGGCGGCCGCGGGGGGCGGCGGGGGCGGCGGGGCGGGCGGCGCGGGCGGAGGCGGCGGCCCGGCCGGGCGCGGAGGAGTGGAGCCGCAAGGGCAGCTTCATCCGCAAGCCGGCGCAGGGCTGGCTGCACCCCGACGAGCGGGTGCTGGGGCCCGGCGTCTCCTACATCGTCCGGGTAAGTCCCGCCGCAGCCGCCGAGCCCCGGCGCGGGAGGGCGCGACGCCCCCGGCCCCACGCGTGTCCGGGGCAGCGGCAGCCGGGAGCCCCCATCGCCGCCGGTCCGCCCGCCCCTCCCGACGGCTGCGGGAGGAGCCCCCCGGTGCGGGTCCCCCCCGGCTGCCGGCTCCGCCGCCGAGGGCTGCGGCCGCGTCCCCGGGCTCCCGCGGGACCTGCCCTGGGACGGGCGCGGGGGAGCCCGCGGTGCCGAGCGGTGCCGTGACCGCGGCCACGGGGACGTGGTGGGGCTCCGGGCCGGGGGGTGTCCGAGGCACAGCACCCCCGCACGGCAGCCTGCGGCCCCTTCGCCCCATCGCGGGCAGCCCGGCCCCGTTGCGCTGCCCGCATCGTCTGGCTCATCCCGGAGGGGCGGCACAGCCCCCCGAAGCAGCCTGGGAGAGGACGGGGCCGGGGGGGGCTTTGTGTGCCGGGGAGCCAGCCCCTGCGAGGGCGGCACAAGCCATAGCACACAGATGAGTTTGTCGGGTCTCAGCGCAGGGTCTGGGCGTGCGATGGGGCATTTTGGGGTGGAGGGTGAAAGGGTGCTGTGCGTTGGGGTGAGAGCTTTGGAGCTGGCATCGGAAGGGCCCTTCTCACCGACACCCGCCTCCTCCTCTCCTCTCCATCGCCTGCCCTGGGCTGGCGGCGGTGGCTGGAGGAGGCTGCTCTGATCGCGTCCCCCCCCGCAGTACATGGGGTGCATCGAGGTGCTGCGCTCCATGAGGTCCCTCGACTTCAACACCCGGACACAGGTCACCAGGTACGGTCCTGCTCTCCTGCACCCCGCTGCCACGCGGGGCCCTGCGGAGAGGGGGGGACACAGGGCCAGGGTCGGGGGGAGCCCTGCCCCACGGATCCACCCCGCACGCGGGGACACGGACGAAGGGCACTGCCGCGGATCAATGGGCGGAAAGAGGAGAAGGGAGGTGGCCCCGGCTGGGATTACGTACCGCAGGCCCATGACGTGGGGCAGCGCTGCAGGACGCTGCGGCGCCTGGGGCTGCAGGGGCTGATGCCCCCAGACCCCACGGAGCCACGGGCAGGGAGTTGGCCAGGAAGGGGCCGGTGGTCTGCAGCAATAACCCAGCTGGGGGCCATGGCTTGCAGGGAAGCCATCAACAGACTGTACGAGGCGGTGCCAGGCGTGAAGGGCATCTGGAAGAAGAAGGTGAGTTTCCACCCAGCCCGTGTCTCCCTGGGCTCCTTCCTGGGGCGAGCCGGGGCTGTGGGACAGGGCGCTGGGGGTGCCTGCCCAGTTCGTGGGGCAGAGCCTGGGGTCTCTCGGGGCACCCCTCTTTGCCTCCTTCACCCTGGGAAACCTGGTCCTGGGGGCCTGCATCGCCCCCATGCTCCTCTCCCCCCGCCAGGCTCCCAACAAAGCCCTCTTCTCCATCCTGGGCAAGAGCAACCTCCGCTTCGCTGGCATGAGCATCGCTGTCAACATCTCCGTTGACGGGCTGAACCTCATGATCCCCACCACGCGCCAGGTGAGAGCTGTCCCTGGGGACGCGGCCCTGCCACCTCCCAGGCCTCTGCTTCCCGCTGCGAGCTGGGGGGCTGGTGGCCCCCACGCTAACCCCGCCACGGGCCATGTCCCCCCTGCAGATCATCGCCAACCACCACATGCAATCCATCTCCTTCGCCTCCGGCGGGGACACGGTGAGGCATGCGCGCCCCAGCCCTCCCCCAGCTGCGGTCCCTTGGGGGCAGCGGGGACAGGGACTGCCCATCCTATGGCTGAGCCGAACGGCGGGGCAGCCTGGTCCCGGGGCAGGACATGGGCTGGGGCTGAGCCCGTCCCCTCGCCCCAGTGGCCCCAGCCCTGCTCCCTGCACAGCAGCAGGACACCAGCCCTGAGCTCCCCCTCTGCCCCCAGGACACCACAGACTACGTCGCCTACGTCGCCAAGGACCCCATCAACCAGAGAGGTGACGCTGGCCCCTGCACCCGGGAGCTCTGCAGAAGAGGAGGGATGCACTGGGGGATGAAGGCTGGAGGAGGGGATCCCTCGTGGGGGGCACGAGGGGTGGCTCAGGGTGGTCCCGGAGGGGTGATGAGAGCACGGGGGAAATGCTCGAGCCATCCATCCATCTGTCCGCAGCCTGCCACATCCTGGAGTGCTGCGAGGGGCTGGCTCAGAGCGTCATCAGCACAGTGGGACAGGCCTTCGAGCTGCGCTTCAAGCAGTACCTGCACAGCCCCCCCCAAGGTGGTGGCACCCCCAGACAGGTAGGGGGGCGGGGGGCCCCGCCACAGCCCCGCACCCCCCTGTCCCAGGCACGTCCCCTGGCTGGGGGTCTTTCTGGGAGCCCCCGTCCCAGCCGGCCGCGGGGAGGGCTCTGAGCCGAGCAGGGCGTCCCTAGCTCGCCCGTCCCTGCTGCAGGACGCTGGGTGCAGAGGAGTCGGCATGGGGGGAGGACGAGGAGGCAGCCGAGCACGATTACTACAACAGCATCCCGGGGAAGGAGCCACCCCCGGGGGGGCTGATCGATTCTCGGCTCCGGCACGGCACAATCCTGGGCCACGTCCGCACTCAGCCCTCCAGCTCCGGCCCCCCCAGCCAGGTGAGCCCCTGCAGCCACTGCCGGCCCTGCTGTGGGGGTCCCAGCCAGGTCCCCCTGACACCCCTCGCTGCCTCCTCTCCCCAGGGCGGGTTTGCAGCCAGGCGAGACCAGAGCAGCCAGCCAGGGCCACCCTGGGACCTGGAGAGCCAGGGTAGGTACCGTCACAGGGGGACCTCGGGGACCGTGAGCGGGGGTCCCCACAGCTCTGCCCTGCCTGGGCTGGCAGTGATGCCCAGTCCTTGCAGGCCAGCCCTGCGACGGGTACCTGCAGGCGGATGGCCACCCCCTGGGGCCACGGGACTATGAGGAGCACATGTACGTGAACACGCAAAGCCTGGACGCCTGGGAGCCGGAGGCGGCAGCTCGCGGGGTGCCGGAGAGCCCCAAAAAGGACCTCTTTGATATGAGTAAGCCACTGGGCTGGGGGTCTGGCACAGGACCTGCTGCAGAGGGGCCAAGCCATGCCGGTGGGCTGCCCGGCCACGTGCCACAGCCCTGGCGGTGCCTGCGCTGGCTGAGCCCAGAGCAGCACCGTGCTGAGTGCTGGCGACTGGGTGTCCGTGAGCCAGGGCCCCATCCTTGCCTGCCCTTGCCGGGGCAGCAGTGCCGTGCTCAGGGCAGGGCTGCAGGTGGGTACCCTGTCTGCCCGTCCTGCCTGGCCTCGTGGAGAGGGCAGCCGTGCCGGTGCAGGGGGACACCGTCCCCTCTGTGCCTGGGTGCAAGCGCAGCGTCGTGCCCAGGGTGGCCGTGACGCAGCAGGGTCTGGCCTGGAGGTGGGTCCGGCTGTAACCCCAGGTCCTGCTGCCACCGCTTGGCCTGTCCCTGTCCCCGCCATGCCCCGGCTGTGCTTTGGGCCCCGAGGGGTGACACCCCACACTTCCTGGCTCCCGCAGGGCCATTCGAGGATGCCCTGAAACTCCACGAGTGCATTGCTGGGGGCAGCACCAGCCCCCCCATCGAGGACCAGTGGCCGAGCCCCCCCACACGGAAAGCCCCCATCGCCCCCACGGAGGAGCAGCTCAGGCGGGAGCCGTGGTACCATGGGAAGATGAGCCGGCGGGATGCCGAGAGGCTCCTGCAGACGGACGGGGACTTCCTGGTGCGGGACAGCCTCACCAACCCGGGGCAGTACGTGCTGACCGGCATGCACAGCGGGCAGCCCAAGCACCTGCTGCTGGTGGATCCTGAGGGCGTGGTAAGGGCAGGGTGCAGGGTGGGCGATGGGGGACGGGGGTAAGGGCAGGGTGGGAAGGGATGGTGGGGGAGGCATCCACGGGGGTGGGCAGGCGCCGGGGGGTTGCACAGGAACCCCGTGTGGGAGGCAGCTCTCCTGGGTTCAGGACCGCTGTGCCCCCCGACCCCCAGGTGAGGACCAAGGACGTGCTGTTTGAGAGCATCAGCCACCTCATCAGCCATCACCGGCAGAACGAGCAGCCCATCGTGGCTGCAGAGAGCGAGCTGCACCTCCGCCAGGTTGTCCAGAGGAAGCAGTGATGCCGGGGGGTACGTGAGCCCCCGACCCACTCCCCTGGCACTGGACTCACCTCAGCCCCAGGGCAAAGCCAGAGCCCCTCTGCTCTCCCCTCCTCAGGTTGTGCCTGGCCTCTGGGGGAGGCAAAGCCCCCCACACCCCAGGGTCAGGCTCCCTACCCACCTTCCCAGCAGGGCTTTGCAGTCCCTGGCCCTGAAGGTCCCCACCCACGCCTCCCGCTTCCTCCCCTCCATTGTCCGCATGGGGCCCCTTGCCCAGCTGGATGCGAAGATGTTTATTCCACGCATGGAGGTGAAATGCTGCCAGGTTGGGAGCCGGCAGGCGGCCTCACCAAGAGGGACGGGGCCCGAACCCTGCTTGGGCAGTGCTGCCTGCTCCTGCCTGGGGCTGCCCCCCGCTCACCCCAGCGATGGGACGGGGCCTGGGTGGGCATCGCTGTGGGGCTGCCCTGTCCCCCTCCTGCCCGGGAGCCCTGCTGGAGCGGGGCTGGTTGAGCTGCTGGTACCACTGCCCCCACTGCCCAGCACTGCGGCCCCCAGCACTGGCTCCATCCCAGCATGCAGAATTGATCTCTGGATGGTGATGGAGCAAACGGGGTCAGGACTGGTGCCAGGAGCCTCGTCCCAGGGCTCCCCGGGTGGGATGGGGCGAGCAGGCTTGGCGTGCACATGCGTGTGTGTGCGTATTCGTGTGCATAGGTATGTGAGGGGCAGCTGGGGGACCAGCCCCTTGCCTGCAGAGCCATGCCTCTCGCCCAGCGCTGCTGCTCAGGACCCAGCTCCCTGTCTCGGTCCCCCCTCTCTGCCAGGACATTGAGGGAGTGCCCGCATCCATGGGGTCCCCTGTCAGTGGGGGCTGTAGCCCCTGGCTTGGCTCTGCCCGTGGGGTTGGGCACAAATGTCTCTTGGAGGCCAGTGCTGCTGGATGTCCCCGTCGCTCCCACATTTCCAGATGGATTCACCCCAGGAGCGGCTGCCACACGAGGCTCCCGGCGGTCCTGAGCCCCTGCAGCCCTCCCCAGGTCGGGGCCAGGACGAAGCTGCGGCGGGGAAGACACAGAGCAGGGGCGAGCTACCGGCACTGGCTTGCAAGGCTGGGGTTGCCAGGAGGAGAGGAGTCCCACAGCCCCCGGGGACCCCCCCCCGGGCCGGCTCGGGGCTTCAGCAGGTTTTTATGGCATACACGGCCCGTTCTCCAGTGTGTCTGGCACTTGGTGTGGGTTCGTGGTTTGGAATACATTTCTAATTAAACGTGGAAATGAGCAAGGTGCCCTGGTTGTTCGTGCCACCCTCAGGCATGGTGCTGGGATGGGGCTCGATGATGCTGGGGATGCAGAGGGTGCAGGGATGGCATCTCCGTCACCACCAGCTCCTGGCTGGTCCCATGTTGGCTGTGGCAGCCAGCCCTGTTCTGGCCGGTCACGCTTGGCTCTGCTCCCCTGGGTCACCCTGTCCCCCTTCTGCACGTGGGTCGCTCCCCCCCAGTCCCCCCAGCTCTGGAGGGGGCTGCAGCACCCAGGACTTGGCCCCAGGGCACTGGTCCTGCATGGCATCTCTTCCCTGCACCCAGGATCTCCCTGCCCTGCCTGCTCCCGCTGCCTGCAGGCTCACATCCCACCTCTGCCAGGGGCAGGATGCGGCTGCTCGCCTCGGAGCCTCCTGGCGAGGCCTGGTCCGGCTCCTGCTGCAGCCGGGCTGGCACCGAGCAGCCCCGAGCCGAGTTGCTGTTCGTCTCCCGTTAATGAACACGGCAGCCGGCGGAGCGAGAGCCCCGCGGTGGGCCTGGCCATGGCTCCCGGCTGCACAGCGTGGTCGGCGGGTAGAAAAGGCGCTTGGCTGGAATCGGCAGAGGCAGGAGAAGGCTGCCCCAGTGCTGCTGGAGCCTGGCAGCGGGAGGCTGCCCGAGCCCGCGGCGTGGCCTGGGGCGCGTGCACCGGGTGGGCAGCAGCCTCCTGGTGGGTCCAGCACCAGCCCTGGCACTGGCTGGCTCCAGGGTCCTGCCAGGTCCGCTCCCCCTGCCCCAGGTGGGTGCCGGCAGCCCACCCGGCTCTGCCCTGCGTGTCCGGTGCTGCCACTGCACCGCCGGCACCCACCTCGGGGAGCAGGGTCACCCTGGCACCCTCTGCCCCTCGCTGGGGACGGCCCCTCCCGGGACGGTGCTGCCGGGTGCTGGCTGAGTCAATGAATAAAATAAGCCCCTAAATAAAGCCCAGTAATGAATGTGTAATTTTCCATTGATAGCTGAATACCCACAGGGATGTGGCGCTTCCATCTCAGCTGCTATTTTTTGTCATGTAGTAATGCGTCTGCAAAGATAATTGCGCCGTTCCCTCAATAGCAGAGGCAGGAAAAGGCTGCAAGAGCCCGGACTTACTTCTTTTGCCGTCGGAGAACGAGCCCACGCCTTTCACCGGTTGCTGCTGGCTCTGCCCTGGCCCCTCGCCCCCCCCGATGCTGCTGTGAGGTGCCTGAAAGGCTGGTGGGGTATTTATTTTAGGGGTTTAACTGCTTTGGTTGAGGCTGCTGTGTGGTGCCGACAGCCATGGGGTGCAGGGGGCTCTGCTCCCCCTGCCCCGGGCTGCAGGGCCGCTGTGCAGGGGCTCGGGGACCCTCCTCAAGAGGGTCCTGCTGTGGGGCAGTGCCCCACGGCCACCTGGCATGAGGGCAGGACCCCGTGGGGGGAGGCAGGTTGGGAGCCGCACAGCAGTGTTCTTGAAGCAAAAAACAATTAAAACAAATATGAGGCCTTTATTGAGTTAAGTATGGACATGACTAATGCAGTCAGAGTACCAGGGAGTGCTCCCATCTGAAATTGGATTTCTTTCTGTGTGCTCTGCACTCCCAGTGCGGCTCCGCTCTGGACTGGTCCTCACTGGGCCGAGGACGAGGGAGGAGGGACCCATGGGAGGCTGGGGCTGGGCGATGGTGGAGCAAAGCGGATAGCAGCACATGTGCTGAAACCACTGGTGGCTGCTGGTGTGTTTAGAGTAGCAGTCTGTAGGCTCCAGAGTTAACGCAGGGCTGAAGCGGAGAGGGACTCGCCTCTCGGCACTGCTCCTTCAGCCCGTGTGATGCTGTGGAGGCTGAGGTGTTTTGGAAGGTTTGGAAGCCACAGAAGAGCAACTGCAGAGGGTCGTGGCCTCCTTGCGCTCCCAGGGCCTTGGGGATCTCGCTGACCAACTGTCCCTCTGTCTGTCTCCAAATGTGCTGACAACAAACACTGTCCAGTTCAGTTTTCCTGGACAGAGGGGTAAGAGACTCTGACACTGGCGCTCAGCAAGTTTCATGAAATAGCTAACCAGCTGGAGAAGAGGAGATGTGTGCAGCACTCCTGCCCTGGAGGGATCCCAGCGTCCTGGCAGCAGCCCCTTCTCCTTGCCAGGCTCTCTCCTTCCCAGCTTCCAGCAGGTGGTAGCACACTGCCGGCTCCACCAGCCGCGTCCCCAGCCCTGGCATTGTCCCCAGCCCTGCCAGCATCCCCAGCCCTGCCAGCGTCCCCAGCCCTGCCAGCGTCCCCAGCCAGGCGTCGCTTGCCCGTGGTGCCATGCCCAGGCCTTGCCAGGCGCCGCACGCCTCCGGCAGCCTCCAGGCCGGCACAAGGGACCTCTGTCCGTCTCGCCCAGCCCTTGCTCAGCTCCCCATCATGCTGCCTGGGAGGTGGCTCCCAGCCCCGAGAGCTGTCCCCTCCTGGCATCCCACGCTGCCCACATCCATGGAGAGCCCTGGACGAGGGGGAGGCAGGTGAGGAAAGGCACCCCTCCCTCAGCGTCTCTGCCCGACCACTGCAGCTCCTCTTCTGCCTCAAGCCTGGAAGCCCTGCCTTGACCTGAGCCCAGGCAAGCTCAGTGCAGGCACCAGGCAGCTCCGATCACACTGCTCCCCTCCGTGCCCCAGAGATGGCTGGCCCCGAGCCGAGCGGGCAGGGCTGGCCCAGCTCCAGCGCTCTTTGTTGTCTCAAGGGAACTCAACCATTTCTGCACCTTGTTTACCCACCGTTGTGCAGGGTGGAGGA